>OW799233.1:45655340-46855340 GCA_941918925.1 Phyto melanocephala | reverse complement strand
ATATAACAAAATAAAACAATTTTTTATGATTTTCAAACAAAAACATTTTTATAATATTATATTCACTCAAGGCATATTTATTCATTAGGTAGTTTTGCTTCGTTAGCTGATCAGTTTTTTATTCACTTCTTTTAAGCTGACAAAATAAATAGATAATAAAAAACGATTTTCCCTATTTACTCAGTTATTTCAAATGTCAAACTTCATACATAAAATATAAAATTAAAAACAATTCTGAACTGCGATTACGAATAAATATGCTTTGACATTCATCTAAGAATAAGTTTGTGGTTCTAACTATGTCAAAGAACTTTATAATAATTAAATTAAAGTTCTCGCTCAATAGAGCATAAAATAACTCCGCAAAACCCTATATTAAATAACCGCTAAGAAGACTATATTACAACGCCTACTCTCATTTCTTTTAACCTTTCCCTCATCAATGTTAATAAATTAACATGTGTGTAAAATAAAAACCTCAACTAAACAGCATACATATGTATTTAAATTCAAATTTTAAACAAATACTTGTGCTGTAACTGCGACTTTTTTTCTCGCTGTTTTACAAGAGAAAACATTAAACTTAATTTAAAAATAATATTTTAATAAATTAAAAACAGCACGTGCTCTGAACAATAAAAAAAAGTGCGGAAAACAAGAGAAAAAAATTCGTTTAAAAATTTTTACAAAAATATTCTGCTTTGTTTTAATTTCAGAAGAGCAGGGTTGTGTGTAAATGAATTTAAATAGAAAAACTAAATGAAAAATTATACGAAATACAAAAATTATGATTAAATAATAAAATGGAATGAGCAAATTGTTTTATTCATTTATTATAATGATGATGATGGCGAAAAGAAAGGCAGTAACAACAATAAAAACAAACAGATAATATTACTGCAATTACCACAAATACACGCACACACTTTATAGCAGATCAGAGTATCGAAAACTTCTGCAAACGAAGAATTATTAAATTTATTAATAGAAAATTTCTCATTAATTAATAATTTTCACAGAGCAATTAAAAAAATTTTACAACAAAGGAATTGGAAAATTTTTTGAAAATTTTACATTCGCCCATGCATTCTAAATTGAATTAAATCACTACAGTGGTGTTTTCTATGACAATTTCTCATGATTTAATTTCACTGGGATATGCAGAACATGGGTGATAAATGCATACATTTTTTTATTGTTAAAAAATTTCCTTCAAGAAGAAAACTTTTTCATTTGCCAGCAAGCATTTTTACAATTCCCACCTTTTGTGTACATTTGCGTAAATAACACATTGGGAGTCGCTGCATGTAGAAGAGTTGCCTGGATTGTTGCTTTAAGCCAGCAAAAATTATTTACAAGTAGTAATAAAACGCACGTTTAAGCTTTTAATTTGAATGCTTTGCACGCAGTTTTATTTTCTTTTGTTTAACTCCATTTATTAGTTGTTTTTGTTGCTTTTGATCCATTTCATACACATTTGTACAAGTGTACCGAATGAATGGAATCTAAAGCATAAACATGAGGTATAAAAATAAAAAACAAACAACAAAAAAACAATAAAAAAAATTAAATGCAAATAAAGTCAAAGTTGTAAAAAAAAAATATTCGCTAAATGAACAATCAAACAGAATAATAACTGCTAGCGAAAAAGCCACAATATTTAATTATTTTAATGTAGCAAAAACACCACAATATTTTAATATTTTAATTTGTATAATATCATTAAGGCAAGTGATTTCGTTAATAGATTTAAAAATATAAGATAATAGCTGAACCCGAGCCTTACTTATGCATGTTAACTGACATTTATATTGTGTTAGGATGTTATGTTACCTACTCTAGTTTTGCTCCGCAAAGCCACAAAGAGTTTTTAGAGTGACTCAAAGTCGAAATTGTAAAGCAATTAAAGTTCTCTAATAACTATGACAACTACAGATATGGCATTAATTGTATTTTTTTTTATATTGCCACGCCCCCTCATAATATCATATTCATTTGTTGCATTAATTTGTCCATAATTTTTTAAGTGAGTAATATTAGGTTTAAAAAATTGCCACTTACATATCGTACTTAAAACATGTGATCCGTTATTCGATCGTACGAATTTTTGGCTATAAAATTAAATTCACAATATTTGAGGATTGCACATATTATTATAGTTTTACATGTATCTAATATAATGTATTTTCTTGCAGATGCCACGTATGCCCAATACTTCTTTTAGTTGATTCTAAGCCTGACTATGCAAATTAAAAGTATAATAGCACTCACAACAGGTGAAGACTTCAACTCTCACAGTACCCTAGATTTGAGGCAAAAACTGTTGAATTTAGTTTGGAATGTCCCACGCCCACTTTGAATTTAAGAAATATTTAAATTAAAAAAAAACCGTATTTTAAAAAATATATATAAAATTTGTTTCATATAATTTTTAATTTTGCAAAACGACATTTATTTCGAAAATGGTTAAAATGTCACAAAAAAATTTTATCTTACAAGTTAAAATTGTCTTTCGCCTTCTTTCTGTCTTTCTATACTTTGGTAAATTTTTTCCTAATTACTGCCTTAAATTACATAAAATTGATATAAAAAATTTAAATTTTCGCATGCATGATGTACAAAATTGACCCATATTTTACTTGTAAAAAAAAAGTGAAACGAAAAATGTAATGCTGCAAAAATGTTGGACATTACATTACAAAAAAGTTTAACGAAAATATCCTTGGCCAATAATGAGATGAATAAAAACATAAAGCTACATAATGGCAGAAAATTTTAACTGAAAGTGAAGAAAAATCATCTCACGTAGCCTAAGCAAACAGCCAGGCATCTGGCAGACAGACAACCAGAGATAATGAATAAATGATTAAATGACGGACGGACCAACGGACAGAGGTATGAATGAGAATAAATTTTTTACATGGCAAACAAGCAAAATTGTGTGGAAAAATAAATAAATGAATTTGCTTTATTTTTCTATTTAGGCAGTGATTCACAAAAGGGGGGTCACAGACCCTCCATCGATGCAACAATTTTTTTTCTGTAATTTTAGAAAAATTTCCTAAATTTTTTTTCTTTAACAAAAATTTTTAAAAAAATTTTCTTTTCATTTATACTTTTGATTTATATCAAAGGTTTTGTGAAATTTTTAATTTTTTTTTAACAAATTGTTTTTAAAATATTTTTTTTAAATGTTTATAAAAATCTTAATTTAGAAATTTTTTTTTCTTAATTCTGTTTTTATTATTTTTTAAGAGAATTGTTTGGATTCTCTGCTTTTAAGCCTGCTTTAAAGGAATGTGGCTTGCTTGTGTTGGGAAAATCAATAATATTGAATTAACTTTTCTAAGGAGACTTGATACAAAATTTATTTCAATTTAATTTAATTACGGTTTGAAAAATCAAAAAAAAGATAAATAAAACTTTCTTTTATTTTAAACAAATAAATATTTCCATTATTAAATTAAACCCTTACGAATGATTGGTTAATAAAAAAATGGAAAAAAATTATAAAAAGAAACATGAAGAGGTTAATTATTCTATAGAAGAAAAACAAGCAACAGTGCTATATTCGGCCGTGCCGAATCTTATATACCCTTCACAACGTGTAGTCACGCAATAACAATTGTTTGTACCACCATTCATCTTATATAAAATACGTACATACATACATGTAAAAACATACATATAAAAAACATACCATTGTAAAATTATTAATTGAGTTTACGTACGTATGTTTCTAAAAAAAAAAATTAAAAAAAAAATTTTTTTAAAAAAATTAAAAAAATTTTTTTTTTTTTTTAAATAATAAAAATATAAATAATATACAATATAAAAAAAAAATTTTTGGCTCAACTGGGATTCGATACCACGTTTACTCTACCAGTATATATGTATGTTGTTGTAATTGTGAAAAAAAAACGAGGTGGTCGTGGTTTTTTGCTCATATCTCAGAAAGTTATAGGGCGAATGTGCTGAATTTCAATAGCGATTCATTCCCGGATATTTCCAAGAGATTGATACCATATAGAGATCTGAGGAACATATAGTTACTTCTAAAAGTTGATTTCAACCAACACACGGACAGACGGGCAGACGGTCAGGGCTTAATCGACTCATAAGCTTTCAGAAAATATATACTTTATGGGGTCGGAAATGAAAATTGTAGAAATTACAAACGGAATGACAAAGCTATATATACCCTTGTGCACTACAGGTGAAAAAGAGGTAAAAGGCGAATATTAAATGAGCTACTAGAAAATATATAAAAAAAGAAAATATTTAAATTGATTTTTATACCATTCACAAGTTTGGCATTGTTTGTAATTAATTAATAATAATTTGCGACAATATAAATAATATATGTACATATGTATGTGTGTGTTGAAATCAACTTTTTGTAGCACCCACTTATACCTCAGATCTTAGGTGGTATAAATTTATCAGATATGCTTTCGAGAATTTCGCTATTGAAGATCAGTTATGTGGGCACATAACAGGCTGAAATATGAGCGAAAGAACACGATTAGTTAGATGTAGTAGCTCCTATGGAACTTTTTAAAAAGGTTTGTTACGTATGTATATAAAATAAAATATGTACCATTGGCAACTTTAAAAAAAAAATTTTTGGTTTAATGAGTCAATTACCGGCAAAGATATATGCGGAAAAATTTTTTCAAAAAAAAATGTCAATTGAAGTTTAGGTTATCGTTTAGCTCAAACAACCACAATATGATAGAATAAACTGTTTGAAGCGTATATAAGATTCGGCACAGGGCTCTGACTTGTTTTTTTTTTAATTCTGAATTATTTTTGTTTTTCAATCAAATCCAGATTTTTTTAAAAAGCTATTAAAGATGCAATTTTTAATCGACAAAAAGTTAATATTTGGTGAAAACCAAAACATGTTGGTAAAACCATAATTGTTTAAAAAACAAATCTAAGTATTTATGAATTTTCTCTTATGCAGTACATATTTTTAAATTTCTGCAACAAAATGTTTTCATCAATTTTAAGCGCGACCATAACTATAATAAAAGGTTAAATTCAGAGGGAAATTTGGAAAAAAAAACAAAACAAAAGATTAACATAAGAAGCTAACAATATTCGTGGTTCACGCGATCTCAAAAAATTGCATAAATTTATGTAAATCGCAATAGAAAATAAATAAAAAAGAAAATATTTTATTTCTTTAATATTTATTCTAGTAGATTTTCTTTCATGTTGTGCACTTTTTTCCTTTTTTATTGTGTTTTTATTTTTTTTTATTTTTTGATTTGTGAATAAATAACTTTTATATGTATGTTGTCGTCAGATTTAATATTTTATTGCTTGTGCTTCTTTTTTTATAGGTTGCCAACCTAAAGATTTGGTCTAACATTTTTTCTAGCCACATCAAGCCAGAGAGCTTTAGCATTTAGGTGTTTTTGGTTTCTCTATGATCATTGGGATGATGGTGTTTATTTTTTTGAAAATTGAAAAAAATTTGTCACACACCACAATAATGAAACTTCATTTTGTAGACGAAAACAATGAAGTCATGAAATCAAAGATTAAAACTCAAATAGCAAACAAAAAAGAATAATTTTATAGAAATAATAGAAAAATATGAAAATTGTTTTAAAAATTACAGGTTAACAAAATCTAAGAGAAGCAATCAGACATGCAAATATTTAATTTCGTTATAAAGGAAATTTTTATATCTTTTCTAAGCTGTGATTGGTCGGTCCAAATTCTAAATATTATACCCTAGATAAAAGTATTAATGAAATAATTAATAAAAAAGTATACATGACAACAACAAATACGAAATCACAAAAATATTTTGGATGTAGAAAAATGCTTAAGAGCAAGACTATTATTTTCAGTCTACGTTGGGACAACATAATAAAAATTGGTAAAAACTCAAATAAAAATTTGTGTCGAATGATCTATCTTTTCGTGTAACCTACACAGTTTGTTTTCAACAATTCGTAACCGACAGAGAAACAAAGCTTTTACCTCGTTAGATTGTGCTCGGAGGTTTACACCAACCAATTAGTGTATAAACACAACACTGACGTCGATGAGACGGCGATGAGAAAAAGTGAAGATAATACCGGCGGTAAATCAACTAACACTGACACTGTTTATTATTATTTTCGTTTAGTTTTTATACCCACCACACACCAAAAAAAAAATGGTGGGTGTATATTAATTGTTTTATTCCGTTTGCAACACATTAAAATATTTATTCTAGACTCCATAAGTATATATTTCCTGAGTTTTGGTTTCATTTTAGGACGATAAAACTATGTCCGCCTGTCTGTCCGTCCGTTGATCGCTCTTTTAAACATTTAAAACTAGGGGAATGAAATTTGGCCAGAATATTTCCCATTCATCAGATATGTATTGAAGATAGGCCTAGTCGGCCTAGATCAAAATGTGTAAAAAATTGCCCCGCACAGGGTCTTTTTTTAGTTTATTTAAAATTTAAAACAAATATTGCTTTTTGTTCAAGAGACTTATAATAACTTAAAATAAAGGTGACACGCCCACTTCCCATATAACTTTTTCTTAAATTCATGTAAGTTTTTTATGGATAAAAATATTTTGAAAGAATAAGGGAGTCTATATTGAAATATCTGAGTTGAATTTATTAGTAGAAACTACTTTAATACGCCCACTTCCCACTATCAATGAAATTAAAAAATTATTTAATATTGAAAGAATTAGATGTATGATGAAGTAATTTCTCATAAATAGTTTTATGGTCAATGTAAGTATTATTCCAAAAAATTAAGGCGACACGCCCACCTCCCATATAACACTTTATCTTAAATTCATTTTTAATATGGACAAACATTTTGGAAATAAAAAGCGGATTATCTTAGTTGAGTTAAATCAAACATTAATGATGTATATTACTTTGAAAGTAGGAAATGTCATGCCCACACAAAGTTCATATTATTTTTTTTTAATAGCATTGAGTCATTTTTTTCAGTTTCAAGTCGAAAACTAAATAGTACCGCTCCTATTGTAGAAATACTTTAGGTTCTATTTTGAGATTGAATATAAGAAAATCAATTAATATAAAATCGAAGATACACAAAGAAAGTAATACAGATTTAAGTATAAATAGATTATTCCATAGTGATTACTGTACTACACGAAATTGATGATGGGTAACAAAAATTCGGCACAGTGCTCTAACTTGTTTGTAAGTATATTTGTAAGCGAATGCCATAATTGTTGGGACAACTCAAACAAAAGTAATTCACTCAAAAAAGAACTAGCTTATGCTTATCTCAAACACTACTTGCTAACTTACTAGGTAAGTAAAGATTTTGCTCAGATCTTACTGACACCAGTAAATTTTTCAGTTAGAAAAAATTAAATTTTTTCTGTTATCGAAAAAATTAAAGATATGTTTATTAGAGCTTTTATATAAAAGGTAGTCAAAACCTGTTTTTGAATGTAATGGGACTCCGCCAGATTACAAAGCAGCAAAGGTTCCTAAGGGACAGTTCAACTTCTTAGCCTTACTTAGCCTATTATTGTACACTTTTAAGTTTATGGTAATCAATTCAATACAGTTATCCGATCAAGAGTCAAATAAATTATTTCATCGAACCCTCAACCACAAATTTTAAGTTTGATATTGCAAAAGGACTTAAGTATTACTTTTTGCTTAAATTTTTGTCAGCTATCTCAGGTTAAGGGTGTCAGCAGTGTGCTGTTCTGCTAGTTAGGGGGTTGCGGGTTCGATTCCCGCCGGAGACTCTGGACTTGTCTGCTTCCTTTCTATTTTATTCTTACTTTTCTATTCAGGTATCATAAGGAAACACTATAATGGACCCAAGTAAGCTGCACAACAGCTGCCTGTTCTACCTAACCTAACCTATCTCAGGTTTATCTGTATTGGTTGATAGTTGAAAAAAAAACTTAAGCAGGTTTTGTACATCTGTACTTAAAACAAGTAAGAGCGCTATATTCGGCCGTGCCGAATCTTATATACCCTTCACATATATATATATATATACCCGTGTAGTCATGCAATAACAGTAGTTTGTATCACCATTCCATATGATATACGTACATACATATAAAAACCATACATATATAAAAACATCCCATTGTAAAATTATAAATTTACGTATGTATGTTAAAAAAAAAAAATAAAAAACTATTAAA
This sequence comes from Phyto melanocephala, assembly GCA_941918925.1. NCBI lineage: Eukaryota > Metazoa > Arthropoda > Insecta > Diptera > Rhinophoridae > Phyto > Phyto melanocephala. The sequence continues at coordinate 46,847,168 of OW799233.1, read as the reverse complement.
AAAAAAATTTAAAAAAAAAAAAATAAAAAAAAATTAAAAAAATTTAAAAAAAAAAATAAAAAAAAATTAAAAAAAAATTAAAAAAAAAAATTTAAAAAAAAAAATTAAAAAAAAAATTTAAAAAATAATTAAAATATATATAATAAATATAAAACAAAAAAAAAAAATATATAAAAAAAAATAAAAAAAAAATAATAATAAAAATATAAATAATATATTAAATAAAAAATAAAAAAAAAAAATTTAAAAAAAAATATAAAAAAAAATAAAAAAAAATTTTTTTTTGGCTCAGCTGGGATTCGATGCCACGTTTACTCTAACCAGTATACACGTTTGTTTGTATGTATGTTGTTGTTGTAATGTTGTTTTTGTAAAAAAAAAATCGAGGTGGTCGTGGGTTTTTGCTCATATCTCAATTGTTTATGTACCGATGTTTCTGATTTTCAATACCGATCTACTCCCGAATATTTCTGATATTTTAATACGTCACCTGGGTCCAAGAGATGCCGGGGGGCTTAAAAAAGTTGATTTCAACATACACACGGACAGACGGTCAGACAGACAGAGCTTAATCGACTTTCCGATTCATAAGCTTTCAGAAAATATATACTTTATGCGGTCGGAAATGAAAATTGTAGAAATTTCACATGGAATGACAAACCTATATATACCCTTTTTAAAAGGTAGTCAAAACCTGTTTTTTAATGTAATGGGACTCCGCCAGAATACAAAGCAGCAAAGGTTCCTAAGGGACAGTTCAACTTCTTAGCCTTACAAACCTGCTTACAAATTAATGAATAGTCGCGACGTATTATTGTATACTTTTAAGTGTATGGTAATCAATTTAATAGAGTTATCCGATCAAGAGTCAAATAAATTATTTCATCGAACCCTGAACGACAAATTTTAAGTTTGATATTGCAAAAGGACTTAAGTATTACTTTTTGCTTAAATTTTTATCAGCTATCTCAGGTTTATCTGTATTGGTTGAAAATCTATAGGTCATCACTTTGTTAATGAAATGCTGAGCCGCTTTGTCAAAATCATTTTTACTTATACCCTAAGCGTGTTAAACTAAATGAGAATTATAAAAAATTATGTATTTGAATGGCTTTTAGCAAATTTCGCCATAAGAAATACAATACATGTGTATCTAAGCAAATGTCTGAAAATAAATACTTCACATTGCAAATCAAGACATTACTAAAACACTTCTTAGTAAGACACACGATATGTAATAGTCATTGAAAATTATGTTATTTAGTAAGAGCCTGTCATTACCTAGTTTTTTCTGGGTAGTCAACTATCTAAAATACGAAATAACACTTTTTATAATTTTTGTTTGTTTTCCTGTTTTTCTGAACTTGATTTGCTCAAAAACTACTAGATGGATCTTAAAAAAATTTAGTGTGGATACACCTTGATATCTAGGTTTACAGACAGGGTACGTTTTATTTCAAGGTAACGCTTAATTTCCAACAAAAGATATAAAAATATTGAAAACAAGTAACAGTGCTATATTCGGCCGTGCCGAATCTTATATACCCTTCACAACGCGTAGTCATGCAATAACAATTGTTTGTATCACCATTCCTCCCATACAAAATACGTGCATACGTACACGTTAGAATAAATGTGGCATCGAATCCCAGCTGAGCCAAAAAAACCTTATTTTATTTTATTTAATATATTATTTATATTTTATTATTTTTTTTTATATTTTTTTTAAATTTTTTTAAAAAATTTTTTTAGAAAAATTTTTAAAAAATTTTTTTAAATTTTTTTTTATTATTTTTTTCTTATTTTTAATATTTTTTTTTTGTTTGGTATGTTTTTTACATGTATCTATGTATGTATGTTGTTGTTGTAATTGTGAAAAAAAACGAGGTCGTGGTTTTTTGCTCATATCTCAGAAAGTTATGGGGCGATTGTGCTGAATTTCAATAGCGATTCATTCCTGGATATTTCCAAGAGATTGATACCATATACAGATCTGAGGAACATATAGTTGCTTCTAAAAGTTGATTTCAACCAACACACGGACAGACGGGCAGACGGACAGACGGTCAGGGCTTAATCGACTCCTCTATTCATAAGCTTTCAGAAAATATATACTTTATGGGGTCGGAAATGAAAATTGTAGAAATTACAAACGGAATGACAAAGCTATATATACCCTTGTGCACCACAGGTGAAGGGTATAATAATGTAAATACTATTGTGTCAAAGGGTTGGTAAAAAACAGGCACGACAGAATGAGAAATATAAAAGAATTTGCACTAACAACAATAAATTATTAATTTTCACTAACATCACAATTATAATTTATGTGAAAATGAATGAAATACGAAAATATCCGAAGGGTTAAAAATGACTTACAAATGATCACTTTAAAATAAAGTGATTTAGAGAAGGACCTAATTGTCAATAATAAGTTCGATTTACCAAAATTCAAATAATCACACTGCGATAGCTTGCAACTTGATTGAAATTCCAGATTTCAACCAAAAACTGCTTTTCTTTCAATTTTATTATTTCCTTAACCACTAGTCTCACATTAATTTTGTGAAACTGAAATTAGTTTAACAAATTGAAAATCAATAAAGTTGATAGAAAAACAGCAGTATTAATGGTACGAGAAAAAAAATAGATATTTGCATGCAACTCCTAGATGAGATTAACATAACCACTTTACAATAAAACAACCAACAACTCAACAGAGTTAAAAAATAAACCAAAAAGTTTCCAATTTGTATTCTAAAACGCACAGCAGCAAAAAGGCTGGTTGGTTGGCAGGCAAACAGTTTGACATAAAAAGTTTTATTACTGTCCATTAAAATGGATCAGACAGAGAGTTTTATTATATCTTTTTTACATTTAACATGAATCTCCTCTCAGGTATTGTTGCATTTGTGACAATTGTCGTAATTGTTGTCATTAGAGATTGTTGTAAGAGTACTCGTATGATGTTTGTTTTGTTTTGTCTTGTATTTTTCTTTTTCTCTCGAAATGATCATGAACATTAACTTCAACAAATTGTCAACATTATTAAGAAATTGTATAAAAGAAAAAAAAACAGCAACAACAACAGATACTTTCCAATTATGTTGATGCTATTTTTATGTAGTATTTTTTGTGTGTCAAAATTGTGTATTCAATTGCTTTGGTAGAGGATCATATTTAGACTCAATCGTACTTCCAAGACTTTTATCACTCGTATGTACGTACGTACATATATGAGACCACATTTGTGGTACTCATATGTATCTGTTTGTGGGTATGTCTGTTAGTTGTTTGATTTTTTTTGTCTGTACCTGTTGTTTAAGTATGTTAATTGTCATTGTTTTTTAAATAAGCGATTACAGTTTACTCCTAAGCGAAAACAAAAAGAAAAAACCTGCAACTATTTTTACAATAATGTTTCAACTACTATCTACTTACTGCTTAAAATGTTGCATCCCACAAGCTTCATGGTGGCAAAAACTTTAAAATAATAAAGAGACCAACTAAAAACATTTACAAATACACTTTATACCTTTTATATTATTAGGCAAGTCGAATTTTTGTTACGCAGTTAACGCTCACATTATAAAGGGTTATCCATTTCGTGGTTTCAAATGTATAGGACTGGAATTCGACATCTATCAAACTAAGTTGTTAAACCAATTTTTTTCTTTTCAGTTGAAAGTGTGACATTGACGAAAATTGATCGCTTAACTATCACACAACGCAAAAAAATTCTCAAAACCTACTACAAAAATGGTGATTCTGGCACAGTCACATATCGTGCTTTAAAAGGAGATTATTGTTTACATAATCGTCCAACTTCGCAAGCAATTGACAAAATTGTGAAGAAATTTGAAGAGACTAGAGCGGTTACAGATATTGTAAGGACTGTGCATTATCGCTTCGTTCGTTCCGCTGAAAATATCGCTGCTGTAGGCGAAAGTGTTGCCGAAGACCCGAATGTGTCGATTCCTCATCGTTCTCAGGAATTGGAACTGTCTTAGGGCACATTATGGCGTATTTTGTATTTGGATCTACACCTACATCCATATAAAGTTCACCTCACACAACAACTGACAGCCAGCTGACCATTCACAACGTCGTAGATATGGCTTTATTGCAAGAGATATTTCCTGGCGACGTAATTTCTCGTCGTGGCGATATTAACTGGCCACCAAGATCATGCGATTTGAGACCGTGTTTATGCAAATAAACCTTTAACTCTTGAGCACTTAAAAACCAACATTCGTCAAGTTATGGCTGAGATACCGCCAAATATGTCTCAATAAGTGGTCGAAAATTACCTCAAAAGAATCAATGCTTGCAACACTTCGCGTGGTGGTCATTTAAATGATGTAGTGTTTCACACATAATGTCAGCGTTTAAACTTTATAATAAAAAAGAAATATCATGAAAAAAAAATATTTTATAAATGTTTTATTTACGTTTACTTTTGAAACCGCAAAATGAATAACCCGGTACAACCGATTTTAATAAGAGAAAATACCACATTCTTGCAGATGTGCACAATCTTATTTCAATAAAAAAAAAACTAAAAATTGGTTCAGTACTTTAGGAATCATAAGAGCTTAAAGTTGCAACTAACACATGCGCAAAACATATAACATAAAACACACAGTTATAACTATATTACGCATCTTATCTTTAAAAATGTATTGTATGTCTACATGTCTTAAGCTCACCTTAACGGATCTCTCAGTGACGCGAGAAAGTCAGAGGAACTTGTTCACTCAAAACGTTTATTTAGTTCCTATTAATCCGTATAGTAAAATTCGCAAAAAAAAACTTGAACGAGAAACTTTTAAATAGTTTTTTTGGGTTTCTTTTTACAGTTGGTCCCATTATATATTTTTTTTTACTTTAAATTACACTTTGAACAACGGTAAGCAAAATTTATAAAGTAGTTATTGAATGTTTTTTTCAATAGAAAAAAGTTTGTTGCATTTGTCTTCAATTGAGTAATTGATATTGGAAATAAAACAGAAGATTTTTGCATCTCTTTTGTCAACATGCATATAGAAACATACAATGCAATGATGTCGATGATATGAAAGAAGTATTTGGCTATTAGGAAGGCCAGTTAATAGATAGAAGAAGTGGTAAATTAGGCAGCGAAAAATGATATGAGCAAAAAATGTTGTAGTTTTTCCAAAAGTTTTATTTAAGGGTTTTGGTCAATACAATTTCTACAAATTTAAAAGAATTATGAAAAATATTTATGCTAGCAATTATTAAATAACTATATAAATTGTTATATAATTATAAAATAGCTTTCTTCGTATGCCTATCCGTCTGTTAAAAAAGTAACAGACCAACCTAAACAAGAGCGGAAGGCGCTGCATAATATTCCGCTGAGCGGTAACATTTTGTAAAGAACAGTAATGTTCACTTATGTTTTTAAATAAAACTCACTAAATTGAAATAAAACCACTAGATTAACCTAAAAACAGCTAAAATGCCATCACTTTTCAACAATTACAAAAGTTAAACAAGTAAGAGTGCTATATTCGACCGTGCCGAATCTGATTATACCCTTCACCATCATGTATGTATATAGGTAAATTTCCACGTCGTAGCTTCACCTATTTATTATTTCCGACGCCATCCTTGATTTTGAATTTTTACGTAGTTAACTGTATTCTACTAGTCAAGCCCTTTAATTTGATACCCATATTGATGGGGTTACAAAAAGTTGATTTACCATTTTGTTTTAGACGCCATCTTGGATTTTAAATTTGTTTATAATTTACTGTATTTTACTGGTCAAGCCCTTTCATTTGACATCAATATTGAGGCTGTTCAAGATGTTACATTTTAAAATACCTGATTTGACCCATATATAAATTTAATGTCCGCCATTTTGTAGTGGCGGCCAACATTAATTTTAATTTTTTTATAGTGCTTATATTGCGCTAGTCCAGATAGTTGCTTCCAAAAGTTGATTTCAACCAACACACGAACAGACGGTCAGGGCTTAATCGACTCCTCTATTCATAAGCTTTCAGAAAATATATACTTTATGGGGTCGCAAATGAAAATTGTAAAAATTACAAACGGAATGACAAAGCTATATATACCCTTGTGCTCCACAGGTGAAGGGTATAAAAAAACAACAACAGTTGTACTGCAACCAACTTCCATACCTAACACCTTGTCAAAATTGCATTTTCCAATTGCAAAGCGTTGCCGCGGCTGTATTTCGGTTTGTTTCATACAAATTGTAAGAACATCAGAATTTTTGATAGCCAAAAAATGCTTGCCGCTTTTGTTAAAGTTTGGTTGTAAGGCTTGGTATTAGGAAATTTGGCTGAAATATTTTTTTATAGATCAGAAATTAAACGACCAATAAGGAAATAAGATAGAGAACATAAGAAAAATATTGATACAACAACTAGTATTTACTCTAGCTATAAATTACTTTTTAATCTCAAAAACTTTATTCTAACAATTTTTTTAATCTATTTTTATACCCTTCACACAGTGAAAAAGGGTATAAATAGGTTTGTCATTCCTTGTGAAATTTCTACAATTTTGATTTCCGACCCCATAAAGTATATATTTTCTGAAAGCTTATGAATAGGGGAGTCGATTAAGCCCTGTCAGTCAGTCCGTCTGTCCGTGTGTATGTTGAAATCAACTTTTTGAAGCCCCCCGACATCGCTTGAACTCGGGTGAGGTATTAAAATATCAGAAATATTCAGGAGTAGATCGGTATTGAAAATCAGAAACATCGGTACATAAACAACTGAGATATGAGCAAAAACCCACGACCACCTCGATTTTTTTTCACAAAAACAACATTACAACAACAACAACAACATACATACAAACGTGTATACTGGTTAGAGAAAACGTGGCATCGAATCCCAGCTGAGCCAAAAAATTTTTTTTATATTTTTTTTTTAATTTTTTTTTGTATTGTTTTTTTAGTTTTTATTTGATATATGATTTATATTTTTATTATTATTTTTTTTTTTATTTTTTTTTTTAAATATTTTTTTTTAATTTTGTTTGTTTTATATTTTTTATATATATTTTAATTATTTAAAAAAAATTTTTTTAATTTTTTTTTTTAATTTTTTTTTAAATTTTTTTTTTAAATTTTTTTTTAAAAATTTTTTTTTTAACATACATACGTAAATTTATTATTTTACAATGGGATGTTTTTATATATGTATGTTTTTTATATGTATGTACGTATATCATATGGAATGGTGATACAAACTACTGTTATTGCATGACTACACGTTGTGAAGGGTATATAAGATTCGGCACGGCCGAATATAGCGCTCTTACTTGTTTTATTTCGACTTGAATTTTTTTAGTTAATTAAATCCAGTAAACTGTGAACACCAAATTTAAAAAAAAAAAAAAAAGAAAAGAGAATTTAAAAGCCATTCTCTGAAAACACATTGTTTCAACATTCAATACAGTAAACTCGCGATTATATGATCATATTTGCGAATGACAAGCAACTTCCTTTTAAAAACGTATTTTCCATAAAAATAAGAGTGTGTTACAGTTTTTATTTCAAAAAAAAAACTTACTATGCAAAAAAAATCTGTGGTTTTCTTTTGTTTAATCATCTTTAAAACTGTCAGTTCTCTTAACTTTCTGAGAGCAGTGAAATCTCGTTGATCAACCATTTCACCTTCGATCCATTTCAAGGCTTTATTAAAAAGTACTTTTTGGCATCTCCACATATGTATCTTTATCGGATAGCTCTTTCTCCAATTCGATCAAATTACACTCTATGTTTTTTCCACCTTTGACATTTTCTTTTTACATAAGCCTGCTCACAGGTTTCATCTTGTCTTTCATATTCAAAAAACATTCGTATAATTAATGCATTTTCCATTTTTGGGTAAACGATAAACGCATTTTTATTTTTCCGAAAATGTTTACCCTTTTTTTACATGCTGAGTTAGTATCAGACATTCATCTTTACAGCAATATTCCAAAATATCTAATTTTTCTTTTAAAGTTAAAGACTTATGATTTTTTGAATGCATATTTAAGAACTTTTCATGTTAAATTTATATTTAAAAAGTATGAAAAACTTTAATTGACAGTTGAAGACAACAAAAAAGCATACACATAGGGAAACCTCCAAATTGTTATTTAATTGAATCAGAATATACCCACTACCCCGTTGATTTAAATTTTAACACTGCGTTGATAACATCTTTTAAAAAATCAAAAATGAGCTCTGTTCATATATTAGGGTGTTCATATTATCGCGAAGGCACTTTTATTTTTATTTATTGTTTTTGTAAAACACATATGGTTTGCGCTTATAACTCCTAAAATACTGAATAGAATTGAGATCATACACATTCCTCTCAAATGGTATATTTTCTAATTTAACCGGATGTATAATGTGAGCGTAAACTGCGTAATAAAAATCGACTTGCCTATTAATATGGGAAATTATCAGTTACACTTCTTTTATTGCCTGGCCAAAATTAAGAAAAATTTACTTAGAAGAAAATAACTGCGATTGGATATAGAAAATAAATTTTAAGCCGAATTTAGAAATTTTACAATTTTTTGTTTTCACCATAAAATATTTGTCGTTAGAAAATTTTTAAAAATGTAATTACTTAATCAAAATTAAATTGATAAACATTTCATGTTAAGCCACTTGCTTTAACACAAAAGCCTACTAGATAAACAAATTTATGTTGATCATTTACTCATTGAAAATAAAAAAGAATTGTTGACTACTTGTTGTACATTTGGTCACCTCTTTAAGTATGCCAAACGCATACGATGAATGACGATAAATGTACACCAAACAAACAGTGTACAGTTTTTATGATGTACTACATTGATATGTGGTGTAGCAATAAAAAAAAATTGACAACACTAAAAGCACAAATAGAAAGACTTTTTTCTTGTTAAACACTTGATACATACACACACTCACTATTAAGCTCACTGTTAAAGCCACTTTATACAAACATAATAAAATTATTTAAATAGATCATTAAAGATCAAACAACAAAAGTTAATAAAATAGTAGAAAAATAGAAATGTTGACTTACTTGGTGATTCGTTGCCATGTTGCAGGGAACTTTCACAATCCACTATCAAAGCCTCATTTTCAGAATCTTCATTTTGCTGTTGTTGTAGTATTTCACTCGTACCTACTTGTGCCGATGTACTAGAGGTTTCTGAAGCTGTCACATCTATAGAATCATCATCTAAGCTGGCTGTTTGAGCTGAATCCAATTTTAGACGTTTAGCTGAAGTTGAAGTATTTGACAAATCATCTAAAACTCCTGAACTAGCAATGGCTGGAGGAGTGGCTGATATTGTACTACCTCCTGTGGGTAATGTTGTAGCGGCCGTCTGCAATAAATTAAAATTTAAATAAAAAGGTTAAATTTTTTTTATTTATTAAAAACGGAAGTATTTTTCTTCATCTAAAATCAGTTTCATTTCTTAGTTTTTTTTCATAAATAGAGATCCCCTCTTCTGATTTGAATTCATTTTACGTTGCTGTAGTTTTACGTAAATTGTTAAAGATTATTCAAGCTTGTCATTTTACACAAAAAAAAGTAACTAGTCTTTTGTTGGTAAGAATATTATTCTTTCATTTTAACAAAAACCCTCTGACATTTATTACTTATTCATGGAGTTTTATACATTCGAGGTGTCATTGCGATTTTTATTAAAATTACACCGTTTCCTTTGCTTAAAAATACATTTTTTTCTCCATCCTTAAACTTTAAATATAAATTAATAAGTTCCTTCCATTTAGGCAATTTTCGAAATACTATTTTTTTAGTAAATTTTTAACAGAAATTCCATTTAAAGATTATTCTTCGAAATTATTGATAAAAAACAGTTAATTGTTTATACAGAGAGATAGATTAAAATCGAAATTGGAAAAAAAATTGATCTTAAGAGCTTAAATTTTTTCCCCTAATAGATATTATATTACAGATCACAGAAGAAAAATACTTTTATAATTTTAACCACTACTTATGAACTCTTGAACCTTTTTAGGAAACCCTTCCATTCGAGATATGATAGTTGTTTAAGTGACTTTTTTGAACAGAGTTCGACCATCTCTTTTTGAAATATTTTATATTGTGGGACACCCTTTTTGTGCCCTACAAATTTCTTTTCACAAGACCATAATATCTCTCCACTGGTCTAAGCTTCAGACAATTAGAAGGATTGGCATCTCTTGGTACAAAAAATTCGTTATGTTTGGAACCATTCTATATCTTTCTAACATGATATCATATTAGGCCAAAATTATGTGGACATATTGTGCTCTATAATGAAAATAAAAGGCTTTTTTCCAAGCATTCTTTAATGTAAATTTCGGTATATATAGAGCCCACTGTAACAAATGACTTGCTTATTTTGCTGAAACTTCACAAAGCTTGCCATAACAAGAATTTTGTAGGAAATTTTGTCTGCTTTTAAGGTCTAAATAAACACAGCACTGAGTTAACCGGTCTACTTTTCTACCAGATGTGTTCGGTTCTCTTTTTAATATGCTTTAAATTTTCTTGTCCTTTCTTACTATCTTTATCCCGAACTAGATTTCCTATCAATGGTCAAGTTCTCCAGACACTGCTTTCTAACATTAAAAACGGTTTGACGGCAGACCATAAATTTTTGGCCAATTTTATGTAGGACCAATATGGATTTTATTGAAAATTTCCTTTTCTTTATTGAATCTCGTGCTACCACCGGCTGTTAATCCTAACTTGAGCATGATTTCACCCTGTCGACAATCCTCATTACAGAGTCTTTTGTAATCGCCAGTATCTCCTTCAGACTTAGTTCCCCCATAGCATTCACGCTACATGTGAGCCTGTCTGTAATCCTAAATCTTTCGTTAGCCAATACTAAGCACTCGCATACTACATGTACTGCTGTCTCACCATCCTCCAGGCACATTCTACAAATACCATCATTCTCGATTTTTTTCACATGATATATGAAGTTTCCGTAACCCGTGTAAACAACGCAGTTATTGAACTTATCGTACTCTGGTTTAATCCGAGAACCTTTACTGCATCCCTGCCAACAGGCTTCTTGAGCATTAACCAATCTCTACAGAATGTTGCCACAGATCTTCTTTTTATTCCCAACTATGCCCAAGTGCTTCTTAGCCAACATCGGCATCAGCTCATTTAAAGAAGCATACCTACTGAGCTTTAGAATACACTTAAGCAACAACAAGGGGTGCTTACATTCATGCGCCGCACACGCGTTTTAAACCTATTGATTACATTCTCTATTTAGAAAAATGTCCGCCATTTTCTCTTTATAGAAAAATATTTTCACAAATATAAATTTATTAACAAATTTGTATATTTACCAGGCATGCCAAGAAGATAAATTCAGTTCGAAAGTGTAATTACATCACCATTTTGTTATATTAAAAAACTTCAAACGAAAACTGAAACTGAAATTACTTTTAATTTTGGAAGAGGAGTTGTTTATATCATTAATTGTGCATACCTTTAGGGGCATCGAATTAAGATCCTAAACTTAGCGTATGGAAAAATGTAAAAGGGCACATTATAGTACAACGGTATTTGTTGTTTTATATAAAATTTCTAAATAAACGGAATCTGAAGTCGGTAAAAACAAAAACGATCGGAATTGCAAAAAATCGAAATGCTAATATAAAAAATTTTGTTAATTTTTTCTTTTAATAATTTTTTTTGGTTCCTTAATTAACAAAACGAACAAAAGCTAATTTCTTTGTCACAAATGGATCAATTAATCTGATTTTAAATAGCGAAATTCTAATAAATATCTTTGACATATTTACACAACATACAGGTCTATAAGTTAACTGCACACTTTTTAAGACAGATTTCATCCGACACTTTAGCATATGTTTGGACAGAATATTAAAATTTGTGACACCAAAGAAAAAACGAAACTTTGTAAACATTGTAAAGCAAATTATAACAATATATATGCATATTTACCCCACCTGAGAATTGTAACAATGAAAATTGAAAATTATTTTTCTACGTTACAATAAAACTAACAAAGAAGATATGCTAACTTGAAATGCAACTTCGAATTGTAACAACAATAAAAAAAGAGAACCCTTCAAGAATAAAAAAAACACACAAAAAATTATTACTTTATGCCTCACAATGTTGCTGGCAATATAATGTTTCTATAAAACAAGGCAAGAGACGACATTAAAACTCCAACAGCATAGACAAAATAAAGTGCATTAAATTGTAACCAAGTTTAGCAAGAACGTACTCAATACTACAACAACATAAGACTAAAAAATACTAAAATTAGTGCACGTCGTAAACTTAAGGAGCGCCCTGTTTTCTTAGCTACACGGCTCTTTAATGTTTACAGTTCGCTGTGTCTTCTAAAGTTGTGCCTAAAATTGTCAATTGATAAGTTAACGCTGAACTATGTTGTGAATAGTGACGAAGTCAAGACAAATTACAGCAGTTAATGTTGCTTAAATCGAATCAAATACGAATGACTGAAGTATGACGTGGTGCTAACTGTAGAAAACTATTACATTCATTTTTGAGTTGCTTTTCTAATTCCACTACCACTACTACTACTACTTTTACAATTTGCAAGTTCTTATTAACGTTAAGTGAAGTGAATGAGTAAGTGCTGCTCAGATTAAGTGGCTGCATTTATATGAGCTACTGGTGCAGATAATTTTTTGTATTCAAAGTTAAATGATGACAATGTTATGATGAGATCGCCTTATGATTTGCAAACAATAATGGAAAAAGCAAAAAAGGTTATTCACCAATCTTGTTCTTACTGTTGTTGTTGTTTTTTTTGTCCACAGCAGGTTGTGTGTGGGAGGGGTACAACAGGCTTGGGTTGGAGGTGGGAAAATATTATTTAAAATTATTATAGGCTGAAAAGCTAATTGCTTTAATGAATAAGTAAAGTAATACTAATATAATAGAGAGGAAATGTGTGTTTGTATGTTATTAGTTTTCTTCGAAACTTATTATACAATATCTAAAACTTTTTCACCAATACTATAGGTGTATCCTCCGAACGGTCATAAGCTATATTTTTTATTAGTTTTTAGGTGGACGTGGTACCTCCCATATAGATTGAACACATTTTATGACATATTTTGCGAACTAGAGTAGCTATTCCCTTACAACTTGGTGAGAGTTACTTTGATAACAATGGATATGATCGAAGAAGAGGGCATGGCATACCCCATCCAAAAAAAATACATCTGATATCATTTATAGGAAACTATAAACGTAACTTAGTTGAAACTTTGTACAAGCAATTTTGACGACAATTATTTTATTAAAAACAAAAATGGTTGCGATCAGAGCAGAGGTAGTGTTATCCCCCCACGAATGAAATACTTTCTGTCTATAATCGTAAATCAATCAATAATCTGAATTAAAAAATCGCTTCAAACTATATAGAAATTAATATTACACATACATATGCATATATAAAACAATTACGTATATATGTATATAAATTAAACAATAAAAATGTACTGGTGGCTGTAGCGTAGCGAACCGGGTTAGTTAGTAGATAATAAGCTTGTTAAAAGAAGAAATAATGTTCGTCAATAAAGGGAAATTAGTAGTCAAGCAAGTTTTTTTTCCAACAGTTTAGAAGCTATACATTTTTACGCATACATAAATATAAATGCTGGTTCCATGCCTTTATTTTGGTGTTATGACGAATAATTTTCTAGCTCCGAAAATAATCCAATAAATATTATCTGATTTATTTAATACTACCATTGAAACATTCTATTATTTAATTTGAAATTAAATTTATATTAATTACTAACTACCATTTAGTTAATCAACATGCTACAAAATGCAACTTTATTTGCAAAATTTCTTTAGCACCATCTAAGGCTCAAGGCAAACATTAAACTTGTGGTAATGACGTGCTAAAAAGAATACAGGAAAAACCAAATGTTGGTGAATTTCTCTTTGATATATGAAAGACAAATACAGGGTATCCGCCGAAAAGGTATACTACTTTGTTTTGCCGCCATTTTGGTAAGGATTAGTCTTGACAGTTCATATTTGGCAGTCGTGAAATTTTTGGGAGAACAACGTGCCAACAAAACAACCCATCAATCTCAATTCGACGCCGTGCTCAGGAGCTGGGTCTTCAAAGAACAACTTTGGCCACAATTTTGCACAAGGATTTGCATTTGTTTCCATTTAAGATTCAGTTGACACAAGAGCTTCTTCCAAAAAACCATTTACGCCGCCGTACATACGCCAAAAGGAAATTACAGCTCGCCCATGATAACCCCGATTTTCATGAAGAAATCATAATGAGTGATGAGGCGGATTTTTATTTAAATGGATATGTGAATAAACAAAATAGTCGGTTCTGGGCAATGGAAAACTCTCAAATTATTTATCATTCACCTGTGCATCCATTAAAAGTGACAGTCTGGTGTGCAATTTAGTCAGGAGGAATCATTGGACCTTACTTCTTTAAAACTGAAAACGGCGTAACGGTAACTGACAATGGAGAGCGATATCGTGATATGATTAAAAACTTTTTAATTGACTTGACTTGAGCTTGACTAACATGTGGTTTCAACAAGACGGTGCCACATCGCATACAGCCAGGATTACAATAGAATTACTGCGAGACCTCTGTACACAACAAGTAATTTCAAGGAATGGTGATGTTGTTTGGCCTCCACGGTCGCCTGACTTTTTTTGTTGGTATATCTGAAAAGCAAGGTTTATACAAAAAAAAAACCAAACACGCTGGAGCAACTCAAAAAAAAATATTAGTGATGAAATTAATAAAACACTGCCTGAAATGTGTGACAATGTAATAAAAAAATGTGCTCAAACGGGCTCGCATTTGTGAGGCTAACAAATTATAAACAAACTAAGTAGTATGTATACCTTCATATCTACACACAGTATTTTTAGTTCTGATTAAAATAGTGCTGGTGATGAAACCGTAGTGGGTTTCGATAATGCATTGTACTCAGCTGATATCGGATAACAAATTTTTACTTTATATTCTGTCATTATCACATTGCTCCTATAACGCAATATCAATTTAATGAAAAATAAGACAAATTATATTTTTGTTGCCCCTTTTTTAAAAATGAGACGACAACGACAACGAACTAGAGGTTTACAATGTTCCAAACGAACATTCCTCATTAAATTTTACAAAAAGACTAGAAGCTAGGTACTCTAAATCTTCAAACTTGTGTATTAACCTAGCGGTTGCACCGATATTGTTATCAACTGCAAATTTTCAGTAGATTGCAAATTTTGGATGCCTTAATAAAGCAGTCAACAGTTTTGTGAAGTCAGTTACAATAATAGGATGAAGTGACCTGTTAAAAGACATAGAGAATAGCAAAATAGAGCATGTTCTCTGCAATTGCCTGGCACTTTTCACAGGATATTACATTTTCTACAGTGTGAATCCACTACAGCAACGAGGATGTGGAACTCATAGTCGCGTAGGATATTGGGCTTTATTAAAAGGCTTGAGCTTGCTCTCCGATACAAAGACGATTTTAATTTTAAATACATACTTATTTGGTTTTAGAGACAAGGCAAATTATCTATATTTGATTTTAAGTATACTGTAGTTATATCTATTGACTCAAACCGACTTAATCACTTTCGCAAAACTTTCCCAAAAACTATTCTTAGCTGGTCTAGATTAGATTAAAAAGATTTTTTTCGCCCGACACAGGCGATTTTTTACAGCCAGTTTATTCAGGACAATCGCATAGAGCATGCTGTGACATATCGCTAAATCTATATTTAGCTGTAGCAAAATCGCGTAAAGCATTTTCGTTTAAAAGACTCGTTTTTAAGACTCAAGTCTAAATCTTGTAAATGAAGGATACACATATAACTAGACTAGTTAACATGTGTTAGCAAAATAAAAATTTCTCACTAAAGCAATTATATAAAGGATTATCATCTTGATTTAAGTCTTTTGTGTAATAACATTAGAGAGTTAAATTGACTTGCATCAGATCACAGAGTACATAGGAGGAAACGTCTAATAGGGACGACAAATTAAAATTTTAGATCTACTTGATGTCAAGTGCTAGACCAGTCTTTTCTACCAATGAACCATTATTTGGAATAATTTAGTGACAGCTACCTTTCCTCTACAGATCAGAAATCACAATCATTTGTAAATAATACTACTAGTAGCATTCCAAAGTCGCCCTTTTCGAGCAATAAAATATTGTAATATATTTTTTTGTCACTCAAGTTTAAAAAAATCTTTATGGAGACAAAAAAGTATTTAGATTTCAAACTATCGAAATTATTAACGCTTTTACAGTGGTCGTCGATGAAAAGGTGGTTTCAACATGACGTCACACACATTATTCGTAATCTTAATTAATGTTACTGATATTGATTATATATTTTAAAATGTTTAAATTTATGTGACTTTGGAATCCTTAAATCCACTTATTACTAACAATTTGTGACTTATGACAACTGAATATGAACGTTACATATATTTTTTATTTAGAATTTTCAGCAATTTTTAAGACAGCTACTTTTCCCGCAATATTTTATTTTTGTCCCTGTTGTCTTTGTTAAGTTAACCCATTTTGGTCGCCTGAGAGTCACCCTAACTTCAGCATAACCAAATTATTTTTAAGTATTGGAAAACAAACCCGTCGTGAGAGAAATTTGTATACAGTCACCAACTTAAAATAGCAAGTTACACAAAAAAATATAACAAATTTTACATAAATTAAAGGCAAGTACAATGCAAATTTATCAACGACGACCTAATTTTTGCGAAAACTTTAAATCGCAATGAATATGGATTCATTGTTCAGAGTATTTTTGCTTTATATCAATATTGTACTTATAAACTTTTTGTACTTCAGAACTTATAAACGAACTCCTTAAAACCCATCCTCCACCCTTGAAGGACTAAATATCTACTAGCCTTCTGAAATCTTAACTTTTTTTCAAAAGAATTTTTTTTTTTTTTAAATTTTAACTTCAGACCATGAAATGCTCTAAATTGAACAACTCTTTCTGTTAAAAAAATACCACAAACTAAAAAGGAAAATGTAATGAAACATTCACCAAATACATTAAAACGGAACATATGGAAAAAATCAAGTAAAATAATTTATTGTTGCAAATATTTTATTAAATTTGTTGCGTGCCACTTGCAACAAACAGAAAAGAAAAAAGGCAATACAATGATGCGGTTGGCAATGCAATATTAAGCCAAGTTTTTTAAAGCAATTTAAAAAAATAAAACTTCCAAAAAACTACAACAAATAAGGAATGAATTTCCTTTTCGTGAAACAACAACAAACTAAAATAAAATTTCTTTGATTTCTTTGAAACATTTCTGGAGCAAAAGAACTTTTTCGATTTTCTTTTTGCTTGTTTCGTTTAAATAGAGTATATTTTTCTTTAGACAAGAGACATAAAGACGCATAAAACACCATTAAACATAATCACTGTTCCATTGAACGAACAAAAATCATTTAGCGAAACCAAAAATAGAAGAAAACTTTAAAAAAAGAGAAACAACGACAAATGATCACAAACAAAAAATAAACATTAAAAGAAAAGATGCAACCTTAAAATGTAACAGAAAAAGAGTTACCAAGACCCAGACCTTTTTTCCATCAAACGTAGAGAGAGAAGAAAAAAACTGGAAGAAGAAACGTACAACACCCCAAAGAACTTAACTGATTTGGTCATAAATAAATAAAAAGGGAAATGAATGAATCAGTGACTGGTCAAATGAATGAATTACAAAAATAATACAAATGGTTAAAACGTTACCATCTATGGCTCCTTCAAGTTCAAAACTTTCAACGAGATGATGATGATGATGGTCAGAGACATTTTGCTTTTAATGCCACACACAATCATAATCATAATACAACGCACTTTTGTCGTTAGTTAGTTTACTGGCACCATTCGTTTTCTTTTTCTTCTGCTATTTGTTGCATTTTGCTTTAGTTGCTTTTCCTTTGGTTTGCAGTATTTTAAAATAAACAACTTGCACCACAAATTGCATTTGATTGTACCTTATTTGAGTTGTGGCAAGTATCAAAAAGTTGTTGTTTAACTGCTTGTTAATCACGTGACCATGACCAAGTTGGCTTAAAGATCTCTATTACGTATTAAAGTTTAATGAGTTGACGGAAACTGGGTACCGCCATTTAAATAACAAAAAGTCCCGAATTTTATTTTTAATACCAAAATCATAAATCTATATTGAGCAGAGGTTGTTAGAGGAAAAATTGTAAGTTTGCAGATAAATACTGTACTAAAAGATTGATCATAAAGCTTAAAATAATAATGACACACATAAGTAAAAAATTACTTTAAAGGCAAATAATATTCAAACCGATTTTAAAATACCGGATGTTTTTTAATGATTATGCCTGTCAGATCTAACAACTTTATACAATTATTTGAGCTCAGTTTGGTTGACCTTTTTATCATGAATATAATTATGCCAGAACAAAATTAATTTAAAAAATCGTGTTTCAGTTTAGGTTTGCTGCAAGGCATAGTATTCTGTTCAGTGATCAATGGGTATTTAAAGTGAGAAAAACCTAGTGTTTAGTGGGGTATAGAACACGGTGCTAATATTGGTTAATGTAACGGTTAATTGCGAGCCGTTAGCATAAATTTTACCCAAACTGGAGGATATGTTCATAGAATTTATGAGGTTTCGCGAGGACAGAAATCCCATACAGCTTGTCCAACAATCGATTACTAAAGGAAACATTCGCATACGCTTTAAATCTCGAAATGTTCGAGTCAATTGGATATTTCAAGCGTGAGATTTAATGCTTTTGTATTTTTGTCTCTGGAGTTATGTGAATTTGTTTGTTTATGTGACAAAATCAGCAAGTTAAAACTACTTGGAAGACAACATTGTGCGTAATACTACCGAGATGTGGTCATAAATTTCTGTAAAGGTGTTCTCAAACTTGATTTGTACAATGAGAGACAATGGTGGCATCCGCTGTAGATGTCTGGGGCTAATTTTATTTTGTTCATAAGAAAAAAAGATTTTATATATTTTATTAGTAAATATTGTTACAGATTTATTTTTAAATAGCTTAATTGACATTATAATTTATTTTAGTTGTAGCAGTTAAAGTTACTGTAGTTGTATTTGTATTAGTTTATTTCGCTGATTGTTCGAACATGATGTTTGTTATTATGTGTAGCATACTTTTAGGCACTTCTATTACTCGTGCATATTACTTAACGTCTTAATTTAAATGTAACGGTTTTCGAATGTACTAGAATGTACATACGAGAACTTTGTCGAATGTTACCGAACACCACTATGTTACTATAAATAGCCGAACAACACAGCTAAAATGATGAGTATTACAGTAGAGCTTGTAAAGTGCGTATCAAAGTTTGTTTTATAATAAAAGTGTATAACCATAAGTGTAATAAGTAAAGTGATATTAAAGCAATCTTTGAGTGTATTTAAATAAATAAAGTGCTCTTAATTTTATAACTAATTTCAAGTGCTTTTAATTGCAATAAAAGAACTCAAAGTTTATTTAAAGGAAATAATCCAACGTTTATAAAAGGTATAAACGTAACAATATATAAGTTTCGGGTGGGACAAAAGTCCCGCTACCATTTTGATTGCGCGCCATCTTGGTTATGCGACGTTTAGCTCAGTATCGCTTTAACGATTGTGTTGTGTAGACGACCAAATTTTATTATGGACAAATATAAGCCTCGTTTAACAATTCAATTATGAGGAACATATAGTTGCTTCTAAAAGTTGATTTCAACCAACACACGGGCAGACGGTTATGGATAAATATATGCCTCTTTCAACAATTCAATTATTGAATAACGATTTTTCACAAGGACAAATTTCACGAAATAGCGATTTAGCATGGCCAGCCATATCTCCGGATTTAACAGCACCCGACTTTTTCTTATGTTTTTTTTTTAAATCAAAAGTTTATGTAAATAAGCCTCAACGAGACAATATTTGTCTTGAAATTAAAGAAATTCAGCCTTAAATGTTGCAGGATGTCATAATAAATTCCTTAAAAAAAGCTCAAAGTTACATAGCGAATCGCAGTAACCATTTAGCAGATAAAAATTTCCAATCATATCGAAAAAATTTAAAGACCAAATATAATTTATTTGAGCAAAGTTATAGGCCATTAAAAAAGGTAGCGGGAATTTTTTCCTATACGTTGTTAATATTTCTGTGAACATAAGAAAAACCGGTTATGTCTATTTATATAGTTTCTAAGTAAACACTTTTTAATTTTTGATTTAATCAAAATGAAAAATAAATGCTATGCTTTCCATTTTCTAACTTCATTAAATTGTTACATGAATTGTATTTAGTGAAAAATCTAATATGAGTATACCAATAAAGAGTACTGATTGTAAAATCGTATCTGCTTACGAAAATACATAACTGTTTGTAGAAAACTTAATAATTTAGGAAAATGAATTTAAGCCAGAATAAGTAATTGACAATAAGTTTTATATGCAACGTTTTTCAAAAGGCAGTTGTGCAGAAGTACAATTAAAGGTTACGTCAATGACGTCCACATACTCATAATTGTATTTAGATACTAGTGACATAATTTTTTAATGTTTCAGTATCAGTATATATGTATATGCTTATAATATTCCCGGCACTTCTAAGATAAACTCTCTGGAGATTGGACAATTCTTATACAAACGACATAATCATGTTAGAAAAAAGTGTTTAATATTGAGAGATTTTGCAAAAGAGCAGCTGAGATGCATAACTCGTTCGTTACAAAAATTGAAAAAACAGACGACAATTGATTTAGACAATTTTATTGGCGCTTTAGGAAAAGAAATATACTGATGCTAAATACTAGAATTTCTTTAAAGAATTCTGTACATTACGAAAAGGGCGAAACCCCTATTAATGACTAGAAAACTGATGTAGCTCCTGTAGTGAAAGCACCATGACAACTATATTTTTAAAATAAACCTTTAAAACGATTGATTTAATAAAAATATGGAAAAAAAGGAAGACTCTCAAAGGAGAGATTAATTACAGAATCCTAAGCCGTTATTGAAACAATAACTACTTTCTTGGTTTCGGTTAATGTGTAAGAAACGAGCTTTGCATCTTAACAACTTAAATAGTATAAATGTATGTATTTAAGGTCATCAAAATTAAACAAAAAAAAAATTAAGAATTACAAAACTCACCTTATTTACCAGACGTTTCTTTTTGTCACTGTTAGAGGTAGTCTGATCTTTAGCACTTGTCGGGGTGGTGACATCGAAAGAATTATTCTCAACTTTTTGGCGATCTAAAATAAGAAAAACAAAAATTTCAAAAATAAAATAATATTTGCCAACAAAAACAAAAATTAAAAAAAACTTACATTTCGTTTCAATTTCCTCATCATCTAAAAGTAATGAAACCACCTCTTTGGGCTTGAGAGTATCGGGCTTGAAATTGCCGCCACTAATAACCATGCGTTGAATCTGAAATGATTAAAAAAGAAAGGGCACATAATGTTTCATAATTTTTAAATAACATACGCGCCAAATTATAACATTCATAAGAGGAAGTCTTTTAAAGTAAATTAATATTAAAATATTAAATAATACATGTATTAAAGAGTTTTAAGTGTTGATTATTATCATTTAATATTAACACACTCTTTGTAAAACTATAAAGAAGAAGAAATAAAAATGTTTAACTAAAATATTTAAAGAATAAATTAAAAATACCCCTTTTTGTAGATCGTGAACAATATTATGAAGAACCTTCATCAATATTTAAACCCCTATTTCATTGCATTAAATGAAAATAAAATGTTTGTGCCACAAATAATAACAACAACAAAGAAATGATCATCACGTGCATAAACTTGAAAATTAAAAGACAAACAACATGGATGATCATTCCGGTGGAGTGGCACTATTGTTCTTACTTGTTTGTACTTGTGAAGAGATACTTTAAGCCACAGTTAGTAGTTCCCTAATTTTTTTCTATCGCGTGTAAATTATAAGCAAAAACTTATAAAAAATTTTTCATTAAAAAATACAATTTTTTTTAAATTTTAAAATTCAAACATTTTTTTAAAAATAAAAATTTTTTTTTAATTATTTTTTTTTTATGTCACGCCACATCGTTACTTTGTAAGTGAAATCATTTCCACTTGAAGTTGTCATTGAATGGCTATAGTGATATGAAAATAATTAGAGAATCTTTAAAGAATCTTTTTAAGATTTGTCTTCAAACTGAAAAAAAAGAAAAAGTTCCTTCGTTGGGAATCTCATTTATAGTGCAACTATTCAATATGGAATAGTTGCTTTTAAGTATTACGAGCAGTTACACCCAAATGAGGGGAAGAGAGGAAGGCGTAACAGATATGTCGCCTACCACAGAACGAACAAACGAAGTTGCATTAAGACAACAACAACAACACTGAAGAAAAAAAACTGTATAATTAGTTTCCGGTAAATGAATAAACACTCGTACTCGAAGTAGACTATTGGATGGACAGACAGATATTAAAACCAACAACAACAACGGCAAACAACTTAAGTGATCATGTTTCTTATTCAATATTTAACATTTACAACAAAAACATTATAAAAAAAATAAACAAAGAATCAGTGACTGAATGAACGAACCCATGAATGAAACTCTTGAATGAATATCATTTTCGTAAAATACATGACAGACTATCAACGAAAATAAAAAAAAAGAACAAGAACATCACGAATCAGTTGGAGAATCAAAAAAAGGATAGCAATTAAAAAAGTGCAACTTACTGTCAGTTAGTAGATGACATTAAATTGCAATTGCTGGGCCCTTAGCTTAGATGCATTGGAATGAAGCATTTGAGCAGGTACATTTGAAGTATTTCGTAGTTTTAAAATACTCTACGCTTAACTTTTAAAGAATTAAATTAAGTGTGATGTTCGAATGCAGCTGCAGCATAATTTAACTTCAGTATAAGCTAAATTCGAATTTAATTTTTTGTTAATTTCTTGATCTGTTAAGGTTTTTGTTTGCAATAAGGGTAGCTCAGCAGGAAAACGAAGTTTGTTCGGAAAAAATGTTTTCTTTTAAATTTTACATATAAAGTTTGGCATATGAAATAAGCAAGAAAGAATAATTGTTACAATGAATGCAATATGATCTAAGATGACTAATTTTTAACGATAATGTCGCGAAGATCCCACTGAATTCTAATGCTGTCGTAAAATACTTTAGCCTTAACGGAATCGATTGATTTTTGCTAATTGGCGTTGAAATGAGAGAAGAAAATAAGAAATAATAAGAAAATTAAAATCCAGTATTTTTTTTTTTTTTAATTTACGCCAACTCCGCTATAGATGTTCGTTGTGGAGTGCGCAATCTGCTACATTCACATAATGTGCACGTAAACAAAGTTAAATTTGAACCAGTTGTGCCGCCAGCTGGAAATGTAAACCAACCTCAAGCCAATGCATTTTTTTTCTTAATATTTATTTAAACATTTATAAATAATTTTGTCAAAAAATAATCTTTCGGTCAAAATTGCGATCTTCGGATTGTGTCTACTCGTCAATTAAACGACATTGTAGGGCCAAGTCCCAAAAACTTTCCACATTAAAATCTGTATAGTTCGAGTTCTGGTGAACTATAATGGCCTAGAATGCTTTTGATGCGTAAATAAGACCTCCTAAAAAAGTTTCGACAAAAAGAGGTTATACTCTACCTAACTCTACTACTCCCCCCAGGGCATTTTTCCAGGGTTAGTGTGAGGCCAAGCTGTATTGTCAGTACGGGATGGGACAAAAAAATATGTTTTGTTTTCAACCATAATTTGAGAGAGCAAAAACTATGGTCAGAGTATATGTGTAAGGTTGAGCAGAGACTTATCTGGTATCACGAGAATAGTAACTCCCTAGAACTTGTTCTACTCTGATTATTGATGAGGTCTCTTCGGTAGATGTGGTTACTTCCAACTAGAAAAACAGACTCGGAGGTGGTTTAATGGCTCATTCTCGACCTTGATGGAACTTCCTGCAGCTACTGATGTTTTTAAGGTGGTGTTGCCATCACAACAGATATATATAGAGACAGAGTTGATTTAATTACTAATGCTTGCAGACGTGGCGGACCTTGGGACTTCGGGATTCTTTCGCCTTTCAACAGATTTAGTTAGTTGGTGAAGTCTTTGGATTTTTCGGGCTTTACAACCGATTACGTTGCCGAATAAGTACATAGCCTCGTAGAGAAAAACAATCAATAAGGTATAGAAAGCCCGAGCTGCAAGTTGCATTCACATTAGCTAAGAATTAATGTTGACCTGCGACGTGCTTAAGTAGCACAACTATATGATTTAGCGGCGGTTGGGTGTCAGAAACTCAACCCAATATTAATACTACCGAGAAATTATGACACTTGGTGTCGGTGCTGACCTTAATCAGACCACAGTATGGTTCTTCTATTATTACAACAGAGGTTTTACTTTTACCGGGTGCTACTACGAAGGTCATTCATGCAGCTAGACTACATGTGGTTACCAGTTGCCAGTTTTAGTCTCTAGTAAAAGAAAGAAATTGTTTTCAAAAGAGACTTTACTTCTATCCAAACAGCTATAAAAACACGTCCGCGGTTTAATTTCGTATTGGTGTACAATACTACATAACTGGCTTTATCAAACCACATCGTATATTTAATTGTTTTTTTTTTTTTTTTGTTGCAAACATACTTATAACATGAAAAAAAAAGTGCTTTTATCTTTTAGTAAAAAAGGTAGCAAAAGACCCTATCACCCCGCAGATTATATCCCAGAACTAGCTTAAAATAAGACGTTAAATAGTCTCGCTATCAAAACAACGTTGCCGCCACGCACTGTCAATACAAACCCGCTTTAATGTAAAATTTTTTTTACTTTCATTATAGTCTAGTTTTCATTTAGTACTAGTGTATATTTGATCTCATCCCTCAATTATCTCTGCTTGATTTGCATAAAGTAACATTAATCCTTACTAGAGCTGTGCCAAATAGTTCGTTTCAGTGATCACTCATTTTCGTTCAATTTGCAAAAATTTACCCATTCGTTTAATCACGGAACACTATTGAACGCACAAAATATACTCACAAAAATAACCGGATCACTTCGTTCAATTAAACCCGTTCGTTAATAAGTTACTCAGCTCCAATCCTTTCCCAATGAAAAATAATGCTTTGGACTAACCATGTTTGTAAGGGAGAAATGTTAAAGTTTCACTGATATTTGTATAGCTAGTTCCCGCCTTACAATTTTTTAGCACAAGATGCGCATTTGTTAAGCCCATTGTAGTATGTAAATGATGTGTGTGTGTTTCTTACTTTCTACCTTACAAACTTCCTTCGTAGTAAGGAAAGGTTGAAATTAATTTTTTATTAATGCATTCAATCGCCATACTTCATAATTTTTTGTAAGAAAAAAAATCTTTTTAACATTTAAAGAAAATTTTTTATAAAATTTCTTTCTCTCTAGAATTTTTTTTAGATTTGAAATTTTACGATCATGTTATTAGAGATTTTTAATTTCATTCTTTTCCTTTATTTTTTATTATACAGCTTCAATAGTTCGTTAATGGCCGTTGTAAAATCTCTTTCAGTTTATTCATTTTAAATATTTACAAAAAAACGACAAACTACTTAAAAACCATCATCATTATATTTTAATGTTTAATTCAATTGTTTAAACTCTGGCACTTTATTTCTATTCATCTAACTCCTTCTCATTTATTAACTCAACGTCTGACCCCCTCTAAAGCACGTGCCTAATATGCGGGTCCCTCTCTTTATATTCTGATGCCACCAAACAAGTGTTACATTGTTTCAACAATATTAACGATCTGTTTCTCGTTGCTGTTTTCTTATTTTATTGTAGTTTTATATTGTTTTAATGGGCAGTTTTTGTTTGTGTTTGTGGTTTCCTTTAGCTGTCCAAATAATGTTGACAACCTTCTATTGTCACCACTGAGAATGAAAATGATGATGATGATGACGGTTACCATTCACAACAGCAACATCATTTGACATAAAACCACAATTATATTTACAAAAGGCAAGTAAATGATTTTTTTTATCTTATACTAGCCAAGCCCGGCGCGCGTTGCTACGCCCCTTAATGAATAAAAATGCATTTTGAATTTTAATTGAATATCATGTGCAAGAAGCTAAAAAATTAAAAATTTTTTTTTGGACGTGGCACTGTCCAATTTTCTAATCACGAAACTGTATAGTCATGACAGCTCAATATGTGTGCAAAGTTTAAAAAAAAATCGGTCAAGTGCAAGTAGCTAAAAATTATAACTTATTTTGTATGGGCGTAGCCCCGCCCACTTATTACCAACCATAAACACTCCATTGATTGTGTACAACAACTTGCCAAAGCTTGAGTCCGATCGGCTTTATGATTTCGGAGTCTATAGCTAACACACAGACACACACACAGACAGAGTTTCACTTTTATATATATAGATTTTATTTTTTAAGTTTTTTTTTACCTCACTTTTTTCTCGGGCTCTTTGCAAAATGCGTTCTTCTATAGTTCCTTTGCAGATTAAACGATACACGGTGACTTGTTTTGTTTGACCCAAACGATGGGCTCGATCCATAGCCTGTTGATCAACTGTGGGATTCCAATCGGAATCATAGAAAATTACCTAAAATTATAGAAGAGATAAAGACATTTTTAAGAAGAAGAAAACAAACATTTTTCATAGAAACTTTTTAATTTTTTTTAACATTTTCCCCAAAAAAATTAGGTTTTTGTATTAGTTTTATAAAAAAAAATATTAAAATTAAGCAGCCTGCATACATAAAAACCAAGTACTTTCGAAGAGCTCCTTATGAAACATGTTTTGAAATGTTAACTATTCGAAAGGATTAAATTACCACATCCGAAATAATTCATGTACACCTAACAAACTATTACAACAAATGTTAAATTAAAACCGGATACGGTGTTTAATCTGCGAAACAATCCCAAACACGTGTTCGAATCAAAACAATATCGAAACACACTAAAATATACTAGCATTCTAATCAAGCTAATTTTCTATTTTCAAAATTGAATACAAATAAATAGAAAATAATATTTAATGCGAGTACATGTTGAAATCTCTTCAATGCATTTCCTTATAAAAAAAAATTAAAGGAAAAAAAAACAGAACCAAAAAAAACAACCCTTTTTTCGATTTCTATTGATTCAAAAATTTTTAATTAAATTCAATACATTCGTACGTGTTGGAACACTTGCCGGCATTTAAAGAAATGTTTTCATATTTTCGTACGATAAGAGGGATCTTTACAAAAGAAGTGCATGCAAGAAAAAAATGTTAATTTTAAAGTGTTTAGACATGATAATCTGGAATAAGAGGCCAATTTAAGAAGGCGTCAAAATGTTCATAACAATTGATTGTGTTTGTACGTACGAATGTGTGTGCACGTTTTATATTTTAAACATTGAAATTATCATTTCGTCTATAGAGCCAGTGATGGTAAAGCATAAGTAAATATATCCGGTTTGGGATTAGTCTTTTCATAACGAAAATTATCGTAAATTTCTAAAGGGGAAACTAAAGCATTGCACATAAAATTAAAGGAGGAGAGGACACTTGAATAATGAGTTAAAATTTATCAATAATTTGTACTTCACGAAATTCTCAACAGGAGTTGTTCTTTGTTGTCGATTGTTTTAATTTGCCACATGAAAAGAATCGGGTAAATTATTGGCAAATTATTCGTTTAAGTTCTGGTTTAATTCTAAAGACATTAAAGTCACATTTAAGTTTTGTTCTAGAGAAATTAAAATTCCATTTTAGTTAAGTTCTTGTTATGTTTCAAACTAACCACAAGTTATAAAGATTCAACCATCCCATAAAGCTCTCTAAAAACTGAGTTTTTAGGGATGTAATGGTGTTTCCAAAATGGTTTGAGAATTACCATCATTCTAATGAGGCGATTTTGTTCATTGACATAACCACACACCCCTCCACACAAACCCCCGGGTGTATGTTACCTTGGCGAAATTTTCACGCATTGCTGTTGTTGGAACACCTCTGATTAAGGCATAAAATAATTCTGGAAGTTTTACATAAAGAGGTTAGTGAGACTTAGATGCCAATTGAGCGAATAAGTCGAATGTAGGTGGTCAAGGAGCTGCATCGTACGCTAATAGCGAATGGATAGTCATAAAATAATCCTGGATCTAGATTTTAAAGAGGTTAGGTAGACTTAGATACCGATGGAGCGCCTGAGTCGAGTGAAAATGATCCAGGGGCTGCATCAGACGCTAATAGCGAATGGGTCTATGTGCAGGGCAAGGATAGTGAATAATGTCTTTACTGATGGGGAAAAGGAGAATCCTGCAATTCGTACTCAAAGAGGTTAGTAAGACTCAAATTGTGGTAGACTAGCGATTACAGGTTCACATTAAGTTCGCATGCTATGGGAGACCTTAGTCTAACGCTGAGTGATAGGTAGGTACCTACCTGTGTGATTAGGATTATCGACAATGTGAAATTGTTGTGTAGTTCAAAGAAAACGCCTTTAGTGTCGTTGGACTCAGTAAAGCAGGAGATGCCATTTGGTAGCTATCAAACTACTGGGAAGAGTGTCGAAAAAGAACCTGATTCTATATGCTCCTAAAAATTATATAATAAAAGTGTTTTATCTGATTTCCGAGGTTTTTGGCGAATTAAACAATTGTTTTCAAAATAAATTTACACAAACTACAAACATTGCTTTGATGTGAGTCTATTCATGATTAATTGGGAAGCCAAACTAACCTCAAAAAACCGAACAAACAAACTGTGTCTCAAACACGCTTTATTTTCAATTACACACTTCTAAGGTATATTAACTGTAAACTGTTAACCTTTCAAAGAGATAAGCAACTTATTACTTTGACTTCAAGTTTACAAGGTTCAGTATTTAATTGCTTGTAAACATATTTATGCAGGTTTACGTCAAATAATTGCAGGGAGTATTAAATAAATAATGATAAGGAAATCGAATAAAAAATAAAAGCAGTTAATTAAGAGCTAAAAAGTGCAATAAAACTATTCATTTCATTATGCAGAGTATTATTGATAGTAGCGTGTAACTTGCGTTAGTTACTACACTCCCATAATTTTAATTAAACTAGATAAAGGTTTTTTTCTATACACTAACTTGCATATATAAAGCTTAAACTTAACTGTTAGCTCGGCAACTAAAATGTTATTTGCAGTTAAAATATTAGTCTTAATACAGTTTATTCAAGGAGACAATGTGTTCTTTAAGGCATTTCAAAACCTGCACAAAGATCCAGGACCTCTAACTGCAACTAGAGTTCAGGTTAAAACTAAATGGATAGAACAAGAATTAGATCATTTCAATAAAAATGATAACAGGAAATGGCAAATGGTAAGCGGAGTTGATTTAGTATTAGACATGGTTCTTCCAGCCTTATTGCCTTTAGTGAATATGAGGCTTTAAAAGTAACTTTTTGTTTCCTGAAAACCCGATCTTTTAGCTCCCAACTACAGAAAGTACTGCCAATCTTCAGAATAAAGTTTTTATTCTCTCCGCTTCACGTCAAATTTCTTATTTATTAAATATATTTATAATTTTTTTTAGCGTTATATGGCTAATGATGAATTTTACCAAGAAGGTGGTCCTTTATTTATTTACGTGGGCGGTGAGTGGACTATTCAACCTGGTTTCATAAGCACTGGTCATTTGTATGATATGGCTAAGGAAAATAACGCCTATTTATTCTATACTGAACATCGTTATTATGGCGAAAGCAGACCCGTATGGTGAATTATTTAGGTTATATTAAGAGCATAAACTTTACTCACGAAAATCCCTTTACAGCAATCTTTCTAATGAAAATATGAAATATTTGCACGTCCGTCAGGCTTTAGCCGATTTGGCTCATTTTATACGCACCATGAAAGCAACAATACCGGGAATGAACAATTCTAAAGTCATCTTAAGTGGCGGTTCATATTCCGCCACTATGGTGACTTGGTTTAAGAAATTGTATCCCGATTTAGCAGCAGGTTGTTGGGCTTCATCGGCTCCTCTCTTGGCAAAAGTAGACTTTGTGGGTAGGTAGAACTTAAATAAAACAACACTTCTATTTGAACTAAATAACTCCATTTATAATTATTAGAATATAAGGAAATTACCGGTCAGTCAATACGTTTAGTGGGTGGTGATTCATGCTACAAACGTATAGTGAACGCTATACAAGAGCTAGACAAAATGTTAACTGAAAATAGAACGGCTGAATTTAAATCTGCCTTAAATATTTGTGATACTTTTGATGAAAGCAATGATTTGGATATTTGGGCTGTATTCTCCACTATATCGGATATATTTGCGGGAATTGTACAAAATCATCGGTAAGAAAAAAAAATTACTCAACTCAAATTTAAATAGAAATTCAGACATTTTTAAATTCTCATTATTCAAAGTGAAAACAAAATTCAAAATGCGTGCAATAAAATAATGGAAGATGCAGATGATTTCAAAGGTTTTACCAACTTTATGCTGCGCTATTTTCGCAATAAAAACTGTTCGGATGTAACGTACAAAGCATCGCTGGAAAATATTAAAAATACCAAATTTGGCAAAGGCATGAGTAAGTGTTACTTTTAAGATTTTCAAGATTATTTTAAAACAAAAGAAAAAATATTTTTATTTTCTAGTGCGTCAATGGTTCTATCAGACCTGCAACGAATACGGTTGGTATCAAACGTCGGGTTCTAATCAACAGCCCTTCGGTAATAAGTTTCCCACCAAATACTATACCACACTTTGCATAGATGCTTACGGTGATAAGTTCACCGAGGAATACATACAAAATCAAGCGATTAAAACTAATGAATTTTTTGGTGGTCTTAATCCTGAAGTTGAAAATGTCTATCTTACACATGGTCAGTTAGATCCTTGGCGCGCAATGGGTATACAAGAGGAGGGCAAGGCTACAATTATACCGAGTCAGTTATAAATATTAAATAAGTTATATTTAATATTTAGTTTTGTGTCTTTTTAGTGCGTGCTCATTGCCAAGACTTTGGTTCCATTAGCGATAAGGATAATGAAGAGCTTAAAGCTTCAAAGATGACACTTAAAGAACTAGTTAAAAAATGGTTAAACGATTAGAGCGATTTAAAATGACATAGACAGGATTTAAATATGAATTAGGAATAAGGAACTAGAATTTTTATGAATTAGAGCTAAGAAATTTTGATTAAAAGAACTTTACAATTAAATTTGAGCTTAAATATAACTTAGCTGTTGCAAAATCTAAATATAATAAACAAAAACTGAATGTAAACTAAGATACAACTAAACTAACAAAATATAAACTAGAAAAGATATAAAATTCATTTCCACGAGTTAGAATTAAAATAGAAATAATCTAAAAATTGCTCAACTGTAAGACTACTATTCCCGGCTAAATGAAACTTTACGCATACAACCGTAAAAACCCGTTGCAATACGAATGACTCTAAGCTATAAGACAAAAATGAACCAGAATTACCAGATCGAAATGATTGAAATTTTATACTTATATACCCAATCGTTTTTGTTTTATTATCTTCAGAGCAAATATTTATTTGATGCCCCTAAGAATATGCACTTAGAACGCTATGTAAATAGAAATATTTATATCAATTTAATTTGTTAAATTAAAAATGCTTTCAATTTTCGTTTGACTTTTTCTTAAGAAACAAAATGTGGTTTTAATTTCTTTTTCGAAAGGAATTTATATCTGTGGGATGTCTGCGGATAAATTGAGGAACTAGAATTCAACATCTACTCCCGCCATAACATGCACTTTCAAATGAAAGTTCGTGCGTTCACGAAATCGGTTCAAAGATATCACACGGCAACAAGTGCCTTAAAAACAACAAAATAATAGTGTTAAATAAGGTCAAATCCCGGACGATTTTGCACTATAAAATGGTTTCATAAACACAAAACAGTTTATCATTTAGCTTTCAGGATACTATAAATTGTTCGGTAATGATATAGCATTAATAGCTATGAAAACTAGGTAATAACAAGACTACAATTTGGGATCACAAGCACCCACAGAATATCTTGAAATAATGGAACAGAGGGCAAAGAACAACAAAAATTCTGCAGGGAATTCCATATCAAAATTTTACGTACCAAACAGGATACGAATAGTTTTCTTTACCATTATCTGGTTTTCGTATTAGTAAGATGGATGATATTAGAGGAGCCGTAGAACAAAAGGTGCTTTTTCGCTCTTTTAAAATTTTTGGGAAATCGAGAATTATTTTTTTGGTCCCTATAAAAAAACTGCAAGAACCTGGAAATGCTAACAAGTTTTTTACTTATCTACAGATGCATTTAACTGTAATAAGTCACCCCATTAAATGTTAAGGAGGTTTCATATAATTCCATTTTTATTTCGGAAAAAGCACCTTTTGCAAAAAAGAATATAAAAAAATCACCTTTTGTTAAGGGAAAAAAGTAAAAAAGCAAGTTTTGTTAATAGAAGGAAAAAGTACATTGTGTAATGCGAATATACATATATGACGATAAAATTTTTACTGAATGTGGTTAAACCTGATATAATATATTAAAAAATGTTAAGTAAAGTATATTATTTTTGTCGTTTTATTAAATAAAATTGCAACTTAAACATTTCTTTCTTAGCCTTAAGTTAAATACGTATAAAATTGGTTAAATAGTTAAACTCTTGTTTAAACATCTTCTTTTAGGCAAGAACATCCAACATATTCGTCTATTGAATCCTTCATATATTTATCCTGGTTATACAAAATGTCCTTGTACCAAAATAATGACTGGTTCTCACTCCAGTCTTTGCCAAACTGTTTTATTAAAAGACTTCTTTTGTCATCGCTAATATAACGGCCTGTCTTAGTTTCATTCAGAGAAAATGAAAAGTGTGTTTTTTCTCGATTCAGCAAATTTAAATTAGTATTCTGTTCGTTTTCAGATTTAAATTTAAAGGACTCGAAAGTTTAAATCAAGCATTTTACTATCCCGTTTTTCAAAAAATTCTTTTATTCCTTGAATATTTTCTATGTTTTTATGAAAAGCACCTTTTGTTAAAAAATAAACAAAAAAGCATCTTTTATTAAACATCAACCTTTTAGAACCCATTTACTTTGAAAAAAAAATAATAATAATAATAATGCTATCTTGAATGTTTCTACAAGATTTCAACCTAAATATTATAATAATACCAACAAAGCAATTTTTCGCTAAATGCGAAAAAGCACCTTTTATTCTGCGGCTCCTCATTAGATACATTGTCTAACAAACGTTAAGGAACTTTAAATATAAGGGTTTTTATTACAAAAAAATATATATTAACCATAGTACGCAAATCAATCGAATAGATATTAATCATGAATGATATTAATTTGAATGAATTAAATTTTCCACATTGTGACGAATAATTTGTTTTGTTTTCCGAATTTTAAAAATAAAAGTTGCGAGACAAATGATATTTTAAAAAAATTGAAAATAAATTTCTCACCACAATTTAAATATAAAATTCCTTACATGAATCATTCATTCAAAGAACATAATCGAAAAATTAAAAAAAAATCGATTCACAAATAGAATTTTTATTTTCCTTGAAGAAAAGTTAGCCGCGTTGCCATTGTAGTTTATCATTTTCGTTGTGTTAATGGGAAAAATTTTACCATTTTAGGAATTAAAGAATATATTAAAAAAATTATAATTTTTAGTTAATATATTTTATGCATGCATGTATGTACGTATGAATCTATGCATGTAAAATATTAAGTGATCAACTAAAAATACAAATAAGGCTTAGATATAATAAAACAAAAACTATGAATCTGATTTATCTGATTTTTTCTATTATATTTGTGGAATTTTTACTTGAATCGTAAATTAGTTTTATAAATAAATGTACATACAATTTTCGTTCTTTTTTATCCCTAAAAGTTTTTGTTATAAAAACATGTATATTCAAAATTATATAGGCGCCACCGCCAAATGTAGGCGTGCAGCTATGATGGCGTCAAACATCGTATGTATTTCAATTTGGACAGATTTAAGTTGCCAGCCTGCTGTTATTTAATGCTTCAAGCAACTAGAAAGCATTGTGATAGGCTTTGTAAAAAATGTGATTGTATTTGTTACACCGATAATGATTGATATAAAAAGAGACACACAACAATGCGACGGTATAATACATACAAACACATTTTTACAAATACTACGAAAGGCTTGACAAGTAGTTTGATCGTACCTTCACAATATATCAGCCATGAAAAATTATTTCAGTTTATTGTCCCGGCAACACAAGTTTCCGTCGAAAGAGCTTTTAGTGCTCTCTCAATAATATTAACAAAAATGAGATCAAAGCTATCAAAAGATACTATAAACAATTTGCTTTTAGTAAAACTTAATAAGAATTTAATTGAATATGTAACAATAAAAAACGAAACCACGGAACAATTACATATGATATAATATTTATTTTTATATATTTTGTTTTTATTTAGACTCATATTGTATATATCTTTTTTCAATTACTGTCCGATGAATAAATAAAAATTAAACTAATACAAATCAATAAATTTGTTAAAATTTTATTATGAGAATTTTTGTAAAGAATCTTAGGTTAATGCTTGTGGCAACTTGTTTTTTATTTTTTGGGACATGAATTCATACACAATTTTATTAAGAATGTTAGGCGCCGGAAGAACAATGTTTCATACGTATGTTTTTGTTTTTGTATTTCTTGCATTCATAAAAGCAATACTTCTTAATTGTGAGTTGGTTTTTTAAACTGCTAAGCGGTACACAAACATCATACTTACAAACATTACACGTATACAGTTGGATTCGGGTAAGGGAAATTGATAATTAAAGGATTTATTTTTTTGGCTTATGCAAGATTTTCATTAATAAAAAACTTTGGACAAATTGAAACCATTTTGGTTAAATAGATTTTCTACTTTTTATATTGTTTTAAACAAAATAAGAGAAAATGTTGCACTACAGTGCAACAAATTAGCTGTAGCATTGTATTTCGCCGTATATTAATAAGAAATTTTTTCTACTAAGCAATGTTTCCTTTATTGAAGTTTGTAGCTTTAAAAACATAAAAGCTGTAAAACTGATTTTCCCTTAAACGAACTCATTTTCTTTAAAATATAGTAAATATATTTAATTGTAGTTAAGTGATTTCTTCAATTAAACGGCGGCAGCTTAACCGAATTCGACTGTATTACATTTTTTTCTATAGACACATTTTTTTTATGTGGCGCCAAAAAAAATGTATGTGTTGTATTCCTTGCAAGGGATGATTTTCACATATACCTTTTTATTGATGTCGTTTGTTTTTTAGGTATTGTTGTTGTTAAAAGAGGCATTGGGTACAGTGTGACACACAACTTTTTACCTATAGGCGCTTGACATATGCTTATATATAAAGTAGCTTTTATACCGAGTTTCAATTTAAGACAAACAAGGATTTTTACTTTACTGAGTAAAAAAAATTAGGAATATAATGAATTTTCTGTTTACATTTTCAGGTATATATGTTTATATATGTGTTTTGCTAATACGCATATCCTTTTAAGACTTTACCTTTTTATATAAATGCCTAATTATTTTATTAGACCTATAAAGTTGTTTTCTTGCCCGCATCTTTAAATCAATTATAATTAAATTTATGAGGATAAAAATATTATATATGTATGTATGGATATATAAAATATAATATTTATACACGATACAGCTATTTATATACATATAAGCAAAATCCAATCTGTTAAGAACGTGTTGTTTAAATTATTATGATTGCTACTGTACATTATTTAATGTTAAGATTTTTTTCATACCACAAACAACAACAAATAAAAAGAGGAAATTTGTAAAACAAATTATTCGTTTTTGATTCATTTTGCTTAGAATGAAATATATTAAATTTGTGAGAGGAATGAAACACGACGAATTTTAAAAATAAAAATTGTATTGCAAACGAAATCAATAAAAAAAAATATTTTTATATTATTTGCGAAAAGAATGAAAAGAAATAAAAATACTAAATAGAATTTGACTCACAACTTTTATCTTTTTCAATTCAGAGCATAATCCAAAAAACAAGCGAAAAAAATGAAATTGTATTCACAAACATAATTTTTTGCGTACTATGATATTAACCAAAACAATTAAGGGCGCTATATTCGGCCGAGCCGCATCTGATAATACCCTTCACCGTCATTTACATATATAAGTATAAATACCACATCGTAGCTTAAGCTATATTTCATGTAATATGCCATTTTCTTTATTATTTCCAACTTAATCTATAGTTTTCAAGCCCTTTATTTGATACCCATCTTGTTATGGTTAAAAAAATGTTTTCCGCCATTTTGTTTTTACACTTTTTTAATAGTTTACTGGTCAATTGTAAATTTTAGCAAAAAAAAACTAAAGCAGTTGTACTGCGGTGCTTATATCTGAGTTGATTTCAAATCGTTTTGTTAGTTTTTCTTACAAATTTTTTCTGAGGTTATGGCTTATAATTTGGTATCTTAAATGTGTTCAAAAATAATTTAGGAGTTTGAAAAAATTCAATGTAAATAAATAATTTTTGCCGATAACTTTGCCGATTAGTATAAAAAACCTATAAATAGTAACAACCATGTCTATAAATTGCCCTAAGACTAAAAAATCTTATATACCCTTCACAACGTGTAGTCATGCAATAACAACAGCTCGTATCACCATTCACCTCATATGGAATACGTAAATACATATAAAAAACATACATATATAAAAACATCCCATTGTAAAATTGTAAATTTACGTATAAATGTTAACAAAATTTAAATAAAAAAAATAAAATAATAAAAAAGGATATAAAAAAATTTAAAAAAATAAACAATAATAATATAATATTGTTACGTTTATAACTTTTATAAATGTTCCTTTAAATAATCTTTGAGTTCTTTTATTGCAATTAAAAACGCTTGAAATTCGTTATATAAATACTAGGGTGATCGATTATTCGACATTTTTAAGAAACCGGTTTTCAAATAGTTTGAAATTTAGAATTAAAAAAAAAACCGGTTGCTTTTTTGAAAATTTAGAAAAAAACGGTTAACTGGTCGAATACATAAAATATTATTTTTTCTTATACCCATGACAGAGATACATATATATTTATAAACTAGTTTGTTTTATGGTTTAATTGCATTTTAAATTGACACAAATTCAATGGCATTATTATAAAATGCCGTTATTTAAAATAAAGATGTTAAAGGACAGACACTTTTTACCTAAAAGTGATCGAAAAGATAAGTTTATGCTTCAATTACCTTGAACTTTTAAGTTTAGATTATTAAATTTAAAATGCCACTGTTTCTTTACATGAAACAAAATATGGCAACTAAATTGTGATTAATATTTTTTTTTTCTTCTTCGAAGTTTTATCATCAAAAATTTTATTTCGCTTTGTAAATAAAATGTATAAATTTACATTGTTGCTTTTTTAAGAACTAAATTAATTTGTTAAAAGTAACCGGTATTTGCTCTGGTACTGCCATATAAAAAAAAAACGTTTGTTACAAGGAGGTTTTAATAATGAAAAATATAAAAAAATCACTTCACTACTCACGGTAGTCAACTTTATAAGCAAGATGTAATAACGACCTTTTGTGTGCCAAACTATTTTAGTATACAAGTCATATGTTATCAGAGATATTAGTTAAGCTAAAGTCTTTAGTACAAGTCGCTAGATTTCGTAGAAGCAAAATATTATGAAATTCGAAAATGAGATCACAAAGTATTGCAAAGTACAATACTTTGGTCAAAAAACTTAACAGAACAGCTGATTATCACAGCAAATTTTAAGCGCAACAACATATAAAATACCTGTTCTCCATTTAAAACAAATAATATTTTAGCCTAAATATTTTTCTTATTTTACATTTGTTTTTGAAACAACAAATAGATTTTTTACAATATTATGGAAGAGTATTTAATAAATTTTCTGATTTTTCGAAATTTTTTGAGTAATAAATATAGTATGGTACGTTTGGTTACAAAGATAAATGAACATAAAACTAAAAATGAAAAAAACCGGTTTATGTGAGTAAAAAAACCGGTTTATTCGACATTCGAAAAATTAACAATTGCAAAAAACCGCCAGCTGAAAGAGTAAAAAACCGGATTTTCCACCGGTTGTAAAACCGAATCGAACACCCTAATAAATACACTCGGATATTGTTTTTATATCACTTAACCTATTACACATATGGTTATACACTTTTATTATCAAAATCACTTTGATACACACTTTACAAGCTCTATTGTAATACTGATCATGTTAGCTGTGTTGTTCGGCTATTTATAGTAACATAGTGGTGTTCGGTAACATTCGACAAAGTTCTCGTATGTACATTCTAGTACATTCGAAAACCGTTACATTTAAATTAACACGTTAAGTAATATGTAGGAATAATAAAAGTTCCTAAAAGTATGCTGCACATAATAACTCACATCATGTTCGAACAACCAGCGAAATAAACTAATACAAATAAAACTACAGTAACTTAAACTACTAAAACTAAAATAAATTATAATGTAAATTAAGCTACTCAAAATAAATCTGGAACAATATAATAAATATAAAATAAGAAATAAAAAATAAAATAAAAAAAATAATAAAAATATATATAAAATAAAAAATAAAAAATAAAAATTTTTTGGCTCAGCTTGGATTTGATGCCACGTTTACTCTAACCAAACGTAGTATTGTATGTTGTTGTTGTGAAAAAAATAAACGAGGTGGTCGTGGTTTATGTTTATGTTCCGATGTTTCTGATTTTCAATATCGATTTACTCCCAAATATTTCTGATATTTAAATACCTCACCCGGGTCCAGGCGATATCGGGGGGACTTCAAAAAGTCGATTTCAACATACACACGGACAGACTGACAGAGCTTAATCGACTCCCCTACTTATAAGCTTTTCGAAAATATACACTTTATGGGGTCAGAATTGAATATTGTAGAAATTTCACACGGAATGACAAACCTATATAAATATACCGTTACACTCACTGTGAAGGCTATAAAAATTACTTTATTTAAAAGATCAATACATAGCATTAACATCTGAAAATAATTTCGGGCATATGGCCACCACGGCTGCTCTAGAGAAAACGAATTCAGTACTGAATATCTAACAGCTGTCAATTTGCACGAGGCCAGTTGACAGATCTATTTTTCGAAATAAACCTATCGCCAAAGTTTTGATTTCAATAAATCAATGGTTGCGGTCGCCGTATGGCACGTAGCGTCATTGTATTGAAACCACTTCTCGTCATCCAAATAAAAGCCATCAATATCTTTGTCAAAAAACATTGATCATAGTATGGTGGTGGTCTCCATTATCCTTAAAGCAAAATACAGCTTAAAATTTTTAAAAATGACGTCCGATGATGTCATTAGACGTTGTAAATGGAATCTGTAGGGTCTGTTGTGGACAGAGAACAGTCAATAGGGCGAATCGTTGGCTTAAGTAAATTTTTGAAAGCATGAAAAAGTCTAAACTGCCTCTTTGAATATAACACGTTAATAATCTAGATTAAAACCACACAAAACAGAACTGAAATTAAATTTGAACTGAAGTGGAATTAAACTGTTCAAAAGTAGAACAGATTTAGAAAAGAGTTTGGACCCGAAATGATTTATAACTAGAACTGAACTAACACTAATGCTAAACAAGACATAAAAAAGGCTAAAATTAAATTAAACAATTTAGAACTGAAGATAAATTAGATCGAACCAAAAAATAAACTTTCAGCGAAAAATACATATTCGCTTTAAGCATTCACACAAAATACGGTTTTATTTACTATCTTTCATATATTTTATTATTAAGATAATACGCGTATCGATTACAATTAATTGTTTAGATTAGACACTTATTTTAATATAGTTATCAATAGTTGGACTATCGCCAAACGAATAAAGATTTCAAAAATTTTATCAATTGAATCGTATAAAATTGCTCGTATAATGACATGAATATTTAACTTTTTTTAAAATGTATGCGACTTAAGTTCAGTCTTCATTTACATTTCAACAAAGACGGTTAAAATGAGCAGATTAGCTTCAATAGTTGCGATTGCTTTAGCTGTCACCGCTTGTGTTAATGGCCAAAAGGAAGAGGTGTCAGCATTTGTTAAACTCTTTCACGAATTACACAAAGACCCGATACCACAAACGGCAACACCAAAAGCCAATGTAAAAACTATGTGGATTGAACAAAAACTAGATAATTTTGATGCCAACGAAGAGAGAACCTGGCTAATGGTATGTGCGATTCATTGAACTTATTTATATTTTAAGGATGTTTTAAATTGTGTGTGCTTTTTTGTATTTAAAGCGTTATATGACTTATGATGAACTTTTTAAACCCGGTGGACCTTTATTCGTTTATGTTGGTGGCGAATGGTTTATATCCGCTAATGCGATTTCACGCGGATATGTTTACGACATGGCTAAGGAACATAATGGCTACTTATTATACTCTGAGCATCGTTACTATGGTGAAAGCAAACCGGTTGAGTCCATGATCAATGAGAATATGAAATATTTAAATGTTCAACAAGCCTTGGCCGATTTGGCTCATTTGATACGCACCATAAGGGCCACCATTCCCGGCATGGAAAACTCTAAAGTCATTTTAACAGGTGGCTCTTACTCCGCTACCATGGTGACATGGTTTAAGAAATTGTATCCCGATTTGGCAACTGGCTGTTGGGCTTCTAGTGCTCCTTTGTATGCCAGAGCAGATTATTTTGGTGAGTTATAGCTAAAAACAAAGCAAATACGATGTAATATTCTTTGATTTCTGTTAAACCTCTTAGAATACAAAGAAATTATGGGTCAATCCATTAAATTAGTTAGTGGTAACACTTGTTATGGGCGCATTAATCGTGGTTTTGCCGAACTGGAAGCGATGTTTGCCAATAAACGCGGAGCCGAAGTCAAGGCTATGTTAAGATTGTGTAATTCTTTCAATGAAAACAATGATATGGATTTGTGGACGCTGTTCTATGAAATATCAGAATTGTTTGCCAATCTAGTGCAAACGCACAAGTAAGCTACACAAAAAGACAACAAAACTGCAACAAATAGTAAAAAAAAAAAAAAAAATTCTTTCTCTAACAAAGTGATGGCAATATACAAAGTGGCTGCAGTCGAATAATGGAGGGTTCCAGTGATGTTATTGGTTTAGCAAATTATATTGTGGATAAATTTGGCACCGCTCAATGTATTGATTTCTCTTACAGATCATATTTAAATATGTTTATGGATTCTTCTTTTAGCACCAATATTAGTGAGTGTTATTTTTTAAGGTTATTTTCAAACTCAGGAACTGAGTTAAAATTGTATCGTATATAATTTTAGTGCGTCCTTGGATTTATCAGACCTGCAATGAACTTGGATGGTATCAGACATCCTCCTCACCCAATCAACCCTTTGGCACCAAATATCCTTTGGTCTTCTTTACCACTCTCTGTGCCGATGCCTATGGCAAAAATTTCACCAACGAATACATTCAACAAAGATTGAGAGCAACCAATAGTATTTTTGGCGGCCTTAAACCGAACGTACAGAATGTTTACATGACACATGGTCAATTGGATCCTTGGAGATCGGCTGGCATAGAAGATGAGCAACAAGTTACTATTATACCCAGTAAGGCAATTGTATTAAGAAATCCAACTTAAAAAGTTTCTATATAACGAATCCACTTTCTTTGTAGACCACGCCCATTGCAAAGATTTAGGTTCGATTAGCGATAAAGACGCTCCTGAACTTAAAGCTTCTAAGGAGAAGGTGGCCAATTTGGTTAGACAATGGTTAGCTTAAAGATAAGCTGTTGTTTAATACATTTTTAATTAAAGATTATTTTATTTAGCAGCAATAAATTTTAAATATTAATGCCGTTTAAAATTAAGATGTGGCCATTTTATTATACGAGCGATAAAAAATCGCACAATTAAAGTATTTAGTACTTGTGAGTAACGTTGATTTAAAAAATAGTCAATTGATTGTATGAATAGTTTATTGATTATAAAATTATTTAATTAACAAAAAAAAAAAATACAGCCGCTGGGTGACCACAGACGAGTGTTAAAGAGACTCATAATTTGCGAAAAGCTTTTTTATTTAACAATTTCCAATTTCTATTAATTAAAACTTCTTTAGAATTCTGTATTACGTAGAGTAGCACTGAAAGCCGTGTTTAAAATATTCTCCATTGATAAAACGACAGTTCTTATAGGGACTTCCTTACAGCCAAACGTAAACAAGAGCAGCAAGCTGTCAAAAATTCTCATTTTCATACAATTTGTATGAAGACCAATTTTGACAAGGCTGTAGGAATAGAAGTTAGCTGCAGTACAACTATTGTTGTTTTTTTTACTTTACCATTTTACTATTAAGAGAGTTTTATTAAAAACATAAGTGAACATTACTGTTCATTACACAACGTTAACGCTCTTATTTAGATTTGTCACCTCAGCTCTTGTTTATTTAGGTTGATCTGTTGCTTAGGCAGTTAAAAGTTAACAATGTGGCTACAACTATCATTCAGTTTGATTTGCCTAAAATGAACGAACATAGCGTTCCGTCAACCATTTCTGAATGAATGCGTAAGTCAACAAACAAAATTGGTGAATAAAAGAATATATGATATGAGAACTAAAAGTTCCCATGTACTCCGCAGAAGTCATTGTTTGTTGTCAGATTTATCAGTTCATAGTTCTTTGAGAACGACGTTGGTCAGGTTATCACCGTTAACGACGACGATTGCTATAGGTCGATGTTTACCAACTTCTTTTGGCCTGATTAGGATGATATGGACACTAGGGATGTCGATTATTCGCTCTTTTTTCTAAACCGGATTTTTAATAGTTTGAAAATTGAGAATAATTGACATACATACATTTATGGGCATTAACTAGTTTGTTGGATAGTTTTATTGCATTTTAAGTTACACTCACTGTGAAGGGTATAAAAATAAAGTTCATGTTACAAGGAGGTTGTAATAACATTAAAAAGTCACTTTGTTTAATGTTTGTATTATGAAAGAGTATTTAATAAATTTTCTGAGTTTAGTAATTTGTTTGTGTTATAAATAAACTATGATACGATTGGGTAAAAAAATATATGAACATAAACTTAAAAATTTAAGAAAATTCGGCTTTTCTAGGCAAAAAAAATGGTGTATTCGACATTTGAAAAATCAACATTTGAAAAAAACCGTCAGCTAAGAGTAAAAATAACGTATTTTCCACCGGTTGTAAAATCTAGTGTTTCACCTTAGTGGACACCAACGACACAAACGGTTTCAACAGGAGAGTACTACGTGCCACACAGCGCATGGTACCATTGGAAAATCTTTACGTGCGATTTAAGGTCATGGTCATGTCACGTTAAAGGCGGCCAACGAGATCTAGCGATTTCACTCCCATAAACTTTTCTTATCTACAAATTATTAGATCTGATTTATGCTGCAGCAGAAATTTTGGCATTTCGAATGCGCGCCACCCAGCAAAGCCGCGACAAATATTTGTACGATTTTATATTTTATACATAATGGCATTAATAGGCTTGTGGTGCAGCTGATATACTTCAATAGTGTTAACTGGAGCAGCATTAAAAACTTTGTAAAATTAAATAAG
The DNA here is from genome assembly GCA_941918925.1 of Phyto melanocephala. Classification (NCBI taxonomy): domain Eukaryota; kingdom Metazoa; phylum Arthropoda; class Insecta; order Diptera; family Rhinophoridae; genus Phyto; species Phyto melanocephala. Next base: position 46,803,365 of record OW799233.1, on the reverse strand, counting down.
CAAAAAAATAAATTATTCTTTTTTTTCTATTTTTAAAGAAAGGTTGACAAGAAGTTTTGTTTTATCTATATATATAAAAGTGAAACTCTGTGTGTGTGTGTGTGTGTGTGTGTGTGTGTGTGTGTGTGTGTGTGTTAGCTATAGACTCTGAAACTGTAAAACCGATCGGGCTCAAACTTTGGTAAGTTGTTGTACACATACCGGGGAGTGTTTATGGATGAAAAAAAGTGGGCGGGGCCACGCCCATAAAAAATTAGTTATCAGTTTTAGCTACTTGCACTTGACCGATTTTTCTGAAACTTTGCACACATATCGGCTGTCATGACTAAATAATTTCGTGATAAGAAAAGTGGGCGGGGCCACGCCCCTAAAAAAGTTTTAATTTTGAGGTACTTGCACTGGACCGATTTTTCTGAAACTTTGCACACATATTAAGCTGTCGTGACTTTATAATTTTGTGATTAAAAAAGTGGGCGGGGCCACGCCCATAAAAAAAGGCTATTATTTTGAGGTACTTTCACCAGACTGATTTTTCTGAAACTTTGCACACATATTAAGCTGTCATGACTAAATAATTTCGTGATTAGAAAAGTGGGCAGTGCCATGCCCATAAAAAAAAGGTATAATTTTGAAGTACTTGCACTGGACCGATTATTCTGAAACTTTGCACACATATTGAGCTGTTATGACTTTACAATTTCGTGATAAGAAAAGTGGGCGGGGCCACGCCCATAAAAAATTAGTTATCAGTTTTAGCTACTTGCACTTGACCGATTTTTCTGAAACTTTGCACACATATCGAGCTGTCATGACTAAATAATTTCGTGATAAGAAAAGTGGGCGGGGCCACGCCCCTAAAAAAGTTTTAATTTTGAGGTACTTGCACTGGACCGATTTTTCTGAAACTTTGCACACATATTAAGCTGTCATGGCTTTATGATTTCGTGATTGAAAAAGTGGGCGGGGCCATGCCCATAAAAAATTATTTATCAGTTTTAGCTACTTGCGCTGGACCGAATTTTCTGAAACTTTGCAAACATACTGAGCTGTCATGACTTTACACCTTCGTCATTAAAAAAGTGGGCAGTGCCACGCCCATTAAAAAAAAGGTATCATTTTGAGGTACTTGCACTGGCCCGATTTTTCTGAAACTTTGCCCACATATTGAGTTGTCATGACTATACAGTTTCGTATTTAAAAAAGTGGGCAGTGCCACGCCCATAAAAAAAGGTATCATTTTGAGGTACTTACACTGGAGCGATTTTTCTGAAACTTTGCACACTTATTGAGCTGTCATGACTATACAGTTTCGTAATTAGAAAAGTGGGCAGTGCCACGCTCATAAAGAAAAAGTTATAGTTTTTAGCCTTGCACTTGATATTTGATTAAAATTTAGAATGCGATTAAAATTCATGAAGGGGCGTAGCAACGCGCGCCGGGATTGGCTAGTCTTCTTCTATATATATAAAAGTGAATCTCTGTGTGTGTGTGTGTGTTAGCTATAGACTCCGAAACTGTAAAAGCGATCGGATTCAAACTTTGGCAAGTTGTTGGTCACAAACCAGGGAGTGTTTATGGGTGGAAAAAAGTGGGCGGGGCCACGCCCATAAAAATTAGTTATCAGTTTTAGCTACTTGCACTTGACCGATTTTTCTGAAACTTTGCACACATATCGAGCTGTCATGACTAAATAATTTCGTGATAATAAAAGTGGGCGGGGCCACGCCCCTAAAAAAGTTTTAATTTTGAGGTACTTGCACTGGACTGATTTTTCTGAAACCTTGCACACATACTAAACTGTTATAACCATATAATTTCGTGATTAGAAAAGTGGGCAGGGCCACGCCCATAAAAAAAATTTATAATTTTGAGGTACTTGCACCAGACCGATTTCTCTGAAACTTTGCACACATATCGAGCTGTCATGACTAAATAATTTCGTGGTTAGAAAAGTGGGCACTGCCACGCCCATAAAAAAAGGTATCATTTTGAGGTACTTGCACTAAACCGAATATTCTGAAACTTTGCACACATATTGAGCTGTTATGACTTTACAATTTCGTGATTAGAAAAGTTGGCAGGGCCACGCCCATAAAAACAGTTATAATTTTGAGGTACTTGCACTGGTCCGATTCTTCTGAAACTTTGCACACATATTGAGCTATTATGACTTTACAATTTCGTGATTAAAAAAGTGGGCAATGCCACGCCCATAAAAAAAATTATAATTTTTAGGTTTTTGCACTTGAAATTCAATTAAAATTCAGAATGCATTTCCATTCATTAAGGGGCGTAGCAACACGCGCCGGGTTTGGCTAGTTTAATAATAAAAAACAACAAAGCTTTCAAAAGAAAAAAAAATTCAACGACATCCACACACACTTTAAAACTAGAAAAGCCCGGCACGCGTTGCTACGCCCCTTGATGAATAAAAATGCATTCTGAATTGAAATTGAATATCAAGTGTAAAAAGCTAAAAATTATAACTTTTTTAATGGGCGTGGCACTGCGCACTTTTCTAATCACGAAATTGTATAAAATCGGTTCTAAGCAAGTACCTCAAAATTATAACTTTTTTATGGGCGTGGCCTTGCCCTCTTTTCTAATCACGAAATTGCATAATCATGAGTGCTCAATATGTATGCTAAGTTTCAGTAAAATCGGTCCTGTAGAAGTAGCTAAAAATGATAACTAATTGTTTGTGGGCGTAGCCCCGCCCACTTTTTAACACCCATAAACACTCCTTGGAATGTGTACAACAACTTGCCAAAGTTTGAGTCCGATCGGTTTTACAGTTTCGGAGTCTATAGCAGACACACACACACACAGAGAGTTTCACTTTTATATATATAGATTAAAACGATTTCTCCTACGACAAAAAAACGACAAAAAGTCTTGTAGCATGTATTGTTGTTTTAAATCGATCATATATTCAATAATATCGCAACTCACTAGTAAAAATATCATTTAAATATTTCCGAATTTAAACTAGATGTCTCGATACAACTTTAAATTGAGAAAATTTTTGAAACAGAAAATCACAAGTCTGATAACAGTTCTTTATTGACCGGCAATATAGTAGCAAAATCAATTTACTCGTTCATAAGGAATGAAAAAAAATTGTAAATAAAAATGTCTCTAAAGTATGATCACTATTATAAATAACTGACTGGCAGGCATGTTGTGACGCAAGTTCCCTAGTTATGGCAACTAAAAATGTAAACTCAATTTTTATCTTTTAATCATAATCATTTTGAAAATTTTAAAAGTTCTATAAAGTTATAAATCCCTGATATATTTATTATTAAGATTAATTATATTTAACTGCTAAATTTTCACTATCAAGGCAATGGTCTAGTAAATTCTAATAACGGACACAGCAAAAAATAATACCAATAGATAACAAAAACTGATTAACACAAATAAATTTTGGGAAAAAATTATAATCCAAATCATATGTTATTGAGTTCAGCAAATCTTATCATATTTGAACTGATCAACATTTGAACAGTTTATGTACGTTATAAAATATATTGTTATAATACTTGGCAAACTCATTTAGTAAAATGAAATTCGTGATTACGGTTGTGGTCATTGTAGCCTTCTTAGCTTTAGCTAAGACGGAAGAGAAGGCGATCAAGAAGGAACCAGCCTTTGTAAAGTCCTTGAAAAAATTGCAAAGAGGTCCTCCAGAAGTCCAGGTAAATACCAGAGTTGCTGTTGAAACTAAATGGATAACACAAAAGTTAGATCATTTCAATGAGGAGAATAAGGAGACATGGGAAATGGTGGGATTTTTTTGAAGTTTGCAAAGACAATTTATTTTGTAACAAACGCATTTTAAATTTTAGCGTTATATGGTATATAAAGAACATTTTGAGGATGGTGGTCCCATGTTTATTTATTTTGGTGGTGAATGGGACATCACACCGGGTAGGTTACAAAGTGGTATTTTTTCCGATTTAGCCAAGGAACACAAGGGTATTTCATTCTATACTGAGCATCGTTATTACGGTCAAAGTAAACCTACTAAGTAAGTTTAGCAGGGAATCAACATAATGCTTGCAACCCTAACCTAATTATGCTTCTCCCTGCAGCAATACTTCGGTTGAAAATCTTCAATATTTGCATGTCAAACAGGCCTTAGCAGATTTAGCTCACTTCATACGCACTCAACGTGAAAACGATTCTCGTTTGACCAACTCCAAGGTAATCATTTCAGGTGGTTCTTACTCGGCAACTATGGTGGTATGGTTTAGCAAACTCTATCCAGAATTGGTGAATGGCGGGTGGGCTTCGAGTGCTCCAATTTTCGCCCAAGTTGATTTTAAAGAATACAAGGAGGTTGTAGGTCAAGCATTGCTTGAATTAGGCTCTCAACAGTGTTATAATCGCGTACAGAATGGCATTCAAGAGTTGGAAACCATGTTTGCCGGAAAACGGTCGGCCGAAGCTAAAGCCATGCTGAAATTGTGCGATTCGTTTGATCATCATAACGATTTGGATTTGTGGTCATTGTTCGGTACTATTTCGAATATATTTGCGGGCATTGTACAATATCAAAAGTTAGTTTAAAATTCAATTTATACAGATATTCAATCGGCGCTTAATTACTTTTTTCAGAGAAGGAGATGTTCCATTTTATTGCGAATATTTAATGAGTTTTGAGGATGACTTGACTGCCATTAGTAAGTTCTTTTTAAATCAAATTGGCGAACCTGATGGCTGTATAGATGCTGGTTATAAAAGTACCTTGACCTACTATTTAGATTCCACCTATGCCACAGGAGCTTGTAAGTACATAACTTAAATACAATAGTTTGAAATTTGTTTTTACGGTTTTATTTTAATTCTATTTAGCCCGTCCCTGGTTCTATCAGACCTGCAATGAATACGGGTGGTATCAAAGTTCGGCCTCTAAGAAGCAACCTTTCGGCAACAATTTTCCGGCTGCGATGTATACAACATTATGTTATGATATTTTTGGTCACAATTACACTAATGAACATATTCATCAACTCGTATCCGAGACAAATGATTTCTTTGGTGGCTTGAATCCTGGAGTGCAAAACGTCTATATGACTCATGGTGCTTTGGATCCCTGGAGTGCAATGGGTCATGGTGTTGAGCATGGTGCTTCGGTTATATCCCGTGCATCTCACTGTGCAGATTTAGGATCTATAAACAGTAACGATAGCGCAGAAATGCGTGCCTCTAAGGAACGTTTAATCGAATTAGTAAAAGAGTGGTTGGCATAATGACATTATTTTATTAATTCAGTGTGCAGTGGCTGACATTTAATACATGATTCGAAATTCTAAATACAGTATATTTGATGATGAGAAACAAATTTACAAATTTAAAAGTGTATAAACTGCCAAAATGTTATAAAAATCACAGAATACTCAAAATGTATGCGTCATTAATAAAATAAGTTTGACATTACAGTTGTGATACTAAGATATATGATTCATATTCTAAGAATTAGGTTTTTCCCAACTTCTGACGACTAAAATTAAGATATTAACGAAACTTGCTACGAATTAATGAGTTTGTTGGTCAGTTTTAATGTTGGATGCAAATATAAATTAATAAACTCAGAAGTTTTAATGGAAACAAAATATGGGAATTATAAGCCTTTCAATCAGTATTACTTAACACTGTTATATACTTTATTTTTCGACTAAAAACTATTCTTTTAACAGTTGTTCTCGAGCAAGGTTTTTTATGTACAATTTTCATTTTATATATAATTTCTAATTTCTCTTTTTAAGAGAGTAAAAAATTTTGTTCGAACAAATCTTACTTTTAATTTTTCGAAAAAAAATTAAAAAAAATAATAATTCTTATTCGAACAATATATGCCCGATTCACCTAAAGTAAAATATTTGGGCTAAAATTGTTAAAATAAAATTCTATCTCGTTAGGATAGATTTTTTGGTTGTAATTTTATAACTAACACAAGGCTATAGATAAAAGTAGATTAGAAATAACAATTTTACTTGATTATAATGAAATAAAAAACATATTTAAGCAATTCGCCCAATGCACAAGCTCTAAATACCTGCTAATACTGTAAAAATATAATGATTAAAAAAACTAAAAAGAGTATAGTATTAGTAACACTATATACACAAATGTGCGATAGTTTTATTTGCGATCGTATGCCACTGTTTTCGATTGTGAAAGATTCGAAAAAATCGAACCACTCAAAATTCACGAAGAATTTAAGTGCCATTAGCAATTCGAGTTTTACGAGTATTAGAAAAAATGCTGGAAACAAATTGCGGCATTCAAAAGCTATCGAAATTTTAAATATTTTTTCGAGTAAAAGTTAAATATTTTGGTTATGTTCCTTAGCATATAATAATTTAATAATTTTGCCGTATTCCATCAGGAACATAGGCTATTGAACAAGAATCTCCAATTATGTCGGTCTAAAGCTAAGTATCTGAGTTCGTTAAAAGATTTGCCGGCTTCATTTAAGATAGTCCTTCGCCAAGTGTTTTGAGGTCGTCCTCGTCTTTGGAAGCCTGGTGGATTCCACTCTAGTGCTGCGTGACAAACACGTCATAAGGCTTCCTAAGCGTCTGACCCAGCCAGTTATATTTGCGCCTCAGCATAGCATGGCAAATTTGTATTTTAAAATTCATAAATGCCTTTGGCTTTAAAGAAAATATCATTCACTTAAAAAAAAAATTTAATGAACATTTTACAAATAAAAATATTCAGAACACAGATAAATTGATATCAGTTCCTTCTTATTCTAAACATTGCCGTCTGTATACTTGTAGTTTCTTACGTTTTTCAATAGTGTTTCGCATACGTACGTGGTATCTTAGAGCATCAAACATCGAACCGAAGGTTAATGGTTCGAATTCCGGCAAAAACAAAAAATTGTTTTTTCATCGGGGTGTTTGAATTATTAAACTAAAAGCTCCCCTTTAGACGAATTCAGCCAACAAGAAAACAAATAAGCCCATAACTTTCTAGTTTGCTCCTGGTGCCGAAGCTCTCCTTGACGTTCAGAAAGCAATACACCACACCTATATGGGCAATTCCATGAAAATGTCAACCACGACTGTAAAAACAAAAACTCTCAATAAAAGTTTAATGATAAAAAAAACACTCAAATTTTACTATGCGCAGGTATTTAGAGCTTATTTCATTATATTAAGAGTAATAATAAGAGTTTAATCTGATTATCTCTTGGTAAAATGTCCATCCCAATCTAAAGACAAAAAACTTCATACGTTTTTATATTATAACAAGCACTTTATAAATGTCTCTCAAACTGCATATTCATTAAGGGAAAAAGTTAAAACTTAACTAGTTTATAGTAGGCTAAGGTGACAGTTAAAACTTAGCACCTAATTTAGAATTTAACTTTTTTTCTTAACATATATACCTAAAAATATTATAAGAGAAAAATCTGTCACATACGATATGTCACGTAAGATATTAAATTATATTTATTATAAAATCATTTAAAGATTGTTTTCAATTAAGTATAATGGATTTTAAATGAAAAATATGTACTTTAGTGTAAGAAATTAAAAAAAGAAAAAATACCCCCCAAGATTCGCAGATTTTTTCATATTTCCATATATACCTCAAAATCACTTCCGTTTTCAGTCACGTACGATATACTCTAATTTTGCTCGATATTTTAGACAACAATTATTCGAATATAATTGATTTTTTTTTTAAATAAAGTACCCTCTGAATGGAACATAAAGATCTAATTTTTTTTTCAGTTACTCTTACATTTGCAAAAATTATTCCACTTTATAAGAGTACAAATGTCAGGTACGATGACATGGAATTGCCCATATGACAAATGCTAAGCAAGATAGCAATTATCTGCACTATTACACAATCATATGGATCGCAGTCCTGTCATCCAAGGACAAGCTACAGTGGACTAATCATCTATATACTTAGATGGAAAAGCAAAAAGAGATTAACGAACCCTAGGAGCAAGACATATCAATCGACTAAAAAACACTTAAAAAACTAAGATGAAAAAATAAAAAGTGAAGTAATTCTTTATTATTATCCTACAAATATAATAAATGTGAATGTTTGTATGTTTATATGTTTGGATATTTGAAATGAAATTCGGCACATAGATAGATAACAACCTAGATTAACACAAAGGATACTTTTTATCGCGATAATAACGCGAAGTCGTTGGCAAACTCATCATCACACATCATAAACGAGTTGTTTGTGTTGTAAACATTTTTATTATTGTTGTTAATACTAAGTCTACCTTTTATCCCGATAACTACGTAGATGAAGTCGCGGGCACAAGCTAGCTATTTTTATAAATTAAAAAATTTTTAAAATAAATAGACTATTGTTGTGTGGCAAACAGCTTTATAACGAGCTGCAGCCATATATTGTTATATAGCAGACTAAGAGAATCAAACTAAGCACAAATATAAAAGAATTTTTAAAAACAACAACCCAGCAATCATATCGTCAATAATTTATTGTGTGGATTATAAAACATGGCAATAAACTATTTGCTTGTAAATTTTCGCCATTTCCTTTAATAGTGTCATAACTCAAAATTTTGCATATTAAGAACCGCGTACCTCAGACATCTGTAAAGGTGAAACTGTTTGTAAAATGGCTTATACTTTAGGAGTAGCAGCAATTTCTTATAAGGAATGAAAGGATTAAAAATAAAGATGTTTGGTATGTTTTAATACCAAAAATCTTTTGTAAAAGAATTACAAATAATTTTCAAATCTTCTTTACTCATAATATTTTTAACGGTTTTTCAAATACATGCTTCTGTTAAAACTTATTAAAAGAAATATTGAATTGTTTAAAAACTTGCGAAACTTATTAACCTCAGGCTACGTTTTTTGCGTTATGCCACTATTAAAGTAAATAAGCTTGCAGCTTGAACATAGAAGAACTGGGTTTGACTAACTTTAAGATAACTATAACAAACACTTAGCAGCTAACCTTAAGTTAGTTGAAAAGTCATCCATAGTCGGACAATTGAATAATGCGTAGGATATCGCAATGTTGAAATAGTCAGTTAGCTCCATTAAAAATAATCCAGATTTCAAGCACCATTAGTTGCGAAAAAGTTAACTTAAAGTCTAAATTATAAAGTAAGCTATGTTGCCTAGAGGGCGGTGTTACCCCGCCTTGACACATGCAAGTACTCCCGTGCAAGTGTTGTGTACGTTTTATCAACGAAAATTTCTTAGAAATAGTCGAATATCTTGCAATTTGCATTTCTGTTTACACATGCGAGAAAAATTTCATATTTAAAATATGGTTCACAAGCGTACATGCTGCTAAAATTTATGTTTTAATACCCTTCACCTGTGGTGCACAAGGGTACGTATATATAGCTTTGTCATTCCGTTTGTAATTTCTACAATTTTCATTTCCGACCCCATAAAGTATATATTTTCTGAAAGCTTATGAATAGAGGAGTCGATTAAGTCCTGACCGTCTGCCCGTCTGTCCGTGTGTTGGTTGAAATCTACTTTTAGAAGCAACTATATGTTCCTCTATATGGTATCAATCTTTTGCAAATATCCGAGAATGAATCGCTATTGAAATTCAGCACAATCGCCCCATAACTTTCTGAGATATGAGCAAAGAACCACAACCACCTCATTTTTTTCACAATTACAACAACAACATTTATATATACTAGTTAGAGTAAACGTGGCACCGTATCCCAGCTGAGTCAAAAAAATAACTTTTTTATTTTATATATTATTTATTTTTATTAATTTTTTTAAAAAATCTCTTTTAATTTTTTAAAAAATTTTTTTTTTTAATTTTTTAAAAAAATTTTTTTTTAAATTAAATTTTTTTTTATTGGAAACATATGTACATACGTAAACTCAATTTATAATTCTGCAATGGCATGTTTTGTATATGTATGTACGTATTTCATATGAGATGAATGGTGATACAAACAATTGTTATTGCATGACTACATGTTGTGAAGGGTATATAAGATTCGGCACGGCCGAATATAGCACTCTTACTTGTTTTTTTTTAATTATAATCTTTATACCTCTCTCTCTTACGGTTATTACATCGTAACGTCTGGACGATTTATTATTTACATGGTTGAGATCTTTTTTTCTTCAGGACTGATTTTTCCCCCTCTTAAGAGCTTATAGCTTTCACAAACAATCTAAATACATCTTACACCATTTGCCGCATGTGTTTTTGGATCTACATTCCATTTCACTTTGTGCGCGTTCCTTTTTCGTGTGTCAAAGGTTAGTGCCCTAAGATTCAGTCTATTGCTATTTAGCCTTGTGTCAGTTTGTTGTTTTTGGTTTGCTGAAGCAGGTCTTAGGATAGTGGGGCTGCCACCTGTCGTTGCCTAGAAACAACGCCCTCCGTGTATTTGGTGTAGCGGTGGAAATTACTGCCTAATTAGCCAATAAGGACATCCTCTTTTAAATGGCTAAAAGCTGTTACAATGACAATTTCAACCATTTGGCGCAGTGTAATTTCTCACAAGTAAGATAATTTGTTTATAAAAAAAAAAACTTGCACATTATGAAGCGAGTATTATTTATTTCAATTTTATATTTTTATTTTCAAGGCAGTGTATCTTGTAAAATCTAAAAACGAACAAAGAAAATTAATGGCAAGTGATAACAAAAACTGATTATCACAGACTAATGATGGCCAAAAAATTCATATCAATTACGATGGAACAATTAATAAACAAATCATATAAATGTTATCGATATTAGGCCCACCAATATTTGGACAACTCATATGAAATATGTAAATAAATAAGCAAAAGAAAAATAATATATAAATATAAAAACCACAATATTCTCTGATAAACTCATTCGCCGCTATGAAAGTCGTAGTAACAGTTGTTGTAGTCCTAGTGACCTTAACGTTCGCTAAGGCGGAAGAAATAAAGGAAGAGAACAAGACTGTACCAGCATTTGTAAAGTCTTTAAAATTACTGCATAGAGGTCCTCCCAGGGTGATAGTAGAGTCCAGAGCTGTACTAACTAATTGGATAACACAAAAGCTGGATCATTTTGATAAGAATAACAAAAATACTTGGCAAATGGTACGTTCATATAAAAACTTTGTCAATTTATTTAGAAATCAATTTCATTTTACAATGTTCTTTACAAACATTAGCGCTATATTGTCAAAGAAGACGATTTTAAGTATGGTGGTCCCATTTTTATTCATTTGGGCGGTGAATGGGCCATCGAACCGAGCAGTATACAATATGGTATTTTTCCCGATTTAGCCAAGGAACACAAGGGTATGTTATTCTATACTGAACATCGTTATTATGGTCAAAGCAAGCCAACTAGGTAAGTTTAGCATTTAATCAACATAATGCTTGCAACTCCTCTAACCTTAATATCCTTCCCCTTGAAGCAACCTTTCGGTAGAAAGCCTCCGATATTTGAATATCAAACAGGCCTTAGCAGATTTAGCCCACTTCATACGCACCCTGCGTCAAATCGATCCACGTTTGGCCAACTCTAAAGTAATTATTTCGGGTTGCTCTTACGCAGCAACTATGGTAGTGTGGTTTAGCAAACTCTATCCAGAATTGGTGAATGGCGGGTGGGCTTCAAGTGCCCCAGTTTTGGCACAAGTTGATTTCAAGGAATACATGGAGGTAGCAGGTCAAGCTTGGCTCAAATTGGGTTCTCAACAGTGTTATAATCGTCTGAAAAATGGTATTACTGAATTGGAAAACATGTTTGTCCGCAATCGTGCGGCTGAAGCTACAGCCATGTTAAAAGTATGCGATTCTTTTAATCATCATAATCTCCTGGATTTGTGGTCTTTGTTTGGAACCATTTCAAATGTACTTGGGGGCAGCATGCAATATCAACAGTCAGTGAAGAAATAATATTTTAACATTTTTAAACAGCGAATAAATGTGTGCTTTTTTTCAACAGAGAAGGAGATGTACAATTTTACTGCAACTATTTGATGAGTTTTAAAGATGATGTGACCGCCATCAGCAAATTGTTTTTATATCAACTTGGCGAACCTTATGGCTGTGTAGATGTTAGCTATAAGGGTACCTTGAACTACTACATGGATTCCACCTATGCAATGGGAGCTTGTGAGTATATTACAGAAGTTTTAATTTCTTGAATATAATTGTATGTAAAATATCTTCAGCTCGTCCCTGGCACTATCAAACTTGTAACGAATACGGTTGGTTTATAAGCTCGGCCTCTAAAAATCAACCTTTCGGCAGTCAATTTCCTGCCTTGCTGTCTACAACATTATGTTACGATGTCTTTGGTCACAAATACACTAATGAAAGCATTCATCAATTGATAGCCGAAACTAATAAATTCTTTGGTGGCAAGAATACTCAAGTGAAAAATGTTTATGTGACTCATGGTGCTTTTGACCCATGGAGTGCAATGGGCCATGGTATTGAAAATGGTGCTACGATTATACCACGTGAATCACATTGTAGCGATATGGGCTCTATAAGCAGTTATGACAGCGTCGAAATGCGTGCCTCTAAGGAACGTTTAGTCAAATTAGTTCGTAAATGGTTGGCTTGAAGGGATTTTCTGTATTTAATATGAATAATTTCTGTAATGAATTAAAGAAGGCTGTCTTTAATAAGAACGATTTCTGTAAGATTTCTGAAATGAAGGAGACTGTCTTTAATAAGAATAATTTTAAAATCTAAGTTTAGCATTAAAAAAGTCATAGAAAATAAAATTCATTAAGGATAAAGATCAACATAAACCTGTCATCTATTGTGTTTTTTTATTGGAAGAGACAGAGGGCCGGACTTAATACTGTGCGGTATCCACAGTCAATATTTCTTTGTAGTACAATTGACAAACCAAACTTAGAATGTTAATATTCAACTGCATATTTTAAAATTTTACTACAAAAATTTTATAATCGTTTAGTGCTTTGCTGCTGTTTCTATTTGATAAATAAAATTTATGAGAGACATTTTAATGCTCAAAGTTGAGTGTAAGAGGCGGTAGTTTAACTATAATTATGGGTTTAACTAATTTTATCAATAATATTGTTGTAATCTAATATTATTCCACTTTATTATTTTCGTAATTAAATATTATCAAATGATTTGGAAATGTGAAAAATTCTTGTTTAATTTTCAATTACAATGAACTACAGCTAGGAATTCAATTTGAAAGAAAAGTTTAAATAAAAACATCATCAACAATAATTAAATATTGACTAGCTTTGATCATTAGCTGCCAGTTTTGAATTGGGACACAAATATCGCGTGATATAAGCCCGCTAGACTATCGCTGAAATTCAGCCGGGCATACATTTTGAATCACAAACGTTGCAGATATTTTAACAAAGTCATATTTCATATAATTGTGTGACGTTCACACATACATGTTATATTTAAAATCAAAAGAATTTCACTACTACCCTACACACCTCTTTTGTAATAATCTTTGCTGTAACATGTAACAATAAATTAAAAAATCAAGCATATCTTATCAGTAACGAGCTGGAAAATATGTGGGCAACATAATTTCTTCATTTATCAAAATGAATTTCGCCCTAACGGTTGTGGTCATTATAGCCATCTTAACTTTGGCTAAGACGGAAGAGGAGAATACAAAAATTATACCAGACTTTATAAAATCTTTAAAGAAATTGCAAAGAGGCCCACTTAAGGTGATACTGCCAACCAGAGATGTACGAACTAAATGGATTAGACAAAAATTGGATCACTTTGATAAGAATAAAAATAAAACATGGCAAATGGTGGGCTGATTGGGAATTTATTAAAGTCATTTAAAACTATATTTATATTTTAACATTTTGTTTTACAACTTTAGCGTTATATGGTAAATAACAAATATTTCAAGGCTGGCGGTCCCATGTTTATTTATTTAGGCGGCGAATGGAGCATTTCGCCATGTAGCATAAAAAGTGGTATATTTCACGATTTAGCCAAGGAACACAAAGGTATTTTGTTTCATACCGAACATCGTTATTATGGTGAAAGTAAACCTACTAAGTGAGTTAAACAGTGATTAAAAAAGATCTTTGCAACTGCCTTCTATGATTGAAAGACATTTACTTTTTAGCAATCTTTTAGTTGAAAATCTGCAATATTTGCATGTCAAACAGGCCTTAGCCGATTTAGCCCACTTCATACGCACTCAGCGTAAAACTAACCGCTATTTAACCAATTCCAAAGTAATAATTTCAGGTTGTTCTTACGCAGCATCTATGGTGGTATGGTTTAGCAAACTCTATCCAGAATTGGTGAATGGCGGTTGGGCTTCAAGTGCTCCAATTTTGGCACAAGTTGATTTTAAAGAATACATGGAAGTTGTAGGTCAAGCTTGGCTAGAATTGGGTTCTCAGCAGTGCTATAATCGCGTCAAAAATGGCATTGACGAATTGGAAGCCATGCTTGTCGGACAACGTTCGGCCGAAGTAAAAGCCACATTAAAATTGTGTGATTCTTTTGATCATCATAACGATTTGGATTTATGGTCTTTGTTTGACACTATATCGAATATATTTTCGAGTATTGTGCTAAATGTTAAGTAAGTTTAAGGGAAATAGTTTAACCAATCTAAACCAAGAATAAGTAGATTTTTATTTACTTTTTTTTCAAAGAGAAGGAGATATATCATTTCATTGCCACTATTTGATGAGTTTTGAGGATGATTTGACCGCCATCAGTAAATTTTTTTTACAGCAAATTAAGACATATGACTACTGTGTGAATGTCAGCTATAACAGTACCCTGAACTATTATTTGGATTCCTCATATGCGGGGGGAAGTTGTAAGTTTAAAAATAAATTACTTAAATTTTAAATTATTATTATTTCTTTGAATTTCCTGTTTAGCTCGCCCCTGGATTTATCAAAAATGCAATGAATTTGGTTGGTTTAAAAGTCCAGCTTCGAGAAATCAACCTTTCGGCACCAAATTTCCTTCCATACTCTATACAACATTGTGTTACGATATCTTTGGTCGCAAATACACCAATCAACACATTCACCGGTTGGTTGCCGAGACTAATGAGTTCTTTGGTGGCAAGAATCCTCAGGTGAAGAATGTCTATATGACTCAGGGTGCATTGGATCCGTGGAGACCAGTAGGTCAGGGTGCAGAGAAGGGTGCTGCGGTTATACCACGTGCATCGCATTGTGCAGATTTTGGCTCGATTAGCAAAAATGATAGCGTCGAAATGCGCGCCTCCAAAAAACGTTTAGTTAAATTAGTTCGCAAATGGTTGGCTTAAGCCATATTTAAAGAACCTCAGTAATATTTCGAATTTTAAACTGAATATTGTGGAGCAGAATAAGAGAGAAACTAAAGTAAATAATTTATTTAAGAGAGTTAATAAGTTCATAACTGAATATAAAAAAAAAAAGCTTAAAAGCAACCCCTTTAGTAATCTGCTCGCCTTAAAACAACCTAAATATTTCCAAAATATACAATGATTAAATGGCGACATTTAATGTCGACCAATTGCAATACACTATAAATGGAAATTTCAATCGATTATATTTGCCCATCTGTGTGGTGTTTAAGATAAATAAGTCTATATGGTGCAATACAAGGTGGCAAATCTAAATAAATCTGTTTAAGGGAATTCAAACTAAACCAGGGAGCAAATTATAAGAAACTCTATATCAAAAGCACAGCGATGGTGATTAAGTCTGTAGCAAAAAGGAAAAACTGCTTAAGTAAACATAAACAAAAATTTAAATGATGATGCGTAATTAAAAACTAACCTCAGGGAAACTTTCAACTACTTTTGGACCTTTTTACAGAAAGTTATAGCGTAAAACTTTTTTGCCTTTATTTTTCCAAAGAACAATATCATTTAAAATAAAAACTTTTTCTTAATTTCTTATTTAGCCAAATATACGAAAATCAATATGTTCTTTAATCTATTTATATAGCACAGAACTTATGTAATAGTTTTTATTTTAAAGAAAATCAATTTTAAAAAATCAACTAAAAATTTAGAAGTGTTTTCCTGAAAAACAAAAAAACGGACTTAAGCAATTTTTCCTCATTCCCACAGAAATGTCGCAATATGCCCCCCGAGTTGTTTGATCTTCATATACATACTATTTCCAACAACTTTTGTTATTAATTATTTAAATTTGTGTTTTTTGCTTTTAAACAAACATTTAAGAAACAGAATATTTTCGCTGCCACTGTATATTATTAACTTCTAGCACAAGTTAAAAACAATATACAATTTTGAATTGAATTTATGAGCGCCATGCGTATGACCCTTAATTTTTCGTTTTATGTAAACAAAATCTTATCTTTAAAAAAGAATAATATGGCCTGGTATTTTTTAAGAATTTGGTATGTAGTACAAAAGTGAGTGTAGGTGGTATTTACTTTATCTAATCATTAAATTTTTATTTATTAATGTCTTTCAGAGGTTATTTTTGAAAATTTTTATATTATCAAAAGCTTTTATATTTGAAATTTTTATTTGTTAAGTATTGATGTAATTTTTATGTCCATCAACAAAAAATTGTATCTTAATTTTGTCATTTGTAACATATCGATATATATTAATTTTAGACCCCATAAAGTATATGCTATTGGTAGGTAGGAAAGGGGGATGCAGGAAGCAGGAGCCGTCTCCAACACCAACCACACTCGGAGACCAATACGGTCCATTGTGTTTCCCTTTATATACTAAAGATAGAGGGTTGATTAGAAAAAGAGAGAGGCTCTTGGTTTCATTTTCGGATAATCCAGCCATGTCTTTCCACTAGTGCGTCTTTTAAAGCTAGGGACATTTAATTTTGCTAGAACATTTCCTATACATCAGAAATGTTTGGTAGTGAAAATGGCTAAATCAGCAGAGAGTTATAATGCTTATAATGCAAGAGTAGGTCATAAAAAATGTCTTTCTGACATCGAACAAAATGCGTATATTTCTTGAGTAAAATATGTTTTCCCGAGATTTTTTTAAATTCGAACATTACGAAAGTAGTAATGGATCAAAATGTACGAAAGTCCACCCAGCACAGTGTATTTATTAGTCTAATAAAATCTACAGAATATGATGTACGATTTTGCAATATTTAAAATATATCGGGTGATTAATTGTGAGATTTGATTTATAATGAAAAATAAAACACATCAATTTAAAAGTGAACTCAAAATGTTTATTATCGGAAAAAGGAGCAATTTATGGCATTTACTGTTTGAAAATCAAAATCATGTAAATATTGGTCACGACTATGTTTGAGGTGATCCATTCGTAAGGTCCAATCTTGGACGACTTTTGAGCACAGTGACTTGTATCTGGCGAAAAATACGAGTAATGTTGGATTCCGAAGCGTCAATCGTAGACGCTTTTTTTTTAAATCTCAGAGAAAGTAGTGCAAAGGAATGGTATCGCACCGTTGCAAAATATGGAATTAAGTGCTTACCAAAATGAGTTCTCAACAAGTTTATTTTTAAATTTCAGAAAGCATATAGTCCATTAACATGGTGCAATGACAGTTACCATTTACGGTAACATTCTGATTTTTCTCATTTTTGAAGAATATGGACCAATGACTCCAATGATACACTCTCACAAATAGTTGCTGTATTCTCTTTACTAAGTGCTAGATGTGTTCAATAATGTAAACTGGGACTCAAATTTGCGAATACTATTGGCAAAAGTGGTTTCGATATGTCGAAAAACATTTCACACAGAACGCTGACATGCAAAACGATGGTAAACAAATATGATTCATGCGTGATTTTTCAAAAAAAAAAAACTGTTTAAAACCAAACCTCACGATAAATCACCCGATAACCTTTAGATCAATCATGTTGTAACAGCAGGAAATGAAAGTGACACGCCCACTTTATTGCCAACCCCTACATAACAGATGTCAGACGCGATTTTCCTTCTCTCTAGCCATGTCACACAATAGTGGCTGACAATAAATGTATTACTTGCGTTTAAATTTGTTTTTAGAATATGACTATTTTTGGATTTCGTAAAAAAAAAATACTACGTAAGTGTATATTACTGAAACTAGCCTAAATTCCAATATTAAAGTTTTCGAAGAAATTATGCAAAAAAAAATTATGTGGCCCCCAGCATCTTATTTACTGAAAGAGCCTTGGCAGCAAATGTGTTAAATAAAGTATTAAATAAAATTTTCTTTTTGGAAAAAAATATTCTATAGTGATTACAACTGTTAACAAAATAATAAACTTTATGGCATAAAAGTACTACACAAAATTGGTGGTGGGTATCAAAAATTTAGTCCAGCCGAATTTAGTACTTTTACTTATTTTAAAAAGTTTAGTCAATATTATATTCGAAATTCAGTTGGAAAAAAATTTAAAATTGTATTTATTTTCTAGCAATGTAAAAATCTTTTTAACAGTATTTAACTATTATTTTTACATATTTCGAAATTAAACTCCAATTTTCGAACATAGTAAAAAAAGTGTAAATTTTGTAATATGACATTGATAAATTCAAAATCGATAATTAAAAAGTATAAATGATATATCTGGCCGTGCCGAATTTGATAATAAAAACACTATAATGTACATGGCATAATGACTATTAATGCGTACATGTCATGCATACATATCGTCTATGTATATTTAAGGCCATGACTGACTATCCTACAAAGTCGTGCGATTAAGTCAAAAAAAAAATCTGATAGTTTTTTGTCCTACATAAAAGAAAAATTTCCAAAAGATTATCAAATCGGACACATTGTCAATAAATAAGTCACACATGTGCACTTTTTGTCTACACTTTCTGAACACACATACAATTTTTTTCATATCGAACGACTAAATCTGATAGTCAGTCATGGCCTTTAATAGGCAAGTCAATTACGCTCTGTTACGCTCGCTTTATACCGATTTTAATTAAAAATATACCACTTGAAAGGAATTTTCTTGCATAATCTAAAATCTTTTATAATCGGTTAATTATTTAAGAAGTTATAAGCGTGCAAAGTTGCTGCTTACACATACACAAAACATATGTGTGTAACAAAACAAAATATAAACAAAGTGAAACACGCATCATGTGTAGCGTATTAAAAAAAACCCCCCGCTTAAAGCTTGTTTGTTGGTTAATTTTTTTAAATTTAAATCTATTTCCAAATTGAAGATGGTTTTTCATAACGCAACAATTTTTGTAAATTATATAATTACATACCGGGTGGCCCGGTGGACTAGTCAGTAGTGTGCTTGTCTGCTAGTTTGGGGGTTGCGGTTTGTATTCGAGCCAGTGTCTCTGGACTCTCTCTTTCTCTCTTCTGTTCTATTCATATGGAGCGCACAACATGCCAATAGGGCATAAGTGTATACCTGTCGTGGGTTTGGCCTTAAAGTGCCCCTTTTTTCAACTTAACCCAATTTCATAAAACTTTGTGGGGACTGACAAAGTGGTTTAAATTCAAGTGTGCTTTACATAAGCAAATATGTATCAGTGACCGCTTGCTTTTGTTTTTGTAGTTTTTGTTGTAAAAAATCAATTTGTTTGCACAATATCTTTGCCGGTAAGGGACCGATTAAACAAATATTTTCCACTGATATCTGTATGTTATAGAAACATTTAACAAAAGGGTCAAGAAGTTATCTGGGAGCTGCAAAAAATTGATTTTTTTTGTAAAATAAGGGACATACGTTTTTTTATCACATCACAACCGCTAATGAGTCAAAAATATCGCTAGTGGGACAATACCAAAATTCTTAAAGGAATTTTTGTTTAATATATACCACATAAGAGTCCGTGGGATATGTGAAGGCTTCAAAAAGTTGATTTCAACGCCCACACAGACGGCAATAGCTAATTCGACAAATTAAGAATTTATAAGCGGAATGACACACTAATTATATCCTTTTACACTCTAGTGTATTACTGCAACTAAAAAATTTGCAGTTTGTCTTTCAGATATTGTAATATTTTTTTTTTATACCCGCCACCAAAAAAATGGTGGGGGTATATTCATTTTGTCATTCCGTTTGTAACACATCGAAATATCAATTTTAGACCCCATAAAGTATATATATTCTGAATCGGGGTTTGATTTTATAACGATCTAGCTATGTCCGTCCGTCTGTCCGTCTGTTGAAAGCACGATAGAGGTCGCACCGAAAAAGCTAGGGGGCTCAAATTTTGCCAGAATCTTTCTTATAGACAAGGTTTGTTTGTATTGAAAAAGGGCTAAATCGGAATATTAGGAAGAGAGTTATAGCTCGAAAAGCAAGAGTAGGTCGAAAAAACCGTGTCCCTCGAACATCGAATAAAATGGAATTGTGTCCAAACGCCTTAACGTAGACTCATGAAACTTCGAACATATATTTCCTGGGTAGAGACAATATTTTTCGCCGAAAATCGTCTAAATCTATGCATTAGGAGAGGAGTTATCGATCAAAATGTACGAAGATTTATACCGCACAGTGTATTTTTCGGTATATTTAAAAACAAAAACGTCATAAAAGCAACAAAATTGGATGTACGACTCTGAAATTTTGCACACTTTGCTTTTTGGTGACATTCTTTTTTGTAACGGCAAATCAATGTGCCACGCTCACTTTTACGCCCACCTCCCATATAACGTTTTACCTAAAATTCATATAATTTCTCTATTAATAAAGATTTTGGAATAATAAAGGACTATATTGAAACACCTAAGTTGTACTCATTAGCAAAAACAACTTTGACACGCCTACTATAACGCCCACTTTTTACGTTATCTACCGTTAATGAAATTTAAAAGCTCATAAAACCGATAAAATTAGAGGTATGATGATCAAATTTGCTACGTATATCCCCCTAGGAAATGTCATTACTGTGCCAAAAAATTAAGGTGCCACGCCCACTTTTACGCCCACCTCCCATATAACGTTTTACCTAAAATTTATATAATTTCTCTATTAATAAAGATTTTGGAATAATAAAGGGCTAAATTGAAACACCTAAGTTGTACTCATTAGCATAAACGTAGTCATGAAACTTCGAATATATATTTATCGAGTCAAAAGAATATTTTTCCCTGAAAATCGCTTAAATCTATGAATTAGGAAAAGAGTTATAGATAAAAATGTACGAAAATTTATACCGCACAGTGTATATTTAAAAATTTAAAACGTAATAAAACTGACAAAACTATATGTACGATTCTGAAATTTTGCAAACATGGTTTTTTGGTCAAAGTCTTCGTTATAACGGAAAATAGATGTGCCACGCACACTTTTTTCTTTAAATTTGTATAAAAATATATTAGTCATATATATTAGCATTTATTCATCTTACACTGCGCCATTTATTGTACTGTAGCTAAATATAAGATAAAGATGATAAGATAGATGACTCTACTAGCAACTACTAGATAGCATGCTAACAACTTATGCTTATGTTCTCCTGAAGTTATGCTCTATTAAAAATGGGAATTTAGGAAAATTTTGACCTAAGTAAAAAAAAATTATCTCTAAACATTATAAACAATTTATTTTCATGTCCTAATGGCTAACAAATTTGAAAATCTTTTAAAAGCAAAATGTTATAGAAGTTTAAAAATCAAAATCTTACTAATAAATTTCCCGTTTTAGAAAAATGCAGAGAATGTATATTTTAAATCACCCTGTGGCCCTTAAAATTCAACCTTAAATTAACTTTCTTCCTCTTAAATTCATGTAAATTTTCTATGAATAAAGATTTTGGAATACTAAAGGACTATATTGAAATATCTAAGTTATGTTTATTAGCAGAAACTTTATTGACACGCGTATTTTAACGGCCACTTTCATTGAAAGACTAAATTTACGAAAACATTTTACTAGCATACCGAAGTTATAATGGGTGGTTTTATTTTAAGGGACTATTTTGATTTTGAATAAAATTATTATGAAATTATTATCATTTATTTTTATAATGATAATATTTGTATGCTTCAATTATCTATGGAACAAAATATCGGCCAAATGGCCCCCCAACCTAGGCGGCACACTTCGATCCGATAGTCCATATTTTCAATGACACTGTTGATGCTCAATTGTTGGGCACGATGATGAGTCGAGGTTTCTTGCTCTTTTGCCACGTTATCGTGAAAAACAGCAATGTTTCCCATTCAACGAACTAAGATGGCATTCACAGATGTTTTCACATTTCATACAGACCTGCTTTGCAGACATTTAAATATTTTTTACAATTCTCACGATTGTGGACGAATTCGAACGATTATGTTGACCAAAAGAATCACGAAGTGCACGAAATACATTTTGATTTGAACGCCCATTTTTATAAAAATCTTTAATATTTAAAAGCGTTGCTCTATTGCGTATCTTTCCACGGTTCAAATTGAGTTAGTCTGAGATTGAGAAATGTCAAATGAAATACAAGAAAAAAGTTGAAGTTTAGATGTGGTTCACCTTAAACATGGGCTCTTCAAATTTAACCACTCTCTACAAAGAAAGTGATACATATTTTATTATAAACAGATTATTCTATAGCGATTAACAAAATAATAAATATTGTGCTTTAAATGTACACAAAATTGGTGGTGGGTATAAAAGATTCGGCACAGCCGAATATAGTGCTTTTACTTGTTTAATATTATAAAATTTTTTTGATCATCAAAATGATTGGTCTTTGTTTGGCACTATTTTATGATTATGTTGCCAAAAATTTTTAGTATATATGTACATACATATGTAATTTAACAACTAAAATTTAAAATATTTTGTATATTTGTTTCTCTATTATTGTTTGTGTATAAATGTTTTGGTACAAAAATTAGTCAATTATTTAATTTAGTGTTGCGCGATTTTGTGAATGGACTTTATGGTTGCCATGTTTATGGCCCTAATTCAGTATTCCAAAACAAATACAAAATCTTATCTTTAAAAAGTTGTAGAATTGCATTTTGTGAAGCATTGTTATTATTATTTTTATAAATTTCGCGTTTTGTTATTGTTTTTTTTTTATTTTTATAATCAATAATATTATTGTAATCTAACATACCAATTTGCCACGAGCTGGTTTTTTTACAACTTAAAATTATTAAATCAGAGATAATTTAATTCATTTTGTTTATTTTAAATTGTATAATTCTGAAATACGAGGGTTGCCTTTAGTATTTCGGGATTGTTCATTCCCAGCTGCAATCTGGCAACTAGCGATACTATGGTAAAGTTTAACATTTTTGACAATATACATACTCAGAACGTTTTGACGTACAAACGCTATTTGGGTTGTTTACAGTAACTTGAAATATTCATGTCACGTGGAATTAAACCGCGAACATTTTCGTCAGATTATTTTACAAGTTTCGGCGTGGATAAAATCAACAATAGTGCATCGGTGAACTCAATGTGATTTTCAGCGATCAAGCACCATCAAGAACCAGTGTTTATCGATGTAAATTCAAACTTGCGTTAAGGTCGTCTAAGATCTGTTGTTGTTCCAAAAACATTGATGCAGTGCACGAAATGTTACTGCAAGATCGTCATGTAACTTATTGTGAGATTGAGGCAACCTTAAATATTAGGAACCAGCCTACATTTAATATTGAATAAACTGGCTGTAAAAAAGATTTGTTTCCGATTGTTTTGTATGTTGTTTGTTTGTCTATGCTCAAAAAAATAAAACGCAGTTCTTTAAAACATGTGTGTGACATGGTAACAGGTGACGAATCATGGAACTACGCGAATTAGCCCGAAACTAAATAGTAATCGACTGTCTGAAGACGAGCAAACCTACAAAAGTTATTTAGGATCGAAGTACTTCGAAACAAATAATCGCCAAATTTTTCGGCAAAACTGGACCTGCCTTAATCGCACTACTGGTGCAAAGTAGAAAGGTGACTTCTAAATGGTACACTACATTTGCTTGCCAGGTGATACAAGAAAAACCAACCGGCATCATTCTTCATCACGATAATGCGAGCTCGCACACATCAGAGTCCACATTTTCAGCACTCAAAACGTCGATTAATGAGTCGTCCACATAAAAAAAATTGCTAGGTCAACGTTTTCAACACCTGATAAGGCGATTGATGCGTTAAAAATTCATGTTTTGGAGGCATCTCAACCGGAATAGAAAAAGTGCTTCGAAAATTTATTCACATGAATGTAAAAATGTATTGATCTTAGTTCTTTTTGTAGTTCAGCATGGAGAACGAGCATTTTCTTGGGCGTTTTTTGGCCAAAGCTGGTTTCAAACAAATCAGTTTCGATTGTTTACACTATAATAGTCAATAACTGAGTGAGACTCAATTAAATGGAGAATTGGGAAAATGAAACAAGAATTTAGATAGTGCGCCGCTTTCAAGCTTTAGAGTCCGCAGTTTTCGTCCAAAGAGAATATAGGCGCACTTTTGTCGGTACTCCTCCTAGCAGATGGACTTTAATTAGGCTTCGGAATAATTATGCCGAACGTAGTATAATCGCAAGAAGGCCTAATGATCAGCATCCCTCAGTTCGGACCCAGGAAACTATCGCTGCTGTAGCTGCTGCCATACAATCCGATCCCAGAGTTGCGACAAGGTGCTTATCTGCTCAAATTAGTCAAGATTAAAACTTATTTCCATATAAGATTCAACTAACAAGCAAACTGAACACAACAGACTTTTCGATTCGCTTGGAGTTGTGCGAAATCATTCAAATAGCGGTAGAGGATGAAAACCTCTAAATCTGCATTTTTATGTCTGACAAGACACATCTTGATTTAAACGGCAATGTTACCAAACAAAATTGTTCATCAAGGTTAATTGTCGGGCTTTACTTTTTCGAAGAAAACCGGCTTACTGTTACGGTCAATGGAGACCGCTACTTAAAGATGTTGAAAGAGTTTTTTTTCGAGAACTACGCCAAACGAGAAACCCTCTCAACTCTGTGGGGTTTCAAGAAGATGGTGAAACTTGTCACATAGTTACGCCTGTTATAACAGAATAGCGACGAAAATTCCTCAATAAGCTGATTTCGAGGAACTCCACATTTCGTTGGGCACCCCAGGTCTTCTGACCTACTGCATCTGACTTTTTTTTAACTGTGGTTTTTGCACACAGTAAGTTTACAAAAGAAAAAGTTATTTGAGTTTCTTAATGTAGCAAAATTCATCAGCAACCTTGTGAAAACTGCTAATTTCGTGAATAAATATCAAAAATTAAAACGAAAAAACTTGGAATTTCAAAACATTTTTCAAATTTGGAATCAAAGAAAATAATACAGAATATAAACGGGTATTTAAAATTGGTTTTAAATTTAGTATAACATTTATAATTTAAAAATTAGACTCAAAACTTTTAATTGTAGAACAAATTTAATTTAAATTTAAAGAAAAATTTTTTTAATATTTTTTTAAAGATATTTTAACCATTTCTTTTAAATTTTCAAACTATTAAACATTTGTCAAAGCAGCAAACAAAAGTTCTATAAAAAAAGTTCGCATAAAAAAATAGTTTGTGCTTAGTTCCCATGATGTGAATCATTTTTCAAGTGTTAAGTAGAGTGAAAGGTATTTGAAAATCATGTTTTTCACCTTAAAAAATCAAAAATATTTAAAGGGATTTTAAATGCAACAAAAGACAAACCTAAATACAATTTTACCTAAATTGTTTACCGGTAAAAAAAAAATACTTAAAATTATTTTTTTTTTCAATCGAGGAATTTTTTGATGTTTTAAAATTCTTTTACCTTTAATTTTATTTTATTTCGATTTGGTTTTCTCGTTTTAATAAAATGTCAGTTCGTGGCTTTTGAAATACTTTTACTGAGACTCTCTACATTAGCATAAATGTTCTAAATACATTTTAAATTAGCGAAAAATTTCTATAATAAAAAGCATATACAGATGTACTTACACACATAAGTAAAAGCATAGCAACGTACACAAATACTTGTACGTATGCGTTAAATGTAGTTAATTTGTTGAAGTAGCAGTAAGTAATTGTTTTATTGATACATATTTAACTAATGAAACCTAAAATTTATTAAGGAATGAAAAAAAAAATACAATTACTTACATTGTTATGCATGTCTTGGCCAAATGGTAGAAGACGACTGTCTTTCTTGTTTTGCTTTAAATTTAAAAGATTTATGACATTTTATTAAGCCACCAACCAACATATTTTTAAATACACAAAGAATGCGTGTGTAAATTGGTGGTCATAAACAGAAGTTGCTAATTATTAATGCAAGACAAGTATCAAAAATGAGCACCGAAAATAAAAAAGCAGTTCATTTTTAGTTTTCAATATCATAAAACAAAGACAAATTGAATAATTTAAACAAATTTCTTAAAGATTTTAGTTTAAAATGATTTCACTTCCAATAAAAAAAAAATAAATAAAAACGATCTATAACTAGTGTTGGACAAAAATAATGTGTCAATCTGTCAGGAGTGTTTGGAATGTACCCTACATTTGTAAAAAGCACATAAAATAAAACATTTTGCCACATTATATGGTTTTGTGTTATTACGTTATACTTTTCGAATACATATTTATGTACATACATATATTAATACTATGTATATATGTATGTACGAATTATGTATGTATATATGTATATGTACACACATACATACATATGTATGTATGTACATATGTATGTGTGAATTACAACCAACTTCAACAAAAACAAGTAAGAGCACTACATTCGGCTGTGCCGAATCTTTTATACCCACCACCAATTTTGTGTACATTTAAAGTACATTAATTATTATTTTGTTAATCACTATGGAATAATCTCTTTAAAATAAAATATGTATTACTTTCTTTATAGAGGGTGGTTAAGTTTTAAGGGCCCCTGTTGAAGGTAAACCACACATAAGCAACAAGTTTTTTTTTGCATTTCATTTGACATTTCTCAATCTCAGACTAACTTAATTTAAACAGTGGAAAGATACCCAAATGAGCAACGCGTTAAAGTTATTCAGGTTTAATTATTTATTTTCTTTGATCTCTTTTTTTAAATTTTCATTTTTAAATATCCAATTTTTGTATTTAAATTCTCAATATTTTGCTACTCCTTCGTGTAGCATCTTCAGGAAAAAGCATTATTATTAATTATAAATTAATTAATTAATTAATTATTATTAATTAATTATTTGTAAATTAATTTTCAGGTTTAATATTCAGGTTTTTTTATGAAAATGGGCGTTCAAAACAAAATGCATTTTATGCACTTCGTAATTCTTTTGATCAACATAATCCTGCCTTCTTAGTTCGAGCCTTTATTTCCCAAAAAACTTTGTCAATAGAGATATTACATGAATTTAAGATAAACCGTTATATGGGAGGTAGGCGTTGAAGTGGACGTGTCACCTAAACTTTTTGGCACAACAATTACATTGATTAGAAGGATATACGTAGCAAATTTGATCATCAAACCTCTAACTTTGGCGGTTTTATGAGCTTTTAAATTTCATTAACGGTAAATAACGTGAAAAGTGGGCGTTATAGTAGGCGTGTCAAAGTTGTTTTTGCGAATGAGTACAACTTAGATGTTTCAATATAGCCCTTTATTATTCCAAAATCTTTATTAATAGAGAAATTATATGAATTTTAGGTAAAGCGTTATATGGGAGGTGGGCGTAAAAGTGGGCGTAGCCCCTTAGTTTTCTGGCACAGTAATGACATTATCTAGGGGGCTATACGTAGCAAATTTGATAATAATACCTCTAATATTGGTGGTTTTATGAGCTTTTAAATTTCATTAACGGTGGATAACGTAAAAAGTGGGCGTTATAGTAGGCGTGTCAAAGTTATTTTTTCGAATGAGTACAACCTAGGTGTTTTAATATAGCCCTTTATTATACCAAAATCTTTATTAATAGAGAAATTATATGAAATTTAGCTAAAACGTTATATAGGAGGTGGGCGTAAAAGTGGGCGTGGTATATTGATTTTCTGTTACAAAAAAGCGTCTCACCAAAAAGCAAAGTGTGCAAAATTTCAGAGTCGTACATCCAATTTTGTTGCTTTTATGACGTTTTTGTTTTTAAATATACCGAAAAATACACTGTGCGGTATAAATTTTCGTACATTTTGATCGAAAACTCCTCTCCTAATGGATAGATTTAGATAATTTTCGGGGAATAATATTGTTTTTACTCAGGAAATACATATTCGAAGTTTCATGAGTCTACATTAATCCGTTTGGACACAATTCCATTTTATTCGATGTTCGTAGGACACGGTTTTTTCTTGCTTTTCGAGCTATATCTCTCTTCCTAATATTCCGATTTAGCCCATTTTCAATACCAAACAAACCTTGTCTATAAGAAAGATTCTGGCAAAATTTGAGCCCCCTAGCTATTTCGGTGCGACCTCTATCGTGCTTTCAACAGACGGACAGACGGACGGACATAGCTAGATCGTCATCAAATCAAACCCCGATTCAGAATATATATACTTTATGGGGTCTAAAATGGATATTTCGATGTGTTACAAACGGAATGACAAAATGAATATACCCCCACCATTTTTTTGGTGGCGGGTATAAAAAAATCAAATTATCAAGTTTGAACTTCAAATGTGTCGATAAAAAATGTAAATTTTTTTCTAAATTTTTTAGTTTTCTTAAAATTGTACAAATTTTGACTTCAAAAATTACCTTAAATAAAAAATATATATATGTTTTAAATATTTATCAACAGAATACGAAATTAAACATTTCTACATATATTTCGAAATTTCGAAATTATGTTCGAATTTTCGAACATAGCAAATATGTGCAACATTTGAATATAGCTTTGAAAATACTGCGTAGAATAAAAATAAATTTTATTTTCGCTAAAATTTTGTTTATTTTTTATACATGCAATTCTTTGTTTATCAATAAACTTTTAATGTACATAATTTTTTTTTAATGTCTCACACACATCATTAAATCTAACTGAACATACTTATGAATGAACGTATTTTGTTGTGAAACTTCTAAGCTTAAGGATACAAATAAATCCCCGTACGAGATTATCTTGATCATACCGCCTGGCATTTATTTTGGTAAAATAAACAAACAAAGAGATTCATATTGTTTGGCATTGAAAAAAATTTGTTTAAATCTTGTCAAAACATGATTTAAAACGTTGCAAAATTTGTTCACACCACATTTACTAAAAAAAAATAAAAAAAATAAAAAAAATAAATGGAGAAAAAAAGTTTTAAAAAATAACACCAACACCATCATCATCACCGTCATCGTCATCAACAGCAGCGTCATTTTTTGTGAGCAACAAGGATCTATTTTGCAAAACATTTCCAAAGAATTATAAGCCAAGTTGCCAAACATATTGTGACTTTTTACATAAATATGTATGCATGTATGTATGTATGAATGTATGTATGAGTGTGAGTATGTAATAACACATCTGAACGAAAGAAATTTGCACGATATTGAGATTGGCTATGGAAGATAAGGAATTGCTAAAGAGGACAACAATAAAACATATACGTACATACATACATACAAACATGGATATCTAGAAACATAATCGTGTGTGTAAATAACAAAATATTTGTATCTTCTATTGCCCTAGCTACCGGGTGTTTTTTTCAGTGGTATAGAACTTCGAATTGAAATAAAACACAAGAAAATCGTTTTAATGTCCATCAATTTGGCTTTATTGGAAGGATAATTTTATGCCATTAATGTTTAAATATGATTTCAGGCATGTGGCCGCCGCGGCTGGCTCGAATAAAGCCAATTCTACAGGTCCAATTTTTAACCACTTTTTCGAGCATATGGAGCCGTATGTCGGCAATAACGCCACGAATGTTGGCTTCCAATTCCCCTAACGTTTCTGGTTTGTTGGCGTAGACGAGCGACTTCACATATCCCCAAAGAAAATAATCCAATGGTGTCAAATCACACAATCTTGGTGGCCAATTGACAGGTCCATTCCGCGAAATTATGCGCTCATCGAATGTTTCCTTCAATAAATCGATTGTGGCGTGCGCTGTGTGGCATGTAGCGCCGTCTTGTTGGAACCACAACTCATCCACATTCATGCCATCTAATTCGGGAACAAAATAGTCGGTTATCATGGCTCTATACCGGTCTCCATTAACGGTAACTGCCTCTCCAGCATTATTTCGGAAGAAGTATGGCCCAATGACTCCACCAGCCCATAGAGCACACCAAACAGTCAGTTTTTGTGGATGTAATGGCGTCTCAAGAGTCGCATGTGGATTCTCTTCACTCCAAATGCGGCAATTTTGCTTGTTGACGTAGCCATTCAACCAAAAATGAGCCCCATCACTGAACAAAATTTTGCGATGAAAATCAGCATCGAGATTAATCTCAATTTTCGAAATAAATTCGCACGATTTGCAAGCGTTGTTCTCTTGTCAACCTGTTCATGATGAAATGGCAAACCAAACTGAACATTAATGACATTAGAGTTGCCAGATTTGACCACAAAATGCCAGTTTTATCTCTATTCGAAAAACAAACCTGTAAAAAAAACACCCAATACAACTAAGGTGTGAATTTCAAAGTACAACAAACAATACAGAGTAAGACAAGGAGTTTAACACTTCACCAAACACTGATTTAAAAAGTTTGATAAAAATCATCAATTGTTTGTTAAGAGAAAAATAAAAACAAAAAACATAAGCACACTATGTGCAATAAATAACTTATATGTTAAAAGAGGGAGTGATGTGAGGAATTAACAAATTTCACATAAATTTCACATAACAAATTTTATATTTTTTATACAATTAGCGTGTGTATCTGAAGTGCCTAAGATGAATTGTGTGAATGTACGTAGACTGTGGTACATAAATTACACGCTGATTAACAACTTGGGACACCTCAACAGACATCTTGAGTGTTAAGTTTAAGCGGGATGGTTTTTAAATCCTTACAAAATCGAGTAGCAATGTCTAAGATATTATACTTTCTGATTTATTTAATATCAATCATTTAAAAGTTGTGTAAAATAAAATACTAAAGGAAAAAATCACTTGAAAATAATAAAATATTGCTGCTCTAATAAATCACATTATCCGAGATGGTTTCTATGTCCGGTATTTGCAACAAATTCTTTATCAATTTTCTATATTCCGCCCCAGTTTTAGGGTCCAAAGTAATTTCCTTATTTGCCCGAAATCCATAATCTGAAGTTAAAATTTTATATCCCTTTGCTTCCAAGGACTTGGTAGTATTGGGTAATGAAACCGGCAAACATTGTACGCACACTTTTCCGCTCACCTTATCAACAACATCAATCTTTTTAACTTTCAAAACATCAGCGTCACTCTTTAACTGATTGCATAACTGTTCAGCATTAGAGAGCAAATATTGCTGAGGAGCTATTGCTTCTATGACACAGCAATGACTAAAATGCTGCAGAATCGGAGCAAACTCGGCATGAACGGGTTGCATTATTTTTTCCAGCAGACATATTAGAGAGGAGAAGTTGCAAGTGCGCACAGTGCATAGTATAAAGACCTTTTGTCCGAGTTGTATTTGCAAAAGGTGAAGGATTTTTTGTTTGGAGTTGAAGTGTTTAATGTTATTGATAATCGTTTGTATGTTGGCCCAGGTAAACTTCTCGCTCAACGCTTTGTCAATAGCATTTGCCAAGAACGTATTGATAGTGGGATCAGAAGAGTTGCCCAAAACAACAGCTTGTCTTATTTCAAGATTTAAATGGTCTAAGTTGTTGTTTAGTTTGCAGGACGATAAAGGATTTATGGTTGGCTGGTTGTAAAATACTTGATGCAGTTGAGAGCATTTATTATTTTCCTTAGTACTGTATTCTTCTGACTTTACAGTTTTATCAGATGGGTTTTTGTTATTCAAACTGTGGGACGATTTCACGTCGTTATTTAAATTTTCCACATTTAAGAGAATTTCCTTGCTTTTAGCTTTCAAAGAATTACGCTTGTTAACAGTTTCTCTCTCATTGCGATCTTCAAAGTTGCACCTTGGTTTATGTTCGTTAATAACATTCTGCTGACCGTCTTTGTCTTTACTACGAATATTACTCGTTTCTCTAGTTTTTATTTGTTCCTTCTTTACTATGGAATTTGGCTTTGTTTTGGGCGAACTTGTATAGAGATTTGTTTTATACGCCATTTTAGATTTTGGCCAATGTTTCCTTTGAAATCTCTCATATTCACTATTGATTTCAGCATCAATCGAAACTTTTTTCCGTTTGCTAGACTCCAATGAGGCATATATCTGCAGTAGTAAATCTTCTTGTCGTTTTTGAAAATCATTACAAAGTCTTTGAGATTCTGATTTTGTTTCTCTGGTCAGAATTCGACAACAGCTGTTTTGATTTTTTCTTACATTTTTAGAATCTTTTAGTGATTGGTTCATGAATTGAGAGTTATGCCCATGTTGTTGGAGGACGAAAAAGCTTTTGTCTCTATGATTGTCGTTGATTTGGGACGAATGAGTTGCTTGCCTGCAGCGTTCTATATTGTTGAAAATTTGATTCAAAATTGGTGACTTGGATTTAGAGTTGGGCATAGCGTTCTATTCTAGTATTGGAAATGATATATGTATGTATGGAATTTTGAAGAATTTAGATTTGTAACACAAAAAATTTATGCAATGTATGAACAAATTTAATATAATTTTGATAGCCTTCAATTTTTATTTTTTTTTTATTTTTGTTGTCGTTTAGTATTTAACACACTTTTAGAGCATAAAAAAATAGTGTTGATAAGAACATTTTTTTTTTCATTCTTTGCTCAATGAAGATAATGTACGTATGAACATAGTGTAATTACATAAGGTGATAGCGTAGAGGAGAGCAATTTTTGTCTCTCTTTTTTTATGTATGAAGTTTGACAATTTCCGGAGTTGAAATCATTTTTTTAAATATGTAGTTTGACATACTCCAGAACACAAAAAAAATAATCACCTTGGCTGGCACCGCCACCTTGTAAAAGTGTACCCTGCGTATGAAGGCATATTTGTTCCTTAGTTCGGATAATTTTTATACCCTTCACACAGTGAAAAAGGGTATATATAGGTTTGTCATTCCGTGTGAAATTTCTACAATTTTCATTTCCGACCCCATAAAGTATATATTTTCTGAAAGCTTATGAATAGGGAAGTCGATTAAGCTCTGTCAGTCTGTCCGTCTGTCCGTCTGACCGTCTGTCCGTGTGTATGTTGAAATCAACTTTTTGAAGCCCCCCGACATCGCTTGGACCCGGGTGAGGTATTAAAATATCAGAAATATTCGGGAGTAGATCGCTATTGAAAATCAGAAACATCGGTACATAAACAACTGAGATATGAGCAAAAACCCACGACCACCTCGATTTTTTTTCACAAAAACAAACGTGGCATCGAATCCCAGCTAAGCCAAAAAAAATTTTGTTTTATATTTTAAAAATTTTTTTTTAAATTTTTTTTTTTAATTTTTTTTTTATTTTTTTTTTTATTTTTTATTTAATATATTATTTATATTTTTATTATTTTTTTTTTTAATTTTTTTTTTTTATTTTTTTTTTTGTTTTATATTAATTATATATATTTTAATTATTTTTTTAAAATTTTTTTTTTTAATTTTTTTTTTAATTTTTTTTTTTTAATTTTTTTTTTTTGATTTTTTTTTTTTAATTTTTTTTTTTAATTTTTTTTTTTAATTTTTTTTAACATACATACGTAAACTTATAATTTTACAATGGGATGTTTTTATATATGTATGTTTTTTATATGTATGTACGTATTTCATATGGGATAAATGGTGATACAAACTACTGTTATTGCATGACTACACGGTGTGAAGGGTATATAAGATTCGGCACGGCCGAATATAGCGCTCTTACTTGTTTATTCTTCAAACAACCGTTCGTTTATTTATCTATCGAAATCACTCTTATTTAACCAATTGTGGAGCATGGAAAATGGTTTGGATTAAAGTTGGTTCCGGTGGGAGTACAAAGTTGATTACAGAATCCTACATAAATGACTAAGCATTGCTCTACGCAAACATTGTCGTCAGTAGAATATGTAAGTAGATTTGTATTGTGATGTTATAGATCACCTGACAAAAAACTTGTTATAGTTTATCAAATATGACAGATACCACTCTTTAACGTACAAATCTTTAGAAACAAGATTTTTATACCCTTCAGTTGTGGTGCACAAGGGTATATATATGTAGCTTTGTCATTCCGTTTGTAATTTCTACAATTTTCATTTCCGACCCCATAAAGTATATATTTTATGAAAGCTTATGAATAGAGGAGTCGATTAAGCCCTGACCGTCTGTCCGTGTGTTGGTTGAAATCAATTTTTAGAAGCAACTATATGTTCCTCAGATCTGTATATGGTATTAATATCTTGGAAATATTTAGGAATGAATCGCTATTGAAATTCAGCACAACCGCCCCATAACTTTCTGAGATATGAGCAAAAAACCACGACCACCTCGTTTTTTTACACAATTACAACAACAACATACATACATACATACAATGAAAAAACATACCAAAAAAAAAAAAAAATACAAAAAAAAATATATAAAAAAAAATATAATTAAAAAAAATTAAAAACAAATTTAAAAAATTTTTTTAAAAAAAATTAAAAAAAAATATTAAAAAAATATAATAAAATAGAAATAATATATTAAATAAAATAAAATTTTTTCGACTCAGCTGGAATTCGATGCCACATTTATTCTAACCAGTATATACATATGTACGTATTTTATATGAGATGAATGGTGATACCAACAATTGTTATTGCATGACTACACGTTGTGAAGGGTATATAAGATTCGGCACGGCCGAATATACCACTGTTACTTGTTTTATTTATTATGTATGAATTTTGACATTTGAAATAAATGAGAAGAGAGAATTATTTTTTATGTATGAACTTTAATAGTTGAAGTTTTATCAGTTCAAGTGCAGAAGTTCAATCAGTTGACGAATCAAGACTACCTGATGAATAAATATGCCTCGGTACGTACAATATCCCCTCAGCTGGGGTATAAATGTGAGCCAGAATATAAAGAGCAAGTCAGAAACAACTTTTATTTGTATAAAGTTATATAAAACTTAAACCAAATTTTAATGTAAATCATTTTTATTTTGGCTTAAGTTCATTTATTCTTTTATTTAATTTTTTTAATATAATTAAAACTTCAGCCGTTCAATATTAAAATTCTCAAGAATATGTAAATTCATTCAAATATTGTACAATTTCATTAAAAAATAAAGTTTTATAAAGGGTGATTTTTTAGCTATTATCTTTTTGACAATACTGGTTAAAACAGCTGACTCACGTTTCGTGTTTTGTTTCACTGTCAAACATCTTCAGTTTGGTCTATAATTTAACCATGACGAACAACGCTTGCAAATTATTGAATTTTATTATCAAAATGCGTGCTCTGTTAACAAAGTTCATCGCGCGCTTCTTGTGTTTAGCGACGAAGCCCATTTTTGGCTCAATGGGTACGTTAATAAACAGAATTGTCGATTTTGAAGTGAAGATCAGCCAGAAGCATTGCAGTTTGATGCGGTTTATGGGCTGGTGGCATCATTGGACCGTACTTCTTCAAAGATGATGCGAATCGTAACGTAACTGTGAATGGTGAGCGCTACCGCGAGATGATATCCAACTTTTTTTTGCCCAAAATACAAGAGCTTGACTTGCATGACATGTGGTTTCAACAAGACGGTGCCACATGCCACACAGCACGCTTAACAATGGACTTATTGAGAGGCGAGTTCCGTGGACATTTTATTTCACGTTCGGGACCGGTCAATTGGCCGCCTAGATCATGCGATTTAACGCCTTTAGACTATTTTTTGTGGGGCTATGTTAAAGCTCATGTCTATACACACATGCCCGCTTCAATTGACGCATTGGAAGACAAGATTGAAGCATTTATTCATGAGATACCGGCCAAAATGTTGGAAAGAGTATGCCAAAATTGGACTAAGCGGATGGACCATTTGAGGCGCAGTTACGGTCAACATTTGCATGAAATAATCTTCAAACATTAAATTACATGGGCCGTACTATCGATTCAAATAAAGATTTCATGTATTTTTCTGAGTTTTATGTGTTTTTTTTAACTTTCCTATAGCTCTTAAAAAATCACCCATTAGTTGATCCGCTACCTTTTTGGACGAAATGGAACACTTACGCTTAAAATCTGGCATGTCCTGGCTACCATTTCTGTGTTATTTAATTATTTTGTTCAGTGCTCAGTGCCTTTCCACAGTCCGAAATTCTGGACGGTCGGGTGAATTTGCCTGTCGTGATACAAAATTTACATTATTTTTATAATACCACTCACGAGCCCCTTTTTTAAAGTGGCATGATGCCAAATCGGGCCAGAAATATGAAGGCACTCTGTACTGTTTTAAGAAAGTAAAAGCCGTTTTTGTACACACTCCTTTATATACATATATTTTTGTGTTTTTCGTGCCTGATATCACAAATGATTGGCTTCTTTTAACACAACTACAAATAGCTCAAACGAACAATAAACTTTTTGAGGATTTTTTTTTTTTATTTTTCCGGCAAATGTTCTTGAACATCACCTCGTCGATTAGACACCTGAAAATCTTGACCCGGAAGTTGTGAAAAGTCTGCCAGTACATAAGTTTCATCATCCATCACACAACAGGTGTTTTTTTTTCCGTCATAAAATTTGACTTAAATTTTTCGCTTGTTATTTTGCTTCTAAGTTTTTTACCGAATTGCGATCTGGAACTTTCTGAACTTTGTATGTCTTCAGCTTAGCATAAGCTTTGGCCCTTTGGACAAAACTATTACAGCATTTAACCGTACGCCCTGGTTTTCTAATAGAAGTGTTAGGTGCTCTTCGAAACAGTTGCTCGACTTCCTTTACCTTACCAATATCCCTTGGATCATTTTTATTTCCTGATCCAGGGTATTTTCAATGCTCAGGTCTTCCTTATACCATTTAAAACAGTTCGAGGGTTAATTTTAAAATTTTTTTGCTGTTTTTTCAAAAGTCCATGACAGATTTATTTGAAGAGTTTTAATTATATTTGCACGTCCTTTTTTTTCGCAGTCCATTTTGATCGTAATAACAATTGAAAATTAATGAGTTTTAAAAAAATAGTATCTGCCATATATGTACATATACAAAAGCTAACGTGATAAAAAGAAAAATTATTTATTGCACGATTTGAGTTTTATTTAACTTAATGCAACTACAAATTTTTTTCGATACACTCCTCACAATGGACATGCTGCATAATTTTCTCGAAGTCGACGTGAAAGGAGGAAACCCGTTGGACTTTTTCATATTAGGTTTTCTGAAATCAGTGTTTTATGTCCATAATCTGCAATCGACCAGTGTCCCCATCATAGTACTCCCGTTCTATTTCTTCTTTTTCAAAAGGGTATTTCAATAAGATCTTCCGAACTTTAACGGTTGATAGCGGTCATATTCTCGAAGCTAAGCCTGTGGCCGTAATTTATTCAGTTTATTTTACAAAATCAATGTAAACGGATGTAGCATTCAAAAACACGTGCTCATGACAATTTTTTTTATCAAAATTGGTGTTCTCTTCAGAGCTATATTCCGGGCAATATTTATTCTTCAGCGATGGGGTCTATTTCTTAATGAGTGTGTCATTAACAAATAAAATAGTCGAATTGAGCACAATACAAATCCACATAAGATTCAAAAGCATTGAATGCAACCCAAAAAAGCCGCTCGTCGGTGTGTTTAGGCTTAGCGTTTGCCAACTTCTTTTGCCATGAATTGGATGATATAGACATTATTGAAATGTTGTTGCAACCACATGGCGCTACGTGTCACAAA
Source organism: Phyto melanocephala (assembly GCA_941918925.1). Taxonomy (NCBI): domain Eukaryota; kingdom Metazoa; phylum Arthropoda; class Insecta; order Diptera; family Rhinophoridae; genus Phyto; species Phyto melanocephala. Next base: position 46,765,593 of record OW799233.1, on the reverse strand, counting down.
TAATATTTAAACAAGCGATTTGAGGACAGGCCACCGAGATAAAATTAATAAATGAAACAATTTTTATTGTGTTACTTTCTGAAATCGCTGATCAGCGATCGACCCTACAACCGAAAATAACCCAAAGCCATCAGTTAAACTTTGCCTGATTTATATGCCAGAGTCATGAGCAATTAGATGCAAGCTCCCAGTGAAGCTGGGAACATAAAAAAGAACTAAGTTCCGTTTGCTGAAATATTTAAAAGAAACACATTTGTCAATATCATTTTGGTGGCTTTGTTTTCACAACAATTTTTGCAAAACGTTAAGAAGATGTTTTCTCAATAAATTCCCACAACAATGAAAAAACAAAACGAATAACAATTTTCAATGTTAAAAACATGTTAAGTTTCTGTTTGTCCTCACAGTCTATAAATCACAGAGTTTTTTTTAGCAGTAGCAGCTGTACAAAGCAATGAAAGAAAAAAACAAAACGTCAAGAAAAATAAAATGTTCTGTTTAAATACCGTTGGCTACAATTAAGCCCTTGACAATGTTGACAAGAAGTTTTTTTTTCTTTACCACGAAGTAAGATTTTATAGAAAAAAAAAAAATAAAATGAAATTTTCATACAAATTTGTATTAAAAAAATTAATTTAAAAATTTTAAATAAAAAAACAAATAATTAAAAAAAATGTATGGTTAAAACTAATATAAACCTGCCTCCCTGCTATTTTGTATTTAAGTTTAGTTCTCATGTAGGAGCCATTTTATCGATATGCTTTGGTTCACAACTTAAGCAACAATGTTTGTATTTTTGTTTAATTCTTTTTTTTTATGCAACATTTCGACTAAAAGACGTTTTAAATCCGGTTAAAGCGGCAGCATCAGTAATCTGAAAAGCCGTAGTAGTAGTACTTTTGTTGTTCTTCTACACATTTTTATAAAATTGTTGGATGTTTTTAAAATTTAACTTTAATATTTCATTGTTGTTTGTTCACATGATTATAAGCTGTGGTTAGCAAGATAGCAAAATGCTACAGATACCGCTAAATGGAACATTGTTAAAAGAAGTCTGTTTAATTTTGGCTAACATGAAAGATATCTCTTTTTAAATGCAGCAAAATGTGGTTTAAAAGTGTTCGCTTGTTGTTTTTTATTTTTATGTGTGAGAATCTTTGAATGTTTCAATATTTTGAAGATTAACAAAAAAAACAAAAAAAACATTTTAGCTATTTTCTTAAGATATTAAAGTCCTTATTTAACCTGAAATTTAAAAAAAGTTGTACTCACCGTATCAGCTGCCGTTAAATTAATGCCCAAACCACCTGCTCGGGTGGATAATAAGAAAACGAATATATCTTGGCGGGTTTGGAAGTCAGCTACCATATCACGACGAGCCGAAATCTTGCTGGAGCCATCTAGACGCATATAACGGTGCTTGCGATGCCACATGTATTCCTTCAAATGAAAACAAAAATTAAATATTTATTTTGATTAGCCTTTATTAAAAAAATACAATAATTACACTGTGCATGAAATTGACACTTTTTATTCGTGACAAGCTGGGCACCTAGCGTTTTAACATAATTCGGGTACGCTTAATCCAGTGGTGCCCTCGGTTTTTTAAGATTGGCTCTGGTTTTCGAGATATACCGTTATTTCGAAAATGGAGGAGGTTGCACCACATATGTTCGCGTAACTCAAAAACGCTTTAGCTTATTCCAAAAACTTAAAAAACCGAAATTCCGCAATAAAATTTCCTTTAAGAAAAGTAAAACTTCTTTCTAATATCCGTAGTCGTTTTAGAAAAATAATTTTTTTTTTGAAAAAAAAATTAATTTTTTTATCAAAATTTCCAAATTTTTGTTCTTTAAAAATTCATAAAAAATTAAAAAATGCAGCTAGGCTTCTAATACATATAAAAAACAAAGCTGCTAACAAAACAAGCCATAAATGATTAAAATCTGTTAGCAACTTTTGATTTTATTCACAAAAGTCGACAAATTTTAATTAATTTAAGAATTTCATAAAACGCAATATTTGTATGGGAGCCCCCCTAAGGGATGGTGATAAAGGGAAAGTATAATTTAAGAAAATGTTAAGAACAAAAAACAATGAAGGTCGGTCATACATTTTATCCCCCTAGGAGTGAATCCTAGGCCTTAGAAACAAATGTTGGGAATGAAAAATAAAGTTGCGCTGGTCATACATTTGGCCCGTTTAGGGGTATCTCAGGCGCTGCAGGTGCAAAATTTAAGGCTAGGGTTCTACGCGTATAAAAAAATTTTAAATTAGTGACATGTAGCAAAACTGCTTTTAAGCTACTTTTGGAAGAATCAATGAATAAGCGTCAATCTCCAGGATTACATTCATTTTGCATTGTTAAAACCAATCCGCGGATGTCAGTACAATACGCAATAGAATTATTCTCAATAGATTTAAAAAAAGTCGTAAATCGTCTATGGCGGTTGATAGCCCCGTATGTTTGTACACCTGGTGCTAAAATATTAGCTCGTTTTAACTCTTTTGCCAAGAGAATGCTCTGTCTCATATATTCATTTATTATTTTTCATTTATTATTGCCAATAACTTGAAATCACAGGTAATTCAAAAATACTATGTTTTAATTTTTAATTCCAAGAACCATGCCAAATACCGTTGTACAATGCAAAATGAATGTAATCCTGGAGATTGGCGCTTATTCATTGATTCTTCCAAAAGTAGCTTAAAAGCAGTTTTGCTACATGTCACTAACTTAAAATTTTTTTATACGCGTAGAACCCTAGCCTTAAATTTTGCACCTGCAGCGCCTGAGATACCCCTAAACGGGCCAAATGTATGACCAGCGCAACTTTATTTTTCATTCCCAACATTTGTTTCTTAGGCCTAGGATTCACTCCTAGGGGGATAAAATGTATGACCGACCTTCATTGTTTTTTGTTCTTAACATTTTCTTAAATTATACTTTCCCTTTATCACCATCCCTTAGGGGGGCTCCCATACAAATATTGCGTTTTATGAAATTCTTAAATTAATTAAAATTTGTCGACTTTTGTGAATAAAATCAAAAGTTGCTAACAGATTTTAATCATTTATGGCTTGTTTTGTTAGCAGCTTTGTTTTTTATATATTTGCAAAAAATTAGAAGCCTAGCTGCATTTTTTAATTTTTTATGAATTTTTAAAGAACAAAAATTTCGAAATTTTGATAAAAAAATTAATTTTTTTTTCAAAAAAAAAAATTATTTTTCTAAAACGACTACGGATATTAGAAAGAAGTTTTACTTTTCTTAAAGGAAATTTTATTGCGGAATTTCGGTTTTTTAAGTTTTTGGAATAAGCTAAAGCGTTTTTGAGTTACGCGAACATATGTGGTGCAACCTCCTCCATTTTCGAAATAACGGTATATCTCGAAAACCAGAGCCAATCTTAAAAAACCGAGGGCACCACTGGATTTAGCGTACCCGAATTATGTTAAAACGCTAGGTGCCCGGCTTGTCTGTTTTTTCAACTAGCACAGTGTTATTAAGACATTGAAAAATACAAACCTCTAACAAATCTATCATTTTGGTCATTTGTGAGTAGATTAAAACACGATGGCCTTCAGCTTTAAGACGGGTCAATAAACTGTCTAGAACCGCTAGTTTTCCAGCATCGGATATTAGAGTTTCTTTGTCGGGTATAATAATAGAAGACCAACCAAAAGGTGGTTTAGCTAATTTTAAACTGGTTTCGATCAGTTCTAAGCCCTCGCGATTTTCACAGTGTTGATGACGTATGTGAGACCAGACAGCAGCACGACTTTCGCAACTGAAAATTTTTTTTAAAAAAATATTTAATTATTTTTTTTTTAAATTTTTAAAATTCGTATATGATAAGTTAAATATCAAGGCGAATTCATGCAGATGAAATTATCAGCCCAGCTGATAGGAAAACTTTTTGTAAAAATTGGTTGCATTTGCCTTGATTTTATTTATTAATGCAGGGAAGGAAAATGTGATTTAGGATTCGGTATTAAACAATTAACTTGAGTGTACTTTTTTGACAATAAATGTGGTAAGTTTATGTATAATTGTTTCTTTTGCGTCATTAATAATGTGTTTCAAACATTAATATCCTTTTTTTAATCAAATTTTATTATATTTTATATGTCAAAACAACTTGTCCATCCCTGATGTACGAACTGGCCTTAACATAAAACATGCCCTCAAAAGTTGCTTTGTTGTATCAATTTGCATTTGCATATACCTTATGTTATATATGTATCGAAAATTTTTTTTTAATTTTTTTCTGAAAATTCGAACTTTCAACTTTTCGAACTTTAATATTGAAATACTATGTAAAATTTAAAAGTATGAAATTTAAATCATTTTTTGATCTTGAAATTTTGAACTTAAGAATTATTCTATATGAAATTTTGAACTGTTTGGAAAATTTTCAATATTTTTTTTTTCAAAAATAAAAAAAACTTTACTAACACAACATTTTAAACCAAGGCATATTTATTCATCAGGTACTCTTGATTCGCCAGCTGATTATTTTTTTCAACACTTATTTTAAATTTCAGCTGTCAAAATGCATAAATAAAAAACAATTTTCTCTCTTTTCTTATTTATTTCAAATGTCAAACTTCATATATAAAAAATATAAACAAAAAATTCTCTCCGAACTGCAATTACCTGATGAATAAATATGCCTTGATTTTAAACTTAAAAATTTCAAGTAATCAAACTTTGAACTTAAGATGTGTTTCGAAAAAAAAAATTATGTAGTTTGACGTCTTAATAGAGAGGGAAAAATAATTTCGGAAAACTGAAATTGCAACGCGAATTTTACTCCACAGATAATTGAATTTCGGATTTTTTTTTAAATTTTTTGTATGCGAAATTTGTCAATTAAAATATCCAGAAGAAGGCTTTCTAAACTATGTTTTTAACATATATTTTTTGTTTATTTATTTGGAATTTCAGCTATCGAACTCTATGGACCAAAAAAATAGTTATTTACCCTACTTATCCTATCCTATTCTATCCTATCATATTATAAATGTAAATGTTTGTATGTTTACATGTTTGGATATTTGTACTCGACAACAACGCAGGCGAAGTTCCGAGCACACGCTAGTACTAATAAATTTTGAACCTTTATAATTTCGAACACCAACTTAATTTCAAATTTTGTAATTCAAATGAAGAAATGTCGTAAAATAAATACGAATAAAATTTAACTTACTATTGCTGTCTTTTGTAGGCATTAATTTTATGATTCAAACCATATAAAAATCTAGGCATTTCCAATGACTCACACTGATAATACTGTGGTAAACGTGGTATATGCTCAAACTCGGGCAGTAGTCTTAAAGGCTCTTTACTCAACTTCTGTTTATTTGCTGAATTGGCAGCGACAGCATTTATAATCATTTCCGATTCAATTTCATCTAACATTTCATTTTTAATATCAGCTTCTTCAATATTTTGCTTATATTTACTGCGTATAACCCGATGTTCTATAGTCTCTTGGATGTTGTAAGTTTTGTAGTTGCCATAGGCGTAAATGGTGCTCTCTGCAGAAGTCTGCAATAATAAATTATTATTTTTTATATACAAAAATACATTTTTATATACTTTTAGACTTACTACTCCTGTGAACAGTAATTGCCTTATAACACTATTTTCCATTAAATAATCTCTATTTAAAGGATTTTCTAAAGTGGGTTCCAATAATTGCATTTTAGTGGATCTATAATAATGAGACCACCACTGCCGTCTATAAGCCCACAATTGGTATATTAATAGTTTTTTCAAATAATGTTCAAGTCTGTAAATGACATGAAATATATTTGTTATTAATAATTTAAAGAAGAAAAAAATTATTTAATTACAATTTGATTAGGCCATTTATGGTTGTATCTTCCATATCTTTGGGAGAGAGATCACATAGGCGTGTAAAACTAAAACACCCATCGTTGTTAGCATTTAAATCCACATAACGTTTATAATATTCATTGGGTTTTAGTGAAGACTTATCTTGCGATTCCTTAAACAGGGTATGATGCAGGTGATCGGCTTTGAAAATGGAAAAACTAAAATAAATAAAAAAATAATTTAAAATAATTACAAAAATACTTGTTAAATAAATTTACATAACATTCTTCATGTACAACTTTAACACCGAAATCTATTCCTAAAATATGAGTATTTTAAGATAAACTTGAACTTTGAAATACATTAGTTTTACATTTAAACACTGAAAATTTTAAACTCCGAAAATGTTCTATTACGAAATTAAATATACAGAGGAATCTCCGTTAACGGACACTCCATAAGAAATGCATTGCTGTCGTTTTCTCTTGAACGGACGCTTCTTATGAGCGGTCGCGGACACCCGCTATCTATTCTCTGGAATAGATTTTTTAGGCCATAATTTAAAAATAAGCCTGCCAAGACTCTTAATTTGTTCGCTTTTTAACAACGAGAAACGTTTTATTATATATACTACATCATATAACATAGGGTTAACATTTTACAGCCAGAAATTTCCAGAAATATTAAAATTCGATTTTGATTCTGAGAATGATTTATTTTATTTATCATTAAGCCTAATAGCCAAACTGGATAAAAGACGTTGATTTAAAGTTTAAGTTTTATTTTGACCGGACAGCTTTCCTGTACGGACACATTTCAATGGTCTCTTTGGTGTCCGCTCAAGAGAGATACCACTGTACATTTACTCCGAAAATTTAAAAATTTTAATTATGTTTGAAACTTTAAAAGTTAGAAGTTTTTGTACCATCATAACACTATTATATACGAAGATCAAGGACAAAGAGTAAAAATTTTGTATAGAAAAAAACTTAAAATCAAAAAAACTTAAAATCAAATAAACTCAAAATCAAAAAAAAAAATTATACGAAAGAATAAAAATTTCAATATTTTCTATAGACAAAATTTTATATACATATGTAACAATATTCTATTAAGAAAGGCAAAAAATTTAACTCCGAAAATTTTCTATAACTTTTAACTCCGAAAATTTCTTAGGTTTAGATTTTAGATTTTAACTCCAAACGTCTAATAGACAAAAAATGGGATCTTCAGAAAATGTCGCAACAAAAATTTTAAATTCTAAACATTTTTTATATCGAAATTATAATTGTGCTTAAAAATTTTTACAATAATTCCAAAGGAGTTTAAAAAATTTATTAAAAAATTTACAAAATTTTTACCTCAGAGTTTTGAAGAAAACTTTGAACACAAAATTTTCTATTTAGAAATTTTTGAAATGCCGAATCTATTCACATATACATGCATACAAAAATATGTTTTCTTCCTAAGCTTGTTATAGAAAAAAAATGTTTTCTATACGAAAAACTAACAACATTTGTTAAACAAAATATGAATGTTTTAAATGTTTTATAAAAGAAGATTTTGACCTTTAAATTACGTAAGTACGTAAAAATTAAATTTTAAAACTTTTCCTAAAATTTTCTACATAAACAATTTCAATTCCGAAATTGTCTGAGATGGAAATTTTTAACTCCAAAAATATATTGAATCCAATTTTAAACTGTAAAAGATTTTAAAATAAAAATTTTTAAACTCCGAAAATTTTTTATACTGAAATTATAAATTTTATACTTGAAAAGGTTTCGATATAAAAATTTGCACTTTGAAATATTTATATTTTTCAACTTAAAAAATTGTTTAGAAATTCTTTTTTTTAATTTAGGAAATCCGAAAAATTTGCATTCGCGAAATTTATTATTGAAAATTTTTTCACACAAATCTTTTGAACGCCATTTCTTTAGAAATTATTTATGCGAAAATTAATATTTTTTGTATATCTACAATAATTTTATTAAGATAAACACATTTTTAATTTAAATTATATCGATGTATTTTTTAAGTCTAATTTAATAAACATCTAATTGATATTTCATATTCATTTTTTTTAAAGCGTGAATGTTTTAAATGTTTTATAAAAGAAGATTTTGACCTTTAAATTACGTAAGTACGTAAAAATTTAATTTTAAAACTTTTCCTAAAATTTTCTACATAAACAATTTCAATTCCGAAATTGTCTGAGATGGAAATTTTTAACTCCAAAAATATATTGAATCCAATTTTAAACTGTAAAAGATTTTAAAATAAAAATTTTTAAACTCCGAAAATTTTTTATACTGAAATTATAAATTTTATACTTGAAAAGGTTTCGATATAAAAATTTGCACTTTGAAATATTTATATTTTTCAACTTAAAAAATTGTTTAGAAATTCTTTTTTTTAATTTAGGAAATCCGAAAAATTTGCATTCGCGAAATTTATTATTGAAAATTTTTTCACACAAATCTTTTGAACGCCATTTCTTTAGAAATTATTTATGCGAAAATTAATATTTTTTGTATATCTACAATAATTTTATTAAGATAAACACATTTTTAATTTAAATTATATCGATGTATTTTTTAAGTCTAATTTAATAAACATCTAATTGATATTTCATATTCATTTTTTTTAAAGCGCGACAAAAATATTGCAGTTTTCAATGAATGAAACTATGATTTGCTACACTCGAAAAAATAATGTTCAAGATCTAAAGCTACTTAAAACTGTCTTACGTACTTTTAAGGTCAAATGAACGATAAAAAAAGTAACAACTTAAATTGTAAATTAAAAAGGGAAAATATAAAAATAAACAAACTAGACAAACAACACAAAAACAAATTAGTCATAATATTATTATACAGTAAAAACAAACACTCTCGTTTGAAGGCAAAAAAAAAACACAAATTAATTATTCTGCAGCATTACAACAACCAAAAAATGTTGTTTTTATTAATAAATATTCTATAAAAAAAGTGTTGATACAAATTACCTCATAAATTACCTCACTCAAAGCAAATGAAAATTGTAATGAACTTTCGAACCTCAAATAAGAAATAAATTTTTCACAGTTTTTTCTCTCATTTCAATTCAGTTTGCAAATGAAAGTCTTGATTGTGGAATCAACAGCAATTACGCTTCTACTTTTTTTAATATAATAACAAGTACATTAAAAAAAATAAATAAATTACCATTATCAAACATAAACAAAATAAAGTTGTAAAATAATTACAATGAAATGAAAACTAAATTATTAATAAAACATTAAACTTTTGCAGTTTTCCTTAAAAAATTAGAAAAATATTTGTCAAAAATACGAAAATTACAACAACAAAAAAATGGTGCAAAATAACACATTCTTCGATTTTAAAAATCAGTTCGTCAAGGAAACCCCCTTAAGGGTTTTAAGCAATGAAACATTGAGTAAATTATCAAGTTTGCTAAACAATTTAAAGATTATGCACTCAGATGAGGGCTATGAAAGGGATTGGCGTGGGTTAGCTACTTTAATGGAGCAAAGAAATCTGTATGAAGCTCATTACAGTACAAGCAATGATCCTTTCAAAACAATTGTTGAATTGTGGTGCGATAATAAACCAGCCACTGCAACAGTTGGTAATTTGATAACATTTTTGGGTCTTATAGATCGTTGGCATGTGATAGAAGATGTTGAAGAGAATTTTCAAAAGGATTTTCGAAATTATAAAGCAGAACAGAACGCAATTGTAATGCCTGTTACACAACACAATAACACAACAACACTTCCTGGCACAACAGATGAAGAAAAGTGTACAAATTATAATTCACATTCAGATCAGCTTTAATCGAAAAATCTTTCGCATGAATCGGAAACTAAAATTTTAACTAACAACGATGTAAGAGGTTACAAACAAGGTCTGCCTTTGCTGGAGTATAATGCCTTCTAGTTATACGTTGATATGGATTATGAATTTACCTTAGAAATTATAGTTAAGTTATAATAAAATCTTTTTTTATACCCTTCACCTGTGGTGCACAAGGGTATATATAGCTTTGTCATTCCGTTTGTAATTTCTACAATTTTCATTTCCGACCCCATAAAGTATATATTTTCTGAAAGCTTATGAATAGAGGAGTCGATTAAGCCCTGACCGTCTGTCCGTCTGTCCGTCTATCCGTCTGTCCGTCTGCCCGTCTGTCCGTGTGTTGGTTGAAATCAACTTTTAGAAGCAACTATATGTTCCTCAGATCTCTATATGGTATCAATCTCTTGGAAATATTCAGGAATGAATCGCTATTGAAATTCAGCACAATCGCCCAATAACTTTCTGAGATATGAGCAAAAAACCACGACCACCTCGTTTTTTACACAATTACAACAACAACATACATACATAAATATATGTAAAAACCATACAAAAAAAGAAAAAATTACAAAAAGAAAAAATATTAAAAATAAAAAAAAAAATAATAAAAAAAATTACAAAAAAAAAATTTTAAAATAATTTAAAAAAAATTTTAAAAAATTTTTTAAAAATTTTTTTAAAAAATTTTTTTAAAAAAATTAAAAAAAAAATTTATAAAAAAATAATAACAAAATATAAATAATATATTAAATAAAATAAAATTTTTTTGGCTCAGCTGGGATTCGATGCCACATTTATTCTAACCATTATATACATATGTACGTATTTGATATGAGATGAATGGTGATACGAACAATTGTTATTGCATGACTACACGTTGTGAAGGGTATATAAGATTCGGCACGGCCGAATATAGCATTGTTACTTGTTTAATCTTTAATTTGTTTAGAGGTTGATCTACTATTCGGTATACCTTTTAAACACATGGCTTTAAAGGAACTAATACGAGAACGCTGTCAATTTGTAAGAGGAATTTTAACCAAATAATTTACCAAAAGTCCAGAAAATAGTTTTTTCTTTGTCAATTATGCTCAGACTTTGCAAAATAAATCGAGATATACGTAAAGTGATACCACTTTTGTGTGAAGATTAAGTAGAAGTTCCATCTAATTTAGCCATGGTTTCTAGTATGCCTTACAATCCCAGCCCTGAGTTGTATTGGAGGAATTCGGCAGATTCATTATAGCAAGTGCAGTTTGATAAAGATGTTTCAACTTTGAGAGGTGTTATAAGTAAAACAATCAAATCTAGAAATTTAGCCATAGACTCTTAACATTCTGCTCAATTAAAAGCTACTAGTTCTGTGTCCCAGAACTCGAGTAATAATATGGGATTAAGCAGAAAAGGCTTTGCGTTGAAAACGAATGATGCGAAGTGGCAAGAAACTTCTTTGGAAACTTTAAATAATATCTATAATGTTGCAAATGTGTCCAGCAACTGTGGCAACAATTAGTTTAATGTTATTTATAGAAAAAATATTTTGTTGTTAATAAACATTAATTTCGAAAATGAAAATTTAAATGTTTGTTTTAAGTTTTAAAGAACAGTAAAGATATTCAAGACTATAACGTCTTTTACTCTATTGATGTGAACACATTTTTAACGAAATCGTTTTAAAAAATAAAAAAGAATCGTTTTTTTTTTTTTTTTTGCAAATTTGCAAGATTAAGACTGGCAAGATAAACTTTTTTGCAAGAAAAATTAACGCAGTTAAAAAAATTTCGGAGTAAAAAAATTAATGAAATTTTTCGGAGTAAATTTAATTTTTGTTATAATTATACGATTTAAATATTTTTGCAAAAAGTATTTAAAAAATTTTTTCCGAAATTCCAAATTCTTGTTTGGAAAATTTTCGCGGTTTAAGATTTTTGTATAAAGAATTTTCGGAGTTGTGAATTTTTAGTTATAAAATATTTGAAATTTAAAAAAGTTGTTAAACTTTAATATTTAATATTAAACAATTTTAACACAATGGAAAATTTCACTTACCGATTATACAATAAATGTATCTTACTTGGCAGTGCACGATACAGTATACCGTCTTCGAATACTAAACGCGGCAAAACATACTCCTCGCACTTCATGGCGAAGGGACTTTTAGCATCGCGCCGCTCAAACAATTCCGGATGATTGCACACCTTACGAAATTGCATAACGAGATTCATGAGATTTGAAGTAAAATTACGATCCACATGATGGCCGTCCGTAGAGGAAGATCCACCACCTCTTGTCAAATTCAGCAAATCTTCTATGCGTATTTTTTTCTTTAAAGCCATGTACAATAGCTTCTGACGTATAGTTAAAGGACAGTAAACCATGATTTCAATTTTATCCGACAACTCATTTTCCACATCCTTTTTAATGCGTCTCAACATGAAGGGCTTTAGAATCATATGCAGCCTAGAGATTTGTTTTTCATCGATACCCGTTTTATTTTCAGCATGTGATTCAATATCTTTGGAAAACCATTCGTTAAATTCATCATGCGAATCAAACAGAGTAGGCATAATAAAATGCAATAAAGCCCACAACTCGGCCATGCTGTTTTGAATGGGGGTTCCACTGAGCAGTAAACGATTGCGACAATTGAAACCTAACAGCATCTTCCAACGCGTGGAGTTGGCACTTTTGATTGCTTGAGCTTCATCCAACACCATGTACTGCCATTTAACGCGATTAAAGTACTTGTAGTCAGACACTATAAGTTGATAGGAGGTAATAACTACATGAAAGCTGGCATCTTTTGTGTGCAAATCCTTTTGCTCCCAAAATTGTCTCAAAATCTTTCTTTCGTTCGGTGAACCCCAGTAGGGTACAACATTGAAATCAGGTACAAATCTAGCCATTTCCTGCTGCCAGTTGTGTAGGGTAGAAGCGGGAGAGATAACCAGAAACGGACCCCAGACACCATATTTTTCAGCTATATGACAGAGAAAGGCTATTGATTGTACGGTTTTACCCAGGCCCATTTCATCGGCCAAAATACCACTAATGCCTTGATCGTATAAGTTGGCCAGCCAAGTCATGCCTGTAGGATTTAAAGGAATATCATTTGTTAGAATAATTTTACCAATATAATTGCATCTTAATTACAAAATAAATTTGTTTACCCTTAATCTGATATGCCTTTAGAGTGCCCTTAAATATAGTAGGTTGTGGCAAATCCGCTTGAGTCTTCTCAGGCAACAAAGACTCTGGTTTGTCTTCATCCTTAATATAATCGCTCTCTCCTTTCTCTTCTTTAACGCTTGCATGACCCAAATTTCTTTCCACACCAGTTACCGCATCGAACTGTTTAGTTTTTCGACGATCATTTGAAAAAGCTTCTTCAGCATGTTGTTGAGCCAATTGTTTCATTTTTTCTGCATTGTAATCATCATGTGCTGCCAAACGAGGATTAACATCTTCATCAAGTTGATTTAAAATACGCAGTTGTTCAGCCGCCGTTCCATGGCCCAACTTTTTTGACATAAAATGAGCATAAAGTTCGGTCTGTGTAATAAGGAAGTTAAGTTTACGTTGCTGACGTTTGGCCTCTATAATTTCTACATCCATTTTACGTTGCTCTTCGGCCTCTTTTTCCATTCTACGGCGGGTGTCACGTTCAACCCGCTCATAACGTTTCCAATAAGATAACATTTCTCTTGTCAAACGTTTAGCACGCCACATAGTCTCCTTCATTACTTTTTGAGAGTGCATAGCCTTTTGTCGTACCACCTTCATACACATGGTCGCTACACGTTTGCAATTTTGTACAACTTCTTTGTGATTGTTAATCTTGGCTCTTTGACATCTACCCAACTCCTTTTTAGCCATTTGCTGCCAAACTCGTTTTCGACGAGCGGCCATGATTTCGGGTGTTCTAAACACACCCTGTTGGCTTTTACGGCGCCTTCCTCTACCAGAAAAGGAGGCCAGCGAAGAAAATCCAGTTGGATCCCTTGAAGAATCCAAAGCCATTGAAATTTCACCATCAGACTGTACATCAACATATTCGTCATCATCATTCACAGCCGTTGTATCAGCATACGAATAATTTTTAAGATCTTTAGGATTAACCTCTCCGGGCTCAGGATCTTCTAAAGGTTTTTGCTTTAATTTACGTGCTCTACGTATTTTAGGTGGTTTTGGTAACTGAGATAGTTTAGCGTGTTTCAAAGGTTTCTCCTTCCTTGCGCGTCTTTTACGTTTACGCACACCCACAATAGATTGTTGATGTTCTGGAAACATGTCATGATTTGATAGTAGACCAGCTCCATAGTAGGCATATTGGGTATTCTGTAAAAAGGACATATCATGTTGATAAATAAATTATTATATTATATTATGATAAATAAATTTTAACACTTACTGTAGGTTTTTTGTAAAAATTTTCTCTTAACTTTTGTTGTCTCATATGAGTCTTCAGCATGTCCTTGATATACTCATCTTCGTCACTGATTTCCGTTTCTGTGTCAGTATCACTTAGAAGAATATCATACAACCATTCACGGTCAGCCGTCAGATCATTAAAGTTAAAAAGTTGAGTTTTAACTGACTGACGTTCTAATGAAAGCAGAAAAATTAAAATTTTTTACAATATTAACTTTACGATTTTAATATTTTTACAAATTTTTTTACTCCAGCCAGCTTACCTTGTTTTGTACCTAACTTTTTGGATTTCTTCTTTTTAACTTCTCCCGGCAATTTCTCTCCGTCAACATCAGAGTCTTCGCCTGGAGAATCATCTGCTTCCGTCTCATCAGGACTGGTTAACGGTCTAGACATCACATCACGAGCATAGTTCATAAAGGGCCGCATATCCAAAGCAGCTTCCAGACGTTGCAAATGTAAAGGCTTGGCCACCTGATGAGAGCTGCCAGCACCATTTTGTTGCTCAATTATGCCATTCATAATTGCAGCCTAAAATGAAAGTTCCTTTTTATTAAACTTACACACTCACTTAATTTGCTAGCAAAATTAAAACCTTTTAGTTTAATTTTTTTATAAATAAATACACTTTCAAATTAACAATTTACTTGTCTAAGCTACGTTTGGTTTTTTATGTAATTTCTCCTTGCTTTTTCTGACGTTTTACGAAATACACAACATTTAATTCGTTTGCTTTTCGTACGACCACATTTTTTCATCTGTTTAATTTGTGTTATCTATGGGTTTTCATTTATAATGTTTTTTGTTTCTAATTTAATTCTTATTGTAGCCACTTCAATCGTTTGTTGCTCGTTTTTGTTGTTATTGTGTTTTTTCAAAAGCATGTTCCCAAAACAACAAAACAATAAAGATTGTAGAATGACAGAACAACAGAGAACAGCTGTCGCCAAAAAGGGTAGTGTTGTATTACAAGGGCGTTACTACACAGCTAGCATTTTACACGGTGTGTAGAAGCAAAAGTTTTTCTAGAGTTAAAATGTACAATTTTTGTAATATAAATTTAATTATACATTCGTTGAATAATGAGTAACTTCATATTTAACCAAAAACTAACGATGCAAATGTCTATTGATTTTACAGAATTCTAAGTTTAAGACTTTTTAAAATTTCTAATAACTAAAAAGTATATTATTAAATTTTTAATGTGAACCATTTTTTATTTTGGCTTAAGTTCATTTATTCTTTTTATTTAATTTTATAATTCAAACTAAATTAAATTGCAACCATTTTTAGGAATATTCTTTATAAAAATTATTTCCGATATTATTTTTATAAAGAATATTCCTAAAAATGGTTACAATTTAATTTAATTTGAATTATAAAATTAAATAAAAAGAATAAATGAACTTAAGCCAAAATAAAAAATGGTTCACATTAAAAATTTAATATATAGAAAAAAGTTCGAATAAAATATAAATATATAAAAAGTATATTAGATATTTTTTCCATTGTGTTAAAAATTTTTAATATTACATATTAAAGTTTAAAAACATTTTTGAATTTCAAATATTTTATAATTAAAAATTCACAACTCCGAAAATTCTTCATACAAACATCTTAAACCGCGAAAATTTTCTAAATAAAAATTTGGAATTCCGCAAACTATTTTGAAAATACCTTTTGAAAAATTGTTTAACTCGAGTAATTATACATATGAACTTATCTCATTATAGAACATTTAAAGCTAAAGTCATGTAAGCTTTTCTTTGGTCTTGGTCTACTATCATAACATTTAAACATGTTTAGAAAGTTCTATTTAAGTTTAAATGTTTTATTTCATATTTGATCCAACATTGCAACATGTAACACTAAAAATGTTTTGGCGTAAAGCAAAACACATATTTTTTGTTTCATAATGAGAGAGTAATATGCACACAATATTTTAAATTTAATGAGATTGCTTGTAATACATTTTTCTTATGCTTTTGCCGTTGTTTATTAAATACATTATCATACAAAGGATTAAAACAACACACGCAAATGTGGCTAACAAATAAAATGGTATAAATGTGCAGGAAAAAGTGTGTTTTTATGTGCGATTGTTTACATAATCCTCACGCATAGTACAATAAATTAAATGTAAAATAAATATAGGACAGCGGAACCAAAACAACAAAAAAATGTTTACATTTTTATAGGTCTAGAAATGCATGTGTGTGTTATGAATATACACATTTACATGGTATGTCAATTTGTAAAAAAAAACAATTTTCATGTCTGTACAAATTTACAGAAAGTAACACTTTAACACCTACATACACATTTTACATATACACCCTCACCTTTCCAGCAAACGGTGGTTTAATTTTGGATAGTATTGAATCAAAAGTCAATACTTCGAATAGCGCTTAATTGTAGTAAAATAAAGTTTATCAATTTCGGGTTTTAATCTTTTCTATTTGCTAAATTTTGTTGTAGTTTTAAATATTGAACTACATAGTTTCTTATTACTTACCATTTCACTATAATAAAAACAATAAAAATGAAACACGTTTACTGTTTATGGATAATTTAAAACTTAAAAAAAACAAACTCATGTAGTACGTATAACAGAAGTCAAACGTTTTTTCTCGTACGGGTATACTATTTGTATAAGAAGATGATATCATATTTGATTATTTTCACCTCATTTTGATATTTTAAGTCTCGTTTTGATTATAGTTTTTTTGAAGGATATAATCCTATACATATTTATGTACATATATAAAGATATATATTTATAAAAAGATTTTAAAAACTGTGTGCCTACATAAAATATTTTATAAGATTTTTTCTGATTACAGAAAATAAAACGTATTGTCTTGTATTCAAACTTGCAACCGTAGAGAAGAATATGTTTAAAAATCCTAAATCATCTTTAACAATATATTTTTTGTGCATTCCACAACATTTATAACATCAAGTTTGTAATTAAGATCAAAATTTATTCACACCGCATAGCATATTTGTTGTGACAACCCAATTCGTTTTATATCGAATGATTCACTTTATGTATTGATATTTTTCTTTGTTAGTCATTAAGTATCTACTGCAATCATCATTAAGGTTTAATTCTATTTATAATCATATAAAAATAGAAACTTGTAACGAAATTTCTTTCTGGCAATATTTTTAATCAGAAGAGGAAATACCATTATATTAAGACAGGAAGTACACACTACACCATTTCCGCCCTTTTCTATAAGTAAAATTACTCCAGGCGTTACTACACCATATTTTATGTAAACAGCTGCAGAGTGATATTCGCAGTGTACATCAGAGTTGCCAGATGAATTTAATTAGAAAAGCTTAGGTTTCGAATTAACAGAAATTTTACTATGCCCTTAACGGCCTTTTCCACAATCTGTTCTTATTTTATTTAAACAGGAACATTAACAAAACTCCGATATCGTTTAACTGGAACTATTTAACATCCGGTTAGTGTTTTGCGTTTCACCATCTTTCGGTTAGTTAACACTAACATTATAGAAAAATATGGTAATAATGGTTTTTATTATTTACGAAAAATCGTGCAACGAAAGCAAATAATCAAAAAAATTGTACAAAAATTATTAGCAATTTTTTGATGCAAGACAAATATAAATTTAAAATAAATTTTTTTCTTAAAATTGTTTACATACAGTTCAAGGCATACAGTTCCTTGGTAAATATAAATTTTTATATTTTATTTTATTATAATATTCTTATTAATTTTTTCATTCCGCTTGCAACACATCGAAATATAAATTTTAGACCCCATAAACTATATACATATGTATATTCTAAATCAGGGTTTTATTTTATGACGATCTAGCTATGTCCGTCCGTCTGTTGTTGTTTTTTTGGTATTGAAAGTGGGATAAATCGGAATATTAGGAAGAGAGTTATAGCTCGTAATGAAAGAGTAGGTAAAAAAAACCGTGTCCAACATCCAATAAAATGGAATTGTGTCCAAACGCATTAACGTAGAGTCATGAAATTTCGAATGTATATTTCCTGAGTAAATAAAATATTTTTCCCCGAAAATTGCCAAAATATTTGAATAAGGAAATGATTATAGATCAAAGCGAACGAAAATTTATACCGCACAGTGTATTTTTCGGTATATTCAAAATTTAAAATATATAACTGACAAAATTAGATGTATAATTCTGAAATTTTTATCTTTATCTCAAATTTATATGATATCTCTATGAATAAAGATTTATTAGCAGAAACTCTATTGACACGCCTACTTTAACGGTCACTTTCATTGAAAGACTAAATTTACGAAAACATTTTACTATATTGACTTTTGAGTTATACATTGAAAGTATAAAGATGTTATTCCATAGCGATGACTGTTAATAACAATATAA
This sequence comes from Phyto melanocephala, assembly GCA_941918925.1. NCBI lineage: Eukaryota > Metazoa > Arthropoda > Insecta > Diptera > Rhinophoridae > Phyto > Phyto melanocephala. The sequence goes on along the minus strand of OW799233.1, from coordinate 46,747,057 downwards.
TAAAATCTGTGCTATAAAAGTACATCAAATTGGTGGTGGGTATAAAAGATTTGGCACAGCCGCATAAAGTGCTCTTACTTGTTTATTTTTATTTTAATTAAATCCTTTAACCAGAAGACTTTGTTCGATTAAATTTAACAAAGATTTTTTGATTAATTTCTGCCGGTTAAATGCTAATCGTACTTTGTGATAAGGGCCGTAAATCATAAAAAATAATTTAATTTCTGAATTGAAATTGAATATCAAGTGCAAAAAGCTAAAAATTATAATTAATGGGCGTGGCACTGCCCACTTTTCTAATCACGAAATTGTAAAGTGTTCACAGCTCAATATGTGTGCAAAGTTTCACAGAAATCGGTCCAGAGCAAGTACCTCAATATTATAACTTTTTTTATGGGCGTGGCCCTGCCCACTTTTCTAATCACGAAATTGTATAATCATGAGATCTCAATATGTGTGTGAAAAGTTTTAGAGAAATCGGTGAAGTTTAAGTAGCTGAAAAAGATAACTTTTTTATGGGCGTGGCACTGCCCACTTTTCTAATCACGGAATTGTAAAGTCATGACAGCTCAATATGAGTGCAAAGTTTCAGAAAAATCGGTCCAGTGCACGTAGCTAAAAATGAGAAGTAATTTTTTATGGGCGTGGCCCCGTCCACTTTTTTTCACCCATAAACACTCCCTGGTATGTGTACAACAACTTGCCAAAGTTTGAGCTCGATCGGGTTTTCAGTTTCGGAGTCTATAGCTAACACACAGACAGAGTTTCAATTTTATATATATAGAAGATTCACATTAACAAATCATCTCCCATGGCACGCATATGTTAAAATGAGGAATATATTAACGTAAATTGAATCACTTAACCATAAGTTGAACGCATTGACAGTTACATCTTCCTCATGACATTCATGCTGGCTATTAACGATTTAAATTTATCCTTTATATGTATGTGTCGATTTATTACTGCGGTTTAGCTTCCTTTTATTTAAATGCAGTAGTTATATTAACACCCATTTCAGCTGCTTATATGTGTTTGAGTTTAAACAATTGTTGTTGCTGTTATATGCGGTCAGACAGAGTGAGAATGTGTTTAAATGTGGTCATCAAATAGAACAAACTATTAAAACGACAATTTATAGGCATTGCAATAGAAACGATTTGATTTGATATTTAACATATCGCATATTATATAATTTTTAATTTACCAATAATTTCAACATTTGTGAAGGTTTTTATACATACATATGTAACTGATTTGGATTTGAAATTATCTATGTTGATGGGTTTTTTTAATTTATCATGTAGGAATTATAAAAGTTTGTTTGTAAAGACATGGCTGTTTATATTTGTTGCCTGTTGCAATTTCCTGAATATAAGTATGTATGTACATGTAGCGAGTACCAATATGTTTAAGTTCTTTTTTTTAAAATTTTTGTTACAAATGTCAGGATAATGATAAATTTAAAGAGCAATGTGATTACCAACGAACGACATTTGATTTTTATTTATAAAGAAGATATCAATTACTACTGAAACATAGTGTAACTGTTGTACGGTTAAAAAAAAAATAAATTACTGTTAGTTTTACTATTATTAAAACTTTTATATGTCATTAATAATAAATAATAAAATATCTAGCTGTTTTTACAAAACATGTATGTATGTCCCTGTTCTGTATTGCGAGTGAAATCAAATTGTTCGAAATTGTCATATCCCTGCTGTTATAAACAATAGCACTCGAAAAATAGAACAGGGGAAATTACATATAAAAAATGTCAATAAAATATAATTCAATTTATATTTATTAACAAATTTTTGAAAATAATTTATGTTCAAAAACGAATAATTAATTCATTCATATGAATTTTACGACATATTCTTTAATATATTTCCCATGTTTGTGAATGTCTTTACTTTAGTTTGAAATTAATTCAATTTAGACAAACTTTAATCCAACACCTTGCAACTATGTTACCAAAGGCTTTGTTGCAATAGCCAAGAGACGTGCACTATTTGTTTAAATATTGTTCTCAAAATATGTATGTATGTAGATACCTTAAGTGACAATGTATTATACATACATGGCAAAATGATCACACACACACATACACTCATCGTCTAAACAAACATTATAAATATTTATAAGCATCTGTGGGCGAATGGGATAATAAATGTGTTTGCTCAAGTAATTCTCATACATATTGGCATTGTTGTATTGTATCAAATATAGTATATGTACATATAAATCTGTCATCACATGACATTATATTAATATGTATGTTTAGAAATGAAAACTGGTCCCGACATGACACTATCTCCTCTATAACCCCTCCACAATTTGTCTTATTTAATCGCATAAGTTTATAATGAAGATACATTATCTATTCGAACCTTTAAGGCATTATTTAAGCCAATAGAATATTTCTATAACATCACATAACATATACATACACATCTATGAAAGGTAAATATATATGTGTGTTTGTGTTGAAAGGTAAATTGTATGTAAGTGAGATGAGCCAGTACAATCCTTTTTGTTTGCACGTTTAATTAACTAAGAAAACAAGAGTTTATGATGATATAAGTTTTTGCTTATTAAGTTATAAATGACAAAAAGAATAATTAATTTTTATTTTTATTAAAGGACAATATAGAGAATTTATATTTATATTTTATATAAAGTGAAATTTTGAAATCTACTTAAAGAACTGTTTAGTATCAAAAACTTTTCAAAGGATTAAAGGGAGAAAAACTACATTTTAATATTTTAAATTTTATATGAAAATTTGAGATTTCAATAAAAAACTGGTTGAATCATTTTCATTTATTGTACATATTAATCCAGGCAAAAAATTTTCTCAACTTGTTCATTATATTTTTTGGTAAAATTCCTAAGGAATCATCATCACATGTGTTCAGTTGTTGCTTAAAAACAATATTTCAATGTGTGACAACTTTTTTTATTCATAGACTTAAGTAAAATATATAAAGTTATTTAAGTCAAAAGGGACAAACATAATTATTCGTATCATCGCCAGCATAATACTGGGGCAGTTGGGGAGTTATATTGTTTAAGTTAAGGGTAATTAAAGTCAATATATAAGAAAATGTGTAAAAAGTTTTTCAAGTATACTATAAAAATATATGAAAACTTCAAAGAATAATATAAATGATAATAATGAAATACCAAAAAAATCACACGCACCAACCCAGAAAAATAAACCAAAAAGTTTTACAAAAATTAAAAAAAAAAAATCCTCTACTTAAGAAAACTGTTGTACATTTTGTACAACTTTTAACAAGTGGTCGTCTACATTACAAGCAGTTGTTGAGCTAAAAAAAATAAGAAGAAAAAATAAGGTGGAGTGAAACTGAACAACCGTAAGCCAAAATATTGTATTACAGGTCAAGGATTTTCTTGCTTTTAATTGAAATAACAAAAGTGTAAAATCTGCGTTTCCATTAGTTACTATTTTCTTTAAGAAAAAGTTATAAATTTGTTATGTTCAAATTTGAAGTAATACTCTTGTTACAGAAAATTTGGTAAAATAAATAAATATTAAATATGGCGCTTTCGCTAAGAGAGTAAGATATCTTATCCTCTATATCGGTGAAAAATTGTATGTAGCAAATATGTAAAACTTTTTGAGGCAAAACTGTTTTATGACAACAGAATCTAGACGCAACGATATTTTATATCACTCTGTCAGCAATTTCGTATATTTTCATTAAAATTTCATACACTTGTATACAAATTGATATGTTTTTGTTGTATCGGTTGATTAATCGTGAGGTTTGATTTATAAAAAAAAAATAAAACACATTAATTTGAATTATGAACTTAAAATTTTTACTATCGGTTAAAAGAAAAAATTTTGGCATTTACTGTTTGAAATTGATATCATGTAAATGTAAGTTCAAAACTCGTTCGAGCATAGCAACTGATGTCTCTCGAATAACACGAGTAATGATGGCTTCCAAAGCATCAATCGTAGCTGGCTTATTGTTGGAGAGCTCAGACTTTACATATCCCCAGAGAAAATACTCTAAAGGTGTAATATCGCAAGATCTACGTTGTCAATTTTCTGTAGCAAAAAGCGATATTAAGTGCTCATCAAAATGATGGAATGTTGTCCATTCTTTTAGGCGTTAAACGGCTCGTAGCACCGTCTTGTTGAAACTGGAGCTCACTGAGACCAATGCGCTTGAATTTCAGAAAGCACATAGTCCGTTAACAGTGTGCGATAACGGTTAACATTGACGGTAACATTTTGATTTGACTAATTTTTGAAGAAATGTGAACCAATGATTCCACCAGCTCATAACCAAACTATAGGTTGTTTTTAATGGATATAATGGTAGCTCTTGATACTCTTCAGGTTACTCATCAGTCCAAATACGGTAATTTTGTCTTACGAATAGTATTGGCAATAGTGGTTTTAGTAGGTCGATTATGCGCAGTTAAACGAAATGGTGTAAGTCTTTCCATGATGACTTACCAAACGATGATGAATAAAAATGTTAAAGCAGTTTGATATGAGTCATGCGTGATCGGTCAAAGAAAGTCTTTTAATAATCAAACCTCACGATAAATCACCCGATAGAAAAGAATACAACACAAACAAATAAAAAGAGTATTTAACTTTACACCCGGCTGTATTTTTATGAAGAATAATCTTCTATGGCAAAACAGAATGTTTCTCTCGCAAAGAGAGAGACATTTTTTGTGTAAAGAACACGGATGGAAATCATGATACAATTGTACTTTTTATGGTTCATTTTTGACCTTGTTGGCACCGTGGTACTACCGCGATCTACTTGGTACAATTTAAAAATTTGTCCATGTTCTCTTTAATTTTGTTTGTGTGTGTTTTATTTATTCTGTCAGCTTCATTGGGCCAATTCAAAGTGGTTGCATATCAGTCGTATTTGTACTATTTCATATTATTTTATGCATGCTTAAAATTTTTGTTAGTAATTTCCATACAAAAAAAATAATATGACTTTACACATTTGTTTCCTATGTATAAGAAATTGTTTATGTTATACTTTTAACCATACTGTCTCTCAGAGAGAATTTCTTCGCTTCTCACTTCTCAAAGAGAATATTTTCTATTTTCTTCTTTCTTGTATACATACAATTTTTAACAGCGTCATCTCTTTGTCTTCTTTCTTGTATTAAATACATCATTTGTTAACAAAAGGTGTTCAAAGTCACTAGTCATATTAATATGAATTATATGACATAGTACAATATGAGAGTCTACTTTGAATTGGCCCTTTGTTTTTGTTGCAATACTGTTGTCAAAGCGAATTCATGTACCAGGTGGTGTCAAGTCTTCAACAACAAAATCTTCCTAGTACTTTGTTGCAAACTTCTTACGAAAATCACCTGCTAATTTGGCACCACCTGGTACATGAACTCGACTTGGCTGTTGTTATATGTATTTTATTTTACTTATGGTTCGTAAGCATGTAAGGTGGACTTTAATAATGAAGTACTAAAATGGTTCAATAAGTTTACTCCAGAAAAAATTACTATGGGAGAAACAAATTCAATAGTACCTCTCTGGTGAAAATGTTTCCACACGAACAAGCAATAAATAACACTGCTCTGCAGCAAAATCCTCCATTTAATAAAACTATGTGGACTATATGGATTTTGACGCGCTGAACTCAAATCCGTTGTCGGTTTTTTTCCATCAGATCGGGATTTTTTTTATGGGCGTGGCAAATTTTTCCCCCTAAATTAGTCAGCTACGGACACATATTTAATCCTAACTCGAGAACCAGTCATCCGATTTTCAAACGTAAACCACCAAAAAATGTGTAACAAAATTGTTTTTATTTCAGTTCTTTTTCTATCTCTTATCGTTTTGGAGTTATTTAGAAATTAATGGAGAAAAAGTTCGTGCAAAGTTCGTAATATTTTTCAATTTAAAAATGGAATTAAAAAAAATATAAGGCAAATATTCAACATTTTAAACTTTTTTCTAAAACCTACTTATCTTGGAAATAAAAAAAGTAATAAACCATAAAAATCGGTTAAAAAATGTAGATTTTATTGCCAATTTACCGCAGGTACCCAATATTGTAATGCAACCAGCCTTACATATGATATATGTAACATTTCGTTAAGTGAGCAGGTAATGGAACTAAAGTACAATGGTATTTTGCATAGTTCTTGGAATTTAAATTTATAACAGTATTTTTCAATTACCTGTGATTTCAAATTAAGAGCATTAGGGTAGATTCTGGTATTTATTGTATGTATAGAAGCTGATGGACAATAAGTGAGTCACTTTTAATTTGAATATCGTGCGGTTAAAATCAGCAACAGTAAATAGATCTTATAGCGTTCTTCGTTATTGTGTAAAGAAATATCATATTACAAAATGTCAAGGATTTGTAACAAATCTTCAAATTTATTTTGTTACGTTTGTGGCAATCTAACTAATGTGTCTCTAACATCAACAATGACTTAAACAATATTCATCAGTGGGCAATGTATAATGGATTATGTCTTTATCCGGCCAAGTCTAAATGCATATTCATATCCAAAAGTAAACGTTTACTTGACACAAATATCAAAATAAAAATTAACAATTCTGAAATTTCTCTTGTTCAAGCATCGAAAAACCTTGGAATAACCTTTAATGATCGCCTCACATGGACAAATCATATAAACGGAGCCGTAGGAAGAGTTCATGGTATGCTCAGAAATCTATGGTCCGTGCAACTATCAACACCATCTAGTATCTGAATGCTCCTAGCAAAGGCTTATCTAATTCCTATGCTTTTATATGGATGTGAAGTCTTTGCGAACTGTAATTACCACGATTTTCATAATCTTAATGTTGCCTACAACAATATAGCCAGATATGTTTTTAATAAGACCCGTTTTGTCAGCATATCTCGTTTTTCTTACCGCTTATTTAATATGAGCTTTCGTGATCTTCTAAACTTCAGGAGCCTGCTATTTTTACACAAAATCATTTATACAGAACAACCTAGTTACCTTTTCTCCAAAATTAAATTTAGCGATTTACCCCGTGGCAAAAGAATTATCCAGAAAAAACATAAAACCCTAACGTCAAAGAGACAATTCTTTATTTCAACATATAGTCTTTGGAATAGACTGCCTTACAGAACTCAACTAATAAGCAATGCATCACAGTTTAAAAAGGAGTTACAATATCGTTTTAACGACATAAACTTGTAAACTTTGTAAAATTCAAACTTGTTTTTTTTTCCTTTCTTTGTTCTTTATTTTTTACTTTAAATTAGTATAATCTAAAAATCTATTTTAATCTTTTTTTATACAACGTATTTTTTTTTTATGTATAGCATTAGTTAAACATCCATTAAAATGTATATAATTTAAACGACTAGTACTGTCATTTATAAGATATCTATCTTGTTGTGCTAGTTTATAACTAATTTTTAAATAAATAAATAAATAAATAAAAAAATAACTTTAAGTTCTCAACGGGAGACAATATCTTCCACGGTTAAAGATGCTTATCGCCGTTATTTTGGGTTTCCTACCGATGATAGAGATAAAAATTGGCTGCCGAAACTATGTTGTAGTAGCTGTGATAAGTCTCTAGGAGGTTGGTTAAAAGGTAGTCATAAGTCTTTATGAAGCCTTTATGAAGCCAGCGATTTGGAGTGAACCACAAAATCATCAAAATGAAATATGTATCACTTACTTTGTTTAACTTCGATATGCTAGTAAAATGTTTTCGTAAATTTAGTCTTTCTATGAAAGTGGGCGTTAAAGTAGGCGTGTCAGTTTAGTTTCTGCTAATAAATTTATATGAATTTAAGATAAACCGTTCTACGGGAAGTAGGCGTTAAAGTGAGCGTGTCACCCAAATTTTCTGGCATAATAATGACATTGACTAAAAGGATATCTGTAGCAAATTTCATCATCATACCTCAAATTTTGTCGGTTTTATGAGCTTTTAAATTTCATTAACAGTAGATTACGTGAAAAGTGGGCGTTATAGTAGACGTGTCGAGGTTGTTTCTGCTAATGAATACAACTTAGATATTTCAATTTAGATCTTTATTCTTCCAAAAACTTTGTCAATAGAGAAATTATATGAGTTTAAGGTAGAGCGTTATATGGGAGATGGACGTAAAAGTGGGCGTGTTACATTTATTTTCCATTAGAACAAAGCTTTGACAACAAGTAAGAGCGCTATATTCGTCCGTGCCGAATCTTATATACCCTTCACAAAGTGTAGTCATGCAATAACAGTAGTTTGTATCACCATTCATCCCATATGAAATACATATATAAAAACATCCCATTGTAAAATTATAAATTTACGTATGTATGTTAAAAAACAATATAAAAAAAATAGAAAAAATTAAAAAACAAGTAAGAGCGCTATATTCGGCCTTTCCGAATCTTATATACCCTTCACAACGTGTAGTCATGCAATAACAGTAGTTTGTATCACCATTCATCTCATATGAAATACGTACATACATATAAAAAATATACATATATAAAAAACATCCCATTGTAAAATTATAAATTTACGTATGTATGTTAAAAAAAAAAAATAAAAAAAAAATTTTAAAAAAAAATTTTAAACAAAAATTTAAAAAAAAATTTAAAAAAAAAATTTTAAAAAAATTATTAAAATATATTTAATTAATATAAAACAAAAAAAAAAATAAAAAAAAAAATTAAAAAAAAAAAAAATAATAAAAATATAAATAATATATTAAATAAAAAATAAAAAAAAAATAAAAAAAAAATTAAAAAAAAAAATTTAAAAAAAAATTTTTAAAATATAAAAAATTTTTTTTTTTGGCTCAGCTGGGTTTCGATCCCACGTTTACTTTAGCCAATATACAAGTTTGTATGTATGTATGTTGTTGTTGTAATGTTGTTTTTGTGAAAAAAAAATCGAGGTGGTCGTGGGTTTTTTCTCATATCTCAGTTGTTTATGTACCGATGTTTCTGATTTTCAATAGCGATATACTCCCGAATATTTCTGATATTTTAATACCTCACCCGGGTCCAAGTGATGTCGGGGGGCTTCAAAAAGTTGATTTCAACATACACACGGACAGACGGTCAGACGGACAGACGGACAGACTGACAGAGCTTAATCGACTTCCCTATTCATAAGCTTTCAGAAAATATATACTTTATGGGGTCGGAAATGAAAATTGTAGAAATTTCACACGGAATGACAAACCTATATATACCCTTTTTCACTGTGTGAAGGGTATAAAAATAATTAAAATATATATAATAAATATAAAACAAAAAAAAAATATTAAAAAAAAATTAAAAAAAAAATAATATAAATATAAATAATATATTAAATCAAAAGTAAAAAAAAATAAAAAAAAATTAAAAAAAAAATATAAAAAAAAATTTTTTTTTGGCTCAGCTGGGATTCGATCACACGTTTTCTCTATCCAGTATACACGTTTGTATGTTGTTGTTGTAATGTTGTTTTTGTGAAAAAAACGAGGTGGTCGTGGGTCTTTGCTCATATCTCAGTTGTTTATGTACCGATGTCTCTGATTTTCAATACCGATCTACTCCCGAATATTTCTGATGTTTGCAAAATTTCAGAATCGTACATCCAATTTTGTTGGTTTTATGAAGTTTTTGTTTTTAAATATACCGAAAAATACACTGTGCGGTATAAATTTTCGTACATTTTGATCTATAATTAATTATCTAATGCATAGATTTAAGCAGTTTTCGTAGAAAAATATTTTTTTTACTCAGGAAATACAATTCTATTTTATTCGATGTTGGAACGACACGGTTTTTTTTACCTACTCTTGCATTACGAGCTATAACTCTCTTTCTAATATTCCGTTTTAGCCCATTTTCAATACCAGAATAAAGTAAATATTCTGGCAAAATTTGAGCCCCCTAGCTTTTTCCGTTCGACCTCTGTCGTACTTTCAAAAGACGGACAAACAGACGGACGGGCATAGCTAGCTCGTCATAAAATCAAACCCCGATTCAGAATATATATACTTTATGGGGTCAAAAATGTATATTTCGATGTGTTACAAACGGAATGACAAAATGAATATACTCCCACCATTTTTTTGGTGGCGGGTAAAAAAAATTATGATTGTAGGTGGATCTACTGAATACGAATTTTTATTACTCAAAGTTATGGTATGCTGTGATATACACTAACTTATGCCATATTCACAAATGTTTGTAAAGGCTTATTTGACAGATGTACAGAAATTTGTGAAATAAGCCAAAATCTAAAATATTTTTATGAATACGGCAGTAATTAGGTGTATGCTCTGTATTTGTTTAATTTCAAGTTTCTTTACGTTTACCGCTTCATCTATTTTATGCAAATATTTACTTTTATTTCAATATTTAACCTTTGATTATGTCAGTTATAATGTCAGCCACAGAACCGTTTATTTATGCACTTATGTCATGGTTGTTGTTGTTGTTTTTTTTTTCTTGTAAATTTAGTCACAATTTCATATCCGTATTAAAATGCATTTTTATGATGTTAATTTTTTATGACTTAATTTTGCCATGCTGCGTGGATATTTGTTTTGATTTTCCAATTTTTCCACATGATTACATTTTTATATATTTTTTTGTTCATGTGCTTCTTCTAACTTAAACCAAAGGGACTTATTAAATACAGGAAAATAAAATAAAATAGAAAAAACTTTATGGCTAAACGTTTAATGGCTGATTAAAGATGAGATTTTATGAGAATCCTGAAAAAGAATATGGAAAAGGTTATAAAAACAAAACATTTATTGGGAAATGTGTAGGAGGTTGTGCAAATTAAAGGGACTTAAATTGTTATTTAATATAATCTAGATAATTAATTACATACACATGTATTTTTATTCTTTTATGTGATTTTATTTATTTTGTTAAACTTTACTTGGGCTTATGGTTCGGTTTTTTCTATTAGCATACATGTGTTCTGTATTTAGGCTGTTCTGATTAAAGATATTAAATTACAAAATGCTTGTGCATTGACGTAGCTTGACAAGTGTTCTGGGTAAGGCACAATTCGCCTTTAAAAAACGTTATCAATAAAGTATAAAAAAAATCTTATGCAAAAAGATAAAATCCTTTTGATGTGTTTCAAGAAATAATTTGGGCATACTTACAAGGTGCTTGTGTAATATTTAAATTGGGGAAAAAACAGTTTTGTAAACATTTTAAATATATGCAATTGAGAAAATAGATTTCCAAATGCAGACAATGCAAAAGGGACCCATGTTAACCGTGGCATGCTTCGGCATCTGATGTTTACAAAAATTTATTTCAACTTTAAAAAGGTTGATTAGTTTTTATTGAATAAAAAATTCCCTCTTGTAAAAATAGTCTAATTATTTACAGAGAATTTCTTTCTTTTATAAACAAATTTTCTATAAAACCATTCGATTTATGATGTTTTCTCTCTGTCTCTCTCTCTTACAAAAGGGAGACTGATTTTATTTCTTTTTATTAAAAATTTGTCTCTGTTATAAAAACAGAATCATTAACTATAAAAATCTTCATGCTTTTAGAAAGTGATATAAAATTTGTGTTTTTCTACATAAATATCTTAATTTTACAAAGGTAGTATATATGTATAGCTGGGGCCGAAATTGTAAAATCCTTATTAGAATCTCTATACCTAAAGCACAACGAACTCGATCGTTCGAGTAAAATTTCGATCTTGATCGAATGCCGTAATTCGGCCTCTGTAATGATGAAAGTTTATCTCTTCAAAGGGAGTAGAGACCAGTTTCTTTTTTTAATTTCTCTCTCTCTCTCCTATTTAAGGTGAGCTATTTTTTATATACAGTCGAACATCCTTATAGTGAACTTCTATATAATGAAGTTCTCCCTATTATGAAATTAAATCAAGAACACAGCTTTTTCGTTTAACTTTCAATGTATTTCAATCTCCGTATAAAGAATTTCCATACAGTGAACCTTTCTTTACTACGAACAAAATTTTGGAAACAAAAATACATTTTACGTGTGTTTTTGACTCCATATAATGAACTATTTTTAGCAGCTTTATTTTACACTACTTATAGAGAAAATAAGTAATATTTTTGGGATTTCCAAAATAAGAAAATAAAAACAAAAAAGTTAATGATTTGCCTTTTAACATCAGTTGACCGAGTTCAGTGAACGAAAATGATGCACCGGAGTAGTATTTCTCTTTTAAAAAAAGGTATTAGTAATTAATAAAGTTGAGAAAGGGACATCAAGGAAAAAATATATATTTCGTCCGATGAAGATATTCTAAGCAGTGTTTTAGAAAATCGTGGATTACAGCAGATTATATCAGATGACGATGAAGAGAAACTGGGTAGTAAGGCAAATATTGATAAAAATGTCACGTATATTAGAACACGTTTCATCTTCTCTGGATGTACTACGAACTTTTTTGGAGATGGAGAGCAACGTTCCGACAAATGTATTTAAATGTCAAACAAAAATACCTGCTTATTTTTTTTTTTTTTAATAAAAAAAAAACAAAAAAAATTAATTTTTCTGAATAATGAAATTTTTATATAGTGAAATAATTTTCTGTCCCTGTGAAGATTCATTATAGGAAAGTTCGACTGTATCTGAGTTAAATTGAGAACAAGGCGAATTTACATCAGGTGATGTTACCAAGCCAGCTGATAGTTTTGTAATCGATGCATTTTGAACGGCACATTTTTAAAGTTTATTAACATTTAAATTTTTCTGTGCGTTGGTTAAAAAAATTTTATAAAAAATTTGTATAAAAAAAAAAATTTGTTTTTATTTTTTTTTTTTGATAGTTTGACAGAACCTGATTCTTTTTGTGTTTGTTTTAGAGATTTTTTCAACTGGTATGAATTCGTATTCACTGAGAAGTTAATTTTGAATAAAATAATTCTCCCTCTCCTTCTCCTAGAAATATATTTATTTTGGACTAGATAAAGATAAATTCAGATGTACATACATACATAAATATATGTATAGTTGCTAGTGTAAATTAATAGTTTATTATTGCTAACCTGTAGGTAGTCTGGGGTCAAGTGTCTCCAAGTCACCAATTTGTCGACAATTTTGGTGACTTTTTTGTGCTACTGTCAACTAAATGTCAACACTTTTCAAATTTTGAAATTTAAACCAGAAAAAATGCAAAAAATTGTCAGTAAAATTATTTAAGATGATAAACTGTAGTTTGATTTTACTTTTAAAAATAATATTTTAATTTAATGAGGTAAAAAGATCCCAAAGTGAAGATTAGAATTAAAAACATTAACTGGTAAATATCTGGTTCCAATGTTGCCGTTTGGTCTCATAAGAACTACCTAGTCAGTAGTTCTAGTAGTAGTAGTAGTAGTAGTAGTAGTAGTAGTAGTAGTAGTAGTAGTAGTAGTAGTAGTAGTAGTAGTAGTAGTAGTAGTTAGTCAGTAGTGCTGTTGACAGAGTTAATAGTGAATCAGTACTGTTATAGTGTAGACATTTTCTTCTTTTGTCATGTCCGTGCATGCACAAGTATATTTTTTTTACCAACCTTCTTGTACCATTATACATACCATCTTATTTGCTTTTTTTCTATATCCTGTTAAAAATTAAATAATATCTATAATACAAACAGACAATAATTATAAAAAAGTGGTGTTTTGTAATTTAAGTCGTTGAGAACATCCTAAAGAGCGATAAAAGCTTAAGAAAAAGGACTTATGTACAAGCAATCTCATTAAATTTAAAATAATGTTAGTATATTAATATCTCATTATAAAATACATAAATACTTCCAAAATTATGTGTTTTGCTTTACGATCAAATCATTTAAAAATATAACAAAATTTTAATAAAACAGCATTAAATTAAATTTGAGCAACAACAAAGATTAAATAAAACATGGAAACGGAAATAGAACTTTCAAAACATGTTTAAATGTTTTAAAAGTAAACCTAGACCAAAGAAAAACTTATATTAAGACTTTAACCTTTAATATTCTGTAGTAAGATGCGTTCACATGTAGATAACATCTTTTCCCGTGATGATTGCGTTGTTTTAGTGAAAGTCATGTTTTGTTATGATTGTTTTTTATTTTTACACTAAAATATAGTGATTGGAAGTATGTAGTATGAAATAAAATACATAACTTTAAGAACATTTTGAGCAGTACTTTCATCGCTTACAAAATGTTTTACAAATATTCTATGTACCGACGCCGTTTTTTACACTCGTATTATAAGTATAATAATAGACATTTTTTCACTAATTTTGTATCACTCATACGCCAGGTTTATCAGAATTTAATATGTATTAACAACCAATGTGACCATAGAGCTAAATTTGCTAGAGCTAAATATAGCTTTATTTTTAAATGCTTAGCTAGAAATATTTCATTTAGATTTTTACTTTTTTCAACAATCCATTTAGTTTTTACTGGGTTTTTCTTTAATTTAAATTTCATGCAATTAATTTTTACTAAAAAATAAAACAATTTTCTTTATATTGAAAGTGCCACGCCCATTGTTATTTTCATGTTATGAAAAAATGTCCATGAAAACCATTCATGAGCTTCTTAGACTAGCAACCCAGCAAAAATTTATTTTGTACCGGTAAGCAGTAAAAAAAATCATGCCTTCTTATAGCGCAATATTAGAGCGCATTCGAGGGTGCTATAAATGGAAGTCAGAAATTTCTATTAAATATATTTAATTTTTTACAAAATAACTTACTGCAATTTCTCTCGCTTACGAGGGTGCAGGAATGTAAGCGAATGATTACCTCTCTTTACTGTAGTTCTTAAAAAAATTATTGAAGACTATTATGTAAACGTCATCCTAATTGGCTGATACAATAAACCGAATTATTTTGGAGTATCAGTTGATGTTTTTTGCTTTAAAAAACAACAAGTGCGCGTGTAAAATTTTGTAAAAGCGAGTCTTTGTGTTTCAAAAGGTTAAGAAGTGTAAATGTTTTTTTTTTTTGCTATATTAGCTTGTGTTTATTTTTTAACTTTTGTTGTCAAGTAGTTTTTAAGGGTTTTTGTATTTGATTTATTTGTTTTACTTTTGTTAAAAAAATCTTAATGTGAATTTTTTGTTCATAATTGATTGTTTTTTTTTTTTAAATATGATTGGTAAAAGGCAGATAAATATACTTTGATAGATGGAAGGCAAGAGAAAGAATGGCTTCTGAATTATCCAAAATTTTTAAATGCATGGTACGTACAGCATTTAAAATATTTCAACATTTTTCTTACTGCTTTTTCTAATAACTGTATTTTTTGCAGCAGCAACGATTGACGAAAATACCAACAAAAAAGCTTTTCTGGAAGAGGTCAGAAAAGACTTTAGATTGGCCAAAAATTGCCACTGTAAGAAAGAATCGTTGGGGAAAAATAATAAATTTTTCGATTAAGAAAAGTTAAATAAATAGTTATATAAAATAAAACTATTATATTATATATACTATATTAACAAATTTCCTTTTAAAAATAAATTAAAATTTTTAATTACAAATTATACATTACATATAATTTTTAATTGAAAATGTAAATAATTGCTTACTGGTTATTAACTGTTTTTTATATTTTTAAAATAAATTTGAACTAAAAAAAATTAAAATAGATATGTTTTAATGCTACGAAAGTAGCACATGATTTTACTGCATTTAGGATGCTTTTAATTAGCGCAAAAAAGAGACAGTCGTACAGTGCATCTTTGAAGCAAATAAAGAAGCAGAAAAGATACATGATTTAAGCGCATATATTATGCTAATGTTCAAAAAATACACATGATTTTAGCGCAATTTAAATGGCTGAATAAACACATAAAAGAGACATAATATTACTGCATTCACCATGTGTAAAAATAGCCAATAACTAGAGCATCAAAGAGCCCTATCAAGTGGGACATCTCATATAAAAATCATGCCTTCCTGAAGCACGTTGGGAAAGGAGAGTACATTTGTCTCTCCCTTACAAATCTGCTTCCGGGTATGCAGTAATTTTTGCTGGGAAACAAATTTTACACATCGGTCTAGCCGTTCTCCGATTTAAGATATATGTATTAAAATAAGTGGGCGTGTCAATTTTTCTTTTCGTAAAAACTTAATTGGTTTATGAATATATTAAAAAAATATATTTAGCTAAGTTGGTGCTGCCGTTCTTATGTTATGCAGTTACCAACGTTGGTATATCGTTGGTCACAGTTAGAAAGGCCCTAAACAAAAAAAAAATAACTTTACAGGAGTAAATATGTAACAGAAACTGCTTTATCACAATGTAATTATGTTTTTAAAACTGTTATTTTTGATACCATTGCGTAACATTTTTGTATCAAGGTGTATTTGTATAAAATGTTTTGGAATCACTGAAAAACTCAGCTCAGTAAAAATGTTAGGCCTTTTTACTTGGACCACCCACATAAACATTATTTAAAGTATGAAAAATATTGGTATTATTAAGACTTACTAAAAAACTAGCTTTATTTTTTGCCTGAATTTCCTTCTTTTAACCTTTTTAGCTGTATTCAAAACGCAATTTTACTTTATATTTTTTTTTAAATCTGGCCACCCTATCGACAACTTTGTATCTTTGAGGTTTATTCTAATGGTGTTTTCTTTTCTGACGTTAATGTTGCATTAATTCTGCCCTATGCCTTCTTTTGTGTTCTTTTCTTAAAAATATGCAATATTATAAGCGGGTGACAAGTTCTTTTGTAATAATGTTGCCATAAAAATAACAAAAAATGTTACATGTTGTACCCTGAATTAAATCAAAGGGTTAGAATATTGCACTTTTTAACAGTTGATATTAAAAAGTAGAATTAAGTTTTTGTAGTGGTTAAAACTAATTAATGGTCCCAAATTATTAAAATGGAAGCAAGAAATGTGGTTTTACATAAAAATACAACTATCATGTAAAAAAGGTGAACATTTCTGTTCTATTCTGCTGATTATAAAGGTAGCATTTTGTTAGGGTGTAGGCGACCTTTGAAAAGTGTTTAACTATGAAATGGCAACATTGTTTGTTAGAAAAGAAAACACCATAAGTATCTTGTAGTATTGTTACAAAAATAATATTTTAAATTAAAACAACAAATATTTGACATCTAACCTTTACCTTACATTGAATTACATTTTTTTATTATTAAATATATATGTATATCTACATATAATTTCATTTGCCCCTGCCAATACATATAAATATTTACATTTATTACCACATTATATTACCCTGTACACCACACTTTCAATGACTATTATTGCACATTTCATCCGCAAATACCAGAGAAGAATCATACTCGAACTAGCTTGCCTTTATGGTTGCCTTGACACTTGCTCTTGTTCACTTCGTGTCTCGCTATCGCATAGCCCAGATCCTTTTCAAACACTTAGGTTTGTTCCTTAGAGAAGAATTAAATTATAATCCTGCTTATGTATGTACAAATACACTTATACAAGTAAACATATACATTCACAAATACATTTAATAAAACTTGATACTAGCACAACTGCAGTTTTTGTTTGCTGGTTTGGCAATAAAGTTTTACCAACTTTTCTAACATAGAAAATCGTTTAAATTGTCATTCGTAGACTAAAAAAATATATCTATTTGTGTGCCAATGTTTGTGTATGTTTATACATTTGTATATATGTATGTATGCCGTTGTCTCAAGTAGTTGTAATAGTTGTAAGTAGGTGTGGGACAAGCAGAGGGGAATAAAAAGCGTTTAAAAGTTTTTTTTTTTATTATTGCTAAAAAGAAAAATAAAATTTAAAAAGTCATTAAATATATTTTAAGTCTTCTTTGTTTATTTATTCGCCAGCTTTCAGTTTGCTAAATCACCTTAAAAAATCTTAAGGCGTTTTGCAAAAAAATAACTTAAAAATTAATATTGTAGCAGCCAAGAAATGTTAATGTGTTTAACAGTGGTATCCAAACAGTGATAAATAAGCAAGATATTTTACAGATAATAAATTTATTCTTCTTCTCTTCTTCTTCTTCTTCTTGTTCTTCTTCTTCTTCTTTTACACTTTCTTAAAAAGTAATTTTAAATTAACATGAAATTTCATTAGTAATTTGCAAAAGGGTTAATTTTTGCTAAACTTCCATTCTCATTAGTTTTGGAATTTTTTTGCTTAATTTTGTTATGGGTTTCAGTTTATTTTCACACAACATTTAGTGTTAGTTTTGTATCCGTACTTAGCAAATAGCAAATAAAGGGGTTTTCAATAAGGTAAAATCGAACCATCCTGGTAGTCAACTAACGTTACCAAATCTAGAATGTACTCAAGCTCTAAATTTCGTAATCGTATTTTGACACTGATTCCAAAACACAGATGGCGCTTCAAAATGTCAACATCTACCTGGCATTGTTATGAAACCCTTTACATAAATTCATCTTATCTTAATGGCAACTTATAAAATCAGCCAAGTCGAAATGGGTCGTTATAATAAAAAAATCTCGACAGCACAGCAATGTAAATTTTAATGGATGATGTAGATTTTTCGCAAAAAAAAATTTGGGAAGAAACAATAAAGGAAATATTTGCAATTAAAAATATGTATACACAAAAGAAGAAGAAGAAGAAGAAAACCGGAAACACCATTAAAAATATTGTCTATCTTTATTGTCATTGTGTGGTAAGGAAATCTACACTCACAAGTCTACATTCATGTGCACATTTGTGTGTACAAATTGTTCGCCAAGACATAAAGAAACTGTTACAAGAAATCATAAAAACCTCATTGCCTTCTAAAAATGTTTATGTAGTGACTTTAACAACAGAACATTAAGTTGTAAAATATTTTTTATAAGAGAACGGCAGGCTGCATTCACATTTGACGAAGTATTTGATGTGTTTGGTAAATATTTATGTAATTGCATGTGGGTTTTCTTACACCAAATTTATGAAAACAATTAAACAAATTTCAAATTAAGACAATTTCAAATTTATTCAACATGACTGAAATTAATGTATTTAAGTGGTTGTGTATATTTTGTCAAACCCTTTCCTAATGGGATATACCTAAAAGAGTTTTTATGTACTGGAGAACCAATAAAAAAACATAATTTTGTTACTCTTTAAAAATTAAAAAAAAAGAAACATTGAGAAAGTTATCAATTTTAGTGTTTTCTTTTTTGTGTCAAATATTTGCCTAAAGGGACAAAGCTTGAGAAGTTTTAATATAGTGGAGAATTAATAAAAAATATATTTTTTTACAAAAATGTTTCAATAAAAACATCAATAAATTTAAGTAGTTTCTTTTGTTTTGACAAATATTTTCCTCATGGGACATATTTTAAAGAGTTAAATAAAATAGAGAGTTAATAAAGGGTCCGCCATCTAACGTTTTTTTTTCAACTAGTGCTTATTTCGTGAATGGTAACACTTAGCTCATGTCTGATTTGACAGATAATTAGTTTTATCCTTCCGCTGAACGAATATGGTTGTGTATACGCTTGAACAACGCTGGGAAATATTGCAACATTACTTTGGCCAATTTTGCCAAAAAAAATCATCTTTTCAGATGAAGCTCCTTTTGATCTTGGCGGTTATGTAAACAAGCAAAATCTTCGCATTTAGGGCACAGAAAACCCGCACGCATACACTGAAAAGCCGATACACCCAAAACGAGTCACTGTTTGGTGCGGATTTTGGTCCAGAGGCATAACTGGGCCATTTTGCTTCGAAAATGAGCAAAGAGTGGCCATAGTCAATGGTGATCGTTATCGGGCCAAGTTGAACGAATTTTTGTTCACAAAAATTGAAGAGGAGGATATTAGCAACATTTGGTTGGACGTCGCTACATGCCACATAGCGGAAGCTACAATTTTTTATAGCATTTAAAAAAAAGATGTTATTTGGCGGACCCTTTAAAAACTATATTTTATTTAAAAATTTTGTGCGTTTCAGAATTTCTAATTTTGACACAAAATACAAGGATCTCTCAGGCCAGCCATAAATTCTGTAGACCGATAATTTGACGCATTACTCTATGAAGACTGTTGCTAAACAATTAAACAATGGCCTGCACAATCGTTTGTTTGAGAGCAGTAGGGATCATTAAAAAATAGGGAAATTTGATGACATACGAACAGAAGCCAAGGGACCTTGAAACACGGTTTTGTATATTCGAATTGTTGCTTAAATTCTATCAAACAAAATCTCTATTTCCCCGAATCGTTACTAAAAAGTTAAAAATAGATACTTTGTGATAATCCGAACTTTAAGAGATCATATGTGCCCGGTTAACTAGCTTAATCGACAACAAAGTCAAATATATATGGGGCTAAGATTATGATCGGTATTTGATGGGACCGAGAGGTTCTTATCTATTATAAGCTGCTGAAGCCTAGCCAGACCATCACCTAGAAATTGTACTAATTGTAACTGGATTGTAAAGGATCAATATATGCAGCCAGACATGAAATCAAAATGTTCCACCATTAACATGTTACAATACCCGTTGAAAATTACATAGAAACAAGTGACTGGCAAATTTTAACTCATCCGTCATATAGTCCCGAAGTTACCTCCACCGACTACTACTTATGTTGATCGGCACTTTTGGCGTGGAATCCATCTTTTGTTAGAAAATTGGGAAAAGGTCATAACTAACAATTGCTAATCCTTTTAATAAAATTTTAGTGTACAGGTTAGTTCAGCCAAAACAAACGAGAGAATTATCCTTGAGACATAATTGAGGTTCAATGTCGTTAGTTTGCCATGTATGTATCTCATCTTTCAGCTCTTGAATTGTTCTTGGCTAATTGATATATGCTTTTTCTGTTTTTATTATTCCTAAAGAAGAAAGTCCAACGGCGCCCAATTACATGATAGTGGCGGCCAATTAACATCACCACGACGTAAGATAACACGGCCATTGAATTTCTCGCGCAAACGAGTCATTGTTTCGTTGGCTGAGTTGCAAGTGACACTAATATACTAACTATACATATTATACCAGGTCCTCAATTTCTGGCCACAAGAAATTTGTTATCATTTCGCGATAGTGAACACCATTCACAGTAATTGCTTGTCCGACCACATTTTCCAATAACTACGGATCGCTGTCGAAACCAACCCATAAACCACACCAAACATCACTCATTGTAGATGCATCGGCTTTTCAACAACCACTCGTGGACCCTTATTTACCAAGATGTTGCAGTTCTGCTTGCTAAGGAAACCACTGGAAAATGTGAAAATGTGCCTCATCGCTGAAGATGATTTCTTTGTAAAGTCACATTCACTTTTATCTGTTCAACGGCATATTGACGACGTTTGAAGTGGTCAGTAGACTTCAGTTCTCGAATCAATTGAATATTGTAATCATGTAAATTAAAATCTATATTCAAAGCTCGCATTAGTGATACTCGTGAGATACTCAATTGTAGGGCACAACGACGAGTGGAGGTTGACAGTTTTTTATGCCACACTATCCAACGAACAGCAATGTTTTCCGCAGAACGGACTGGGTGAGTATGCACAGATGTTTTATCATTTTCTACAGACCCAGTTTGCTGAAATTTAATCACAATACTCTTGATTGTGGAAACAGTTAGTCGATTTTGCTGTCCCCAAAAATTACGAAGTGTACAAAATTAATTTTTATTTGAACGGCAATTTTCGTAAAAGGGGTCAATAATCTTAACGCGCTACTCAATTGTGTACCTCTCCGTGATTGAATTTGTCAAACAATGAAACAAAGATATGGCAAAAAACTTGAATTTAAGGTTTGAATCACAAATAACATCGCCTATTATGGTTGGACTACTCTTAACTAATGTTTCGAAATAATAGCTACAAATTTGAAAATATTCCGCAATTTTAAGTTATACCCCCAATATTTCAATAAAAAATATAAATTTTATTTTTATTTTTTTATAACACAGTGAAAAAGGGTATATACAATTTCCATTTCCGACCACATAAAGTATATATTTTCTGAAAGCTTATGAATAGGGGAGTCGATTAAGCTCTGTGAGTCTGTCCGTCTGTCCGTGTGTATGTTGAAATCAACTTTTTGAAGCCCCCCGACATCGCCTGAACCCGGGCGAGGTATTAAAATATCAAAAATATTTGGAAGTAGATCGGTATTGAAAATCAGAAATATCGGTACATAAACAACTGAAATATAAGCAAAACCCCACGGCCAACTCGTTTTTTTTAACACAAAAACAACATACATACATACATACATACAAACGTGGTATACTGGTTAGAGTAAAAGTAGCATCAAACCCCAACAGAGCCCAAAAAAAATTTTATTTTATTTTTTATATTATATTTTATTTATATTTTTATTATTTTTTTTTTAATTCTTTTTTAATTTTCTTTTATTTTTTTATTTTTTCTTATATTTTAATATTTTTAAAATTTTTTTTAATATATTTTTAATTTTTTTTTAAATTTTATTTCAATTTTTTTTATAACTTTTTTTTAAAAAAAAATTTATTTTATTTTTTATATGATATTTTATTTATATTTTTATTATTTATTTTCTTTTTTTTTATTTTTTCTTATTTTTTAATATTTTTAAAATTTTTTTTAATATATTTTTAATTTTTTTAAAATTTTATTTAAATTTTTTTTTATAACTTTTTTTTAATTTTTTTTTTTTTTTTTGTTTGACACACATACGTAAATTTATAATTTTACAATGTTTTTATATATGTTTGTTTTTTATATGTATGTACGTATTTCATATGAGATGAATGTTGATACAAACAATTGTTATTGCGTGACTACACGTTGTGAAGGGTACATAAGATTCGGCATGGCCGAATATAGCACTTTTACTTGTTTTAATTTTCATTACTTGTTTTAATTTTTGTTGTTTTTTCTCTGTTGAAACTTTTAATAAATTTTGTTTTCTTTAGAAAATTTGCGGTAATATTCTCTTTGTAAAAAAATTTTAATATATTCTAGCTATAGAGAATTTTACACCAAAAATCTTTTTATATGGAAAATTCTCTATTATATATTTAAAAATTCAATGCAATTCCTTTTTACAGAAAATTTTTAAAATTTCCTTTTTTTTAATTAAAACAAAGTTTAGAATATTTTATAAAAAGTTTTAAAACTGTACTTTTTTTTAAGAAGAATAAAAACAAATTTAAATAGCTTGATTTTTTTTAAAAGGTTGGTTAAAATCCTTGTTTTTAATTATTAATTTAATTTTTATTAAAAAATGTTTGTAAAAAAATATTAGAAATTGTTTAAAAACTTTTTTTCACTGAAACATTAGGAAAATCTTTGAAAGAAATCTTGATTTTTTTCCAATATTCATTAAAACTCATATTTAATAAAGTCTTAGTGTAATAGTTGATGATAGAAAAAAAAAGAATAAGGGAAGGAAAAAAGAGAATAATTATTAGCACATTCATTAATTTGCCTCTAAAGTACTTGCACACACACGCTTTCAATTTGACAATGTCCTTAAAACCGATGTATGTATGTAACACATACAACCACTAACTTACGCGTGCATATTTATAAATAAATAAGAAACTTTTAAAATCCTTTATTTAGAAAACATTTAGGAAAAAAACCAAAAAGTTGTACACTCGTCTATCTCGATACACACCACCTCTTCCACTTATACTTGGACTTTCATTAACTTTATATAAATTTTTTCTCTTCTCTAAATGTGTTTATATATACATATATATATTTATATATGTGGTCTTGAGTATTTTTGTATTTTTAGATAAATATGTAGTCATGAGTATTTTGGTATTTTTAGATTTATTTATTAATATTTATTTTGAATGTAATCCGCTACTTAACATTATTTCCGTAAATGTTTTTGTTTTTCTTCTTTGTGGCTAAAATTGAATCCCTATACAAGTTGAAATGTCTTGTACTGGTCGTTTTTCCATAGTTTGTAGTAGTTAAAGTATTTCCAATGTTTCCATTTACAGTTAAAGGGGTCAGTTTTCTTTTACAAAAAACACAAAAAAAAAAAATAAAACTTGTCTGTGTAGGAGTGTGTGAATATTTTAGCCCATTATGTTTGTTTTTTGTATAGTGCTGCTTCCTTTTTAACTTCATGTCTAAATCTTTTAATAACATGTTAACATACAATGACAGTCATGACGTAGCCACCTGTTAGTTTTCGAGCAACAGGAGGCCATTAAGAGACACTGTCACAATGTCATCAATGTTTTATTTGAAGTGATTTTCTGGGTTTTCTTCGCAGTAAATGTGTGTTTTACAAATTGTTATTGTAAAAAGGGTGGAATTCTTATGAGTGTTTTTCTTGACAGTTTAGTAAAAGTGAATAAGCTTTTTGTTTCACATCACAAAAAGCTAGTGAGAGAGACATTGAGTGTTTTATCACGAAAAGCTTGAGAGAGTGGTTTAAAAACATAGAATTAATGTGTGAGCAAAAAATGAGAGAAAGTTATAAAAAGTAGTAAGAAAAGGGATGGTATTGTTGGTAAAATAGTACTCGTTTTGGTACAATTCAAGCGAAACAGTTCAAAGGTGCAATAATTATTTATTTGGTACAATTATTTAATTTTTTTACTTTTTTTTTTTATTGATTTTATGTTTTAATTCCTGTCATTATGCATTTAAAAAATAATCCTTTACAAATTAAATAAGATATAGTTTTTCGTTTCTCTGTATTTTAAGCGGCCAAAACGCTTATCCAATCGCAAAATAATAGTTGTGACCCTATTCTCTGCACCTACGAAAAGGTTATAGGCTATATTTTTCCTTAATGTTTTAAGGGGGTGGGGTTCCTCACATGTAGGCGAAATATTATTAATTAAAAACGTTGTTTAGATACATATATGTTTAATCATAATTGTAGTATTTGTTTGTGTATTAAACAATAAAAATTGTTTGTACTGCAAAACTCTTCTGTAACAAAATGTTGAGCTTCAAAATTTTCTACATATAAGAAATACTTCTATAACAAAATTTTGTTTTTGTAAGAAAATTATTTTTAATACAATTTTAATATTTTATACAGGAACTGTGAAAATGTTAAAATCAATTTTTGAACAAAATTTTTTTTAATAAATTTATAAATCTGCATGTCTGTAAATCTGCATGTCTGTCAATATTGTGCTTTTATAGGCAACCGTCTCTGACTGCTTTGCAGCAGCAGAGATTTCTGCCAAAGGCTGATGTCAGATGTTTTGACAGAAGAAAATAGAGCGCGCTCTAACTGAAAATTTGTCATATGTCTTAACACAAGTTTAAACAGAAGTAATGTTTTTAAGGTAACACACCACATTTTCGTATTTATCAGTGTGGAATTTGTCAAGTCAGATGTAAAAAACATGACGTGCTGCTTTAAATAAAAATATTTTGAACTCCGAAAATTTTGTATTATTATTATTATTATTATCATTAAGAAAGTTTTCTGCAAAAAAATTAAACTCTGCAAATTTTGCACATAGAAAATTTTGAACTCTGGAATTTTTATTAGAAAAAAAATGCTATAAGAAATTTTTTTAACATAATGTCAAACATTTTTAAAAGAAAAATGTTCAACTCCGAAAAATCAGTATGTTTTTATAAGTTATTTCTTTTAAGTTAAAAATTGCTAAAAAAAAAAGATTATTTCTTTGAAAAAAAGTATCCATTCGTAATATTGTTGACTAATCTATGTTAATAAATGATAGTAGTTTGGTCTACATATTTTTTTTTACAATTTCCATCCTTGACTCAAGTAAGAATTGCGTTTTTTTACCAACCCAGCATTAATGGCTCAAAGTCATGCATATTCATATTTTAATAAATATAAAGCCTTAAATTTGTTGAAAATTTCATAGTTAATTATGCAGTTAAATGCATTCTCTCTTAACATTAAAAATATAGGGGCTTACGTTTAAGGTCATTTACTACTGCATTTAATAAATTCATTTGTATAATCCCCATAAGTTCCGTATTCATTTTTCCATATAAATATTAACAGTCTTTCAATTGTCATACATTTACAAATATTTGTTGCTTTCATAATGATGTTTAACTTAACGCCTGTATATATTGTGGCATTACAATTTTTATACGTTCTGAATAATGCATTGGAATTGAAGCCGCGCAGAATTAATCCATATGAAACAATTTTTAAAAAGTTGCTAAGAGAACCACCAATAGATGTTGATAATATTACTAACAAGGATTACAGTGAAATAAACGAGCAATGGCTGGAACAACCTATAGATCATTTTGATAAAAATATTACGGAGACATGGATGATGGTAAGCTTTTTTTTTAACGATTTTAATAATAATTTTAATTTTAATAATATGTAGTTTGTGTTCTCTTAATGTTAGCGCTACTTTGTTAATGATAATTTTTATCGTTGTGGTGGACCCATATTTGTGTTTGTTGGTGGTGAGTGGGAAATCTTGCCTCATATGCTGAAAGTTGGTCATTTCTATGATATGGCCAAGCAGCAGGAAGCTTTAATGTTCTATACCGAACATCGTTATTATGGTAAAAGTTGGCCTAAAAGGTAAGTGGAATCTCTTTTTAACCATTACAGAAAATACAAATTTATAAAATTTTTAGCAAAAATTAAGTAAGTAAAAGCTCATAAAAAAAACTTTTTAAAAGCATTTTCTATAATTCTTTGAAAGTTTGTAAAAGCTTTTCATAAAAAAATTGTTATACATATATAAAAGCTCTTTAGATACAATTTAAAAAAAAAACTTAAAAAATACATATTTTTACTAAAAGTATTAGGGCCGTATTTATAAAATATATTTTAGGTTTATTGAAGGCTTATTTGACAAATTTCTCTACAACATCTGTCAAATAAGCCTTTAATAAACCTAAAATATTTTTTATGAATATGGCCCTTAAAGTTTAACTGCTGAAATCAAAGGTTAATTCTTAACCGCTTTATATTGCTATTTATTTAATTTATTAATAAATTTTATTTAAAAAGTTATATATCATTGAAAAACTCTTGATTTAAAATTTTTTATTTACAGTAGAAATTCTTATAACAACTTGCAGTTCTTAAATGTTTTACAGTCCCTTGAAGACTTGAAACACTTTATAACATACCAAAAATCTACTTCAAAGGCCCTAAAAAATGCCAAAGTGGTTTTAGTTGGTGGTTCGTACTCTGCCAGCATGGTTGCCTGGTTTATGAAACTCTATCCCCAAAACGCAGATGTAGCTTGGGCCTCTAGTGCACCCTTAAAGGCTAAAATGGATTTTAGTGGTAAAAAGTTGTTTTAAGTTACATATTATATTTCATCACTAATTTTGCTATTTACATAAAAAAAAACTAAAAAAGCTTTTGTAAAAATGTTTAGATATTCTTAAAACAATTTTATAGCTTTTTATTTATTATATATTTTTTTAGAATACATGACATTAGCTATGACTTCAATACAACAAAGAGGCGGTGATGGCTGTAGCCAAAAGCTCGGTAAAGCTTTTCAAGGTCTGGCTAAAGAGATGCAATCTCATAAAGCTTATAGCATTTTGAAACGTTTAAAAATGTGCCAAACATTTGATATCACAAATCCCCTCGATCGTCAAGCTTTCTTTAATGGCTTAGGCAATTACTTTGCCGGTTTAGTACAAAGCTTCAGGTAAGCTCTTCTTTAAATTTAGACCAGGAATAAGTAAATAATTTTTTGTAACTTTATCTCACAGCTCTTCAATACCACAGTTTTGCAAGAGTTTTGTTAGCTTGGACGCAGAGCCGACAGAAGCTTTAATAAAATTTTTTAAGGAATTATATTTATCAACTGAGGAATTGAAAATAAGAGAAGAAGCAGAGGAATGGTGTTTTGATTTTTCTTATCAAGGCATGAGGTCTATATTTATAAATGAAAATGCACTAAAGGCAGGCAGTAAGTAGTAAAAAATATTTAATAATTTTTAATTTTTTTTTTACCAAAAACTTCATGTTTTAGCACGTCCTTGGTTTTATCAAACCTGTCATGAGTTTGGCTGGTTTGCCACCACCTCCAATGCAACGTCAACAACAGCATCAACTTTACACGCATCTACATTGCCATTTGGTGGACAAGTTCCTTTATCGTATTTCCAGCAGCTGTGTCAGGATGTTTTTGGAAATTGCAAGCATTCTTCTGCAAAAAATATGGGTCATTGCAAAGAATCCCCACAAGTAACGTTGCAACAGCTGCATGCAAGAGCTTTGGCAACAAACAAACTTTTCGGCGGTTTTTCACACATTTCAAAACGTGTTATTTTTACACATGGCCTGTTGGATCCATGGCGTGCTGCTGGCTTACAACATGGCCACAATGTATTACTTATTAAAGGTGTGTTAATTTATATTATTTGCAACTGACAATTACAAAAGAAACAAATTTTAATTATATTTTATGTTTTTATTACATTTATAAACCATTCGCTTCTATGTTATTGTTGTTTTTGTTTTCTACTTTATTCCAGACTATAGTCATGTAGAGGACATGGGTTCAATAAACTATGGAGATTCAGTGGAAATGAATGTGGCTAAATTGAAGGTGGCCTCGTTTATAAATAACATTTTAAGGCACCATTAAAATAAATTAATAAATATGGTTGAAAGCAAAATGAAATCAATTACTGTTTGCAGGTAAAATTGAAATTTGACATTTTAGAAATAAATTAAAATTATATGTGCTTATGTTTGCAACTGCAAATGAAGGACTAATTTAACAAAATGAATTTTTTACAAAAAACATGAAACTTTATAAAATTTTTTTGATTGAAGTTTTAAAAAAATATAACGAATTTTTTTCCCCCCCAGAATGAATAAAATTTTTATTACGCTCTACTTATTCCGAGACAGAAAATAGAGGTTTGATGAAAAAATATATTCAAAACAACATTAAAAGCCCTTTATTACTTCATTAATAGTGTAGTCAGTCCCCCTTCCAACTATAATTCTAAAGATTTTCAAAAGGATATGAAGAAATTTCCTCAAAGTTTTCAAAGAATATTCAATAAAAACTTTTAACATGTGCATAACGTACATATGTATGTAAATATGAATGTATTTGCTCGAGTAGGGGTATTCAATATTTTTAACTAAAACTTTATGATGAAAAAAAATTTAAAACAGTTTAAAAAAGTTTTTTAAAAAGATCTTAAATAGAAATTAATTTGGAAAAATTAAAAAAAAACTGTTTTTAATATTTTTTTTTAATTATACATATTTACTTGGTAAAGGCTAAAGTTTGTCTTTATGTATTTTACTGGTGTTTATGCGAGATTATTTAATGAGTAAATTGTAAAAGGTTCTATCATATAAACCAATGAATTTTATCAACGAAAATTAAGCCTTAACTGAGTCTTTACAAAAATTATTCTTTATTCGTAATTAGTTCTACCCGGCATGCGTTGCAATGCCACCTAAAATTGAAAATTATTTGGGTGTTAATTTCTTTTACTCTATGAGTGGAAGATCTGGGGAGTGTCGATGAGAACCTCTTACTTGACATACAAAGGGCAGTATTACCATAGACAGACGACAGCGTTAATTTGCATTAAAAGTCTTAATTCAAATTAACTATTGAATTATCCCTATTCCAATGTGTATTAGATTTCACGTAAATGCACTAAATCAAATTGAATTTATACATTTAGCAATTTCAATATGGCAACACGGTCAGCAATCAATCAAAAAATTAAAAAATCAAAAATGTTAAATAAAAATATGTTCGATATGTTGAAATTTTTTACATATTTTTTGGAATGCCTTTCTGTTCAGGCGAAAGTTTTCCTTAATACTTGTATCGTCCATCGTAAGCACGTTACTCTCCCAAAAAGTGCTGTTACGGTCCTTTAAAAAAATACCACATACCTACATACATACCTACATACATATGTATGTATGTATGAATTATAACCTTCATAAAAAGATTCCATTAAACCTACGAATTTCCACAATTCCATTTCTCTTATTTCAGAGTGTCCTTCTGCCATCCCAACTTGTAGCAACATGTTCAAATATGTGATTGCTAGTGCATTTACAATTTTTACTAAATGCAATAACTGTCGTCTGTCACAGCAAAATTTTAATTTGCATTAGTGAGATTTTAATGCAAATTAACGCTGTCGTCTGTCTATGGTATATGCATGGTGTAATTACATAAGGTGATAGCGTAAAGGAGAGCAATTTTTGTCTCTCTTTTTTTATGTATGGAGTTTGACAATTTCCGAAGTTGAAATAATTTTTTTAAGTATGTATTTTGACATTCTCCAGAACACAAAAAAATAGTCAGCTGGGCTTGCACCGCCACCTTGTATAAGTGTACCCTGGGTATATGTATGTATGTCTACGTATTACATCAACATATTTTTCAATATCTGCAAAGGAATTAATTTTCTGGGATTTTACCGATCGACCTTCAGCTACTTAGTTGACGAAAAATGTGACTGATAATTATGGCCAATGAATAAGAGTCAATGACAAAAAAACTGAAAATACAAGAAGCCATACGCAATCAAGATGGGTATCCGGTACGAAGGGCAAATGAGCAGCAAGGCTCATCTCAAATAACAAAGTGTGGCTTAGGCGACGTCTTGTAGAGGTGAATTATTACCTAACACTCGTTAATAGAGGTATAGCCATTTAAGCTGGCAAAACTTGTTTTACTAGCTGTCATTTTTTCAGCCGTCAAATGATTTATGTTTATTTTGGTTTGGCAATTTAATATGAATGCACTGATACATCAATAGCAAGACATAGGTTCGAAGAATGGGCCCTAAACAAGATTACCATTGATCCCGATTTTTATAAGCGATGCTGGTCAGAACGTTACAATCAATGATGACCGCTAGATAGCTATGATAACTGGCTTTTTTATTCATCAACTGAACAACCGTGATGTGCAGAAGCGGTGGTGTCAACAAAACGGCGCAACGTATCACACAGCTTGTGCTACAGTTGAATTATTGAAGGAAACATGTGTTATCCGCATAGTTTAATTATTCGAACCCGTGAATTGGCTTCTAAGATAATGCAATTTACCTAAGGAGTTAGTCTATGCCGATAGGCCCAACACTATTGAATAAAGTGTTGAAACAAGTCATCGAAAATTTAATCTCTATATTATACTACGTCCAAGCTAGCCGTGGCAGTCACATGCTTGAAGTCATATTTAAATTACAAAGTAAGAAGATTATTTTATTTAAAAAATGAATCTTTGTTTTATTCCATTTCATTATTCTTTAACTTTATAAAAATCACCCTTTACCTATAATAAGTGTGACACTCCTTTTTGTTATATTCTGACATGTTTTTTTAATGTTCACGATTAGACAAACGTCGTGAGTACAACAGCGCTTTGCTGGATGACGAGGATAAATGGAAAGAAGTGGAGAGATTTTTCAGAAACATTTTACGAATAATGATACCCGATCTGGATGCTAGTGTCTAACAACGGGAAACTTTAAAAGGGGCCTGATGCAGATCATAGAAATACTAAAAAACGAAACCGAGATAACGGCCATAAACAAAATTCACCCTGAAGTAATTCGAACAGTGGTCACGTAGTTCCCAAGTGGGTATTTTTTTTGGTATAGCTCATTACACGAACGGTGACGGCCTTCATAGATACAGGAATGCATTTTTTAACTCTCCCGCAAAAATAAGGAAAATCAGCCTGGAATTTAACCCAAAAAGTAACCCTATTTGAAAGCTCTTATTTTAAGGTAATAAGAATTACAGCGGAGGTATAATAAAAATAAAAAAAGGGTACCCCAATAAGTGCACTAAATTCACATCTAAAAAATTAATTTCCTTCGAAAAATCTGCATTAGTTTGATTACGCTCCAGCAATCAACTAGCAAATCTACGACGCTGTATGGGAGTTGTATGGGCGTGGCGCCATTAGTAAATTTTATTATCACAGGAACACAATGTATGTTCAAAAAGCTTTACAAAATCAGTCTAAGTAGAAGAAGAAGTTAAAAATATATTTTTTTTGTATAATCACTTTTATTTTTATTTATTATTATATAATTATCATATACCTGTATTTTAAGCAAAAATTGAAATTCGCTGCAGTAGTTTTAGCAGTTTTTGTTGTATTGTAGTGTATATTATGATTGATTTTGACCTTCATAAAAGTTGTTACTTATCATGATTTAAATAGTTTCGCTTATATTTTTTTTTCTTATGTTTATAGTCTATATATTTTATTATTTTTCTTATTCTTTAGCCAACATAATTTGCTACCTGATATGAATACCTCTAATGTGTATTACTGTAATATTTCCATTATATTATATGTTACTCTTTAACATTATTACAACATATTGTGGCAATACATAACGTGGTTGTTTTTGTTGTATTTATAATAATTTTACCTTTAACAGGCAGAAGGAAAATATTTCTAACGTTTATTGTTGTCAATAGTTTATGGCGGGGGCACTAAACGCGAAGAAACGAAACGAAACACAGTACAAATCATCTAAGTCAGAAACTTTTCAATTTTCATGAATCGTTTTGTTTGCGAGCAAAACAAAACCACAAACTTTTCAATGCAAAAGAGCATAAACAAAACAATTCGGGTTTTGTACTTAGGCTTTGCTTTGACGGTATGTTTCGTTTGAGTACGAAACAAGAATGAAACGTTTGCAAACGTTTGCAGAACAAAAAGATTATAACAATCATAATAACAATGCACCATTACCAATTCGCAAACTATAGTCAGTGACTTCATATCGTTATTAGGATCATAAAATTAATGTAGGTAGGTAAAATGTTAAAAAATTCCCAACAACAAGCAGCAATAAACATGTAGATTTTTTCATGTAAAGAGCAAATCAATCAGCAAACGTTTTGAAACTCTGTATGTATTTAATGTCGCAGGATTATTGTATGTTTACCTTTAACGCAATGTGATCATATTTCCCTTTTAGTTTAAGATGATTTCTTTTCATCTTTTAACGTTGAAAATAAAAACAAAGTAAAAGAGTATCATCTAATCGGCCTTAAACTGTCATCTGTGATTTCTTTTCTTGTTAGATTTTTTTGGTTTTCTAAAAGATTCATTTTTTTATTTTTATACCCTTCACACAGTGAAAAAGGGTATATATGGGTTTGTCATTCCGTGTGAAATTTCTACAATTTTCATTTCCGACCCCATAAAGTATATATTTTCTGAAAGCTTATGAATAAGCGAGTCGATTAAGCTGTGTCAGTCTGTCCGTCTATAGGTTTAAATCAACTTTTTTAAGCCCCTCGACATCGCTAAAATATCAGAAATATTCGGGAGTAGATCGGTATTGAAAATCAGAAACATCGGTACATAAACAACTGAGATATGAGTAAAAACCCACGGCCACCTCGTTTTTTTTTTAACACAAAAAAACATACAACAACAACATACATACAGACGTGGTATACTGGTTAGAGTAAACGTGGCATCGAACCCCAGATGAGTCAAAAAAAAATTTTTTTTTATTTATTATTTTATATATTATTTATATTTTTAATTTTTTTTTAATTTTGTTTTTAAATTTTTTTTAAAAATTTATTTTTATTTTTTATTTTATATCTATTATTTATATATTTTTTTTTAATTTGTTTTCAATTTTTTTTTAGTGTTATTTTTTTAATTTATTTTTTAATTTTTTTTTAAATTTTTTTTTTAATTTTTTTTATATATTTTTTAACACACATACGTAAATTTATAATTTTACAATGGGATGTTTTTATATATGTATGTTTTTTATATGTATGTACGTATTTCATATGAAATGAATGGTGATACAAACTATTGTTATTGCGTGACTATACGTTGTGAAGGGTATATAAGATTCGGCATGGCCAAATATAGTGCTCTTACTTGTTACTCTTTCCTTGGCACAAATTGATGCTGAAGGTAAAAATTGTAGAAAATATTCTTTATATTTCAGCAGACATTTAACAAGATTTATTTTAAATAAATTGGCAAAATAAGAACGAACAAATGAACGCATACAGTTTGAGTTATGCACCAACCTGTGTGCAACTAAAGGCCATGACTGACTATCAGATTTAGTCGTTCGATATGTCAAAAATTGTATGTGTGTTCCGAAAGTGTGATAGTGTGGACATAAAGTGCACATGTGTGACAGATTTTTTGACATGTGTGTCCGATTTGATAATCTTTTGAAAATTTTCATAAAATAATAGAGTCTGTGCGATCAGAGTTGCTTTTTCTAAGCAAGTATGACAGTGTGGCATCCAATAACACATTTTGTTGCGATTTTTTCATGTAGGACAGAAAACTATCAGATTTTTATTTGACATAATCGCACGACTTTGTAGGATAGTCAGTCATGGCCTTAAGCAAGCAAACTACATAGTCAAGAAAAAGTTTGAGGTTAAAAAACAAACAAACATAAAAATGAATTGTAATAAAAAAAATAAAAAAATTTTTTAAACTTAATTCGGTAAAAGTAAATATTGTTAGAAATGATTATTAAAATGGTACTATTTTTGCAAAATTTTTTTTGTAAGAGGGGGTTTTGTTATTCAATAACTGTTTGTAGTAAAGTTTGCGGCAAATGATAACTTTAAAGTAAAATAATTTTAAGAAACTTAGTAAATACCAGCAAAACATTTAAGAACTTAGTGAATAAACAAGTTGTCTTGCAACTGCATACAATAGAAAAGGTTTACACTTTTCGAAAAAAATTCATAACGGACTAAAATATGAGTTTTGACGTTTTTAAAAGTTTATAAAGCTTGATTTTTTTAGCGTAGTTTTTTTTTTAATCTAATAAAACACTCAAATTTGCATCATATATTCAAAATTTTTATTGGAATCGGTAAACTGGTCTTTGCCATTTACTTTTTAAAAATAACTTCATGTAAATGTTGCCGCGGCTCTGGTTCAAATGATCCATTCGTAAGGTCCAATTTTGCATTACTTTTGCGAGCATTTCAGCCTGTTTTCCATGAATAACACGTGTTATGTTATACTCTAAGGCTTCAATCGTGTTTGGCTTGTCCACATAGACCAACGACTCTACATGACCACACAAGAACTAATCAAGAGGCGTCAAATCACATAATCTTGGCGGCGAACTCACAGGGCCATTTCGAGAGATAAACTGCTGACAAAATTCATTCTTCAATATGTCCATTGTTTTACGAGGTGTGGCACTGTCTTGTTGAAACCACATATGAACCAAGTCCAAATCAGCTAATTGGGGCAAACAAAAAAGTCGATATCGTTCGCCGTTGCTGGTAACGTTTCTACCACGGTCGTATTTAAAGAAAAATGGACTGATGATGCCACCAGCCCATAAATCACATCAAACTGTCGTGTCTTGTATGGCATATGGCTGTTCTTCACCGCAGATGTGACAGTTTTGCTTGTTTATGTATCCATTTAGCCAGAAATGAGCCTCATCGATTATGAGGACCATAAAAAGTTCGTAACAAACGATGGACATTTCTCACGGAGCACGACTTTTGATAATAAATTTTAACGATTTGCAGTCGTTGCTCTTTTGTGAGTTTCTCAATAATGAAATGGCAGAGTATACTGAACACTTTTCACTTTCACAGATGTAGTTTGGACACAATTACCAACTAGCGCTGCCAGCCCGAAAAACTTAATTCATAAAAGCTCACTCTTTATATTAAAGTCTTTTAAGTCGAAATAATTTTGTATATTGTTATTGTGAATCAATACAGTGCGCCTTAAACTTTAGGTATTAGATATGTTTAACAGATTTATGTATATAAAGCACTATGAGAAATTTGTTTTTTCTTAGAACACTTAAAACCTTTAACTTTTAAATATAAAGATAAAATAATACCCTTACTACAGAAATAAAACATGTGAAAATGTCCTAAATTATGTTTTCTATGACGGAAAATACGCTAACTTTGGTGTCAGAAATAAGTCAAAACTGTTGTACAGTGTAACACACATTTAATATAAAACAAATCATGGTACTTGCTTACAAATATTCCATAATTCCAATATATTGCAAAACATTAAATACTGAAACTCTTTTGCTGTTTTCCAATTTTAATAAAGTTTTCTCAGTTATTACCTGCGTTTGCAAGTTATCGTCTTATTTATTACTCCATGTTCGAATTATTTTATTTTTCGCCAGAAATGTTCTTCTTCTATAAATGTATTTTAACACACTTTTGAAAAGATTAACAGCGTAATGGTTCATCTCTCGTTCTGTCTAAATGTGAAAAAGAAGTTTTAGCCTACTGGGGACTGGGTTTTAGCCTTAGTGGAATTAATATCACAAGGTTGTTAAAAATTATCCATTTCTATGAAGAAGAGATAAGTGGAGACTAAATGCTTTTACCAACAAAAAAAATTGTGCTGGGTTGCTTATAGGTTACAAAATACATTGCATACTTTTAGGTAATTTTTGTTTTTATAAAAAAAGTTTTAATTTATATGGAAATGTTTTAGAAATGGTTAGAAACTTGGTTAGAAAATTAAAAATTTTTTAGAAGAAATTTTCTTAAACCTTTGCATTTATAGACATTTTTAAAAAATTTTTAAAATTACATACATATTTTATTTATTCATATTCTGAAGTTTAAAAAATTTATAAAATCAAAACTCAAGTAAAAATGTAATAATATATGTAAGTACATAACATACATACATATGTAACTGAAAATTAAAAATATTTAAATGACAATTGCCATTCAAATTTTTTACAATTTTAGTTACCATAATAAAGATCAGCATATAATGAAAACGTGTTAAGCATCTTAAATCAGATTATTACAGCACAGACACAGAGGCGAGTGCTCTCTATCCCACCAAGTATTAATCTTCCATCTTTCCTTTGTGGAAGAAGACCATCCCTGCTGCCAGATTTAATAGGTCATTAATCCAGCCTCTGCCTTTGTAAATCCGCCATTGTAAATAAAAGCGTTCTCCTTTAAAAACAGGTCCACTGGAATCATTCCCGATATGATAAACGCAGCTTCATCCGATACCGTTCTATAAGCACAGCATACTCTCAGTGCAGTAAGTCTACACACATACCACAGTATCAATTAAACTTTGTGAATTCGGTCCAAATAGGTAAAGCATATAAAGGGTCCGCCATCTAAAGTGTTATTTCGTGAATGATAACACTTAGCTCATGTCTGATATGACAGATAATTAGTTTTATCCTTCTGCTGAACGAATATGGTTGTGTATACGCTTGAACAACGCCGGGAAATATTGCGACATTACTTTGGCCGATTTTGCCAAAAAAAAATCATCTTTTCAGATGAAGCTCATTTTGATCTTGGCGGGTATGTAAACAAGCAAAATTGTCGCATTTGGGACACAGAAAACCCGCACGCATACATTGAAAAGCCGATACACCTACATAAAACGAGTCACTGTTTGTTGCGGATTTTGGTCCAGAGGCATAATTGGGCCATTTTTCTTCCAAAATGAGAAAAGAGTGGCCGTAGTCAATGGCGATCGTTATTGGGCCATGTT
Organism: Phyto melanocephala; assembly: GCA_941918925.1. Taxonomy (NCBI): domain Eukaryota; kingdom Metazoa; phylum Arthropoda; class Insecta; order Diptera; family Rhinophoridae; genus Phyto; species Phyto melanocephala. Next base: position 46,709,648 of record OW799233.1, on the reverse strand, counting down.
GAACGAATTTGTGTTCACAAAAATTTAAGAGGAGGATATTGGCAACATTTGGTTTCAGACTTTAGAAGCTAGACTTCTTTATAGCATTTCCAAAAAATAAAAAAGTTATTTGGTGAACCCTTTAAAATGATATGTTTAACAACACCTGCCAAAATTGTCCATCTATTATATTAAGGGCCTCTTGTATTTTGCATTATCCTACAAAGGCATGCAGCAGATCCTCTTGACTTTTCTACAACGTAATTATAATGGCTATAAAAAGACAGATTTAAAAAATGCTTTGAAATAATTTTGCAGTCTTCAACATTTATATTTACATATTTCTTATCAAAAAATCAATAGCATTAGTAACTGTCCTGGCTTAATATAAATCTGATGCCGTAGACACTTGGGAAATGTCGTCTGCTAAGTCAATGATCATAATTTTAATTGATAAATTAAGTTATAGAATTCCATTATACATTACATTTAAAAAGAGCTGGGCAAGTACAAAACCTTGGGGAGCTTCTTCAGTAACCACATATTCCATTAGATCATCAGCCGTATTTTTAACAACCACTCTGTTTGTGAAGTAGTCCTGCAATATTAATATTAGGTATTGGCGAACATTAAGGTTTTGCAAAATCTCTATGATTTTTATCCAATTCGCAGAATTGAATGCAATACAACGCTCATTGTAATAAATTCTCTGGCTGTTTTGTTATTTTTTGTTCATTAAAAATAATTTTTTGTTGTATTTAAAATGAGTAATTTTAATTTGCCGACTTTTTGAAATGAAAATGCCATTTTTTTTAAATATGCCGTTTTTTTACCAAATCATATGGCACTCTTGATCTGGGCCAAGGCATATCCATAAGGTATATGCATCGCGGCAACAAACACAACAATAAAAAACACATGTATTTTGTTTTTGTATATATGCCGGCATTTGTCAAACCATTTTTTTTATTTTCTTCTTAAATTTGATTAACTTTTAAAAAACTTTAAAGCGAAAACTTTTTATTCACGTTTTTGTATTTTTTAAAATGTTTTAAACCAAATGAAATTGCGAATTATTTGTTGTATAATTAAATTAAAAAAATTAAGTTTGACAACTGCAGGCATGACTTTTAAAAAAAGTTGGCAACGTTCAAAGCGAATTCATACAGGTGAAATTATCAGGACATGATGATGGGGAAACACAATGTCTAAATTTGTTGAATTCTCTTTTATTCTATTTATTAATGAAGGAATGGAATATTAGATTTTGGATTCTGAATTAAACATTTAACTTAATTGTGCTTTTTATGATAATAAATTTACCAAATTTATGTATATTTGTTGTTCTTGCACCATTTATAATGTGCTTCACAAGCACATATCCTTTTTTTAATAAAATTTTATTGAATTAAACATATAAAAACAACTTTTCCATCCTTGTTATACAAACTGGCCTTGAAAGAAAAAATCCCCTAAAAATTTGCTTTGTTGTATCAATTCGCCGTTGCATATACCTGTATGAATATGCCTTGGTAACGCTTATAAAATGTACATAAAAAAAAAACAGTCAGCTGATTGGATACGAGTACCTTATGGATATGCCTTGATCTGGGCCATTAAAAAAGGAAAAGAAATTTTGACATTCTTATCAGAAAATCAAAAAATCAAAAATCTCGAACTTTCGAACAAAATTATTTTCTCGTTTAATTGTTGTAAATTGACTCTGAAATTGAATAAACTTTATTTTTTTAACATAAAATTTCGTAATTATTTATAAGAAAATGTTATACTCTTAATTTTATTTACAACTAACTGGGCCCGGTCCGCGTGGCTGGCCCAAAATTTTTCTTTTATTTTGACTTCCTCTCGAAGAAAATTAAAATCAGTGTTTTTACGGCCCATAGAGCATGCATATAAAGTTTGGTCAAAATCGATGCAGTAGTTCTTGAGTTACGGTGCAAAAACACAAAAAAACTAAATATTGCGCCATCTGTCGGACGAACTTCAAACTACACAGAAACACATCACATCAAATCGGTGCAGTAGTTCTTGAGTTACGGTGCAAAACACAAAAAAACTAAATATTGCGCCATATGTCGGACACAGAAACACTCCTCACGGCCCAAAGAGCATGCATATAAAATTTGGTCAAAATCGGTCCAGTAGTTTTTGAGTTTATCGATCATGAACATTCACGTAATTTTTATACATATAGAAATATTTTTAAATTTGTACAATAACTTCGTTCAAGTTGTCATTTATAGCTCAAAGTTTGTAATTTAATAACTTTTGTTCTATATTACTTACACCCGCTTTATCATACTGCCGCTAAATTAAATTTTTCATTTATCCAAAGCATTGTTAGTATAAAATTTTTTGTTTTATTTTTTAATTAAAGATGTCAATTTCTTAGCGTGGGTGCACCAAATGCAAACAAAGTTCGGAAGGTGGCGTCAAGTTGAGTAAAAAGTGTTAAAACTTTTTCATGCGTGGGACGATGATGGGAGGTGCTTTATGCAAAGGGAATTTTTGAAAAACAGTAATTTTCGTACAAAGTATATAATTAAAAAATTTTTGATCAAAAGTAGATTTTTTTATTCTAAAGAAATATTTAACCTAAAACTGTTAAACAACTTGTTGTTTAGAGAGTATTAAATCTAAACAAAATCAAAGTTGATAGAGTTAAATAATTTTTACTCATTACTTTTTGTCAATATTGTGACAAATATGTAGCGTATGCGTAGATGTGTGCTAAAATAAAAACTTGAGTATAATTTTGGCCAACAAAAAAAATAAAAAAAATTGAGAGAAAAACAGCTTTCGTTGCTTAAAAATAAACTTACTTAGGGATGCCAATTTTGTGCTTTTCGCGCTAGATTTAGCGTGTTTCAACAACCGAAAAGTCACATTTTTGTTGGCTATTGCCATTTTGAAAAACACGCTAGACTTGCGCGACGTACTTCAAAAGTAAAATTATCGAAATGATGTAATAATTTTACCATCATTTAATATTTATAAAACGATTAATTACAATTTTGCTTTTTGGTTCAATTTGTACCTTGAAATTTATGGTATTTTAGGATCAACTAAACATAATGCTCGGAACAAACCTAGTAATACAAAAAAAAAAAGAAAACAAAGAACACTTTTAAATGAATATATAAAATTCGAATACATATTTGTTTAAAAATTTCAGAAAATTACTAAAAAATTATTAAAGTACAGAAGATTACCTCAAAATATACTTAGACTTCAATACAATATTAAACATTATAAAGGTGTCTTCATTTAAAGTAACAAAGATTAATAGAAATCACTACATGAAGATGATCCGGATCTCTTTGTGGCGGAATAAAGATAATTTAGACGTAGAGAACATGTGGTTTCAACAGCATTGTTCAACTTGTCACATATCAAGAGGAACTATGGATCGTTTGAGAGAAAAGTTCAAGAAACGATTTTTATTTTCTCGTAGAGAACAAGTCAACTGTCCAACACCTTTGACTATTTTTTATTTTTTGAAATCAAAAGTGTACATCTATAATGCCACATCGGTTACACAGCTTAAAAGCAAATTAATAGAGCAGATATCAACCATGGACAATAATAGTTCATTGAAAAAAATAATTAAAAATTTTGGTAAAAGATTGGGAGGGGGTCTGACAAACATAATTTTTAATATTTTCAATATGTTAAACAAAAAATAATTTTTTTTATTAAAATGATACCTCACATTTGGGCATCTTTTATCCATCTTACATATCATAAGTATGCTTAATGCTAGGCGCACAATTGGGACGAACGAGGAATTTTTCGTCGCGAATATTTGTCATCAAAAATAAAACACATTTGTCTATATGAGAATGCATACAATTGTGGCGTCAGTCGAAGTTCGCTATACGCGGCGAACTCTGCATTAGATTTATTTCTATTTCTTACGCCGGTGAACGACGAACAAATTGATACAAGGTGACCATTTTTTATAAAATTTGGGTTTACTTCTCAACTTTTTAAGAAAATAAAGTTAGTTTTTACTTTAATAATTGTTTTATTTTTAAAGAATTAAAATAAGTATAAAAAAGTTAAGTACAAAAATTTGTTTTTATTTGTGTTTTTGCAAATGTTTATTTTATTAAGTGATCTTTTTCTATATGGTCACACTATTAGCTGTTATACACAAACAAAATTTTTATTATTGTTTAATGCACGTACCCACGACATTCTTTGCAAACGTTTGCTTATACGTAAACAAGTTTTTATTATTACAGAAATTATATTTATTGTTTTGTTGAGTTTCACAAAAAAATTAAATTCTTAGATTATTTTTGTTTTTTCTTTGCACAAACCCTAAACAATTTTATCAACTATAAAAGGTGTTACTTTTCGTCGTTGTTGTGCTTCACACGACGAATTTGCACAACGAATTTTTACCGAAGAGTTCGTCGTGCTGGGCGAAATTCGTCGTTCGTCCCAATTGTGGGCCGAGCATAAGACATTTGATATTTTTATTTCTGCTAAAGAAATTTGATATTTTTATTTCTGCTTTGCTAACTACTAAAAGCACTAGCAAAAAATCACCTTAACCCGAGCTTAATTCACAAAATTATCTCTAAGGTGGTTTAAAAAATAATAGGTTTTCATTAAAAAGTGTTTACGAAAATATAAGCAACATTAAACTTACGCGCTTTTTAACGCGTTTTTAGTTGAAGCCTAGCGCCTTTTAAGTTTGTCGTTGCTTAGCAGTGTTATTTCGTTTGTGAGTATTTTTAATATGAAAACAGGTGTACCCCTTAAGGAATTTTTTGTTACAGAAAGGTCGTGTTAAACCAAAAGCAAAAAAAAGAAAACATTTTAAAATAACACCATTAGGAATATAGTGGCATGAATGAAAAAAAACATAGAATAAACATAGAATTTTTTTTTACGCTATGAATACATTTGTGAGAGAGTATATTAAGTTGTAGCACAACTCAAAATACTTCAGTCGAGTTTCGCACTTTAACTAACGTTGTGATTTTCCTTAAGCAGCACCAAACTGTCTATATTTCAATAAAATTTTATAAAAAAAATCTAAATAAATACTTTAAAAAAGTGACAGTGTCTACTCTCCGTTTTTTTTAGAAGAAAATTAACTCGTACTCAAAAGTAATAAAAAATTTATTAAATAAATATATAAAAGTTATAACAAAAATTATGTTTTTTAAAAATGTATATTTTCGTAAAAGTTTTAAATACCAAAAATGTATTTTTGTGTATTTAATATAATTTTTGTATTTGTATGTGTACATAGAACATAAAAACGTTTTGTGGTTCCTTTTAGTATCTGCTAATAAATCTCAAAGGAAATATAATAAATGTTTTATTTTTATGTACAACTGTGTGTGCTTATATATATGGTAAGCCTTAAAGTAATAGGCTGTACAGTGTACACGTTGTGTTTGTTACCGCCGTTAAGTATGCAATATTTTTTTTCGTTTGTTTTACATTTGGTGTATACAAACGTTTTTTATATGTAAAATGTTAAGAATAGAAAGAAAAAAAAAAATAGAAAGACATGAATTGAAGGATGGAAATTTTGCAGGAAACTTTAAATAAATTCTTAAGTAGTAAAATAAGACGTCTTTTAAAGGCATATAAATTTACTTAACATTTTTGTAGAGTTTTAAGATTTCATCGAAAATATTAAACATTCGTGCAAAAAAAAAATTTCTTTTTATTGTTTAGGATTTAATATTTTTAACACAAATTCAGAATTTTTATGAAATAAATTGTGTAGTAAACATAACGTATTTTTAACAAATTTTCTGTTTAAAATACATACAAGTGCATACAAATAGGACCATTTAAGTTTTTTTCCTTTGCTTATCAATCGCTTTAGACAGTTGTTTTATCATTTAAGACCTATTTGCTTTTAAATATGCGCAATATATTTATTAAAACTAGTTATTTAGTGAGTTATAAACGGCAAAGGTTGCTAATATCGTGGCTTCTAATTTCAAGAACCGGAAAATTCTTTGTACACAAATAAATATCACCAAAGTTTTTAAAATATTTTGCACCGTACAAAAACAAAAAGAAACTTTTTTAATTAAAATAGTTCCAAATAATTAGGTTTCCACATAAAAAAATGTTCCCGAAGAAAAAATCAAAAAGGTTTTTTTACATTTAATTTGTGATCTAAAGAAATTCAGAATTTAAAATTTTTTCAATGACTACATAACCCGGCGTTTCCATGTAGCAATATTTATTGCTTCAATTGTTAAATTTAATTGCGTCCATAAAAATTGAGACGTGTAGACCCCAATTTGCCACATGTAGCAATTCATGGCGCAATTATTGCTATGCTGATTGCTTTAGTTTATATTGCCGCAATAAACTGTCAAAATCGTTTAATTTTCTTCGAATTCGAAAGGAAAATTAAAATAGTTTTGCCTGATAATAATAATTTAGAGTGAGATATGCCAAAAAAAAAAACATAAAAATTAAAACAAAAATATTAAATTTTGTAAATAAATTACTTGTGTCGTGTTCTCCACCCAATTTTCGTAGACAGACTTTAGCAATAAAGTGCCGTTATTCTGCCGACGTTTTTGCTTATGCCTAAAATTGCTTCGTGAAGACCCAGCGTAAAGAAAATATTTCAATGGGACATTTTTAAATTACAAAATACAGCATTTTTCCGACAAACAAATATTTTGTCCACAAAAGACAAAAAGTTTTTAAATTTGTTGGCTGTTTTTTTATGTACACAAGTTTTACAACAAAGTACAATATTTAGTTTTTCAATTTTATGCAATAGGAAGAGTTTTTCTATTTTGTACACTAACGTTTTTTATATATTCGATGAAAACTTAAAATATTGTGTTTTTCTTTGTTTTTAATTTCTGGTCCCTGTCTAAACGCCACATAGAGATCAAAAACCATTGACAGCGATATTAAAACAGCTGTTAGTTAAATCAGGTTAGTTAAATCCTATAAGTTTAAGTCTAGACGTGAAATATGTCAAATAAAAGTCTAATCCTCTAACTCAAGTCATTTTGTACATTAAAGTGAACAGCGTCGTTACCTGTGTTAGTTGGTTAAGCATATTTAAGAAAAAATTTGTTGTACGTTTTCCTCGGAAGTAAATACGTATTTTGCATAAGCCCTAACAGAGAGGCTTAGAATGAATGTTATTAAGTTCAACGAGTGTAAACGTTGTTCAAAAATAATATGTTTGTGAAAATTATTTTTCTTCACGAAGGGGTTGAAAATTACAGTATTGAACTAATTAATATTTAGTTTTTACAATTATTTTATTTGTTTTAGGCCAACTTCTGTTTATTATTAAAAATCAATTCATTATTTCTAAAATAATAAAAAAGTAAACAAATAAATAAATGAAATGAGTTTATCAGTTCCTTCACACCATAATACTTTAAACTAAATTAATTCAATATGATTTTCATGATGTTAAAAACGCATCTACAAAACCAAACGAGATTTAACACCAGAAAATAACACTAATCTTAGGCCGGTAAGATGTCGATTGAAAACGACAAAGCAACGTGTTGAATATATAGGAAGCTTTGTGTTTAATAATCTTCCTCAGGGCATAAGAGATGTTGAATGAATTCTCGTTTTTAAAAAAATATAGTGAAAAACTATTTGCTTCGTTATTTGGGAACACTTCCGGGGAATGAATCGCTATTGAAATTCAGCACAATCGCCCCATAACTTTCTAAGATATGAGCAAATAAACACGACTGCCTCTGTTTTACAATAATTTGTAGGTACCTTTGCTACTATTTATAGATATAATATGCTTCTATAGATATATGAGAAAAATTTTCGATAAAGCGGGCTCTAATCGGTAAAGTTATAGGCAAAAAGGTCTTTTTTTTTAAATATATATTCCAAATAAATTTTTTCAGACGACCGAGAGAGTCAATATTGGTATCATCTATAAGGACTTGACTAGCGCAATATAAGAACTATAAAAATTAAATTAAAATTTATGTTGGCCGTCACTACAAAATGGCGGACAATAAATTTATATATGCGTCAAATCAGGTATTTTAAAATGTAACTTCTTGAACAGCCTCAATATTGATGTCAAATGAAAGGGCTTGACCAGTAGAATACAGTAAATTATTAAAAAATGTAAATTCCAAGATGGAGTCTAAAACAAAATGGCGGAACAAATTATTTTAAACCCATCAATATGGGTGTCAAATGAAAGGGCTTGACTAGTACAATACAGATAACTACGTAAAAATTTAAAATCAATAATGGCGTATAATATGAAATATAGGTTAAGCTACGATGTGTGATTATACCTATGTACATGATGGTGAAGGGTATTATCAGATTTGGCACGGCCGAATATAGCACTCTTACTTGTTATACATATGTATAAATTAGTTTGAAAAAAAACAACATTTATGAATAGTTGTTATTTCAACATTAAATGAAAATCGCTTAGTGTTAATTATGAAAATGGTCTAAGTCAAAAATTTTTTAAAATTGGTTTTATTATTTATTTAAAATTGGTTGATGATAGTAATAACAAAGATGATAACACGACTTTTTGTGAATTTGTATAATTAGTACCATGTTATGTTACTCATTTCTTTTATTATATGAAAATGTTTTAGTTGTATTTTGATTGGTCATTAATTCAGTTTAGTGCTTTTGAAGATCTGCTAACAATAGTAACAGGAAAAAATAAATATGAATTTCAATTAAAAGTTAATATTTTTAGTCAAAAATTTATCTGATTTTACTCCAAATATTGAAATGATACTATTAGTTAAAAAAATTAATAGTTCTAATTAAAACATATTAAAAACAAATTTAATTAAAGTAGAATTAAGAAAAGTAATTTAATGTTTTATAACTTTTAAAATAATTTTAATAAATTTAATTACTTCTATAATTAAAATTTGGAATTATTTTTATAAAGTGTTAATTGCATTAATAACTACAGTATCCAGTCGGTGAGATTCCTAAAAAATTAACCTTATAAGTTGTTTTATAAAACTGCTTGAGATGACTCTGAATCACACATTTTTGATCTTTAATATAAAATATAAAGACTAAAACTATATAGAAATTTTGAATTAGTTTCATTGTATTTGGTCAATAGATTTAAAAAAAAAAATATATAATATATAAAGATCATATCATACATCCCTTAAGTTTTCCAAAAATATTTTTTTAACTTATAATGGTAACAACAATATATTACTTTTCACTTATAATTAATAAATATTATTATTATTATTATTATTATTATTATTATTATTATTATTATTATTATTATTTAGAATAAAATTAGTAAATATTCATAAACTTTTTTACTTATATTATTGTTCATTTTGAAAATGGTCGAAGTTAATTCAATGTCTAAAAACAATATTTCCGTATGAGATACACACAAAGTTATACATTCATAACAAATTTTTATCAATTAAGATTTAATAAATTCAAAATTTAAATCGGTCAACATCTATTTTTTATACCCCTAAACGCCACGCCATTCTGCACGCCCCCTCAGGTTGGCCAGACTGCTGGACCGATCTTCTTGAAATTTGCACATAATATAACTAAGACTCTGGTATGATTAATAGAATATTTTTTTACCATGCCTACTTTAACGCCCACTTTTTTTAATTATTTTCTTGCATCGACTTCGATGAAATTTTAAACTAAGATAGATCTGCATACCGTAGAACACAAATGGCTTAAGGTTTTTATACCCTTCACACAGTGAAAAAGGGTATATATAGGTTTGTCATTCCGTGTGAAATTTCTACAATTTTCATTTCCATAAAGTATATATTTTCTGAAAGCTTATGAATAGGGGAGTCGATTAAGACCTGTCAGTCTGTCCGTCTGTCCGTGTGTATGTTGAAATCAACCTTTTGAAGCCCCCTGACATCGCTTGGACCCGGGTGAGGTATTAAAATATCAGAAATATTCGGGAGTAGATCGGTATTGAAAATCAAAAACATCGGTACATAAACAACTGAGATATGAGCAAAAACCCACGACCACCTCGATTTGTTTTTCACAAAAACAACATTACAACAATAACATACATACATACAAACGTGTTTACTGGTTAGAGAAAACGTGGCATCGAATCCCAGCTGAGCCAAAAAAAAAAAATTTTTTTAAATTTTTTTATATTTTTTTTTTTAATTTTTTATTTAATATATTATTTATATTTTTTTATTAATATTATTTTTTTGAATTTTTTTTGGGTTATATTTTATATATATATTTTAATTATTTTTTTTAAATTTTTTTTTAAATTTTTTATTTTAATATTTTTTTTATATATTTTTTATTTTTTTTTTAGTTTTTTTTTTATTTTTTTCACATACATACGTAAATTTAAAATTTTACAATGGGATGTTTTTATATATGTATGTATGTTTTTTATATGTACGTACGTATTTCATATGGGATGAATGGTGATACAAACTATTGTTATTGCGTGACTATACGTTGTGAAGGGTATATAAGATTCGGCACGGCCGAATATAGCGCTTTTACTTGTCAATTTTATTTTTATTATATTTTTTTATATTTTTTTCATTTTTTTATTATTTTTTTTTTATTTTTTTTAAATTTGTTTTTATTTTTTTATTTTATCTATATTATTTATATTTTTATAATTCTTTTTTTTATTTTAAATTTTTTTTATATCTTTTTTTATTTTTTTTATATAGTTTTTTTTTTTAATAAACATACGTAAATTTATAATGTTTTTATATATGTTTTTTATATGTATGTACATATTTCATATGAGATGAATGGTGATACTATTGTTATTGCATGACTGCACGTTGTGAAGGGTATTCTATATTCGGCACGGCCGAATATAGCACTCTTACTTGTTTTAATATAAAAAATATTTCCTATAAATAATTTATATGGCAAAACAACGTTTGTCGGTTCAGCTAGTAATATGTATAAAATTTTAAAAACTAAATTTTTTTTTAATATGATAGAAAAAAATAAACATTAAATAATCATCAAAATTTTAAAATAGAAAGTTCCTGGACCTAAAAACTACAAGTTGAAAATGTAGCATGTGAAATAAATGAAAAAAGTTCTTATATCCGACTAGAGTTTATATTTTATATAATAAAGTTGTTTTAATAGAGTATTAACATAAAATAAATTGTATTTATTTAAATTAATTTTTATCTTTTAATTTAACACCTGAAAGTATACACTACATCAACTATGCAATGTGTATAACAAGTGGAATTTTCTTGGCGTTAAATTAAAGCCAATTCAAAATTATATTCATTTACGCTAATACAATACATATTAGTTTAACAATGTGTATTACCTTCACTTATTTGCTGAGATTTTGAAGTGTAAAACAAAACGATGTTTGCAAAACATGGCACTTGTACAAGTATTATACACCTAAAAGTATACTTAACGTTTTTTATGTTTATAAATTGAGCTGTATTTTACAGATATTTTTTTTTTTAATATTTATTGTCATTACAAAACAAAAAAAAAGCAATTTATACTGTTGCTTTGAAATATCATCACATTTTCAATTTTATCTCATCCCATCGCAATTCAACATTTGTTCTTACCTGTTTCATTTTTCTTTAAAATTTGTTTTCTGTGCGATAATTTAAACTTTTGGTGGTGTTTTTTGTTTTGTTCTGGTCATAACTTGTTTTTCTTGTTGTTGTTTTCGTATTGTGTTATTGTTATTTTTATTTATTGTTATTTTACTCCTTTTAAGCTTTTTGCCTTTCTTTGTTTATGGAGCCTTCAGCAGTCCTTTTTATTTGAACATTTAAAGAGGGAACTTTAAATACAACAGGGGGAGTGATAAAGCTCTACCTTATGAAATCTTTAACAAATATATTCGGCAATTTAGGTGAAAAAAAAGCGAGGGGTTGTAAAAACACATGCGGCGTTATTAAAAACACAAGAATTTAGAGAAGGCATTTGAAATGTGGTAATTATACCCTTCACACAGTGAAAAAGGGTATATATAGGTTTGTCATTCCGTGTGAAATTTCTACAATTTTCATTTCCGACCCCATAAAGTATATATTTTCTGAAAGCTTATGAATAGGGGAGTCGATTTAGCTCTGTCAGTCTGTCCGTCTGACCGTCTGTCCGTGTGCATGTTGAAATTAACTTTTTGAAGCCCCCCGATATCGCCTAGACCCGGGTGATGTATTAAAATATCAGAAATATTCGGGAGTAGATCGGTATTGAAAATCAGAAACATCGGTTCATAAACAACTGAGATATGAGCAAAAACCCACGACCACCTCGATTTTTTTTACAAAAACAACATCACAACAACAACATACATACATACAAACGTGTATATTGGTTAAAGTAAACGTGAGATCGAGTCCCAGCTGAGCCAAAAATTTTTTTTTTTATTTTTTATATTTATTTTTTTAATTTTTTTTATTGTTTTTTTGTTTTATATTTATTATTTATATATTTTAATTATTTTTTTTTTTAAATTTTTTTTTTTAATTTTTTAAAAAAAAATTTTTAAAAAAAATGTTTTTTAACATACATACGTAAATTTTTAATTTTACAATGGGATGTTTTTATATATGTATGTTTTGCATGACTACACGTTGTGAAGGGTATATAAGATTCGGCGTGGCCGAATATATCACTCTTACTTGTTTTTACGTTGAGTTATTGTTTAAAAAAATCCATTAACAGTTGCGACGTTTGGGTTGATTTTTGCTTGATATTCAGCTGCATAAATAAGTAAATTAAATACGAAAATTTTTTAAAATAAGAAATTTGCTAATTGTTTAGAAAATATTTTAAGAATTCGGTATTTTATTTTATTTTGTTGTTTTTTCTCGTTCGACCCTCACGGACTACTATTGTCAACACTACCCAGCAAAAAAAATTGGAGGTAGTACAAAGCGCGAATTACGTTTTAAAGACTTCTAATCAATTGTGTAAAAGCATTCAATCTAAATGACTTCCTAAATGTTAAATAAAATGTGATAAATGATGTGCTTAATTAACCCTTTCGCGGACACTGGCGTCTATAGACGTCAAAACAAAGTTTTCTCCAGGGACACGACGTATATACACGTCATAAAATGTTTACCTCATAGAACCTATACGAAACAACATTTCTAATAACAAACTTGTTTAAAGTATGTATTAATGTCTTGCACATACTATCATATGTGTGTAGACAGTGTTTTAGAGAAAAAAAAAAAAAAAACACCAAAATGTGCAACTAATAAAAGTCGTTAAAAACAGTCATATTTTCTAATTCGGGGTTCCCCATATACGCATTACGTGTATAGCCATCGCGACATCAGGACGCGCCGTACTTAGATGAGAATTGCTTCATAAAGTAAAAATGTATGTCTGTAGGATGTCCATAAAAATAAGGGGAACAAATTTTAAAACGTTTAAAATTAGTAATTTGAAGGTATGTTTTTTTATCGCAAAAATTATTAAATTTTTTTAGCAGTGAAATCAATTTATATTTTTAATATACAAAATATAATTTGTAAACTATTACTAAGCTGAAAATGTATTTTATTTAACGTTCAAAGCTTTTGAAAATGACCTAAGACAGAAAAAAAGATGCTTTAGAAAAGTTGTTTGCTGCACTAGATTCGGATGAAAGCAGCTACTCCGAAACAGATCCCAAATCTTCAGAGCCATTTGCTGATGATGGCAAATTCTCAGGAGACCCAAATTACATCCCGGAAAAATTAAGATCGGAAACTTCTTTTAGCTCAACTGATACAAATTTAGAATCTTTCGTACATGTTCATGATAACGACGAAAATGTTTTGAATGCAAGCGATATAGATGATATTTGGAATTCGGAAAGTGAAAGTATTCCCGATTTTTTGTTTGACAAAAGTCAATCAGTCCTAAAAATTACTTTACCCGTAAGTTTTAGTCCTTATGATGCCTTTATGGACAATTTGGATACGTCATACTGCTTTTGTATCACATTTAAGACACAAGTAAACGCATGACGTTCATAACCGTCAAAAACAAAACATTATTTTTTGCCATGATATAGTTTTTATTTTTAAACACATGATGATGTAAACACATGATATTCAATGACACGCTAATGTTAAAATAAATCATTAGTGTTTTCATCTAAATTTAATCACTTCGTTACTTTTTTGTCATAGATTTTTTTTGCTGGGTAGTGAATATACCAAAGTGGTTTTTTGAAATGTTTTCATAAATCTTTCGAAAGTTTTCTCTTTAATTATATTAAAACTTTATTTTTTGTGCGTTCTTTATAATTTATTTTTAGTAAATTTCCTTTTTTCAATTTTCCCAGAAATAAATAAACAAGAAACTTTTTGTTGATGTTTTAAATTTTCTTTCTTTAATAATTTTTTCTCAAATAAAAAAAACATTTAAAACTTTTAAAAAACTTCTTTGTTTTAGTAAATATTTAAAAAGTTTTTTTTCAGCAATTTGTTCTAGTTTTTGTACATTTCTCAAAAAATTTATATTTAGTAAATTTTACAAAAATTTTCCATTTCTAGTAATTTTTCTAAATTTTTAAAGTTTTTAATTGTTAATAAATTATTTTTAAATTTTGTTTATATATCAAAAGGCAAATCTTTTTTTTTTTTGTCTTTTTTTACTCTTCACACAGTGAAAAAAGGGTATATATAGGCTTGTCATTCCGTGTGAAATTTCTACAATTTTCATTTCCGACCCCATAAAGTATATATTTTCTGAAAGCTTATTAACAGGGGAGTCGATTAAGCTCTGTCAGTCTGTCCGTGTGTATGTTGAAATCAACTTTTTGAAGCCCGCCGATATCGCTTGGACCCGGTTGAGATATTAAAATATCAGAAATATTCGGGAGTAGATCGATATTGAAAATCAGAAACATCGGTACATAAACAACTGAGATATGAGCAAAAACCCACGACCACCTCGATTTTTTTTCACAAAAACAACATTACAACAACAACATACATACATAAAAACGTGTATAATGGTTAGAGAAAATGTGGCATCGAATCGCAGCTGAGCCAAAACAATTTTTTTTTATTTATTTTTATATTTGTTTTTTAATTTTTTTTTATTTTTTATTTAATATATTATTTATATTTTTATTATTATTTTTTTTTAATTTTTTTTTTTAATTTTTTTTTTAAATTTTTTTTTTATTTTTTTTGTTTTATATTTATTATATATATTTTAATTATTTTATTTTAATTTTTTTTTAATATTTTTAAAAAATTTTTTTTTTATTTTTTTTTTAACATACATACATACGTAAATTTATAATTTTACAATGGGATATTTTTATATATGTATGTGTTTTATATGTATGTACGTATTTCATATGGGATGAATGGTGATACAAACTACTGTTATTGCATGACTACACGTTGTGAAGGGTATATAAGATTCGGCACGGCCGAATATAGCGCTCTTACTTGTTTTTTTATCAAATGTATCGATTTAAATATGCTCAACATTATAAAACATACTTTGCAGGTCCTCGATAATAATATATTATCCCTTTAAATATTTTATATTTATCTTTCTGCCTTCAAAAATAGTAAAAGTCTTGCATTAAGGATATCAAATCATTGAAAGTTCCTTAGACAAGGGTGTATGAAATACTCGCATTTAAAGAAATGACAAAAATACCACAAACAATAATATTTATTTTATTTCACATTTTCTTTTAACGGTTTTATTTAACAATGTGCTTTAAGTTGAAATCTTTTTTTTTTACACTTTTGTATACATTAAAGAATATGTTTGTGTAGAAGTTTAAAAGAAAATGTATTGATTTCCTACAAGAAATGCTAGCAGCTCTTGGATACAAGTTAATCTTTAAATTATTTAAATACATTTACATACATTATGCAAAAATATACTGCAAAGTACTTGTTGCAGATATTTTATTTTGATGCCAAGAAAGTATTTTTAAGCTTGACAAGTGTGATGTGTTTCTTTTTTTGTGGTTGAAATTTAAAATTTTAAAAAAATTCTGAATTCTTTTTGAAGTAATGTTTTCTTGAAGTTGAAGTAATATTTTCTTGAAGTTATGCTTAACTGTGTCTATCTATAACTTATAATCATTAACATTTTTTTATTGTCTACTAAAATTATTTCAAGGGAAATTAACGCGTTTTGGACTGAAAGTAACTTTACTTACATTTATTGTTGCAAATAAAATGAAAGCTATTGGCTATAAAAACTTTTTCTTTAATTTTCTTTTGCTTTTGAAAATTATTTTTTATTGCACATGTTTTTAGGTGCAAAACACATAAAGTTTTAATTATTATTCATTTATTATCTTTGTGCATAGTTTCTTTTATAACACTTTGTGATGTCGTTTTCTTTATTTGTACGAAAAACTTAAGGCTTTCAAGCTTTTGTTTTACTTTAATGATAGGTTTTACAAACTAAAATATAATTTAGATTTTTATGTTGTGTATTTGGGAAATTTTTAAAAAATTGTTTATGTTTTTTGTCAGTTTATTAAATTTTTCTTTTTCGAGTAAATTTAAAAAAAAAATATGATTATTTCGTTTCTAACAAAAAAATATTATATTATAATACATATATATAATATTTTAGCAAATTTTGTAAAAGTTTACTTTTTATAAATTTTTAAATAATTTTGTATTTTTAATAAACTCTTAAATTATTTTATATTTTAAGTAAATCTTTTGAACATCTTAAATTTCTATTAAATTTCTTTAAAGTTTTATATCTTATTTTTAATTAACTTTTTAAAACGTTTATATTTTTAGTAATTTGTTTTTTAATTTTGAATAATTTTTTTTTTTTCAATTTTACTACATTTAAATTTTTTTGAATGTAGTACAATAAATAAGGAACATAGGCTATTCACAGAGAATCTCCAATTTTTTCGGCTTTAAGCTAAATATCTGAGTTCGTTAAAAGATATGCCAGTTTCATTAAAGAAAGTCCTTCGCCAAGTGTTTCGAGGTCGGCCTCGTTTTCGCGAGCCTGGTGGATTCCACTCTAGTACTGCGCGACATATTTCATCATAGAGCTTTCTTAGCGTGTGACCAGTTATAAAGGGTAATTTTTTAGCTATTATCTTTTTGGCAACACTGTTTAAACCAGTGACGCACGTTTCGTGTTTTGTTTCACTGTCAAACATCTTCAGTTTGGTCTATAATTTAACCATGAATCGTCTTACAAACGAACAACGCTTACAAATTTTTAAATTTTATTATCAAAATGCGTGCTCTGCTAAGAAAGTTCATCACACCTAAATCGTTCCGCAAAATTTTCCACGTTATTGAGTAACAGAGGCCCAATTGTTGCGTTAATAAGCAGAATTGTCGATTTTGGAGTGAAGATCTGTTAGAAGCATTACAAGAGCTACCAATGCATCCAGAAAAAGCCACAGTTTGGTGCGGTTTATGGGCTGGTGGCATCATTGGACCGTATTTCTTCAAAGATGATGCGAATCGTAACGTAAGTGTGAATGGTGAGCGCTACCGTGAGATGATATCCAACTTTTTTTTGCCCAAAATGCAAAAGCTTGACTTGCATGACATGTAGTTTCAACAAGACGGTGCCACATGACACATAGAACGCTTAACAATGGACTTATTGAGAGGCGAGTTCGGTGACCATTTTATTTCACGTTAAAGACCGGTCAATTGGCCGGCTTTTTTGGATAAAAAAACTGGTGTATTCGACATTCGAAAAATCAACATTTGGAAAAAACCGCCAGCTGAAAGATGAAAAAAACCGGGTTTTCCACCGGTTGTAAAACCGAGTCGATCACCCTAGTATGTATGTATGTATGAAAATTGAAAAAAAATCTTTTTTAGCTCAGCTGGGATTCGATGCCACGTTTATTCAAACCAGTAACCACGTTTGTATGTATGTTGTTGTTATTGTGAAAAAAAACGAGGTTGTCGTGGTTTTTACCTAATATCTCAGTTGTTTATATAGCGATTTTCTGATTTTAAATGCCGATGTACTCCCGAATATTTCGAATATTTCAATACTTCCCGCGGGTCCAGGCGATATCGGGGGGCTTCAAAAAGTTGATTTCAACATACACACGGACATACAGTCAGACGGACAGACTGACAGAGCTTAGTCGACTCCCCTATTCATAAGCTCTCAGAAAATATATACTTTATAGGGTCGGAAATGAAAATTTTAGAAATTTCACACGGAATGACAAACCTAAAAACAATCATAACTAACACACATTTATGAAATTTCACAAAAGCTCTCTGATGCTCTAAAAGAACAGAAGAAATGTAATTTTCTTTTGTCATTCATTAAAAAAGTTCGTCTTTAATCTTAATTTGTTTTTCTTATAAGAATATAATTTTAACTGGTGATGTTATTTTGACCGGCACTGTATATTCAAGAACTTAAAAAAATACAAAAAGTACGATACAAATAGGAACAAGTAAGAGCGCTATATTCGGCCGTGCCGAATCTTATATACCCTTCACAACGTGTAGTCATGAAATAACAGTAGTTTGTATCACCATTCATCTCATATGAAATATGTACGTACATACATATAAAAAATATACATATATAAAAAACATCCCATTGTAAAATTATAAAATTACGTATGTATGTTAAAAAAAAAATAAAAAAAAAATTAAAAAAAAAAAATGTAAAAAAAAAATTTAAAAAAAAAATTAAAGAAAAAAAAATTTAAAAAAAAAATTTTTTAAAAAATAAATAAAATATATATTATTAATATAAAACAAAAAAAAAAATAAAAAAAAAATTTAAAAAAAAAAATAATAAAAACATAAATAATATATTAAATAAAAAATAAAAAAAAAATTAAAAAAAAACAAGTAAGAGCGCTATATTCGGCCGTGCCGAATCTTATATACCCTTCACAACGTGTAGTCATGCAATAACAGTAGTTTGTATCACCATTCATCTCATATGAAATACGTACATACATATAAAAAATATACATATATAAAAAACATCCCATTGTAAAATTATAAATTTACGTATGTATGTTAAAAAAAAATAAAAAAAAAATTTAAAAAAAAAATTTAAAAAAAA
The DNA here is from genome assembly GCA_941918925.1 of Phyto melanocephala. NCBI lineage: Eukaryota > Metazoa > Arthropoda > Insecta > Diptera > Rhinophoridae > Phyto > Phyto melanocephala. The sequence continues at coordinate 46,690,601 of OW799233.1, read as the reverse complement.
AATTAAAAAAAAAATTTAAAAAAAAAATTAAAAAAAAAAATTTTTTTTTAAAATAATTAAAATATATATAATTAATTTAAAACAAAAAAAAAATAAAAAAAAAATTAAAAAAAAAAATTAAAAAAAAAATAATAAAAATGTAAATAATATATTAAATAAAAAATAAAAAAATATAAAAAAAAATTAAAAAAAAAAATTAAAAAAAAAATTTTTAATATATAAAAAAAATTTTTTTTTGGCTCAGCTGGGATTCGATGCCACGTTTTCTCTAACCAGTATACACGTTTGTATGTATGTATGTTGTTGTTGTAATGTTGGTTTTGTGAAAAAAAAACCGAGGTGGTCGTGGTTTTTTGCTCATATCTCAGTTATTTATGTACCGATTTTTCTGAATTTCAATAGCGATCTACTCCCGAATATTTCCAACATTTTAATACCTCATGCGGGTCCGGGCGATGTCGGGGGGCTTCAAAAAGTTGATTTCAACATACACACGGACAGACGGACAGACGGACAGGGCTTAATCGACTTCCCTATTCATAAGCTTTCAGAAAATATATACTTTATGGGGTCGGAAATGAAAATTGTAGAAATTTCACACGGAATGACAAACCTATATATACCCTTTTACACTGTGTGAAGGGTATAAAAAATTAAAAAAAAATTTTTAAAATATAAAAAAAATTTTTTTTTGGCTCAGCTGGGATTCGATCCCACGTTTACTTTAGCCAATATACAAGTTTGTATGTATGTATGTTGTTGTTGTAATGTTGTTTTTGTGAAAAAAAAATCGAGGTGGTCGTTAGTTTTTGCTCATATCTCAGTTGTTTATGTACCGATGTTTCTGATTTTCAATAGCGATATACTCCCGAATATTTCTGATATTTGAATACCTCACCTGGGTCCAAGCAAAGTCGGGGGGCTTCAAAAAGTTGATTTCAACATACACACGGACAGACGGTCAGACGGACAGACGGACAGACTGACAGAGCTTAATCAACTTCCCTATTCATAAGCTTTCAGAAAATATATACTTTATGGGGTCGGAAATGAAAATTGTAGAAATTTCACACGGAATGACAAACCTATATATACCCTTTTTCACTGTGTGAAGGGTATAAAAAGAACTTTTATATTTGCCCATATGATCTTCAATCTCACCTCGAAAAATTTAATAGTCACTAATGTAAACGTAGAAAATACAAAAAGTACCATAGTAACCTAGCTTTTCGGTAGCTTATAACATTTTTAGTGTTACCTCGTGTCAATAGTTTCTAATTAAAAAAAACGAGCTTCATAAACGTACCATAAAAAGTACGATACAAACTCAAAAAAGTATCTGTTGTATCGATAAATATATTTTTAATCTCAACTTGAATCAATGGTCCCTAGTTGCAAAAATCTATATCCATAAACGTAGACAGTACTAAAAGTACCATTAAAATAGAAATAGTACTAATTTGGTAGAACATGTAATTTTCAACCTCATTCCGAACTTGGATCAAAAGTAACTAATATAAAATTTTTAGATTCGTAAATTTAGAAAATGTAAAAAGTTCCATAAAAGTGGGAAAAAAGTACATTTTTGGGTTTCCCATACCGATGTACAAATGCAAAGTTGAAAGCGTTTAAGAATGTATTTAACAATAAAAAATGTTTATACACATAAACTTAAAATGAACCAATCTTTTTTTTATGAAAACAAATATGTTCTGAAAAGTACCAAAATCTTTCTTGTATATTCCCCTTTCTACCCCGTTATGAATTTGTTTCTAGTTTCACTATATTACATATATTAGACAATTTTTTTTATGCCTAGGGAAATTTTATTTCTAATTTCAAACCGATTTTTCCTAGTAATTAGGAATTATACTCATTTAATCTTATTTTCTTCTTTCCAAAAATTTCATCTAAATAATTGTCAATATTTTATTAGGCAATAATAATCAAATAATGTCGAATTGCGTAATATAATAATTTAAATTACCATAAAAAAGGGACAATTTTTAACTGTAGTACAAGAGAGAAATATTCTGAAATCCTTTTAATATGGTTTGTTGTAGTAACTAATATAATTTACCTGATAAAATTATATCGATTGTACCTGATTTAACCCTCTTAAAGTTCGAATTTCTAAAAGTCTCTTTTGAGTAGAGGCGGAACTCACTTTCAAAATTTCATGTCTCTAGTTTTTTTTGCATTTATTCTGTGCGATGTTAAAACAGTCAGTCATATTACTCTTTTATATATAGATTAATTAATTCTATACACTAGGGTGAAAAAATATATTTGTTTTTTATTGGTTGTGTACAATCTGTTGCCTTAAAGTATACCCCACAAAAAACGTATTTCATTATAACCTTAGGAAGGCTGTAAAAAAATATGTTTTGTGTATAAAATAGGTCCCTAAATATATGCTTTCATTTCATATTTATTCAATTTATACAATATTATCTATATATTTTTTATATTTTAGTAGTAGAATTGCACACACACACACACACACGCACGCACACATACTTGATTTTGTGTTTTTTTAAGGCAAATTGTGTTGGTGCTAACAACAATGTATGTGTTTCAGCGTCTTATATATGTATATGATGTGTATATGATGAGTGCATTGGTGGGCGTTTATACATTTTCAGAGTTAATTTTAAAAGAAATCTAATAAATTTAATATTTTAAGAAATTTATTTGTATGCTAACGCAAATCTTAAGTTGCTTGGCTAATATTCACATTATAGTAAAACAAAGTAATTTAAAACAAGTAAAAATGCTATATTCACCATCAAGTATATAGGTTAGTGACTAAATCGTAGCTTAGTTTTGATTTAATGTTATTTGCCATTTTGTTTTATTATTTTCGACGCCATCTTTGACTTTAATTTTTTTCACAGTTCTACTGCGTTTTACTGGTCAAGCCCTTTTATTTGATATCCATATTGATAAGTTAAAAAAAAATATCCGCCATTTTGTCAAGTAGGGCATGTTGGTTTTGAAATTTTCAACAGTTTACTGTATAACACTGGTCAAGTCTTTTTATTTGCTATCCATATTTTGGGCGTAGAATGGGGCAAAGCCGTGATTACTAGTTTTGACCCATATATCCGCCATTTTATTTTAGACGCCATATTGGAGTTAACATTTTTTCATTATTTATTGTATTCTCCTGCAAAGTGCTTTCGTTTCATGCCAATATTGAGGCGGTTGAGGTGGGTACATTTTTAATTACTAGATTTTATTCATATACAAATTAATTTTATGCCATTTTGTAGTAGCGGCCACTGTGGATTTTAAATTTTTTATATATTATATTAAGCTAGTCATACCCTTTTTTTGGATACCGAAATTGTTCCTCTCTGTTATTCAAATGTTGAAAGAAATCGATTTTTGTTTTTACATTTAGGGAAAACCACCCAAACATTTGTATATTTGCGTTTATATCTCAGTTAAATCTAAGCCGATTTGTTATTTTTTCTCCACAATAATTTTACGGCTTGTTTTCTGGTGTCTTTACCATGTGCAAAAATTAATTGTAAGTTCTAACAACTTAATATATTTAAAAAGATATGTTTTTCAAAATTAGTTTTGCCTATAACTTTATCAGTTAGTAGTCGATTGTTACAAAATTTATTAAGAATATCCCTATAGCTGTATTGTACCTTAAATTTGCAAATGAAAATCGATTTTTTCAATTTATATACAATTGAGAGAGTAAATTTTTGTACCAAATGAAGGAAAAAAAATTAAAATCCACGATGGCCGCTACTACAAAATGGTAGTCAATAAATTTTTACATGGGTTAGGTCGGGTATCTCAAAATGTTTCCCGTGATCTCCACAATATTAATATCAAAAGAAAGGGATTGACCCGAAGAATACAATAAACTATTAAAAAAGTTTAAATTCCAAAATGGCGTCTTAAACAAAATGACGAAAATTCTTTTTAGCCCCATCAATATGGGTATCAAATGAAAAGGCTTGACTAGCAGAACACAGTTAACTATAGTGAAATCTAAAATCAAAGAAAGTGTCAGAAATAATATAGAAAATGGCATATTGCATGAAATCTAGGCTTAACTAAGATATTGGTCATTATAACTATTTACATGATGGTGAAGGGTTTTTTCAGATTCGGCACGGTTAAATATATGTATAGCACTTTTATTTCTTTAAGTTGGCTTAAGTTTTTTCTACCGAAAAAAGTTTTTTACGACAAATGTTGACAAATTATAAAAGGAACTTGTCCTTCAGGTCTGCGACCTTTACATTGTTGCATGTTTTTCTTTTCTTATGTATTTTATAAAACAAAACTTATGTTGTATAAAAAGAAAACTCACTTGTGGCTAATGCCGCCATTTTTATTTATCAATAATGGATTTTTTAGGCTTTATATTTTGCTATAAAATCATACCAAACCTTAAAGTCAATTCTTTTGAAACCATATTCCCTGAAGTATATTTTATATTAATCAGGTTTCTTTAAAAAAATATAAAATTTGATTAAAAGTTACCAGCTTGTTGTTATCTAGAGAAGATTAGTTTTTTTAAAATATGCAAAAAAAAATTATTTTTAAATTATATTCAAATTTAACTACTATATTTAAAAATTCTGCTACTAGTTCTTGTGTTTATATGTCCTGTTTTTGATTATAACACAGGTTGGCTTACGCCTCCTAAAACTAAATGTCGACATTTTATTTCAGCAATGCAACCAACCAAATATTTTTTCTTAAAAACAAAAATGAACAGTGAACAGAAAACTAAAAAGTCCAAACTGCACACCATAACATACACTCTTTGTGCAAGAACAGTATAGAAAAAAGGACCAGTCACTGGAAAAATAAACGGTCTTAATTCAGTTGTTTGTTAAAGTGCGTTGTAGCAGAAACCTTTCCCCCGCTTCTAGTTACTGGTGTTTTTGTTGCCCCCAATTAAGTTTAATTACTACAAAAGCCAGTTGAAAAAAATTCCCTTGTTTTAGAAAACTTTTGTTTGTCCATCTCTTTTACTCTTTTACACTTTTGTCTATTTGTCTTCATTTGTAGTTCATTTACAGTTTTTTAGTTTATGTTAATTAAGGCAATTTTCAAGGATCAAAGATTTTTAGCGAATAGGAATAACAAATTTTTTTTAAACTATAAAACATGAAACATCTTTAAAACAAGTTTTCGTTTTAAAAGAGCAAAACAGGCAGACAAAAACAAAAAAAAAGCTGTACATTTTTAAATCGTAAACAAAAAAATTAAATTTGTGTGTAAAATATTCAAGCTATGTTTCGCAGGAAACAAATAATAATGGTATATTCGACCCTGCCAAATCTTATATACCCTTCACCATCATGTTTATATTAATCTGTCCTTTGGTTTCGAACGTCATATTGGATTTTTGAAAAAAATCGATTTACGTTTGTAGATCTTAGAAAAAACACCGAAAAGTTTTGTTGGTGCTCAGATATCAGTTACTTTCCTTAATATACCTACAGATATTTTTAATTTCTGAAAGGAATAACTTTCGAGACAAAATATTAAAAAAAAATTTTATATAAAATATATTGTAGCCTATAATTTTGCTGATTAGCGATTTTTGTAAAATTTTTACAAATTGTGCTGGGGGCATTTTATATATAAAATTAGTAATAGACATGTCTATAAATTATACAAGGACTATGAAAATAATATGGGGGATACAAGAGGCAGTCATATTTATTTGTTTATATCTCAGTAAGCAAGAGGGCGATTATGCTGGACATCAATAATTCATTTACGAATACTTCCAAAAGACTGATACCACATACAGATCTGTGCAATATGTGGAAATTTTAAAAGCTTATTTCAAATTTAGAAATTTTTTAAAAAGTTGTTTTTAGGTTAATACTTTTAAAACTATTAAAAAAATATTTTTTTAAAAATGTGTGTTTAAAAAAATTTATATAAATATATATAAGTTTTTTTTAAACTTTTTTTAAAGGAAATTTTTTTAAAATTTTCTTTCCATAAAAAATTTTTTTTTGATAGGAAATTTTCCAAAAATATTCTTTTATATGGAAAATTTTTAAAATATTTTCTTTTGATAGGAAATTTTTTAAAAATTTTATTTTTATAGGAAATTTTTCAAAAATTTTCTTTTTATAGGAAATTTTTAAAAAAAATTTTTTTTATAGGAAATTTTTCAAAAATTTTTTTTTAATAGGAAATTTTTCAAAAATTTTATTTTAATAGGAAATTTTTCAAAAATTTTCTTTTTATAGGAAATTTTTCAAAAATTTTCTTTTTATAGGAAATTTTTCAAAAATTTTCTTTTAATAGGAAATTTTTCAAAAATTTTCTTTTAATAGGAAATTTTTCAAAAATTTTCTTTTTATAGGATATTTTTCAAAATTTTCTTTTGATAGGAAGTTTTTCAAAAATTTTCTTTTTATGGAAAATTTTCAAAAATATTCCTTTTGTAGGATATTTTTCAGAAATTTTCTTTTTATAGGAAATTTTTCAAAAATTTCCCTTTTATAGAAAATTTTTCAGAAATTTTCTTTTTATAGGAAATTTTGCAAAAATTTTCCTTTTATAGGATATTTTTCAAAAATTTTCTTTTTATAGGAAATTTTCCAAAAATTTTCTTTTATATGGAAAGTTTTTAAAATATTTTCTTTTGATAGGAAATTTTTTAAAAATTTTCTTTTTATAGGAAATTTTTCAAAAATTTTCTTTTTATAGGAAATTTTTCAAAAATTTTCTTTTTATAGGAAATTTTTCAAAAATTTTCTTTTTATAGGAAATTTTTCAAAAATTTTCTTTTTATAGGAAATTTTTCAAAAATTTTCTTTTTATAGGAAATTTTTCAAAAAATTTTCTTTTAATAGGAAATTTTTCAAAAATTTTATTTTTATAGGATATTTTTCAAAAATTTTCTTTTTACAGGAGTTTTTCAAAAATTTTCTTTTATAGGAAATTTTTCACAACTTTTCTTTTTATAGAAAATTTTTCACAAATTTTCTTTTGATAGGAGATTTTTCAAAAATTTTCTTTTATATGGGAAATTTTTAAAATATTTTCTTTTGATAGGCGATTTTCAAAAATTTTCTTTTTATAGGAAATTTTTCAAAAGTTTTCTTTTTATAGGAAATTTTTAAAAAATTTTCTTTTTATAGGAGAAAATTTAAAAAAATTTTGTTTTAATAGGAAATTTTTCACAAATTTTCTTTTGATAAGAGATTTTTCAAAAATTTTCTTTTATATGGGAAATTTTTAAAATATTTTCTCTTGATAGGAGATTTTCAAAAATTTTCTTTTTATAGGAAATTTTTAAAAAGTTTTCTTTTTACAGGAGTTTTTCAAAAATTTTCTTTTATAGGAAATTTTTCACAAATTTTCTTTTTATAGAAAATTTTTCACAAATTTTCTTTTGATAGGAGATTTTTCAAAAATTTTCTTTTATATGGGAAATTTTTAAAATATTTTCTTTTGATAGGAGATTTTCAAAAATTTTCTTTTTATAGGAAATTTTTCAAAAGTTTTCTTTTTATAGGAAATTTTTAAAAAATTTTCTTTTTATAGGAAATTTTTCACAAATTTTCTTTTGATAGGAGAAAATTTAAAAAAATTTTGTTTTAATAGGAAATTTTTCACAAATTTTCTTTTGATAAGAGATTTTTCAAAAATTTTCTTTTATATGGGAAATTTTTAAAATATTTTCTTTTGATAGGAGATTTTTAAAAAAATTTCTTTTTATGGGAAATTTTTCACAAGTTTTCCTTTTATAGGAAGATTTTCAAAAATTTTCTTTTTATGGGAAATTTTTCAAAAATTTTCTTTTTATGAAAAATTTTCAAAAATATTCCTTTTGTAGGATATTTTTCAGAAATTTTTAAAAATTTTTTGTGGTAGGAAATTTTTCAAAAATTTTTTGTGGTAGGAAATTTTTCAAAAATTTTCTTTGGTAGGAAATTTTCAAAAAACTAAAAAAATTAAAAAAATTTCCGTTTATAGGAAGTGTAACTTCGAAAACACAAATATCAAATACTTTCAAAAGACATGCCATGATATATTGAAGCTAAATGAATGTTTTGCTTATGGTACTGTATAAGTTTTATTTTATTGTTACAAACAGGTGTGCACAAACTAAAACTCAATAAGTTGAATGTGAGGATAAAATATTAATAAAGAAATTTATAACATAAATAAATAATAGCATTAGTATTTACTACTCATAAAATTGTATGTAAAAATATCCAGTCTGTACTTTTAAATTTCACGGTAATGTATAAATAAAATTTTATATATTTATAGATAAAAACTTGAAGCATACTTTGAAGGGCAGACATTAAATAAAAAAAAATACTGCCTGCCATATATTATGAAAGTATATTTCTTTGTTACTTGTCGTTTCGTATATAAAATGTTTATAACATTGTTGTTGTCAATAAATGTTATTTTCTTTTACAAAGTTTTATAACAAGAGTGCACAAATTTCAAATAAAAAAATGTTATATAATGACCTTCGTCTTATGATCATATCACCTCCAGTAATACAAACATTATTATCCAAAAAAAACTAAAGCCAAAAACGGCAAGAAAAAAACAAGAAAAACGAATTCAAAGAAACTTTTTTGTTTTAGTAACTTCTGGGATTACGCTGACTACAGACATAAATACATACATACATTCGTTCATACACACTTACATATTAAATCCCCAGCAATTATTACAGCCAGGCATTGTATATTTATGATTATAAATTAAGGTTTTTGTATGAAAGCCAAATATAGACAATACAATGACACTCAAATGGTTATTTTTTTTTAAATTCGTAGAGCAATATGAATTGAGATGTTTGCTTAGTAGAGTGTTGTCTAACCAAACTATGAAGTCTTGGGACATTCTTCTTTGCTCTGCCATTTGTATTGTGTTTATATAAAGCTGGCTACCACAAAAGAATATGAAATAGACTACAAATTGACATTATTTATGTATTGCCTAAGTCCTAGTCCTAGCAGTAATAAATTCAAATAAAATCACAAAACCAAGAGGCAAATAATAAAAACAAGGAAATGAATTGAAAATATCTTAGGGCTGGCTGGATTTGCTGGCAATACCACAAATTAAAGGAATCGTTGTTACTTTACTTTGGCACATCTTAAAACTTTTGTGTTAATTTTGAAAAAATTAATGTGGCTTTTGTAATAATAACATTTTGAATGAAAAGTTGGTCGATTTTTAGAAGAAGATTTTGCAAGAAACCATCAAGTATTGTACAATTTATTCACAAGTTATGCAACATAGTAGTGCAAAATGTGCTAAAAATTGTATGGAATATGTTTTAAAATTTATTTTTATGGAAAAGTGTTCAAGGATTTTAGTCTCTCTTACACATACACATGTCAGTAAGGAGCCACATATATTTGCATATAAAAGCTATAACATGTATAAATACATTTTAAAGCAGACTCTCAAGCAGACCTTTTTAGACCTTTGAGATTAAAAAGAAAAACTATTTTACGAAAAGGGGTTAAAAATACCAACGTTAATAACGATAAAACATATTAAGTGGCCTTTAACTTGTAGCCATTATAATACAGCTAAAATATAAATGAAAATTTATATAAAGTTGCTTTAAAATTTTTATTTGTAGTGTTTATAAAAAATTTGTGTATAATTAAAGATACAAGAAAATTCGTTATTTCAAGCCAAGTTTAAAACAACAAATCTATTTTTATTGAAATACGTTCGAAGTAAATTAAAATCGAAAGGACTTCAATTGTGTAGGTATTGCATTGTCCAACTTACGTTTTGAGAAATTTTCCCACATACAAACAAAAGCGCTTTATTCGGTAATGCCGAATTTTTTAAGCTTATTCGCTAAATTAATCTACTTTACACCGTAGGTGGGAGTAAAAATAGGCGTGTCATATTTATTATTTGCCTATTTATTTCAAGTTTAATATAAAAGGTTTTCCAATAACAGTAATATGATTTCTTTAAAGAAAAAAACACACTTATTGTTAAGGAAATTCAAAAGGTTTTTATCTAATGTGAAGTACAATCGATAAAACTGCTTCCGCAGGAATGAATACGATGAACCCAATTTTCGAGCATCTTTTCCACTAAATCAAGTTGATGTGACTGTATCTTTAAATATATTGATTGATTAAATCTCTAAATGTTACGTTTCTAATTTACACTCTTATTTGGGCCACCGCTATATTCTCATGACCTTAATGCATCCACTAGCGGGTCATATAGCGTTTAGAAATAAAGCCAGAATTAGGCGAATATTAAGTTGAGTGTACAACCAAAGTTTCAAACTTATTAGGAATCAGATGGAAGTTTGGAGTTGATAGATTCGATAATGAGAAGACTGAATGCCGGCTTTAAGAAATACTTTGGGCAGAACCGTGCTTTACAAATTGGGAAAACTCTGAAAGAAAGGCCCTTGATGAAAGGTGAACGGACTAATCTAAGAAGGGAAACACGAAGAGTGTTTAGCAAAGCTTACAGTGAGATGATTTTAATCAGGAACTCAGAATATACATCACAGCAATATGAGCCGCCAAATGAAAATCCTGTTGCCTTTTTGGTGGTCAGGTTGACAGCGTTAATGACATTTCTAAAATTGAAAGATTCCTATCTAAAGTCCATATCCAACCAGAAAAACTCTTAAATTCGAATGAAAACACGTCAGAGACTATAGAAAGACGCTAGAAATACTATTAAGAGACACTTCAAAATGGAAATGACAGCTGAAAAGCTCTTATTTCTATAACGGAAACAATACAACGAATATAGTGATAATTGCAAAGATGGCCACTTTCTTGCCACAGAGGGCACCAAAACCGAATGGTATACACTTATAACGAATATTTTTAGAACTTCCGTAAAGTATGCCTATACCATGATGGCATGGAGAGTCGTTTTCATGCCTAAACTGGGAAAGGAAAGCTACACAAATCCTAAAGCTTATAGACATATAAGCTTAACATCACTCTCATTGAGAGCGAATCATCGAAAAGATGGTTAAAAGGCAGACAGATCCAATCAGACAGCTTGTTGTTTATCATTTAGAATAATTTTTTGACCTGAGTGTATATACCCTGGCCTACTATATAGACATAGAAGGAGGTTTCAATAATGTAATGAACTCAAGACTTATTGGTTCATTTGAAAACTTAGGGTTAAGTGTGTATAAATGTGAATAAATTTCGAGGCGAATGAAGTAATCGAGGAACTCAGCAGAGAGTTATCTTATCTACGTTGCTAGGTAACCATCATACGCAGTCTACTGAGAATTCCATTGAATGGGGGTTTCAAATACATCTGTTATGCAGATGATGTTGCGATATTGATTAGGGGAAGAATACTGACCGTTTGGGCAGGAGAGCAAAAAAATCCCTGAATATATCTGACAGCTAGGCAAAGGAGCTAGGACCCAATGTTAACCTGGAAAAAACAGAAATCTGTTTACGAGAAAAAGGAAGATACTAGTGTGCAGCTGTCCTATCTTTCCAGATAAGACAACTTAGGATCTAGAGAGATCATATTGAAAATAAACAAAAGAAAGCTCAAATAATAGTGCTGTTTATAAAAGAGCAATAGTTTCAAAATGGGACATAAGTTAAAGGATGACATACTACCAATACATGAGCGTTCTGCGGCCAATCCTAACATATGAATCGATCGCATGATGGTCATCCTAAGAAAAGATGGTTAACATTGAACCTATTCAAAAGATCTAAAGACTGCGCTGCATCATCTGGCATTGATGGATGAAGGAGACCAATGACAAAGCTCTGATTCGTATCTTTACGGATAACCAATCAGTTATCAAAACCCTGACGAACAAAAAAGTTTAATCTCAGAATGACCAAAAACGCAAGAGTGAAATAAAACTCGTATGCAAATTACCGACGTCTAGAGATAATATGGATATCAAGCCATTACGATATAATCGGTAATGAAGAAGCCGATAAATTATCTAGAATCGGATAATTTTTGCATAACAGTACTTTGAAGAGTGCTTAACCCTTTCAGAAGTTAAAAAATGAACTTAAAGTTCACGTCAGAAAATATCAAACATTTGTTGGTAAGGTGACAAAAATATTAGCGGGTGACCCAAATCTTGAGAAATTGAATAAGATTCTGAAACTGAATAGAGCCACACTAAGGATATTAAATAACAATAGGTCACACTGAGTTAAAAACTCATCTAGCGCTTATGGGACTTTTAAATGTGATGACGTGTAGAGTATGCGAGGAAAAGAATAAGATTTTGTAACACTACCTTTGCCAATGTCCTACGTTTGGGCATACAAAAAGCGAAAACTTTAAATTTGACACTACACCGAACTTCGAATACCTAAGGAATTCGAATCGGAGATCCATAAGGAATTAAATTGAGAGGACTTAGCTCTTGACGTAGTCGAAAATGTCGTTCGTTTAGAGTGCCTTACATGCCAATGACGCATATGTGTATACCTGTCGTGGGCTTGGGATTTAATTGTCCTATTTTTCAATCTAACCTAAAGATTTTTTCTTTAGAGGATATAAAACAGTGATCCTACTTTGGTGGCAAATAGAATATAAGTAAGTCTTTACATGAAATTTTTAATACTAAATGTATATACAATCAAAAATGTCGATAAAGTGACGGCATAAAAATGTTTTTGCTTATTGAAGAAGGAGAAGAAAGAGCACATACAACTACAATGTTTTCACTTTAAATTATCTTTTATTTAAATTAGTTATATTTTGAATTATTTATATAAAAAACAATATATTTTACAAATACAGATCACAAATTATTGCTTTGTACTTTAAACATCTGTGGCGCAATAAATGTTAACAACAGTCGACATGTGCAACTTCTGACTACGCAATGAAATTTCAAAATTACCAACAGAAAATTGTCATTGCCATTTCTATATGCAAAAAAGCAATTTTTCGTAAATGCTTTTTATCAAAATAAATTTACACACCAGGGATGGAAAATTTATTTTAGTAATTTATAATTCAATTTTAAAATTTTTGATGAGAACAAAATATTAAGGAAGTTCTTTTTTTTGCATAACGGAAATATACATTTAAAAAAAAAACAAATTTTAAATTAATAATATGAAACCTTAAATTATATCTTATATTAGTTATTTAATTTTTTTAATTATTTTCTTTTCAGCTGGAAAAAAAATTACTTGCAATAATGTAATTCTTCAAGTCAAACCACCTACACAACCGTAACGAAGCATATCATTTATATATTTATATAAAATTTACTATTTATTTCTTAATTTACTATATTATTTTCTTTAAAAATAAATTAAAAGTTTATCTTAAAACAAAAAAAAAAGTAATTATAATCAAAAGTCAATTTAAAAAAAAAAAATTGAAAAGTTTTTAAATTAAGTGCTAAAATAACGGAAACAGTTGTTGGGAAGTTTACAAATGCTGAAGGAGTAAAAAATTTTTTTTTTATTGCAAACACAATTGTGTGAGTGTAAAGGTGTGCTGTTAATGACATGTGTAAATGTTGCTTCATTACTTCAAAAGGGCGCTAGAGTGAAAATATAAACCAGAAACTCTTACAATTAAAGAAAATAAAATAAAAGAAAGAATAATAGAATAAAAAAATCTAAAATTAAAAATTTTTTTTATTTTAGTTTATTTTTTCAGTTTCTCTTAGCCATAAGCGGACTTAAGTCAAGTGTTAAATAGTTACTTATTTGCTTTGCTTTATTGTTTCGCATACTATCAGAAGTTTGATTTTTAAAAAAAGAAACACAATTGTTAAAGAATCACTAGTGCTTAAGTGCAAACAAAAGAAAAGGCAAACATTCTTACAGCTTTTTCTTTGCACTTAAATTAACACTTTTGTTTTTTTTAAGTACATTTTCTGTTCTTTTGAAAAGTAAAATTAATTGTTGCGCCAAACGAACTTTAGTTCAAAATGTCTTTGTTGATGTGGCGTTTAATGTGGCCAATTTTTATAGCCATTATGCTGTTTGCGGTCAATGTTAAAGCCATCGATTTAAGCCGTCTCTATGGTCACAATATGGTGCAGAAAAGAAGTGGTAAGTAAGATAAACTAGTGATTAAATTGTTATACTGAAGAAAATTAATTTCAAAGAGGGCCCAACAATTCTTTAAAACTTTTATATTAGATGTTTGTTAATAAAACCTGCCATAGTCAGCAGTTTATTTTGTCCTTTTTAAATAAAAAGATTTCTTTTTTTTTACTTTTTCATACAATTTATTACTTTTATATGCTTTGGCGTCAAGAAAAATAACTGCAGAACATTGTATTGAGAAAAGAAATAAAGTAAAATAAAAAAAAAAATATTTATGAGAAACGTTGATTAAACTCAAGTACGTGTTATAAATTATTGATTGCCATCGCATCAATTTGATACATAATATTTCATTTAACTGTTAACAGCTTGTTGTTGTCGTTGTGTACTTTTTACACTTAGGCGATTAATTGTCCCCATCAACGACAACAGTCAATTAATCCAAGACAATTAATGGCCATTCCATATAAATTACTCATGTTTGTGTGTATACTTATTACTACGCCATTAATTAATGTATATCATGTTAAAAAAGTGTCCGTAGAATTTATAAATGCCGATTAGGTATTAAGAAAAAAATATGACAATATAAATTTAAATTTAAGAAGAAAAAAATATTTCACACTCAATAAACTTAACGCCTAGTTGTTATGCAAGTTATTTGAAACCTTAACCTCCCTGTCAGTCTGCCATACTTTTAAATACATTCCATAAATCATCAATGACATGTTCTTTTTTTTAATTTTCTTATTTCTTCCCATGTTAAAGCGAGATAGGAAATAGTAAAATCATAACATAGTCATTACGATTCAACATCCCGTCCCACTGACCAAACGGATGAACTGTCCGGTCAAGGTCTATTGTAATTTGTTAAACAAAGTACACAAATATTTATGTTTTTTGTTTTTGTATCACAAACAAATACTGTCTGTAAAATTGTTGGGAAACACAGTGTCTTTCTTTCACAGGCTCTTACTGGGATTGCTTTAACATTGAAGAAGTGGATGGAAAATGACAAAAATAATAATGATGAATATGATGTCGGAAGTGTGGTGGTGGGCTGGCAAAAATTAAGGTGCTGTGTTTGTAGTACCTTTTAAATTGAAGCAGAGGGAGGGTTTTAAGGAGGGTTGCGGTAACTGAAGAGAGCTTAAAAAAAATGATTTTTATATTAAATATTATTTAAAATATAAATTAAATACTATTTTTAGCGCAACTTAAAACAACTTTCTATTTGTTATTAACTTTTTAAAATTTAAAAAATATTCTGGTTTGCACTTACATTTCGAAAAAAATTGTTATTTACAGTAAAATTTTATTCAATTTAATGTTATCAATTTTGTACAATTATGCTTTTTGAAGTTAATTTTTCAAAGTTTAAAGCAAACGTTATATACACATGTAGGGATACATTGAAGCAGACCTTTTCTATAAACGGGTTCCTTTGCTACCCCCTTCGTTTCTCAGTGATTACAAGGATACCAAAGAGGTAGTATTGGCTTCAGTAAGTCCTTTGCCTTCACAGGCGCTCACTCTAGATTATAATAACTATATATTGTAGGCTGATGATTATCTACAATCCTCATAATAGCCTCCTTCGTAATTGCCAGCATTTCCCTTAGACTAATTTCTGCAATAGCACTCACATCTAATGTGTGCTTGCTGGTCTTGCTGACATTCGCATACAACATGCGTCGCCGTCTCAGCAGTCTCAAAGCACATTCTGCAAGAACTATCCTCCACAACTTAAATATTGTGCAGATGATATTTAAAGTTACCATGCCCTGTGAACAGAGCAAGTTTCCCAGGGTACCTTAAGTAAATTCTTGCCAAGGGGCTCTCTAAGCACCATACATACCTGTCTACACGTAGTTTTTTCCATCCACCCCTTCATTCTTGATGATCCTTGACCGCACCATCCCCTTACCTAGGGCAACTCTAGGCTTTGTTCCGTTCCGTTCTTGCAAGTTCGTCCGACGCCTCATTCCCAACATGACCTTTACTCATATTAGCATTACCTCATTCACAGAGGTACACCTATTAAGCTTTGGAACACATTCAAGTAAAAATGTCGAGTTCATATCCATAAGTTGCACGCATCTAATCACACACAGCTATCAGGTGCAATGAGTCTTCCAGCTGATGGTCCAACGCATGCAGCAACCCCAGCAATTCCTTCAAGTACACGGACACGTACTCTCCCAGACTTAAGAAACAGGACAGATTCAATTATATTAGGTGAGCTCCAGTCCCTGTTCTTTTGTTCTTTAGAGGGCCATCAATAAAAATACTGATATTACTATCCATGTTCTCATTGTGCATGGATCCATTCCCTATGAGCGTGTGATGTATCCTTTCGACGACTTTCACCCGTTTCATGAGCTTCATTGTCATATGAGTCTCGCCTACGTCCCAAGGTCCAGAATACAGCTATTCCCAAAATTGCACCCAAAGCGTCATCCTACGTGGCATCCCTTTGTTTCTTTATAATTCTTTATAAACAGGCTCCTCCATTGCTTATGTCGGTGTAAAAAACATTGCTTTAATTACGAAATGATTTTTTTTATTTTGCTGTACAACAAACAACAAAAACAATTTCTTGTTTTAGTTTTGTGTATGCGCGTATGATACAGTAAAATATTTTAACTTTCTAGTCTATAACTTTCAAAATACTAAGGGCCATTATTACAACTTGCCGTTAGTTAAAGGTAGGATTTTTTGTTCCCGATAAAAAGCTTTGTATTATTACAACTTTAATTCTTTATTGATATTATTAATAATAATAATAATATTGAAAGGATAAAATAATAATAAATGACGGCTTTATAATACAAAGACATTAAACGGTCCGACAAAATCCTGCCTTTAACTGACGGCAAGTTGTAATAATAACCCTAAAGCGATTTAAACAAAAACAATCTACTGCACTGTCTTACGAAAGTAATTTTTAATTTTATAGTCCTTGTAAAAACGCTTGCATAGAAAAAAAAAACGTTCTTAACTGATTTCCCTTAGACTATTAATCTGTTCTGCGGTCGACTCCTTCGACCGTTAGCATGTTGAAAATATTTGTTTTGCTTTTTTATACCGTATACATAAAGTACTGTTTGCAAAAAACAATTTGTTTCAATAATGTTGATTCAATATGCATTAAATTTTAATATTTTTTTTTTGTTACACACATATGGTTTGCGCATGTGATAGTAGCAACTTTAAAAGCTTGTAACTCCAAAAATATTGTAACAATTATTAAAAGATTTAGAATAATTTTTAGTGTGATAAAGTAAACTGCGCGCGTTACTACGCCCCTTAATGCATTCTGGATTTAAATTGAATATCAAGTGCAAAAAGCTAAAAATTTAAAAATTTTTAATGGGCGTGGCAGTGCCCACTTTTCTAATCACGAAATTATATAGTCATAACTGCTCAATATGTGTGTGTAAAGTTTCAGAAACATCGATCTAGTGCAAGTAGCGAAAATTTATAACTTATTTCTTATGGGCGTGGCACTGCTCACTTTTCTGATCACGAAATTTTAAAGTCATGACAGCTCAATATGTGTGCAAAGTTTCAGAAAAATCGGTCTAGTGCAAGTTTCTCAAAATTATAACTTTTTTTTATGGGCGTAGCCCTGCCCACTTTTCTAATCACAAAATTATAAAGTCGCGACTGCTCAATATGTGTGAAAAGTTTCAGAATAATCAGTCCAGTGCAAGTAGCTGAAAATTATAACTTTTTTATGGGCGTGGCCCCGCCCACTTTTCTTATCAACGAAATTATAAAGTCATGACAGCTCAATATGTGTGCAAAGTTTCAGAAAAATCGGTCGAGTGAAAGTAGCTAAAAATTATAACTAATTTTCTATGGGCGTGGCCCCGCCAACTTTTTTCCACCCAAAAACACTCTCTGGTATGTGTACAACAACTTGCCAAAGTTTGAGTTCGATCGGTTTTACAGTTTCGGAGTCACACACACACACACAGAGTTTCACTTTTATATATAAAGATTATATTCCTAGAGAAAGTTATTATAATTACATGAACTAGGTAGGGAGTTAAAAGGTCCACGCAATGCGTAAAATGTTGCTCGATCTTGCTGAAACCACATGCATGCAATACAACAACAAAAAGGTTGGTAAGCATGTCTCTATATCGTTTACTGTAAAATTGTGAATATCGTTATTTGTAATATCATATGGACCATTTGAATGTTATGGTGTTTCGACAATGACTTAAACATTAATTGGGGGATTCACAGTAGTGTCATAAAATCATATGTCCTATAATAAATAATAGCATGAAAAATTAAGACTATTGTGAACAACCCCTCATAATTAAATGTGATATTTTGAATTTAAATCAGCTGATGTAAAACAATTGTAAAAATAAATACTTTCTTTCATAATGCCAAAAACAAGCGAAAAAAAAATAGCCAGTTTGTGCGAAAAGTACATTTGGATGTTGCAGACTCAAGTCAATAAATCACAAATTAAATTTTGTTTGATAAACAAAAACAGCAGAGTCCTTAGCCGATCTTATTTGACGCCACCAGTGATTTGTTATCAAACATTAGCAACTGCGCTCAAAATTGGATGTCGGCCCGATAAAATTATACATTGAACGGCGACGGCTTACAAAAACTGTTGCGGCTTGGCTTAGCCGCTTAGCACAGGTCTCTGCTTATTAAATACGATAGCACAATAAACATAGCGTACAAAGTTCTATTATAATAAGACACTTTTTGTTTGAAAAGCAATAACAAAATTTTTAAACCATTGTAAAATTTTACATTATGACAATATGACATAATAAGACACCTTGTGAATCACCCAAATATTACTTCGAATGCGTCAATTCTATTTATTGACAGGCATTCAGCCAAAACTATGCTTAATCTGATGCCCGATGAGTTTGTATAATTGAGTCATGATTTTAGAAATAAAAATGAATAATTTTAAAACGTTTATTTTGCGTAACTTGCCAAACCAAACTTAGCTCAACACCAAGGCGAATTCATACAGGTGAAATTATTAGCCCAGCTGATGGCGAATCCTACTGTTTAACTCTATGTATAAAACGTTATTCTCTATTTCTTTTAAGTGGTAATTGACAGAGAATCCCCCGTTGAATATATTTGTACGAATATGTCTTGCTCAATACTATCAAATCAGCTGTCACAGATTAAAAAAAAAAACTCAGGATCCATGTATTTTATTTTAAACTAGCTTGTGCCCGCGACTTCGTCTGCGTAGTTATCGGGATAAAAGCTAGACTTAGTATTAACAACAAAAATAAAAATATTTAAAACACAACAACCCGTTTAGGATGTGTATGATGAGCTTGCCAACGACTTCGCGTTATTATCGTGATAAAAAAGTAGCGTATGTGTTAATCTAGGTTGTTATCTACATATCTATGTGTCGAATTTCATTTAGTTCCGTTCAGCAGTTTTTGCGTAATCGAGTAACAAATATCCAAACATACAAACATTCACATTTATTATAGTAGTAGGATATTCCTAAAATTGCCATTTTTGTAGTTAAGGAGAAAAAAAAAACAAGTAAGAGCGCTATATTCGGCCGTGCCGAATCTTATATACCCTTCACAACGTGTAGTCATGCAATAACAGTAGTTTGTATTACCATTCATCTCATATGAAATACGTACATACATATATAAAAACATCCCATTGTAAAATTATAAATTTACGTGAGTATGTATGTATGTTAAAAAAAAAAAAAAATTTTAAAAAAAATTTTAAAAAAATATTTAAGAAAAAAAAATTTTAAAAATAATTAATATAAATAATAAATATTAAACAAAAAAACATAATAATAAAAATATTATAATATTTAAATTAAAAAAAAAATAAAAAAAATAAAAATTTTTTTTTGGCTCAGCTGGGATTCGATGCCACGTTTTCTCTAACCAGTATACACGTTTATATGTATGTATGTATGTATGTTGTTGTTGTAATGTTGTTTTTGTGAAAAAAATCGAGGTGGTCGTGGGTTTTTGCTCATATCTCAGTTGTTTATGTACCGATGTTTCTGATTTTCAATACCGATCTACTCCCGAATATTTCTAATATTGTAATATTTACACCCGGGTCCAGGCGATATCGGAAGGCTTCAAAAAGTTGATTTCAACATACACACGGACAGACTGACAGAGCTTAATCGACTCCCCTATTCATAAGCTTTCAGAAAATATATACTTTATGGGGTCGGAAGTGAAAATTGTAGAAATTTCACACGGAATGACAAACCTACAGTAGACTCGCGGTAACAAAAACACTGCCTTACGTGAACACCGGATAAGATGAACATATTTTTTTTTGCACTGACTACTCTGCAGCGTGAACACAGTGAGAAAGCCTTATAACGTGAACAAATTTGTCGGTCATCCAAATTGTTTTCATAAAAAGGGGTATCCCCGTAAATGATTGCACAGGTTTAGTTTAGTGCGCGCTGCTGATTTAGCATGATCTAAACTAAAGTTTTTCGTGAAAAATGTCACAAAAACGTACCAAAATTCTTAAGTTAAACTCTTTGTGATTCGAAAGGCAAAAGATCCTCGCTCTTTTAGAAATTTTGAATCTCCTGTGGTCTACAATTGCTCCAAATCGTAACGGATGACAGCTGCCATTATTGAAAATCGGTTTAACTATTAATGGACGCTATTGGCTACTTAAATTGAACTTGGCAACGTCTTGAAAAGAAAACAACAAAATGCTGGATGAAAATTTTTAGCTCTTTAGGAGATGAAAAAGACTGTGAAGAGGAAATCCCATTAGCTTTTTTGAGAGAAAGAATTTGTTCAGCAATTAACATTTAAAAATTAAAAGATCATCAAGAAAAAGGTAACACATTTTTTTATATTAATTTTAACGTACTTTTTTTCTTCCAAATGTACATAACAATTCAAAATACAAAAAAATAAATGAAATTGCGTTAAATTTTATGTCTAATTTATTTGGAAATTATAAGGAGTTACACCTTCGTTAACATGAACAACTTCGCAAACATGAACACGCTCGGTTTTTAATAGTTCACGTTACCGCGAGTCTACTGTATATATACCCTTTTTCACTGTGTGAAGGATATAAAAAAAAAATAAACATAATTATTTATAGCAATTTTTGAAACGATTTTATATTTTAATTTTATACTGCAAAAATTTCCAATTTGAGTTAAATTTCTACAAAATTTAACCCTAAAGTTTATAAATTGTTAATGCGCATCAATGTCATAATCAAAAGTACTTATGGCACCGTAACGAAATAAACCCAAAAGATAGACAACATATTTGATTTACTCAAACCGTCTATGAGACAGCCCCCTGGTTAGTAGAATAACATAAAGTTAAGTAAATATTGTCATACAAATGTATGTAAGTATGTATGCATATATGTATGCACGTTTGTAAATATGTATGTATGCCTTTCTCACATATAATTTAAGCTTACAGCACATTCATTGAATCAATGAGTACCATTAAATATTAAAAAAAGGACACACAGACGCTTGCAGATGTAAAAAACAATCAACTATAATATGCAAATAAAGTAAATAAAAATAAAGAAAATAACTGGCAGATTTCCCTCCCTTATGGATAAATAACTAGCAGCTTGAGGGGGGAAAAAACCCTAAAATATCTTTAACATTTTTCGAAACAATTGAAATAAATTGAGAAGACATTTAGTTTAAGCTGAAAGCTCTTTCGAGGGTTTTTTTATGGTGTTGCCTAATTTGAAAAGGGTAAAGTAGTTACTTTGATGATGAAAGGTTGATAAGATAGAATTTTTTTTAGCAATACTGCAATTGCGCGTTATATTTATTTTAGGGCAGTATTACACTGATATTCAAAGTTGTGTGGAAAAAGGAGGTCATTGCCGTAAAAAATTGGATCAAAGTTAAACTAATAATTTTGAGAAACTGAATTTTACCCCAATGACGTCCTTAATGATCAAGCTGGATGAACAGTATCTCAGCAAATCAGGAAATCGCTATCTCTTAAATTATCACTTTAATACTAAAATTCTATCAATTGCACATGCTGCTCATTCATATTTACTTATAACACGCCATGGTAATTTATCATCACTAAAAAAAATTAGATTTATATGAGGCCGCCAAAATAAAATGGCCATCAGAAAGTGTCAACCCGACCATATTAAAAAGCAGCCTTTATAACATTTAACCATGTACTTGTTTGTAAACTGAAAGCGTGAAAATTGGAAAAGAAAACAAATTAAGTTAATGGTCTCATCAATCACTCATCATCAGACAGTTTTATTTACACTGTATGTGTTAACGGCGTTATATGTATTAAGACATCTTTAACTGATGCACACAATTGAACGTAAGTCTTTAAAGATTAAATCCATGAGATTTACCAGGCTAAAAACAAACAGTTCGTAGCAGCTACATTGACGGCAATGTGTTGGCACCAGTATCAGTATTTTAAACATCTGTCTTTAATACTCCTTTTTTTTGTTTTTGGCAGAAACCGCGCGGCCACCACGTGAAGTCTGAAGAGACGTCACTTGTCCAGTATAAGTTTCTGAAATTGCTGGTTCCCTTACCCTGGTAGCTATTGAGTTGTTTGACTCCGTGTTTTCAGAGGTAATTTGGTAGCATTGCTAGAATAATAAAGTCACAATCTGATGTGCCTGATGTTATCAAAGTGGATATAACCATCACTTTAACTCAACTAGATCTATGCGCCAGCGTTGAAAAACACAATAGCCACTGGTATCTCGGCCAACATTCAAAGAGGAGCGGACATTTGAGCGATGCCATATTCCATTTATAATGGCAGAAAAAATCTATTTCTTCTAGGAACAGGGAACAGATAAGAATTAATCATACAAAGTTGTCCTAAATTAGAAAAGCTCTATCAAAAGAAAGTCGCCATTTAAAAACATGTTTCTTTGTTCACTTAAAGTATGAAAATTTAATTTTATATTTTTCCCTTAATAGTTTTTATAATCAGCAAGAATAATTTAACGATATTCAGATTCTCTTAATACTTTTACGGTTCAAATATAATTTATAATTTTTTTTATTTTTTTTTTTTCACTGAACTTTACTTGACTGTATTTTGTTACACAAAAATTAAGGTAAAACATAAACAATCCAGAAAACTTAAAATAACAGAAAATACAAACTTTTGTTAGTCGAACGAATCTAACACTTATTTAGTTATTATAAAATTTTATAGACAATTTTAATATAGATTTGGATATCTTAAACCCAGCCAACTCTTTAAGATTTTAAATGTACGGTATTAGCGTAAAGATTAAAGGAAACTTCTAAAAACATTCACAGTTATTTAACGTCATTTAATTAAATAAAACAAAAACAACTTATAGTGATGCTAATAAGGAGCAGGATCAAATGAACATAAATAAAAAACAAAAACTTAACAAAGTCCGTATTGTTCTTTTGGGATCTCTTAACAAAAAAACAATGGAATAAATAAATTAAAGTAATAAACGAAACGTTATTTTAGCATACTCTTAGGCGCTCAAGCGTTGTCTAAATTGTACACTTCAATATGTTCTTTTTGTTTTTCAAAATAAACAACTTAACAAACTCATTCATTTACTGGCAACAAACCCCTACTATCCTATTTCATTGCTATTAAAGTTATAAATAAATGTTGGCAAAAAAAAAAAAAAAAATAATAAAATTTTTATGAGAAAATATTAGAAGAATATTAAACATGAATTAATTTTATAACCTACAATAGGAAATGACGTTGTGTGGGAAAGGAGATCTGGCAACTTGTAAACTGTGAGGGGTGTTTGGGTTTTGGGCCAATAAGATTAAATAAGAAAATTATGGTCATAATTTAAGTGTCAAAAATAATAGATTGTGAAACTGCGCATTATATAGAAACGTTTAAATTTGTCTGCAATAAATACGTTGTTTACCTTTAGGATTGTAAATATTAGTAAGAAAAGCGGCGTGTTTAAGCTTAATGATAAAGATGAGTAGAAGCCCAAGTAACTATCTAGTTAAACTTTTGTTTAGAATAACAATATGTTTCAAGACAAGAACAAATTTTTGTTTGGTATAACCGTAGCCGAAACCAGTTGTTCAAAGTGAAATATTTATTAGGTGGGGTCAGTTTTATATTGTCACGTGATAGCCAAAATATTTACCTTTTGAAAATGCTGCATCTATTACTCTGTCGTTGTTTGACAAAATGTCGAGTTGTTTGCTATATAGAAGCGGCTACATGTAAACTGTTAGTATTACGTAGTTAAGCTATTAACTCTCAAATAGCTAAGTCATTTAAATCACATTTCTAGTGACCTTATCAAATAGTGGCAGTTATTAAAAACAGCTTTTAAAGAATGTGAATCATATAAACATATTCGGTATGAAAATTAAATATGCGAAACTTAAAAATTAGAAACAAGATTAGGTTAGGTTAGGTTGAAAAGGAGGGGTATAAAAGCCCAAACCACTTATGCACTTATGCCCAGTTGGCATGTTGTGCGCTCCATATGGAAAACGGAATTCCCAAACAAAAACCATAAACATAATTTCCCATAAATAACGGACTAGTCCAAGAACCCAGTCCCTTTCAATGTAACGCCTTATGGATCTTCAGTTCGAGTTCCCCAGGTATTCCAAGTTCGGCATAGTATCCACTGTAAAATTCTCGCGCCTAATATGCCCAAACGCAGGACAATGACAGAGGTAGTGTACCAAAGTCTCATCCTCTTCCTCGCATGCTCTGCATGTTGTCTCCTCAGATAATCTCATGCAAGCTAGATGGGTTCTCAACTCCGTATTACCTTTAATAACACTGGTTAGTCACCTAAGTGTTGGTCTACTCAGTCTCAGAATCTCCTTTGATTTCCCAAGATTTGGGTCACCCCATAGCATGTTTGTCACTTTACCGACATCAGTGCTTTGCCATTTCCTGACATGCTCCTCCATAGCCCAACCTTTAAGTTTGTCCTTGAAGCGTTTAGCATTTTCCAAAGTTATAGTACTCGAAAGAGCTCCCATTTTGGATAACTTGTCGACTTTCTCGTTACCGATCAGTCCGTGATGGATTGGTATCCGTATTATCTCCAGGTGTTCACAATTTGCATAAGAGTTTATCTCACTCTTGCATTGCAAAACGTTCCGGGATTCAACTTTCTCCTTTCTCAATATCTTAATCACTGATTGGCTATCCGTAAAGATACGAATCGGGGTTTCGCTATTCGTTTCCTTTATCCATTTAATTTATCCCGTAATCGCCATGATCTCAGCCTGAAAAATAGTGTTGTGATCTTGTAGATGGAAGTATTTGCTTCCATTTCGGCTTATGTCGTATAAGCCCATTCCAGTTTGGTCACCAATCTTTGAACAGTCTGTATAAAGATCGATTCCATGGGTGTTTCCCATCCTGATTATTATTATGGTGTTGCAGTTAGTATTCTCATATCTGATTGGGATTTTATCACATATTAATTCCGTAATATTTCCCACCTTTAAGATATCCGTTATTTTTTGGTATCTGGTCTTATGTTCTCTTATAAGCCACTCATCTATTGCCATTAATCTTGTGGCAGCTAAGGCCGCTTCATATTTTATCTGTATCTCAATTGGCCAAATGGATAATATATTCTCAATGGCCATTGTCGATGTGGTCCTCATGGCGCCGCAAATACTAATGCAGCACTGTCTCTGAATCTTTTGAAGAGAGGTTTTATATTCACCTTCTTCTCTAAGGATGTCCACCACACTAACGAAGCATGCGTAATTGTAGGCCGCAGTACACTCGGAAACACTTGGAAACAAATTGTAATATAATAAATTTTAAAGAACTTAATTTTATTCTTCCCAATGCTGAAATCTGTTCCCACTTTTAATATTTCAAATATTAACATTCTTTTCATTATTTCTTACAAAACATTGTAAACTTATAACTCTTGCAACTAAGTTTCGTCAGTTCTCGCTTTTTTAAATTTAACGAGTAAGAGTGCTATATTCAGCCGTGCCCTTCCCTTCACAACGTGTAGTTATGCAATAACAATTGCTTGTATCACCATTCATCTCATATGAAATACGTACATACATATAAGAAACATCCCATTGTAAAATTATAAAAAAATTTTTCTATTGTCTTTAAGTTTTTTTATAAATTTCTTTAGCTGTGTGAAACTTTTGTACAGCCATTTTTATTTTTATTTAAAAACTGTTCCTACTTCTAATACTGTTACCAGTTTAAAAATATTTTATTTATAGTTATAAATGTAAAAGGAATTGCTGTTGCATATATTTTTTGCTGCATTAGTTTTAATTATTTTCAGATATCGAAGACTGTTCCCAGCCTTATTCTTGTTAATATAACAAATTAATTATATTTATTTTATCCATTTTACAAAGATTGATAATAAAATATATTTTTAATATCTAGTTTTAATTCTTCTCTACGTTCACAAGCTGTTCCCATTTTCATTGTTGCAAATATATTAATATTTTAAATTTTTTTTGCTCAAATATATAAAGAATTGCAATAAATTTATATGCTCCTAATCTAACTTAAACTCTTCCTACTGTTAAAAAACTATTCCCACTGCTAAAAAAAACCCTTTCCGCCCTTAATATAAGTAAACCCTTACTTATTCTAATAATATGAAAATTAAAAATATTGGCTGAGTTGTAAAGTTACAAAAAACACAAATATTTTTGACTCTTCCCATTTCAATAAAAACTGTTTCTATAAATTATTATGAAATTATCGAAATAATTTAAATTTTTCTTCCAAATGTATAGCAAAATATTATAATAAATACAAATTAAGTAAGCTGTTCCCACTGCATTTACAACTTTTTATAACAAAGTAATGTATTGAAAAATTTTATATTCTGACAATTTCAAACTTTTTAAAGTCACGTTTTAATATCTCCAGCGAACAGTTAAATCTACTAAAATATCATTTGCATTAAAAACTAAAATTTTAAAATGAAAATAAAGCAACAGTTTTGATAAACAGACCATGTATTCTCTCTTTGAAATTAAGCAGAGTGAATGTATGTATGTGTACCAGAGAACAGCATATTCGTTTATTTTGTTGAATATAAATGTTGAAACAATCTTTTTCATATTCAGTAAATTAAACAAAAACATACAATTCAACAAAACTGGCCGTGTGTTTCCAGCCGCTTCAGTAAAATTTAGGAAAATTCTTAATATCTGTGAAAAATTAATATATGAAAAACATTGTGTTGTTTTTGTATATCGCTTTGCGAATTCTCCATTTTGTATTATATAGTGGTACTGGAAAGTGTTTGATGTCTCTCACATATGTGATATTTTTGATTGTAATGAATTTTTAGTTTTATGAACAGGCGTCGAAATATGGAGAACAAAAAACATATTACTGAACTTAATAAAACATAAATATTTATGTAAATATTAACGGTCTAATTTATAAAAATAATTTATTTTATGTTATATGTTAACATTAGAAATTAAACAATTTTTGTTTTATAAATCAAATATAAGACATTAATTAAGGTACGTTCAGATTGGGGAAATATTTGATGAAAATATTTGTTATTATATTTGTTTCAAATTGTGTCAAACAAATAACTATTTTGTTTTATGTTCAGACTATGTTAAAATATTTGATATTTTTTGTTTGTTCAAACTGCTGGCAAATAGTGTCAAATAAAATAAAGAAAAACGTGTTTGCCCTGCGTTCAGACTGAAATAAATATTTGCATTACATAATTATTTAATCAAAGTGTCAAAATATATAAATTTATTTTACATTAAATAAAAATAATGAACGAAGAGGAAAGTGTATTTGTGTTATTTTGTGAAGCAGCATCTCTTATGGTGTTGGAGGAGGAGGATAGTGCGAAAGAAAAACGAACGGGAAGACAATGCGTACGGGATTGGGTTCGTTGACGAAACAAAGACGGATGTTGCGTAAAATTGTTAAAAGAGCTGCAGACAGAGATACCTGCTCTCTATAAAAACTTTTTGCGTATGAATGCTATCGATTTCGAATTCTTGGTAAGTTCAACATTGGATTAAGGCAATGATGTATTTATTTTTATTCTCCTGCAGCTTAAATTAGTTTCACCAATTATAACAAAGAAAACAACAGTGCTCCGTCAGCCAATTTCTGCATCAGAACGTTTAGCTGTTACTCTTCGTTATTTGGCGACAGGCGAAAGCTTTAGATTACTTCAGTACATATTTCGTATTCCATTTAATACTATTTCAGGGATTATTTCTGAAGTTTGCGATACCATTTATAAGGTTTTGCAGCCGGAGTACTTAAAGGAAAACTTTTTGGGAATATGTGTTGGTTTTTAATGGCTTTAATTTAGGCTCCTTAGACGGAAAACATGTTGTGATGAACGCACCATCCCATTCGGTAGCATTTACTATAATTATAAAGTTAGATATAGTTCCTAAATTCAAATTAGTTTTAATTTTATTCCAAGTTTTTTAAAGGCACTCATAGTATTGTGCTCATGGGAATTGCCGATGCTGCCTACAAATTTTTATATATCGATGTCGGATCAAATAGCAGAATATCTTATGGTGGGCTATTTCGAAAGAGTTAATTTTTTCAAGCTCTTAATAACAACCAGCTTAATTTGCCTCCGCCAAAACCACTTCCATCCAGAAATGACCCAGTGCCGTATGTTCTGGTTGCAGACAATGCTTTCGCTCTCAGTCAAAATTTATTAAAACCATTTAGTGTGCGTAATTTAAACGCTGTCCAACGAGTTTTTAATTATCGTTTGTCCACAGCAAGGAGAGTAATTGAAAATACATACGGTATTATGTCAGCACGTTTTCGGGTAATGCGTAGCCCCATTAAGTTAGAACCATCGAAAACAAGACGAGTAACTCTCGCATGCTGTGTACTGCACAATTTTTTAAGAACTCGCCACAGTTCCGTTTATTTTAATGCAAATCTTGTGGATCACTATGAGGAAGATGGAACTTTTATTCAATGAAGAAATTGGCACTAATCTTCCCAATCTGCAGCCACACTGATAAACAAATGTTTATCAGTTAAAGTTAATTTAAATATGATTTAAGTTTTTTCAGTCAAAAGCTAATTGAAGTAATTGGTTGTTATAAATACATGGAAACAGTATGAAATATCAAAATGGAATCGACAATAATCTCATAAAGATCTGTTAAAAGTAAACAAATCGTAAAAAGACGTGCAATAATAATGACAAACAAAAAAGGAAAATCAACTCTTTATTCAATGTTGTTGGAAGGGATAAATTAAATAGCTTTTAAATAAGTTTTTACATTTAACAATATACTGCAATACTGTTTTATTCTTATATTTTAATATTAGCAGACTTTGTGTGGAGTTAAAGTTTTAAAAGTTGACAACACGGCATTCCCCAGCTGTTATTTGCCAGTATTTGTTCTTACAATTTTTTTGTAAGATCAAATAAATGTTTGTCAAAAAATTAGGCAAATATTTGTTCTTTTATGTTAACACTTTGTTCACATTGGACAAATATTTGTTTGTTAACAAATAATTTTATTTTCTCGAAGTCAGCTGTTATTTGGTTTGTTCCTCCAAAATATTTTGTGTTCAGACTACGGCAAAGAAATATTTGAAGTTTGTTGTCAAATATTTTCCCAATCTGAACGTACCTTTACTTCTGTATTTGCATGCTGACAACACTGTATTATTTTTAATGTAGTATTTTTAATGACATTTTAAGTTTAGTGTCATTTAGTCATTTATAATTGAAAAAAGGGAATAAAATTACTTAGTAGCAAATTAAACAACTTATGAATTTTTGCTTATGAACCTCTTATAAAGCTATTTACAGAGTTTATAATTTAGACCTTAATTGTTTGCAAAAATTATGATTGTGAGTGAATTTATTTAATACGAATATTTGTTATCTTGAACAATGCCAATCTCTGATGCATGTATTCAAGTATGACTACACTGCAACAAATATTTTAGAAGTGAAATACGCAAAAGATATTTTTAAATATTTTGTTCCTCCATAGTTTAAGGAGTATAAATTAATAAAGAGAACATGGTTCATTGTTTTTTTTTTTAACTTTAATAAATAAGTTTTTAGTTAAAATTGTAGAACATAACCAACAAGCATATTACTAATATTTTTACGAGTGTGAAATTGTTTTTCCAAACTATGTTTCTACTTCAACAGACAAATAGTGCCACTCCCAAACCATTGCTCACGTAAATATTTAAACTTTCAGCTATTATACATTTTGCTGCTAAAAAAAATCAGTAGTTGCCAGTAAAAATGGTAGCAACAACCAGTCAGGAAACGGAAATCTGGCAATTTTTCGTTAACACTCTTTTGGTGTGTAAAAACATGTACCTTGAAAAAAAAAAAATTTACGAACGACTAGCTAAGGCAAAAAGTACTGCTGAAAATGCAGAAATAAAAAAAAATATTAAATTGCATTTTAATGGAATAACGTGATGGTGTGCTGATTTTAAACTTTTGCTATAATCTGCTAAATTTATTGCTGCTGCAGTTCTATTTTAATACGGTTCTGCAAAAATAATAAAAAAAAAAATAAATTATAAATCCAGGTTCATGTATGGTTTCAAAAATGAAAATAAATACAAAAACAATCTGTTGTGTGTTTTCTTTACATGTAGTAAACATTTTGCAACAATAAATGTTTTATTTATTCTCTGTCGATTTAAAAGTTTATGTTGAAGATTTGTTTTTAAATAAAATAAAATTGTAATTGCATTCAGAAACAACATAGTAATGTTGTTGCTTTAAAAATTATTTGCTTAAAAAATTATTTATTTTAACAAGTAAGAGCGCTATATTCGGCAGTGCCGAATCTTATATACCCTTCACAACGTGTAGTCATGCAATAACAGTAGTTTGTATCACCATTCATCCCATATGAAATACGTACATACATACATACATATATAAAAACATCCCATTGTAAAATTAGGTTGTTTATGTACCGATGTTTCTGATTTTCAATACCGATCTACTCCCAAATATTTCTGATATTTTAATACCTCACCCGGGTCCAAGCGTTGTCGGGGCGGCTTCAAAAAGTTGAGTTCAACATACGCACGGACAGACGGACAGACTGACAGAGCTTAATCGACTCCCCTATTCATTCAGAAAATATATACTTTATGGGGTCGGAAATGAAAATTGTAGAAATTTTACACGGAATGACAAACCTATATATACCCTTTTTCACTGTGTGAAGGGTATAAAAATGTTTCGGATTGAATGATTGTATTAAAGTCATATTGGTGTTTTAAGTAACCATTGCAAGTATTATAGCAAGAATTAGTTATCTTGTTACCACTAGTTTAATTAAATATCATCATAATATGATACCACACGACAATAAAATGGTTTTAGTTATCATTATATTATTACGTTTATACCTTTTATAAGCATCGGTTTATTTATATTAAGGAAACTGGGGTTCTTTTAATCAATAATTAGCACTCTTGCAATTTCCATTATAAATATTTTATTTGTTAAAGCGCTTTCGAATTTTACAATAATTTATTTAGTATTTTACTATTATTTAAATAAAATTTTATACGCTTTGTAAAAATTGTTAAATCTTGTTAACGAATAATTTGAAATTAAAATTTTCCGGTTTTTAAATAATTTTTGTAATTATTTGCTAACTGACTTTAACAACTTTAATAAAACATATATAATTTGAATTGAATAATAGTGAAATATTAAAGAAATTATTGTAATATTTGGTTTTTTAATTATTGGAGAAAACGGTATTTTTGTCCCATATTATTCGACAATTTAGAATAGTTCCCATGTCCTTGTCCTTATGTGCAAGTATTTTATTAAAGTATTTTTAACTCTCTTCAGAAATTACTTTCACTTCCAAAACACTAAAGAATTAATCCTAAATAGTTATAACAACTATTTAACCTACCAACCCATAAAGTATATATTTTCTGAAAGCTACTACGAATGATCGTGTCCGACTTTTGTTTTGGGGGTTCCCACTTATTGCACAGACTTGTATGGGGTACCAATATTTTCAAAATATTTGGGAATGAAGAGTTATTTTAATCCAGTAAAATCGCCTCTTAACTTTCCGAGATATGAGCAAATAAATATGATCGTCTCTGGTTTTTCCATTGTTTTTAACCTCAAAAGTGACTGATATGTCTCTAGAGATATTCGTAAAATGTTTTTAATGAATCAGTCAGTAACAAATTTGCAAAGTTATAGGCAAAATTATTTAAAAAATGTTTATTTCTCTTAAATATATCAAGTTTCTTAATGTTCTAAATAAATTTTGGGTGAACTGTAGCCTCGAAAATTATTCCTGAGAAAAACGTACAAATCGGTTTGAAATTAACAGAGATGTAAGCACCAAAATACAACAGCATTGATGTTTATCCTAAAAATTAAAAACTTTAATAGAAAGGCCTTGACTAGCAGAATCTAATGCAATAAAATATTTCTTTATTAATTTATACTCCTTAAACTATGAAGGAACATAAAATTTAAAAATATCTTTTGCGTATTTCACTTCTAAAATATTTGTTGCAGTGTAGTCATACTTGAATACATGCATCAGAGATTGGCATTGTTCAAGATAACAAATATTCGTATTAAATAAATTCACTCACAATCATAATTTTTGCAAACAATTAAGGTCTAAATTATAAACTCTGTAAATAGCTTTATAAGAGGTTCATAAGCAAAAATTCATAAGTTGTTTAATTTGCTACTAAGTAATTTTATTCCCTTTTTTCAATTATAAATGACTAAATGACACTAAACTTAAAATGTCATTAAAAATACTACATTAAAAATAATACAGTGTTGTCAGCATGCAAATACAGAAGTAAAGGTACGTTCAGATTGGGAAAATATTTGACAACAAACTTCAAATATTTCTTTGCCGTAGTCTGAACACAAAATATTTTGGAGGAACAAACCAAATAACAGCTGACTTCGAGAAAATAAAATTATTTGTTAACAAACAAATATTTGTCCAATGTGAACAAAGTGTTAACATAAAAGAACAAATATTTGCCTAATTTTTTGACAAACATTTATTTGATCTTACAAAAAAATTGTAAGAACAAATACTGGCAAATAACAGCTGGGGAATGCCGTGTTGTCAACTTTTAAAACTTTAACTCGACACAAAGTCTGTTAATATTAAAATATAAGAATAAAACATTATTGCAGTATATTTTTAAATGTTAAAACTTATTTGAAAGCTATTTAATTTATCTTTTCCAACAATATTGGATAAATAGTTGATTTTCCTTTTTTGTTTGTCATTATTATTGCACGTCTTTTTACGATTCGTTTACTTTTAACAGATCTTTATGAGATTATTGTCGATTCCATTTTGATATTTCATAATGTTTCCATGTATTTATAACAACCAAATACTTCAATTAGCTTTTGACTGAAAAAACTCAAATCATATTTAAATACAACTTAAATTTAAATTAAATTTAACTGATAAACATTTGTTTTTCTTTACATACATTTTAAAAGCATTGGAATAACGAATATGAAGAACAAAAAAGAATTGCGAGTACAAGCAACAGTGTACTCCTTTGTTTCTGTCCTTGTCTTTCTCATTCAAACTTAAAGATTTTCGCAACTAAAATTGGACGTGTAGACGAAGACATACAGATTCAAAAACTGGTCATACATGTTTTTTAATTATTTTTATTTTTTGTTATTTTTTTTTTGTTTTATACTACATTTACACCTGAGCGAAATCTAGTAGATTTGATTTAAAATCTTTATTAAAATCTAAGCCGTTTACACCACTATTTTTTGACATTTTGCAAGATTTCGTTTTCAAAACAATATATTTATTTACAAGGTGGTCTGAGTGGCTCTTTATGTTCTACTTCTCCAAAATTCAAACTCCATATGAAAAAAAATGTAAGCAATAAAGTACTTGTGCAATTGCAACCACCTTATATATTATGATTGAATTTTTTTGTGTGCAGCGTAGTATATTTTGTTACATTTTAATAAAAACCACAGTTGCATCACGAAGTAGTACTAGATTTTAAGTAGATTTTGCCAAAATCTAGTTGTGAAGTAGATTTTGTTTTGTATGGGAAATCTGGTAGAAATTAACAAGATTTCGTTCAAAATCCCGTAAGTACTAGATTTGGTGTAGGTGTAAATGTAGTATTAATGATTATTTTTATTTTTTGCAATTTTGTTTTAAGATTATAATCTTTCATTGCACGATTTTTCGTAAACAAACATAAGCATAACTATCATACCTTTTATAGAATATTTTTGTTAAGAAGCCGAACGAGGTGAAACACGAAGTGGTAACAGTAGGCTTAAAATCTATTTTTAGCGATAATGGCGGTTTGTTAATGAACCTAATAAATTAATATATGCCACAAAAATATATATTGAGATAACTGACTTTAAAGTAAAAAAATATATAAAATGGATCTTTCATGAAATTTTATTATACACCCCTTTAAAACATTTAAAGCAACTACTATCCGATACCAATTCTTGGATACCAATTTTTTTTTATATTATTTGTAACCGTAATCACAAATTTTGTAACAAAACTAAAAATAATCGTAGGTTTAAATTGTGATTTTTCAAACGCAAAATGTGTAACATTGTTATTTTAATAAACAGCTGTGTATGATTAGTAATTTATTTGTTAAAAAAACACATTCAACAAAAAAGCCGTAAGTACAATTAGTTATTAATATTTACAAAATTATTAACATATTTTGATATTTTATAAGTAGATAAAAAATGGAAAATATAACAGATAGCCCTGCAAATAAGAAATCGCGCAAATCGAAGGTGCAAAAAGATTGGCAAGATGAAGACATTTTTAAGTTGATTTCTCTTGTTGAAGGCGAGTCCTGTATATGGAATGCTAGCGTTGAAGGCTACCATAACAAAACAATGCGTGATGTTGCTTGGGGAAAGATAAGCGAACATTTTGGAACACGATATGATACAGCAGACCTTAACGCTAAATGGACAAACTTACGTATCCAGTTTCGAAGCTATGCCTCCAGAGTCAAAACAAAGTCTGGTCAGGGAGTTGTGGAACCAGTAAAGTGGAAGTTTTTTAATGCAATGCATTTCGTAGGTCGAGCTGAAGATCGTCAAACTCAGCAAACCACATCCAATTTAGTTCTTGAAACGGAATCGGACAGTAGTTGTAAGTATAACTTTTTATTATGAATTAAATTCTTAAAAAACTAATTAATGCATTATTTTGTAGCTCATGACTGTACTTTAACAGCAACACCTCGATTGCCATCACCACGCCAAGCTGCAACAGTATCATCACGTCGATACGAAACATCACCATCAGTCTCAACACTAATTGCGGAATCAATGCGCGAGGCAGTTGCAGCTATAAAGGAAAGAAACCAAAACGCAATGGATCCAAACATTTCATTTGCGAATTATTTGGTATGCGAGTTAAAAGCTCTCAGTCAAGACGCAGCAACAAACGTTCGTAAGAAAGTTACGAAATTTTTTTTACAGTGTTTAGAAGAACAAAATTAATGAGTATTTTAAAAATTGTTGATGTGTCCCAAAATTTTTGACTGCTTCCAAAATTAATTCGTTACATAAAATTTTACGTTTCTCAAACAAATAATTTTTAAAAAAGTAATGAATACTTAATGTAAAATGTGAAAAAATTTTAACTAAAACTTTACTATTACTGATTTTACAATACAATAACTAGAACTTTTGAGCAGTTTTTAAGTATTTTTTAAAAGCCTGAGCCAAGTAATAATGGTCTGAAATATTGAAGTAAAAATGTATTATTTTTTGTTTTATTAATTTTATTTAATAATTTAAATCCATACATACATATAAATGTTTAAATATTTTTGTTTTTCTATTTAAAAGATACAAAGTATTTATTATAAGCCTGAGCCATAGTAATAATGGTCTGAAATATTGAAGTACAAATGTATTATTTTTTATTTTTGTTTTATTAATTTTATTTAATAAAAAATGTATGAATAAAAGACTTATGTTTTTGTGAAATTTTTGTTTTGATAATAACAATAATATACATAAATATTTTTTCCCTTGTATTTTTTAAATTAACTTTTATAAATCCAGACTTATTTAAAGCTATGCAATATTTTTTCAAGAGATACGAACATGTACTCACCTATGTCTTCTACTACAAAAAATTTTTTTTCTAAATATGCTTATATTGAAATGTTACTTCACCTTGTTCTACAAAATATTGCGAAAATTCATTTCTAATTGCTGAAGTGTTTTCAGCGATATAAGAACGATGTAGCTGCAGATTGGGGAGATTAGTGCCAATTTCTTCATTGCGCCATTCACCAGGAATTAGAGTTCCATCTTCCGCATAGTGATCCACAAGATTTGCATTAAAATAAACGGAACTTCTGCGAGTCCTTAAAAAATTGTGCAGTACACAGCATGCGAGCGTTACTTTCCTTGTTTTCGATGGTTCTAACTTAATGGGGCTACGCATTACCCGAAAACGTGATGACATAATACCGTATGTATTTTCAATTACTCTCCTTGCTCTGGACAAACGATAATTAAAAACTCGTTGGACGGCGTTTAAATTACGCACACTAAATGGTTTTAATAAATTTTGACTGAGAGCGAAAGCATCGTCTGCAACCAGAACATACGGCACTGGGTCATTTCTGGATGGAAGTGGTTCTGGCGGGGGCAAATTAAGCTGGTTGTTATTAAGAGCTTGAAAAAATGAACTCTTTCGAAATACTCCACCATCAGATATTCTGCCATTTGATCCGACATCGATATATAAAAATTTGTAGGCAGCATCGGCAATACCCATAAGCACAATACTATGAGTGCCTTCAAAAAACTTCGAATAAGATTAAAACTAACTTGAATTTAGGAACTATATCTACCTTTATAATTATAGTAAATGCTACCGGAATGGGATGGTGCGTTCATCACAACATGTTTTCCGTCTAAGGAGCCGATACAGTTCGGAAAGTTCCATGCTTCCAAAAACTCCTGAGCCACTGCTTTCCATTCCATTTCAGTAGATGGAACCTTAATTAAAGCCATTAAAAACCAACACATATTCATAAAAAGTTTTACCTTTAAGTACTCCGGCTGCAAAACCTTATAAATGGCATCGCAAACTTCAGGAATAATCCCTGAAATAGTATTAAATGGAATACGAAATATGTACTGAAGTGATCTAAAGCTTTCGCCTGTCGCCAAATAACGAAGAGTAACAGCTAAACGTTCTGATGCAGAAATTGGCTGACGGAGCACTGTTGTTTTCTTTGTTATAAATGGTGAAATTAATTTAAGCTGAAGAGGAATAAGAATAAATACATATGTACATCGTTGCCTTAATCGAAAGTTGAACTTACCAAAAATTCGAAATCCACAGCATTCATACGCAAAAAGTTTTTATAGAGAGCAGGTGTTTCTGTCTGCAGCTCTTTTAACAATTTTACGCAACAGCCGTCTTCGTTTCGTCTACGAACCCAATCCCGTACCCATTGCCTTCCCGTTCATTTTTCTTTCGCACTATTCTCCTCCTCCAACACCATAAGAGATGCTGCTCCACAAAATAACACAAATACACTTTCCTCTTCGTTCATTATTTTTATTTAATGTAAAATAAATTTATATATTTTGACACTTTGATTAAATAATTATTTAATGCAAATATTTATTTCAGTCTGAACGCAGGGCAAACACGTTTTTCTTTATTTTATTTGACACTATTTGCCAGCAGTTTGAACAAACAAAAATGATCAAATATTTTAACATAGTCTGAACATAAAACAAAATAGTTATTTGTTTGACACAATTTGAAGCAAATATAAGAACAAATATTTTCATCAAATATTTCCCCAATCTGAACGTACCTTAACTTTCAACAAAACACTTTGTAATCGTGAATATATAAATGAAAAAAATGTTTGCGATAACTTAATATTATTATTGAGAATATAATACGATTGTGGTGATCATGTCATAGACGTGGTTTTGATCTGTGTGCATATCTTCTAAAATGATTATGGCTAAGTTAGTGTCGGTAAACTAGATACAGTTGAGCACTTGTCAATGCGTTACTGACGAAATATAGCGACACCCACTGCAACGGTTGTATGAAAATCTAAATTTTTTACGCCGTTTACGATAGCGACATGCTCGGAATTAAAAGATACATTGATGTCATAAATAATCTTTGAAACAAAGGTAGTTTTAATGGATATTAAAGACATTCTTCTGTACTTTATTTCAATTTAATGTTTAACCCCCAGACTCCTAACAAATTGTTCAGTTTAAAAAGTATTTACGAAATGAATTTTTCATGAAAAAGTAGTTCAATAAATTTAAAGATTAATTTTGGCTAAGCAAATGAAAAAAGTAAAAAAATGCATGCGGAACTTATAAAATGAAATTTAAAAATTTTAACTAAAAATTATTAAAATAAATATTTAAAATATAAATATTTAAATGATAATCAAGCGTTTGTATTTTTTTGTTTGTATTTTACCATTTAACATTTGATTTTCATGAAAACTTTAATATGGTTATCCTTTAAAAAGAATATGATTTACAAAATTATTAGGACAAGTTAGATAAGTATGATGTCTCTGCAAAACTAACATTATATTGGAATCCATTTACAATTACAGATAACCATTTAGTGATTAGTAAAACAACAGTATGATTATCAAGCAATAATGTTATGATATCGATTAATCACAATTTGTTTTCAACTGTTCTTCTACTTGTTAAATAAATTTTAATTATTGAAAACCATAAATGACTTTGCATTATAAAGCCTTCATATATTATTTTTTTATTTATATTGTATGTTATAATAACAAAAAAAAAAATTAAAGCTATAATAATGCAGAGCTAATTCTGTGGCTTTTTTTCATGGGCAACCACGTATGTCTTAAAATCAAATTTTTTAGGAGAGCTACAAAACCGTGTAAGTGCTAAACGCTTTTTGAATATACATATATGGAAGTTACGTTGTTATGCTATTTAAATAATTGGAATGGGTCCGTCTTATTTGAGAAATTTTTAAAACCAAGTAAAGGCCATCTAAAACCAAGCAATATGCCATTATTAACTTAAAATCGTATAAAATAAACATACGCGGTTGCCCATGAAAACCACACAGTTATCCAACCATTTATTAACGGAAAGTTGTAATAATAGCTCTAAATGTAAAAATATTGGTACAAGAAGCTGTATTTAAAAATGTATGAAGAATAAATAATATAGTGCTAACATACATATATATATATGTATGTATAATAATTTATTTTAAATGAAAATATTTGGTTCTTTTAACTCATACAAAGATCATAGGTCTGAAGTAAGTTCCTTCCATCAATGTTCAATTTTGTTCCAACTGAAGTTTAATATTTGGTATGCGATCGTTAGCCTGTGCTGGTTTTCACTTTTTATATTCGCCTGTGTTCTGTATTCCGAGTGAAATTAAATCATTCGGAATTGCCATTGTGGTGTTTTTGCATAAAACAACAATTTCTAGGCTATTCCGAGTGATTTAATTTCACTCGGAATGCAGAACACAGGCGATTGTTTTGCTATGTCACCTGATGACTACTGGTTAGTTTTTGATCACTGGCGAATTTTCGAGATTGTTAACAGCAAATACACGTTTACAATCTTGCGCAGATATTTGTTTTTGTTTTAATAAAATATATTTTTGAAAAGAGCAAACATTTTGGCCAATATTTATAAAAAAAAAATAAAATCGATTCGAAATCTATTTTAAGACAATTTTTTATGAAAAATTTGTAAATAAAACCCATTTCAAACTCATTTTAATATTTATGAAGATGGGGGTTTATATTTAATTCGTAGTCATAATATGATAATTGTATGATAATTTAGGTAAACATAATAATGATATCGTGCTACCATTATATGTTTTAACTCCAATCATACAATTCAATCATAATATGTTTCTCTTAGATTATGATTAACATAAACAGGTTTTTTGCTTTGCGTGCAATAAATTTAAAAAGTCTACAATATACAAATAAATCTAATGATAGATTTATGCATGGAAATATTTAAAGATTCTAATAAATTACAATCTTCTAATCAAACAAATATAGCTATGTTTGTATATAAAAAAGTACAAATTGTTGTATAATACACATACATACATGAGAAATTTAAGAAATAAATTTTATGTGAATGGCTTTGCTCTGAAGATGACGGTTTGAGGCTGAAAGGCCTCATGTGTTGTGCTTATAAACTAATTTCATATAGTATGTGTGTATAAATAATACATTTTTATTTGCTATTCTCTAGCACACATACATTCACACATAAATAATAGCAAATTCAAAACACACATGTGTAACTTCTTATTATTTTCAAAAAATACACATAAATAAAATAACTGACTCATCTATGTATGTTTACAGGCACGTACATGTGTGTGTGTAAATATATATATATATGGATATGAACATTAGTATATTTATCGATTTCCAATTATATGTAGAACTAAATATTATTTTTATTGCAACCATTAGTTTTGTTTTCTTTTGGGCCAAATTGTTTTTAGTTTGTGTTGGCTTAAGTAGTTTATGTAGTATTTACTTTTATATAGTTTTCATTTTATCAGACAAGAAAAATCTATTTAAAGCAAGTAATTTATTGTTAAATATAACAATTTATATCGAAAGTAAGTAATTAATATTTAGGGACGGAAATTTAACAGCTTAAGTTCAATAAGTACATTGTAATTATTTATTTGAAAAATTCGAAAACATTTATTACAGAATTTGCTTCTCAAGCTTAACAAGTAAGAGTGCTATATTCGGGCGTGCCGAATCTGATAATACCCTTCACCATTATGTACATCGGTATAATTCCACATCGTAGCTTAACCTATATTTCATGTTTTACGCCATTTTTCTTTATTATTTCCGACGCCATCCTTGATTTTGAATTTTTACGTAGTTAACTGTATTCTACTAGTCAAGTCCTTTAATATGATATCCATATTGATGGGGTAACAAAAATTTGATCCCCCATTTTGTTTTAGACTTTTACTGGTCAAGCTCTTTCATTTGATACCAATATTGAGGGTGTTCCAGAAGTTACAATTTAAAATACCAGATTTGACGCACATATAAATTTATTGTCCGCCATTTTGTAGTGGCGGCCAACATGAATTTTAATTTTTCTCGGTTGTCTAGAAGCTGAAAAAAATGATTTTCGTTTGTAAATTTTTCTAATATGTATCAAAAAATTTTGCCTATAACTTTGCCGATTATAGCCCGCTTTATCCAGAATTTTTCACGAATATCTTTAGAGGCATATTATATCTACAAATAGTAGCAAAGGTACCTATAAATTATTCTATGGCAGAAAAATATTAATTTTGTTGGTAAAAATATGGGAAAAAACAGAGGCAGTCGTGTTTATTTGCTCATATCTCAAAAAGTTATGGGACGATTGTGATAATTTTCAATAGCAATTCATTTTCGGATATTTCCAAAAGATTGAAAACATACACAGATCTGAGGAGTATATGGTTGCTTCTAAAAGTTGATTTCAACCAACACTTTATGGGATCGGAAATGAAAATTGTAGAAATTACAAACGGAATGACACGGAATGAAGGGTTTAACAAAATTTAATTTTTTAACTTAAACCAAAATACTATTTT
Source organism: Phyto melanocephala (assembly GCA_941918925.1). Classification (NCBI taxonomy): domain Eukaryota; kingdom Metazoa; phylum Arthropoda; class Insecta; order Diptera; family Rhinophoridae; genus Phyto; species Phyto melanocephala. The sequence goes on along the minus strand of OW799233.1, from coordinate 46,648,829 downwards.
GAGTTTAGTTTAAAGCACAAATATAGAATTCATTCCACAAATTTTATTTTTTGTTGTTTTGAAATCTAATTCTTAAAGCAGATTTTATAATAACCCAGACTAATTGTTGTTTTTGTAAAAAAATACGACTGAAATTTTTCAGTTTTCCGATGAACTGATAACTTTTCACGGAACAACGATCAATTATAAAAAGTCCTCTAATCTTCCTATCTGTATACATGTACATACATATGAAGCTAAGAAAGACATTGCCCCAACATTGGGACACCCTATTGAAAGTTAATTAAATACTTCAAATAAATACTTTATAAGTTTGCTAATAAATTTTATAAAGTAAGAAAATACAAATAAATTTTTATAATGTGTACAAGCTCAATTCATCATAAAATATTACAGAATTTAGGAAATTCATTTTACTACCGAAACGTGTAAAGGCTACTTTAAAAACTACTAAAAAATAAATACTATAAATATTACACTACATTTGGGTAAGGCCAAGAAAGAGAATCTTTCAAATGAGTGTGTATTAGTATTTTTTTATGAATTTCATAAAACCCGACATCTACCTATTTTGTTTAAGGTTTTTGTTTTCTTTCCTCTCGTTCTTATTGTGAGTGTTTTTTTTTTATAGTATTTATGTTAAGTAATACTTAATCAATTTTAAAATATTGAATATAAAATAGTAAAGACTAGTATATTAAGGACATAAAAGAACAGGAAATAATTATATTGGAATATTTGATGAATGCTTTTAGACCTTTTGAATGTGAGAATTGAAATTGTTTTTTTAACTTTTCAAAAATGTAAATTCAATTCAAATGAAATAATAAATTAAATAAATAATAAAAGCTTTTAATTAATTGCAAATGGTCTAATGCAAAAGTCCCTCAGATAGTGGAAACTTATAAATCTGAAGATCAAGATGAAAACTTTAATTGAAAGCGAATTGCAATCTTAAAGGATTACAGCGGCTGCAATCAAGGTTTAGTTACTTATATGCTGTTCTCTTTTGGGTTAATGACCTAATTTAGGATTATGTAATTTTCTTTATATCAATTATTCAAAACCAAAGAGTTGTTAAATAAATTTTCTTCAATTAAAAAACTTTTATTTATTGGGACTATGTAAACCCACATTAACAGGGTTCATACATGCTAGCGATATGATTATACAGTTAATCCTATTTGCAGATCCTACTTTAATCACAGGCCTTAAGGTCATCGTACTGATAGCAAAAGTTTTCAGTATTTATATTCCAAATAACTACAAAGAAGTTAAAACATGCGTTTGCTATTGTAAATATAAAATTTTAAAGCAAAATGGATTGGTTAAGCTATAGCCAACTTACGGATTTTTAAATTAAATTTAAGATTTGTACTGCTGTGTACTGTAGTGTGCTATATTAGTGCACACTTCCACATTATTGAATATTACAATAATGTAACATAATATAACCCAATTGTTACTTTTATTAAACACATGACTAATGTAATTATGAGAATTGAGTGAAAGTAATTAATAAGTAAACGTCACTCAATTCTCAAATTGAATACGTTTGTGATTGGTCAAACGTATGAAGTAATAGTAAAGAAATAATTTTAAAGTAAGTGCATATAGTAGTAAGATAAAGATAGATGTAATATTATAATAAGTTATAATATATTAGAATAGTTAGAATTAATTCTCATGTTAAGTATAAAAAGGGCCGCGAGCCACTAATAAAACAGACATTGATTTTAGAAACGAAATCGGCAATAACTGCCTTATTTTATTTTCATTGTTTCAAAAAACCTTTTGGCAGTTCTTTTGAACGCCTACTATTTAGCTGGAACCCTTCCAGCTGGGTAAAATAAATATAAGGGCTATAGGGCACTTTAGTTAAAATAATTATTCTTCTACTACATGGAACAATATTCCATTACAGTACAATAGAAGTCCGTTATGCTGCCAAGGTAGACCTAAGGATCCAAGGACACTATAAGTTATTTTTTTTACATAGTTTTTATTAAAAAAATTTCTAACTGTATACTCATGTCTGAAATAGTTGGGGGATTTGTTGGTAAGAGCTATTAAGTCAGAATGGTCACCATACGCTTCCGTTAATCCAGGTTGTTTTATTCTAACTTTTTCGGATGATAAGTTTTCTGTTTTTGTACTAAGACGAAACGTATTTAGGTAATAAGAAATCAAATGTAGGTATCGTTGTAGTTAAAACAATAAGGTGAGGTTGAAAAAGAGAGGCTAGCACATAAACCCATAATCGGTGCACACGTATGTCCAAATAGGCATGTTACGCGCTTAAGGAATACAAATTTCCCTACTAGAAACATTATTCCAAAACTCATTCCCAGTCCCTTTAATGTAATTTCTTAACGATTTTCATTTTGAATTCATTGGGTATTCCACACTCTGCGGAGTGTCACCGTTAAAGTTCTCGTATCTAATACGTCTTAGAGCAGGATTCTAACAAAATTTGTCTCATTATCTTTTTCGCATGCTCTACATGTCGTTTCTTCGAATATTCTAGTGCGAGCTAGATGATTTCTCCGTATGATCCTTTATTGCACTATATTGTTACGTGTATACCTTTTATAAAAGTTGGCTTATTTCCTTTAAATATTCTTTGAGTTCTTTTATTGCAATCAAAAACAGTTGCAATTAGTTATAAAATTAAGAGCACTTTATTTACTTAGACACACTCAGATATTGTTTTTATAGCACTTTACTTAATTCACTTATTGTTGTACACTTTTATTATCAAACTCACTTTACAAGGTCTACTGTTATACTGATCATGTTAGCGGTATTGTTCGGCTATTTATAGTAACATAGTGGTGTTCGGTAACATTCGACAAAGTTCTCGTATGTACATTCTACTTCATTCGAAAACCGTTACATATAATTTAAGACGTTAAGTAAAAGGCAGGTATAATAAAAGTGCCTAAAAGTATGCTGCACATAATAACTCACATCATGTTCGAACAACTAGCGAAATAAACTAGTACAAATAAAACTACAGTAACTTAAACTACTACAACTACAATAAATTATAATGTAAATTAAGCTATTGAAAAATAAATCTGTAACAATATTATTTTTAAAGTGTTGGACTGCTATGTCTTAGATTAAGGTCACCCCATATTCAATTCGTTACCTTACCTGCAGCAGTATTTTGCCAATTTCTTTCATCAACCGAACTTAAAGTCCCTTTTTAAATCATCAAAAAGGTTGAGCTTTTTTGAATGCCTGTGTAAAAATTTAAAATCATGGATTGTATCGGAATATTTAAAGACATGTCAAACAATAGACTCATCATAGTAGTAGATCCATAACGATTGCTTCTTAATGCAGCAAAAATGTACTTTATCATGGAATTAGAAATTTCGATTTTAGAGTTTCGATCATCTAACAATTTTAAAACATGGATAAAACGTAGACTTGCTTGGAGTAAATTCGCAAAGCAAACCAGCAAGAACTTAAAGTTTTAGGTTCGCCAAAAAAAAAAGTAACCGCTACTTGATTAATAACTAGAGAATGGAGAAAACTTAGCAGTTCAACAGTTTATATACGTATGGTTTCATCAAGTGTTAAATCAAATTTTATTTAATGTTTTTCAGTTTAGTTTTTGTTTTTTGAAGCTTTTAAAGCTTTGATGATATTTTGCTTCAAAATACCTTTAAGAATTAACTAGCCAGTAAAAAAAGTTAAGTTCTAAATACAACACATCAGTATCACAGTTTGAAAACGAATTAAAATTATGCTATTTATAAGACTATGCTTAAACAACTTATCCTGAACTTGCTTAAAAGCATTTTCCCCTAACATCCCCTAAAACTATGCCATACATTCTATTTAAAATTACCATTAAAAAAATATTGCCTTAATTTAGCAGTTTACTTATATTGCTTTTATTTTCCATGTTGACCTTATTATTACATCTTTTTCTTAATCCTAGTTCCATTTTTTCCGTTAACATTATTGCTTCGCTACGAAATTTTTTTAACAGTATGCCCCATTTCATTTACATTTTGTTGGAGAAAATTTAAATTTATATTAAACAATATTGCATAATTTTAGGTAACTTTACTTCGGTATAGAATTTATTTTCTTTTTCAAGGAATTCTTTGTTTTATTCACTTATAAATGTTTTTCTTGTGTTGGCATATTTTGTTAAACAAGTTTATGTGTGAGAATAGCTGACCTTATTTTTACACCTCCTGTGATAATATAGAAAAGTAATTTGAAAAATTCATTTGAATGTTTGTTTGCTTTCGTTTAGCTGTGTATGCACGTATTACAGAATCCATTTTGGCAACACGGCAAGTTTCATTACATTTTTTTTGACAATGTAACCTCAACTGCATTATAATTTATTAAAACAGCCGAAAGCAGAGAGTTAGGAAAAATAATAAAAAACAAAGTACAGTGCTGTCTGGGTAGAGTGAACTAATTTTTGCAGAGCGATTTCACTATACCCAGAATGTTCACTAAATCAAGGTTGAATTTTTTTATATACAAAACTAATTTATTTTTTTTAAATGCATTTATAGGTTATAAATTTTATTTATTTCCATGTAATATTAAAGTTTAAATTTATGACAGAAAAAAATTAGTAATAATTTTTTAGATCGTGTATATTCGCAAAATTTGTAGTATTAGCCTCAGCCCATTCGATACCCTTATCAAAAACCTTAATGACTTCAGCAGCTGATATCGGATTTGTGTTTGCTGGTGTTTCGCCATTGTCTTCATCATTTGATATTACAAATATGCCGACGATGTCTTGCCCAGAATTTGACTCTCTGTTCTCTATTGACCTAATGACACGACCTAATGGAACATGCACGCAGACTTAAATTAACACTTCATAGAATGCGTATTTGTGAGAGTAGCTTGTCAACTTACTCTAAAAAAATCGTTACTTCACCGTTATTTTATGTTCTCCTTAATTTTGATACCCTTGTTCATTGTTTTTCTCCTTCGCCAACCCTAAAAACTCACTATAAAGTATGTTTACTCTATAGAGGTTCATGAGTGTTCACTCTACAGAGTAGTCAATGTAAACATTCTGGTGTTCACTCTAACGAGGTATTCATAGCATCGGGGGTTCACTCTACCCAGACAGCACTGTATGTAGTATAGTCAGTTTAAGTATAAAATTGTAATCTACAACAAGCTGTGGAGAAAAGTACTGAAGCTATAAATTTTCCTGGCAACAAAGAATAAAAATGGATAAATGCAAAAAACCTTAAGAGTACGTGATTTAAAGTGACAACAAAAAGACAAAAAAAAAACAATTTCCATAAAATTTTATATTTCTGATCTTAAATATTGTGATTGCACACCACTATGACATCCTTTCGGCTTAGTTAGTAACTGCTAACATATTAATTTGTTAATTAAAAACAGTGTGAGTTTGTTAGGGGCAGAAGAGAGCGTCTTAGCACACTTAATTTAATTGCTTTTAAATGCATTTGACCTTCAGTTAAATAACATTAATAATATAATTAACTTGTTTACACATGTGTGATGTTTGTTGGTTAAATGGTCATACACGTACATGATTTCCTTTAACTCTGTTTAATGTTTTTACTGTGGGACTGTGTTTGTTTTGTGACAGCTTAAGAACTGTATAAAATTACAATTTATTAAATCAAACAGTCATAAATTTAGCCTTATGAATACCTTAATAATTAGAGCACATATTCATACATTAACTTGACCCATGTGTGCTTTACACACGCTATTGAAAGTTTATTAATGGCATATTTTTAGGGGGGGCGGATAACAACAAATACTAAAGTTTTGTAAATTGTCACTGAATTGCTTTAAAAATTATGCTTGCTTCTCCCCTTTTGTTTAGGAATTCATAACAATGTCGAATTAAACAACCGTTTAGGGAATTATAAAGAAGGATAGCAACACACCCGAAAAATTGTTCTTACAAAATTATTGAACAATTTTGGGTGCGTGTGTTTAATAAAGGGTTGCACCGTATTTCGAACAATGCCTTTAAACATTAAGTTATTTCAAGATGTAAGCTTTTAACTTTGCCTAACGAATAGATGAGTAAACGACTTTTAAATGTGCATTACAATGCTTATGTTCGGAACTCAGCGTAATTTTATTCAATTTATTTTTTAATAGAAATCTAAATTCTCTTATATAAAGCTTTGTCATTCCGGTTGTAGTTTCTACAGTTTTTATCATTTCTGCACCCACAAAGTATATATTTCCAGAATGAATATGAATAAGGAAGTCGATTGAACAAATCTCTCCGTCTAAACGCCTGTTCGTTTTGTGGTTAAAATCAAATTTTAGGACACAACCACATACACACAATTATTTTGAATAAACTTAAGGTCCCTGATACTAATTTTTAAACTGAATTGTTTCCATTTACTTTACTTCAGTTTATGTTAGGTTTCAGTAATGTTATGACAATAGTGTCGATCTATAGTTATTTATTGCTCCATCCAGGGATTCCTTTACATTCATTGTGAATGTCCATTAAGAGATAGAGAGAAAACGAGAAAACGAGAAAAGAAATACATAAATACAAATGGGAGATGCCGAAATCTCCTCTGCTGCGAACAATATGAGACTCCTAGCAAAGGTTTATTGGCTCTTGGATCGTGCGTAGACAGCTCTTACGCATAATAAACCAACAGCCTACATCTTTTCGCAGTTAGCGCCTGGCAGTAATTAAGTCTATGTTTCTCATCCTCACAACTGAGTTAAATTGAGATTTTACAATAAACAATCTAATACCGCAGTTACCTGTCAATATGCCTGCTAGCGGCTTCGGATATTTTTCCTCCAGTGATAAAAGTATTTTTAATTTCCTTGGTGATGTTTCTGAACAAAGGGACTTTACAACTCTTCATCCGGAAGTATTGCCTAGCTTTTGTTTGCGAGTGGAAGGTACAATGATAGCAGAAGTGGTTTCTAACATAAGTAGAGCTTTTTGTGCCAGCGTGTCTGCCGCTCCATTTCCAGGAACACTAGAGCTATCTGGGTTCGGCACAATGTTATCTTGCCGGCTATGCTGCGAAGTGAGCTTATGCAAGCGATAAAAATTGCTGTTTAGACCACATTCGATTTCAGACAAGCTTGACTGTCTTTATAGATAGTGACCTACATACTTCATCTCTCATTGCTTTCTTTGGTATGAATTCTGTATCCCTAGTGTTCTTCCAGTTCAGAGTCCATTAAATCTGTTCTGTTATTTATTTCCTTAAGCTGATTCATTAGATTTTATAGAAGCACAATGTAATGAAATTCGCTCTAATAAAATGCTCCATTTTTTAAAACGATTTAAAAAAGAAAACATACGGTCCGCTTGTCAAATTTGCATCCATATTTTCTCTCATGTCTTCTTCTACTGATTACAATTTGGTTTTACACTATTCTACTTCATTCATTCTACACGAATTTTTGACATGTCGTACGACTTGTATTACAGTAAAATGTCATCTTTGTTATAAAGGGCGTCTAAATAAATTCACCACTAACACTACTCCCATAGGAAGTCACGCCATAGCGGAGACTTAAATAAGTGATTTCTGAGTCAGGTATTGTGAACCATTAGATTCGCTCGCTGAATAACGATTTCGATCCTTGGTGTTCAGACGATTGCTCTTGTTTCATTTTATCTACACATTAAAATATGTTTCACTACTTCTCTTTTTCTAATTTTTATTTAACCACTTACATACATTAAGTTAACCTCTTGCATTTTCAATTAAAATTTTTCTTAGTAGACGACCTTCTTAGAAAGGCCTTAAAGTCTGACAATCAAATTATTTATTTAAATTACAGACTTTTATGTACAAAACTGACAAACAAGAATTTTAGATTCTTATTCCGTAAAATTGATTACATTAGTCACATGTGTCTTTGTAGGCATAAAGAAATATTTATTAAAATTTATTAAAAATTTATTATATTAGTAAGATACACCCACATATTAAAATAAATTCACTCAATGGTAATCACCCTGATAAGTATTCAAGTTTGACATTGTTGGTAACACACAAACATACTTATTTTATTTACGGTATTAGAAAAAAATTGATTATTTCTTGTTGCTGCAAATTAATTATGTAAATTTCGTTAGAGATGTGTTTTTTGTAAATGTCGACACAATTCTTTAATTCACTCTAATAATGATTGACTGTCTGACTATGTGAGGTATTCCAATAAGCTTCCCCACAAATTTTCAATATGTTTGTAAAAATGTTTCTCAGATATTTAAACAAAACATGCGTACATTATAATACATAAGTAATTTAGGAATAATGAATGTTAAACGCTTAAGGAGTGAATGGAGGTTAGCATGTGGAATTATGCAACATTTTGTGTGTCAGATAATTGAATTACAAATATGAAACTCATACGTAAATGTATGTGCAGGTGTTTTATTTGAGAAATATAATTAAAAGGAATGTTAAATGACGTTAATATAATGGAAGCTGTTTTCTTATGTATTATTTTTACAAACACCTAAAAGCATGTAAAATTCTTGCCATTTATAAAATTAATAATCCTTTGTAAGATGTCAGTGAAAGCTTTTCAAACAAAATTTATATGCAAAGTTTTTTTTATTGTAAACTTGTTGGTATATAAATAGTTATTTAATATTCCGTAAAATACAATATAAAACAAATATTAATTTTAAAATAGCCTTAAGTTAGACTTTAACTTTATACTCTTAGTTGTTGTTAAATATTCGCTACCAAATATGCTACACAATCGGATATATTCAAGTATTTTATACAAAAAAGTTACTTATTTACTAAATTATTCGGGATATGCTCCCTTAATTTTTCAATAATATTTATTTGGTTGTTGGGTTTAAGCTGGTTTATATGCATTTCACTGGTGCTTATGCCAGATCATCAGTAAACCTTTACCCAAATTCTTGAAAAAGTTTAAAATGTTATAAGTTATATTTTCAAATTCTCATTAACAAAATGAGAATTCAAAAATAAAACAAAAAACTATAAAAAACTTTTTCAAAAACCCAACCAACAATTTTTCAATTTTAATTTATTTTATTTTTCTAATCCCCTCTGCATTTGGCTAACCGTTGGTTAACACTAAATGCCTAGAGGGATAACCGAAAAATAAAATCTTCTTTTATTATGTATTTACTAAATTATTCGGGATATGCTCCCTTAATTTTTCAATAATATTTATATTTATTTTATAATAATATTGAAATATCTAATTGAAATATCTAAGTGTCATTTTCATTGAATTGTAAAGAAGACATGTTTTAATTAAGTATGAATAAAATATCCGACAAATGACCCTACCACTTTGATGACAGGCCTCTAACCTTTTAATGAAAACTTATATGACTTTTTTACAGAGACGTGGTTGTATCTCAACGATTTTGATTTTAACATCAGAATTTGTTTCTCTTTAGTTCGCAGAAAGACCAATGAAAATAATCGCACGGCGTTTAATGACATCATCTTGGTGACCAATTAACGTTAGAACTTCTTTAGATAATTTGTTCTGGAAATTGTTGCTTTAATAAATGGACTATTTCACAAGCGGTGTGGCAGGTGGCTCCGTTTTTTCTGAAATCATATGTCGCCCAGATCGATGCCTTTCAGTTGAGACGACAGGACCTTCCTTACTGGAATGAATTTCATTTACAATCACTAAAATTTCGTCCTGACCACACAGTTGTTCCTCATGGATTAAATGTTTTGGAGTTTTTGGTTAAAGTCTCGTTTACAACAGTTTTCAAAAGACCAACCAGTACGTCAACGCACAGAAGTCTTACTATCTATAACCGACCCAGTTTTAGTAATTTTTTTTAACACTTTTTAAACGGTTAACACATTAGGTGCACTTTCGCGATTGAAACTTTTTTGAAATTTTCGTGCAGTCTCAGCATAATTTTAGAAATTTGTTTTATAAAGTTTTCAAAATAACAATGCGTTGTTCTTTAACAAAGCGCTCTATTTTTAATAATCGGATAAAATATTTGTGACAGCGCCTAATATGCCACTTGCATGAAAAAGTTACACTAAAATATAAAAGTGCTTTCACACTGAAATAAAGTTACATCGATGTTTGATAAAATCAAAATAAAAGAAACTGTAAATCAGGTACTAATAAAATGCTCACTGTATATGGAATATTACATACTTCAAACATTCAATACGACTTTGCAACAATTCCAAAATCATAACGAATTATGATTTAATATTTTTTATATTGCCGACCTCAAAAGACTGCTTTAGTTTACAAGGCTTTCGCTAGAAATATACCTGCGTTAAAGCAGTTAGTTGGCATTGTTCGTCTGTGGAACCATATCCATATTGTATGATTAAGACCAAAATAAGTTCATTATCAAATCACTCATTTGTAGGACCAACTATCTGCCCCAAATTCCGAAGCAAAATTAGTTAACTTAAAATCTGCGAGAACTTGAAATCTTTTTAACGTTAAAAAATCGACTGTCTCAGATTTTCTTTAGGGCTTTTATTTTCTGGTATCTTTCTATCAACCTAAGTAGTTGCCTCGGATTTGTGCATTAAATCTACGTTTAACGACATCCACCTCTTCAAGTTGGAAAACACGTCTAAAATTGAAGCAAAGCCGTCAGTCCTTTTGTCTATCGTATATTTCAAAACGTTACAAACAGAATGACAAAATTAATATAACACCACATCATTTTTATACCCTTCACCTGTGGTGCACAAGGGTATATATAGGTTTGACATTCCGTTTGTAATTTCTACAATTTTCATTTCCGACCCCATAAAGTATATATTTTCTGAAAGCTTATGAAGTAACCACATGTTCTTCAGACCTGTGTATAGTATCAATCTTTTGAAAATATCCGGAAATGAATCGCTATTGAAATTAAGTCTATCCGCCCCATAACTTTCTGAGATATGAGCCAATAAAAACGACTGCCTCTGTTTTTGCCCATATTTTTACCACCAAAATTAAAAATTTTCAGCTATAGAATAATTTATAGGTACCTTCGCTATTATTTGTAGATATAATATGCCTCTAGAGATATGCGTAAAAAATGTTGGATAAAGCGGGCTTTTATCGGTAAAGTTATAGGCAGCAATTTTTTTTAAATATATATTCGAAAAATTTACAAACGAAAATGTTTTTTTAGCTTCTAGACAACCGAGACAGTAAATATTGATATCATCTGAAAGGACTTGACTAGCGACATATTAGCACTATACAAAAATTAAAATTGATGTTGGCCGCCACTACAAAATGGCGGACAATAAATTTATATATGAGCCAAATTTGGTAACTTCTGGAACACCCTCAATATTGGTATCAAATGAAAGAGCTTGACCAGTAGAATACAGTAAATTATTAAAAAAAAATTAAAATCCAAGATGGCGCCTAAAACAAAATGGTGGATCAAATTTTTTAACCCCATCAATATGGGTATCAAATTAAAGGGCTTGATTAGTAGAATACAGTTAACTACGTACAAAATCAAAATCAAGGATGGCGTCGCAAATAATTAAGAAAAATGGCGTATAACATGAAATATAGGTTAAGCTACGATGTGGAATTATACCTATGTACATGATGGTGGAGGATATTATCAGATTCGGCACGGCCGAATATAGCACTCTTACTTGTTTTGGTTGTGGGTAGAAAAAAATTTTCTACATACCTACAAGAAAAGTGCGACTCATTGAAAAGAAAAAATTATTTTAATATATAACGAAGCAAGTTTTGAAAACTAAATATTAAGGTTAACAAAATATTTTTATAAACCTTTAATGGGAGCATATGGTAGAGCAGCTAAATCTATCCTTAGCATCTTGGTGTAATTGCATTAACATTCTTGTGCAGTTCAGTCAAATGGCTTTCTATAAATTTAAAGAAATATACATACATACACATACATAGATGGATACATACAAATGTTTATAGTTAAATGACTAAACATGTGTATAAAAATATGGTCTTATAACTGTGATGCCTAGAGTTAGACCTGTCCATATGTTAGAGAATGTAATATGAGATTCCCATTTAGTTCTCCATTCATGAAAGTTTAACCAATTTCCAAGTTGTCACAATTAAAAGAATACTAGCGAAATATAAGAAAACTTCATATTATGTTAGAGTAAGGTTTTACGATTAAATTTCTTATATAACTTCTCTATTAATAAATATTTGTTTTTTTTTTCATATAAATTAAAATGTTAGGAATCTCTTATTCCCTATCGTATAAATGACATTAGCAGTTTGTCGCTAAAATGTGAGTGAATAACTGAAGCATACTGTTGCGAGGGGAAAACACCGGGGAATTCATAAGGTTTACTTACACTTTTACTTACATACTTGAAAATCAACTTGTGCATATTAATAAAGTAAAACCGCTAATACAACAACCATTGCCAACTACTCAACATACACCTTAGTTTTTCTAATCTACACATATGTTTGGGTTATACATACACACATACATATATAGAAACATAAGTCTTTGTGTTAATAACTACAACCACTTACATAGTTATGCAAATGAGTAAATGTATATGTGTTAACGGTAAGACAGAGTGAGTTTATTATAAGCGAACATTTGAAAACATTTACAGTGGGTAAAAAATAAACTCAAACACTGAAAAATATAATTATTAAACATACCGTATAAACAATGGAAAAGGCTTAGGAAAAGCTTTACTCGTATTAATCATACGCCCCGTTGACCACAACAACATAAATATTAACGCTGATTTTAAATTTTAAAAGTAACAACTGTGTTAGTAATAGAAATAGTTCGTTTAGCAGATTTAAGATTAAAAATGAATTTTTTTCCGTAAAGATGAGAGCTTGTCCAACAAATTATATCTAAAACCTTAAATTTTTGCCAGTACATACACGCAAAGAAAAAACATGGCTGTGTTAACACAGCCCGACAAAATAAAAAAAATTTTGCTTCTTTGAATTTTTGAACTGATTCTAATTAATTTGGGTGCGCTGAATTCAAATCTGTAATCAGTTTGTCTCTATCAGCTCTAGTTTTCATGACATAGCTTTTTTATATTCTCCACTGTAAGTGAGGAGGGTATATATCAGTTTGTCATTCCATTTTTTCCGAAAATATTATTTTTTTTGTAATTGCTAGCTGATTAACGGGAATTTTATTTGTGTAATATTATTCAGAACGTTATTTTTTCTTTTTGTACTCCAATTGTATATCGGAAGTTAGTTTCTTGTAAGAAGTGGTTTATTGCAGTTGGCAAAGTTTATTAAAAAAGTGTTAATCTAAATGGAAATCACTTCCAATATAAGATGTTGTAAAAATAACGCTGACACATTTTGTTATATTTGTAGAGAATACACCTTTAAAGAAAACATAAGACCTATTTCGGAATGTGTTAAAAAATCGTATTTAGATTATTGTGGAGTTGATGTTGGTGACCAAGATAAAAGCTGGACTCCACACATTGTGTGCAATACTTGCTGTGTAAATTTGCGACAGTGAACTCAAGGAAAACGAAATAGGCTTAAGTTTGGTGTGCTTTTTTAATATTTTTTACTACGAAGCTAGACTTTTTTATAGCATTTAAAAAAAAAAGATATTTGGCGGACCCTTTCTTGTTTTCGACAACCAAATATTGTTTCAGAGACTATAATCTGATCGTCGTGATCATGTCGCAACCATGGTTTTTCTTTGCGTGTAGCCACTATAAAAAACTCAAACTAATATATTGTTAAATTCTATCATTCAACTAAATATTATTTCGTTGAGTGTAGCTGAACTACATAGTTTTAGCAAACAACCCCAAAGTATATGTTTTAATAATAGTTTAAATATCATGTTTATGTATTTTTTTCACAGAATTACACTTGAAAGTGCAACAGAGCATACATTGGCGTAGTAACTTGAGAGTCAATATAAATACTAATATAGTTGAATGCAAATTCCCTTAACGCAAGCGTTAAAGTGTATAAATGTTTAAATGAAATTTAAATTACAAAATACATTTACTATCAGCGAAATTGGTTAAGTGTATTTTATTTGGAGAAATTTATGTAGAAAAGTTCTTAGTCAACTAACTATTTCTTCAGCTTTTTTGTATAGAAATTAGTTAATTATAAAAATTTTAAATAAAATAAAAACATTTACATGAAGCTTTTTTCCACATTATGTTAAATAGTTTTAGTCATAGAAACAAAATTGGAGAAAAGCTTCTTCTTTTGATTGCTTACTTTACAATTTTTTTAAGAGACAATTTTTCTTTAAAAGGTTGTTTTGTAAAAAAAGTTTTTATGAACAAAAGCTGTTTCTACAAAAATTCAACAATTAAACAATTTTATAACAGCAGCTTATATAGTAAGTACTAGCTAGTACCCGGTGTGCTTCGTCACCCCAAATTTTAGTATTTAATTCATATGTTGGTGCCACGCCCACTACTGATAATGCACCCCTTTCTTGTCTAAATGTGAATTTGGGTGTCAAAGTTGCTCTTGCAAAATTTTACTACTCCAATAAATATCGTTTTCCAAATATACGAATTTTAGTATTTAATTCATGTGGCCACGCCTACTATTGCAAGTCCGCCCATTTTTTACCCAAATGTTTGTGTGGATGTCAAAGTTTACCGTACTTTATTTGAAGACTCTACCTGCTTTCGTGATATATAATATTTAATACTTATTCTTTAATAGGGCGTGGCACCCCGCCCACTTACATTTTCAAACCAAAATATAGCCTATAGTTCTTTCCAGACATACTGAAAGATTCTGTGAAAATTTCAAGGAAATCAGTCCATCCGTTTAACCGTTTATAAAGCACAAACAAACATACAAACATACAAACACACATTGATTTTTATAGTAAGTATATAAATATCTTTTCGCACGTTTTTTTTTCGAAAAATATGTGTGTAAGAAATTTACATAAAAAAATTAAAAATAATTTACTAATTTACTCCTATAAGTTTTTCAATAACATTTATTTGGTTGTTGGGTTTAAGTTGGCTTATATACATTTCACTGGTGCTTATGCCAGATCATCAAATAAATATTATTGAACAATTAAGGGACCATATCCCATGTGTTAGCCAAATATCAAATGGATTAGAGGATAGGGGAGTGTTTATGGGTAGTAAAATTGGGCGGGGCTACGCCCATAAAAAATAAGTTATAATTTTTGGCTACTTGTACTTGATCGATTTTTCTGAAACTTTGCACACATATTGAACTCTTATGATTAGAAAATTGGGCAGTGCCACGCCCATCAAAAGTTATAATTTTTAGCGTCTTGCACTTGATACTCAATCAAAATTCAAAATGCATTTTATTTATTAAGGGGCGTAGCAGCGCGCGCCGGGCTTGGCTAGTTTTATATATTTTTAAATTAAAGAAACATTTTGTAAACAACTTCATTTAATAAAAAATATGTATAAATATTTTTATGTTTGGAAAAAATTTTTTACAATAATTTTAGATAAGAGTTGTTTTCAGAAGTTATTTTTTCCTATAGAGAATTTTTTTATGTCTCTGTTTTTCTTTAAAAATCTTGTACAAATTATTTCTGTAAAAAAAAAATTATAAAATTTTTAGCAGAAAAAGTTATTTACAGAGAACAAATTTTATGCGATAAAAGTTTTTTATAGTAAAAATTATTTCTAGAAGAAAAACGTTTCTTCTACAAAATAAAATTTAAAAAAATAAAAAAAAAATTTATAAGGATTTACTTTATAGAAAAATATCTGAATGATATTTTTTTTAAATTCGTATAGACGTGTTTTTAAATTAAAATATTGTATGATAATTTTTTTATTGAAAATTTTTATACACTGAAAAAAATTGGTATAAGTACTTAAATATTTTGTATAAAAGTTTTATTTTTCAATAAAAAATTGTTTTGTATAAGAGTTCTTCCATAAATAATTTTTACAAAAAAATATATGAATAAGTTTTTTAGGAAAAAAAGAAATTGTATAAGAGCTATTCTATTGAACATTTTTATAACAGTTTTTTACAATAAACAAATTGGGTATAAGAGGTTTTCTTTTTCCATATTTTCTATAAAAGTTTTTTTACAGAAACTATTTTTTGAGAGTTTTTCCATTGAAAAAACTTTGTATAAGATTTTTTAGATGAACAAAATTTTCTTTTCGAGGTTTTCTATTGAAAAAATGTTTAAATAATTTTTCTATTGAAAAAAAAATATTGTATAACAGTTTTTTCTACAGAAAACAATGTGATATAGTTGTTTTGTAAATACATTTTTGTAAGAATTTTTCCATTAAATAAATTTTGTATAAAATTTTTTGCTATAAAAAAATTTCCTTTAATAGGTTTTCTATAAAAAAAATTTTAAAAAGAAGTTTTTTTAGTATAAAAATTCGTATATGAGTTTTCGTTCTAATAAAAAAAGGTTGTATAATAGTAATAATATTAAACGTGTTCATATCAGTTTTTTTTTATAAATATATATATGGTGAAGGAATTGTTCCATTTGAAGATTTTATATAAACAAAATTTTTAATAAATAAATTTTTGTTTAATAGTTTTCTTATTGAAAATAATTTTTTTAAGATATTGTATTTTGCCAAATGTTTTTTTAAAGATTATATATTAAAATAATTAAAATAATTTTTTTATATAAAAAAAAATTAATTATAATTTTTTTTTCTATATAAAAATGCAGTATAAGAATTTTTCCAACAAAAAATTTTTTGTAATATTTCTTTTTTAGAAATAATCTTATTTAAATTTGTTTCCACACAAAGATTTTTTATCAAGAATTAATCCCGCCTACATAAAAATGTTGCATTATATTTTTTTTACGAAAATTTTGTTTGTAAGATTTTGTGTGTTAAATTTAGTTTACCGCCAGTGGTTAACGTTTGTTTAAATTGCTCTATATAATATATTTTTATTCCGCTTTCTATTTTTATTTTTGTATTCTTTTTAAATCTTCTTGACTTTCTTTTTTTCAAAATGTATGCTTTTTAAATCTTTTTAACTTTTAGCGCACAATGAACTAACACCTTAAGCTTTTATTATTTTGGTCGTTACTTATTTTATACATTCAAAAACCTAATATCTTTACTCACTTATAAATCCTATTAGAAAGCCTATAAATAGTTGAATGGTATTACTTGTTTAATTATATTTATTTACGGTTGTTGCTTTCAAAAAGAAATTTATTTAATTGAATCTTTTTTCAACCACCTTTAAGTATGCTTCTGTTTATTTCAATAATTCAATTAAACATTAAATATTTGCAGGCTTTGTAGTAGAAATGCGAAATATATTTACATATTAAGTTTTTTTTTAGAAATTATTAATTGAAATATTTTTCTGTTTTTGATATGAATGTAGCTTAAATATGTTTAAATTAAAATATTGAGCAACTTTGTAGGAATTGTGTTTTTAAAATAATTATTTTTGTTAATTTTAAAACCTGAAAAATAGTCCAAGCATAATTTGCAGCAAGTATATGCTAAAGTGTTAAAAAAGTATACATAACAGCTTTGCTTTATAAGTTTATGACCGATTTAAGTATACATGGATATCTCAGATATTAATTTCATTTAAAAATGGAATCCAACCATACAAATTTTTTCATTGTAATGTGTGACAGTTTTCTTTACGAAATAAAGGGTCCGCCAAATAACTTTTTTTTTTGAAAATGCTATACAAAAGAAGTGTAGCTTCAGCTGTGTGGCACGTAGCGCTGTCCTGTTGTAAAAATGCTGCCAATATCATCCTCTTAAATTTTTGTGAACAAAAATTCATTAAACATGGCCCCATAACGATCGCCATTGACTACGGCCACTCCTTGCCAATTTTCGAAGAAAAATGGCCCAATTATGGCTATGAACCAAAATCCGCACCAAGCAGTGACTCGTTTTGGGTGTATCGGCTTTTCAAATGCCACAATGCGACAATTTTGCGTGTTTACATACCCGCCAAGATCAAAATGAGCTTCATCTGAAAAGATGATTTTTTTGGCAAAATCGGCCAAAGTAATGTCGCAATATTTCCCAGCGTTGTTCAAGAGTATACACAACCATATTTGTTCATCGGAAGGATAAAACTAATTATTTGTCAAATCAGACATGAGCTAAGTGTTACCATTCACGAAATAAACAATTTATAATTTGACTATTTTTATTGAATAAGCTTAAATTCTTTAAAAAATATGAATTATTAAAAAATATTTTTTACTAGCCAAGCCCGGCGCGCGTTGCGTATCAACTTAATGAATAATGAACGTATCAACTTAATCTTAATGAATAAAAATGCATTATGCGTTTTAATTTAATATCAAGTGCAAGAAGCTAAAAATTATAACTTTTTGTTTATGGGCGTGGCACTGCCCACTTTTCTAATCATAAAATTGTATAGTCATGACAGATAAATCAATGCAAAGTTTCAGAAAAATCGGTCCATTGCAAGTACCTCAAAATTATAACTTTTTTATGGGCGTGGCCTTGCCCACTTTTCTAACCTCGAAATTATAAAGTCACAATAGCTCAATATGTATTAAAAATCGGTCAAGTGCAAGTAGCCAAAAATTATAACTTATTTTTTATGGCCGTAGCTTCGCTCACTTTTTACCACCCATAAACACTCCTTGGAGTGTGTACAACAACTTGCCAAAGTTTGAGTTCGATCGGCTTCATGGTTTCGGAGTCTATAGCACACACACACAAACACACACAGAGTTTAACTTTTATATATATAGATGCAACAAAAACTTGTAAAAGCCTCAAGCAAGGCGCCTCAAGCATACATTTTTTTTTATATAAAAAAAAAACATACTTATCAGCTTTAAAAATAAAACCTTAATAAAAGCAAAATATATTTATAAACTTAAATAAAGCCAAAGTTGGATTAAATTACATGTACAAGGAAGTAATGAAGTACAAGTTCTAATTTATAGTTCTCTTATTTACGCTGCAAAAACAACTTGTTGGATTCTCAAAAGCATACCTTAGGGACCTTATTACTCAATCCTAAGACTAAACAAATAACAATGAGAAAAAAAATAATAATAAACTAAATTATGTTTTAAATTTGCTATAATAACAAACTATTAACTTGTTGCCTAGTCCTCTAACACAAGAACTATAAAATTTGAAAATTAGAATCTTTTAAATTTCCCTTAACACATTGTGTTACAAATTTTTCTCTGTTATCACTCATAAATCTTTTTCTATCTCTTATATATCGGTTAACGAACCTTATTTTGTGGTTGCTTTTTGAAACCAAAAAGCTATTTATAACAACACATTTCTTAAAGCTCTTGCTTTTCTGGAAAACACACATAAAGACTAAAGTTGTTATACATAGACATACTTAGATATAGATTTTTTGGTTGTATAGATTGTGTTTTATAAATCTTGTAATAAAAATAATTATATGCACATAAATTTTACGCCTATATACCAACAACAACTACAACAAAAGTAATTTTTTAAAGACTGGCACTTAAAGTCTCTTCAAATGAGGGTCATGTCAATGTAGTGGAAAATGTTTTCATGGCTTTCTTTTTAATCAATTATCCTTTCTATTTCAAGTAAATTATTCCGTGGAAAATTCTAGCGTTTACCTTTGGAATGAAAAATGTATTTTTTTAATACGGGGCAAGAAGGTGTGATAAATGGCTTTTTAAATAGATAATTTATTAAACTGAAGTAGATTTTCTTATAGAGAAATATTTTAAACGTTTTTGTATAAGAGTTTGTATAAGAAGTTTTTCTACATAAAATTCTTTTTATAAGATAATTTTCTATATACAGCGTGGTCCAACCAATCTATATATATAAAAATCAATGTGTGTTTGTATGTTTGTTTGTGCTTTATAGACGGTTAAACGGCTGGACCGATTTCCTTGAAATTTTCACAGAATCTTTCTGTATGTCTGGAAGGAACTATCGGCTATACTTTGGTTTGAAATTGTAAGTGGGCGGGGTGGCACGCCCTATTAAAGAATAAGTATTAAATATTATATATCACGAAAGTTAATGAAGCTAGAGTCTTCAAATTAAGTACGGTAAACTTTTACATCCACACGAACATTTTCAATAGTAGGCGTGGCCACATGAATTAAATACTAAATTTCGTATATTTGGAAAACGATATCGATTAGGTTAGGTAGAACAGGCAGCTGCTGTGCAGCTCACTTGGGTCCATTATATTGATCCCATTGTGATACCTGAATAGAAAAGTAAGAATAGAATAGAAAGGAAGCAGACAAGTCCAGAGTCTCCGGGCGGGAATCGAACCCTCAACCCCAAAACTAGCAGAACAGCACACTGCTGACTAGTCCATCGGGGCAACGATATCGATTAGAGTACTAAAATTTTGCAAGAGTAACTTTGACACCCAAATAAACATTTCTCGAAATTGAATACTAAAATTCGTATATTCGATAACAGTTAGAGTACCCATATTTTGCACGAGAAGCTTTTACATATATATGATTATTTTGGTAAGAAATGGATGCTTTAGTAATAGTGGGCGTGGCACCTGCCATATGAATTAAATACAAAAATTCGTATATCTGGGAAGTGATAATAGTTAGAGTACCCAAATTTTGCAAGAGACACTTTGACGTCTATATGATTATTTGAATAAAAAATGGTTGATTTAGTAATAGTAGGCATGGCACTTGCAAAATAAATATATTTTTGAACTATAAAATTTTTATTTCATTACGATGGGGGTGGCGAAGCACACCGGGTATTAGCTAGTTTGTAAATAAAGCAAACACCTTGCAGAGAATCATCTCTATATATTTTATTATGTTGGAAGGATCTGAGACAATCTTGTGTGAAAACATATCGTTCAGTTACTAGCTACGGCTTCGGTGGCAAAACTTCTAGTCAATGGAATACATATATTTTCAGTGATACTAAAATATAATTGAGCTTCAATGTAATGTGTCGAATTATCTTGTTCATTAGCTCTTGAATTGTTTTTGGCCTTTTCTTTTAAAAAAATAAATAAGTTCAACGGTGTCAAATCACATGATCATAGCGGCCAATAACATCACCGCGATGTACGACAACATGGCCGTAAAACTTCTCGCGTAAAAGAGACATTGTTTGGTCGGCGGTGTGGCACCATTCATCCAGATCATTATCCTCAATGTTTGGCTACAAGAAGTCCGTTATCATCCTGCTATAGCTAGCCCCATTCATGGTAACTGCTTGGCCGACCTTATTTTCGAAAAAGTATGGTCCGATGAACCTGCCAGCCTATAAAATTCACCAAACATTCGCTTATTCTAAATGTATAAGCTTTTCAGCAATCACTCGTGAATTCTCATTTGCCCAAATGCGTAAATTCTGCTTATTAACGATGTAAAAATGTATCTCGTCGCTAAAGATGATTTTCTTTGTAAAGTCACCATTAACTTTTGGTTGTTTAACCAAACATTCGGTGCATTTACTACGCTTGAAATGGTCAGTAGGCTTCAGCTCTTAAGACAACTAGACCTTGTTAAGCCTGTAGTACACAAAATTAAAAAAAGCCACATACGCATGTGGATGTGACGTAATTTTGACGTCATCATAAAGCATAAATGTATTCGCTTCGGCCAAATGTGTTTCATTTGCATTTTGGAACTAAAATACATTTCGAGTCATAGAAAAATCTTACCACATGCAGCCACTGCGAATTTTTTTTTCATATGTAAACAAAGTGCTGAACATTTTAGTGACGTCAGGCCCACATGTGTATGTGGCTTTTTACCTTTCGTGTACTAAAGGCTTAAGAAGCTAGCTTAGTTATTGTATACAACCGATTTCTGTAGAGCGAATTGTGCATAAAAGTTCTTTTAAATACAAAATTACAATTTTATTTCATAAAATACTGTTTCCCTGTATACAATGTGTCTGTCTCCAATTGAGTATTAAAATTTTTTTATATAAAAAATTTTTGTATAGCAGCTTTCACTTGTAAATAGGGTTTGTGATTTCCCGGCCTTTTTACTTTCCCGGGAAACGGGAATTAAAAAATCGTCTTCCCGGGAATTCCCGGGATTCCCGAAAATAATATTTCTTTTAAAATAAACAATGTTTGTTAACTTTAACATCACGATTTGGTTAATAACTTATTGTTTTAGTAGTAGTTTATTTTCCATTAGAGTCCTTATTGTGTCAGCATTACATCTTCCGGAAATATGAACTTAACCCAAATTATAAAAATAATTATTGCCATGTAAACAGATACTTTTTTTGAGCAACACTACTCCACTCGTCTAATACAAGAGCACACCACAAATTGTTACAAATTTGACTCGATATTGGTTTCATATTTTGTTATATTTTTACTGAAAAAATTTTGACGAATAAAAGAACTTTGTGTAATTGTTCGAATAGATATTCCATTGACTGCTGCCAATTTTGAAACAATTTCTGGTAATGTTTGGGTGTCTAAAAAACTTTTAATGCTGGAATTATTTTTTTACTTGGTGCAGGTGTTTAAGAATCGTTTTCAAATTTTATTTTATGAACCAAAATAAGGTGCCGTATGAGACCACTAGTACTACCGCCCTTGGACATTAACCTTTTGGGAAAATATTACATTATACTGCGTTGTCTACTTTTTGAAAATAGTTCTAGACTTCAGACATTTTGCTTCTAAACAAAGTGAATTTTATAAAAAGTATTATTAGAAAAATTCAATCATAAATAAAAAAAATTATACTACAAATTCTGTGACCACTTTTAAAAACAATTTGTACATACAATTATATTTATAAAAATGAACCACGGAAACTACTGCTGGGTTTACGGTTGTTATAAAAAACATTTATATACAAGAAAACAAGAAAATTTATAATATATAATTCCAGAACGTCGTTAACTTTGGCGTGAAATATTTTTTGACCGACGATGTTTGTTTTTCTTTTCCATATTCGTATTTGAGAAAAGTTGTAAATACTTAACAATTAAAAAACGCTAGCAAATTAAAAACCTTACTTTTTATTCAAATATTCTCTAAATTTACCAAAACAGATAAGAAATTGAAAATAAATTTAATATATTTCCTAATATACTACATATTTTTTATTTCCCGTTTTCCCGGGAATAAGAGCAAAATTTTTCCGGGAATATTAAATGGTTCATTCCCGGGAATTCCCGGTTCCCAAACCCTACTTGTAAATCATTGTGTTAAGTCTTTTTCTGTAATAGTATAAGAGTTTTTATTGAGGTCTTTACATCTTCTATAATTACGAATTATAGAAGTTTTATTTAAGAATTTTGTATAGCTTCTTCCAAACAAACAAAATTGTGTCTAAAAGAATTTTCTGTCGAAATATTTTTTTTTTTGCAAAATGTATATAAGAGATTGTTGATTAAAATCTTTACAAGATTCTTTTCTATTAAGCAAATATCTTGCAAAAGTTGATTTTTAAGAAAAATATAGGTATAAAACTTAAACAAAAAAAAACTTTATTTTGTAAGACAGTTTAAATGTCAGCAGTACTTTTAAAACTACTTTGCGACTCTTGACATGTCCGCAAAATGAACTCTTCAATTACTTTCAGAATTTCATAAAAATAAAACGGCAAAAAGTGTTTTAGAAACAATATAAAACAAAATTTTTTGTATAAAAAAAAAGAAAAAATAATAAAAGAAATCCTTGAAAATAAATCCTTCTCAATAATGCAGTCACTAAACCAATTCAAATGTCGCACTAATTGCAAACACAAAGAATGTCAACGGCACGCTTATCTAGGTCTCGTCGACCGCAATACAACTGAATGTGTCTCAGCTGAACAAGAACTCACAGGTTCTTCCATCTTCTTAGAGAATGTCATAGATTTGTCGCACACTTTGGCACAAATTATGATTTTGTGCGGCATACATGAGTGCAAAGCAAAAACGGCTGTCGACATTATAACCTACTTCTTTCTGCATTACGATTTGGTGTGCTATTGTTTAGATTCGAAGCCAACGAAGAGATTACGCAAAGAGGATATATTCCATGAATTGGGTAGAAAGTGTCTAATGAATCGTGTAGAGGCTCACTTGTGCTATAATATTATTAAACGAGGCTTTAAGGCTTTCTACTACAGACCCCACGCTGAGCTGCAAGATGGTAAAGAGAATGACAAGTCGTCGTTTTCGGAGGAATGTGTTTATGTGCATGCTGCCAAAAAGACAGCTGAATCTTATGCTCAATTTGAGGGTTTATCATGTGATGAACAACGTGGCATAGAGGCAAAAATTCTGGTTGTTTACAAAAAGTTCTATGATCGCTTGCAATCACGCAAAGCGAAACCAGCTCAAGAGGATTGCAATTGTTGTTTCTGTGCCAAGGCCAGAGAACATTTCGTCTATGGCAAACCACCTCCTTGTGCCGAAACTCAACCAAAGAAGTCTCATAACTGTCCTCACTGCTGTAAAAAGAAAAAGTCTCAAAAACTTATACATCCTCGTACTATAACTCCCAACTGTCCGGTATGCCATCGCTCGCGGAATTTTTGCTCTTGTGCTAAATATCAGTTTGATATAAACTGGATTGATAGTATATGGACCAGGCCAGACATGAACCTTTATTATGTAGAGAAGATAGAGAAAGAGCCTACTGAAGTTTTACCTGGTTGTGATCCTCAAATGTGCTTGAAAAAGGATGAGAACGAGGCAAATCAGCCGGAAGAAGTAAAGCCAGAAAATGTTGCTTTAGAAGAGAATCAAGATAAGAACAATGAGGAGGAAAATTAAAAACTATTTCATTATTAGAATTATTAGAAAGACACATTTTTATACTGTCCTATAAATTTCTTGTCATTAATTCAATGTTTAAAGCAGTCTACGAGTTTTTACCACTAAAATTTTGTTCTGGCGATTTTTATGTGAATACGGTTTAATAATTTTCTGCAATAACAATTCTATGTTTTAGAATAAAGAATATAAAATTGATTTTGCTATAGCAACAAGCTAAATAAAATATCTATAATTATAAAAGTAGAACTCTGTGTGTGTTAGCTATAGACTCCGAAACAGTACAACCGATCGGACTCAAACTTTAGCAAGTTGTTGCACACATACCAGGGAGTGTTTATGGGTGGTAAAAAGTGGATGGGGCCACACCCATAAAAAATTAGTTATAAATTTTAGCTACTTCCACTTGACCGATTTTTTCGAAACTTAGCTCACATATTAAGCTGTCATGACTATACAATTTCGTGATTAGAAAAGTGGGCAGGGCCACGCCCATAAAAGAAGTTATAATGTTTAGCTTTTTGTACTTGATATTCAATTAAAATTCAGAATACATTTTTATTCGTTAAGTGGCGTAGCAACGCAATCCGGACTTTTCTAGTTTAATATAATACAAATAGGAGCGCTATTTTTGGCTCTACCAAATCTTTAAAATTTTATTCAGACTAGAATTTATTTTTTAATATTTTTATTTTTATACAGAATTTTTAAGTGTGATAGTGAAAGAATAATCTAAAAAAGTATATTTTGCCGACACCACCAGAATGGAATGCCTTTTCGAAACCAGGTAAATTTGGCAACTAACCGCTTTGACCACAAGACGTATATGAGAACTTAAACGTATATTACAATTCCATTTTCACATAGACTGAGTGGGTGAAAGTCATTAAAGTTTAGAGCTAAAATCTAGTGACTCATTTTATCAATTTGTGGATCACTCAGTTTATTTGTTTCCAAAATATGGAAGTTATAGAAATTAAAAAAATAAATAAATCTATTAAATTTTTGTGCTTGATGATCGGAAGGAGATTGTGGCAAATTCAAATACAAAATATCAATGCAAAATGAGGACTTTGCAACTTTAAAGCCCATCAACGAAAATATGAATGAAACGCCCACACTTACGTCAACCTACCATATAATGTTTTTCCTTAATCATTTATTTATGTATGTGTTGTATGTTGTCGTTGTTGTGAAAAGAACGAGGTGGTCCTGGTTTTTTGCTCATATCTTAATTGTTTATGTACCGATATTTCTGATTTTCAATACCAATCTGCTCCCGAATATTTTTAATATTCTTATACATCACGTGGGTTCAGGTGATATCGGGGGGCTTCAAAAAGTGGATTTCAACACGCACACGGACAGACGTTCAGACGGACGGACAGACTGACAAAACTTAATCATCTCCCCTATTCATAAGCTTACAGAAAATATACACTTTATGGGGCCGGAAATGAAAGTTGTAGAAATTTCACCCGGAGTGACAAGCCTATATATACACTTTTTCACTGTCTGGTGGGTATAATAAAGGACTCTATATTGCAATATCTATGTTGAGTGTATTAGCAGAAATAGCCGTGGCGTGTCTATTTTAACGCCCACCTAAAACATATGGCATAGTTTACTATAAGCATTTACAATTCTTATAAACTTTTTGTACTTTTTACCAATTTATTATATTGTTCTTAAAGTAGGTAGTGACATGCCCACACAGTGTCTAACTACTTCTAGCTATCAAGCCTTACTCTTCAGTTTCCGTAAATATACAACAGTGTGTTAAATAATGGGTATCATCACTCCTTTTGTAGAATTACTTTAGCTTACTTTAAGAAAATAGATTAATAAAGACTTTTAAACCAAAAAATATGAAACAAAATTTGTTTTTGCATGATTTGTTTAATTTGCAAATGCTTGCAAAGGTTCTCAACCGTTTTTTTTATCCTAAATATATACTTTACTTAACATTTCTTTACTAACCTCTTCACTTATTTATTTAAATATTCATTACTTTTATTGCATCTTTAATATTTACAAAAAAAAAAAAACAAAAGATGTTAAGACTTTATTACGTTAGTCTTTGTTTGTTGTTAGTGCTAAAAGTCTTCTATGGCGAGAATGGTTTCTTTCCTGTCTGCTTTATATTTATTTATTCACTGAAGGGATATTGCGTGCCGGAAAAAAAGGGATTTGCTTTATCTAAATTAAGCTTGACCTAATTTTCGATGATTAATTAATTCAATTATTGTCTGGCATATTTTAACAAAAAGGGAAAAAATGTTTTGTGTAATCTTTAATAAATTGTTAGCTTTAATGCTAAACCATATGCCAACTAAAAAGATTTTTTTTACTCACAAAAGCTGTAGTTTCTAATTAATCGCTTATATTGGTATTTGTAATAGACTTAATCACAGAGTTCTTTAGAATTATTGAGAGGATGAAATTTAAAGAAATTTTGCACACTAACTTGTTATATTTGATTTTGATATTGATTGAAAGGAGAGAGTCTATGTGAAATCAGATGTCTAGTTAAGGTCGTCAATATTATTTATATTAAATTATTATACTAGGAATGTTTCATTAAAGTTTAAAAAAGAGTTGTAAGATAAACATGAAAGTTCAATTGCACATTCTGATTAGAATAGTTTTAATTCCGCACTTGTTATTTTGCTCGAATTTGTTTTACCATTTAAGCACAAATACTTGCATATTTTAAGGCGTCATTTAACTTATTCTTACACATACAAAGCCTAAAGAGTAAATATTTATACTAAAACAAAAAGTGATTTAAATTTTACTCCTCATTCGTTTTTGAGGTCCCATATTTCATAATAAATTGTTTTTTTTAGAAAAAGGTTAATAAAATATTTTTTTTTATTTTTTTTATATTTTATATACAACAATTTGCTAAACTTTAATTTGATTGATAAAAAAGTGTATGTGTAGAATAAAAATAAAGTAAAAAATTAACCACCTCCTATAAGTCTACTTTTAAATCACAACATAAACCATTGTTTACCTTAAGGCTGCTATCATTAATTTTGTTTTTGTTTTCTTCTCTATCTTCAAAGAAAAAATAAAATCTGAAAATAAATTTACAGTTTCTTATTTTTTTTTTGTTTATTTGCTATATCATTTATTATTACATTTTAAAATCCCTACAGCTTTAAAGGATTTACATCCGATTTATATATTTTCCAACTCTCGTTTTGTTATTAATTAATCTGCATGCTTTTGGCAGGCAACATAAACATATAAACTATGTATTATACACATGGCAAAATTCACTTACTCTGATTTAACGTTTTTATAGCGGGTTCCATAAAATAAAATCATACAATTTATTTGCCATAAAACGTACAAAGTGTAAAAATTTCTTCAATATTTTGCAATATAAATTTTATTTGGTGAGAATATGAAAGTGCCCAGGATCATGAATTTACTCAGTGCATACATAAACAGTTGTACGTACATACATGCAATAGAAAAAATTTAAATAATTTCCGTTTTTTGTTCAACGGTGAGAAGTATAAAGAATTTAAATAAATAATTATTTTGTATATTGTTCTGTCTGTTGCTTATAAGCAAATGAAAAACAAGAGATAAATATAAAAATTACGCATTATTATTTGATATGGGCCAAAATAAATGAAATAGAGCATACTACACTAAGATCATTAATTCATTTGAGCACCGACATGATAAGTCCTAAAAGTATGCAAAGGTTAATACACAAAGAGCTTAAAATCTGAGCATTGATATTTAAATATTTTATTAGAAGGCAATGAAATATCTTGGAGTGAACTTTAACAAACTTTTAAAATTTAATAAGCACATGTCTTATAATTTAGAGGAGGTAAATCGGGTTAAGGGTGCGTTTACCAGATTATTTAATGCAAAATCTTTACCAGTTAAAACAAAATTACTTCTGTATAAGACAAATCCTTCTATACGCATTTCCAATATGGTTAAGCATTTCTATGACAATGATGAATGGAATGGAATTATATGAGCGGCATATTTTGTGAAAATGTATTGGAAAAAATTTTAAATCTTTTAGAAAAAGATATTCAAATAAATTTATATATGAACAGGCTAACATATCTCCGATTTCCTTTTATGCTCTTGATATGATGAAACGTTTTGTAGAAAGATTATCGTACTTTGAAGGCAAGGCAAGATATTTTGTCTTGCGAGCAAGAATTTAATTGGTCAAATACAAATTATATTTCTCCGATTGGAATTTTACAAGAACGGCTAGATTGTCTTTCGCTTCGAAATTTCTATTCACGTACCACTCCCGGTGTACACAGGGGGTAATATTTATTATGTTTTTTGTTTTTGTTATTTTGTTATTATTATTATTTTTAAGTTTGTAAGTTATTTTATTAGCATTAAGTTTATTAAATGTAGATATTACTCTACTAATTTGGTAAAATGCCGGGAGCAAGCATTGCTTAAAAATTGTCTTGAAAATTATTTTTTAATATTTAAATTATTAATTTTGTCAAATTTCGATAAGCTAGTCGCATAATCATTTAAAACTTATATAATTAAAATAATACGGTCTAGTTTTAAGTTTTCTAATAAAACTAATTTTTTGTAATATAAATAAAATTGAAGTCTCAATAAATTTAATTGAATAACTAACTAACTACAATTTTTAAAAACTTCCCTTTCAACATAAGTATTAAACTAACTGTTATATACAACTTTTTCCAAATATGAGTGCTCTACACCAGTGCTATTCAACCTATGGTACGCGTACCACTTGGTGGTACGCGAAAAATTTCCAGTTGGTACGCGAATTCTTTTAAAATTTTAACGATTTCTATTTTGCAATTGGAAACAAAAAGAAAAATCATCCTAAAAGTATACCTTTAATGTACATGTTCTTATGTTTTTTGTAATTTTTATTATTATTTTTAATTTTATTGTTTTTTATTATTAATAAATAAAATAGATTAAAAATTTTAAAATTGTTTACATTATATTTTTTTTGGTGGTACGCGAAAAGTTTGTCGTGAATTTAGTGATACACGAGCCAAAAAGATTGAATAGCACTGCTCTACACAATTCTGTATTAAAATTTTGTTATACCCTTCATATAGTGAACAAGTTAGAGTGCTCTACTCGGCCGTGCCGTATCTTATATACCCTTCACAAAGTGTAGTCTTGCAATAACAATAGTTTGTATTACCATTCATTTCATATGAAATACTTACATACATATAAAAAAACATATGTAAAATTATAAATTTAGGTACGTATGTTAAAAAACAAAAAAAAAAAAAATAATAAAGAAATAAAACAAAAAATTTAAAAAAAAAATTTAAATAAAAATTTAATAAAAAAATAATTTATAAAATAAAAAATTTAAAAAAAATTAAATAAAAAAGAAAACAAATAACAAATATTAAAAAATATATATATAAAAAAGTTTTTTTTGGCTCAGCTGGGATTCGATGCCACGTTTACTCTAACTAGTACACCACGTTTGTATGTATGTATGTTGTTGTTGGTGTTGTGAAAAAAACGAGGTAATCCTGGTTTTTTGCTCATATCTAAATTGTTTTTAAACCGCTGTCTCTGATTTTCAATACCGATCTACTCCCGAATATTTCTGATATTTTAATACCTCAACCGGGTCTAGGCAATGTCGGAAATGACAAACCTATATATGCCATTTTTCACTGTGTGAAAGGTATATATATAGGTTTGTCATTCCGTTTGAAATTTCGGACCCCATATAATATATATTTTCCATATAATACATATAATATATATTTTCTGAGAGCTTCTAAATAGGGGAGTCGAATAAGCCCTGTCTATCTGTCTGTCTGACCATCTCTCCGTGTGTTGGTTGAAATCAACTTTTAGAATCAACCATATATTCCTCATATCTGTGTATCGTATCAATCTTTTGGAAATATATCGCTATTAAAATTCAGCACAATCGCCCCATAACTTTCTGTGATATGAGCAAAAAACGACGACTGCCTCTGTTTCTTCCCATACCATGTTACTATTTGTAGATATAATATGCCTCTAGAGATATTCGATAACAAAATGTTGGATAAAGCGTGCTCTAATCGGTAAAGTTAAAGGCAAAAAGTTCTTTTGAAAAATATATATTCCAAAAGTTTAAAAACTAAAATCAATTTTTTTCAGCTTCTAGACAACCAGGAGAGTCAATATTGGTATCATCTGAAAGGACTTGACTAGCACAATATAAGCACTATAAAAAACTTAACTTCATGTTGGCCGCCACTACAAAATGGCGGACAATAAATTCATATAAGGGTAAAATCTGGTATTTAAAAATGTAACTTTTTGAACACCCTCAAAATTGGTATCAAATGAAAGGGCTTGACCAGTAAAATACAGTAAGTTATTAAAAATCAATATGGGTATCATATTAAAGAGCTTTACTAGTGGAACACAGATAACTACGTAAAAATTCAAAATCTAGAATGGCGTCGGAAAGAAAAAGGAAAAATGGCGTATAACTTGAAATATAGGTTAAGCTGCGTTGTGAGTTTATGCATATGTACATGATGGTGAAGGGTATTATCAGATTCGGCACGGCTAAATATAGCACTCTTACTTGTTTTTAAAGAATATCTATTTTTAATGCAAATTTTTTTTTCATTATAGAAGATAAGCCTTTTATACACATCTTGTCTATAAAATAGGTTTTTAAAAATTGCCATTATATACACTCCATCCTATTTAAATCTGAAAGTCATTAAATACTTTTTTTTCGCAAATTTTACTACAACTCTTGGCTCTCGTAACTTTTTATTTAATATTTTTCTTATTTTTTTTATAGCACTTGCAGTCGCTGTTAGACAATAATAAAAAAACATACATTTTACATGCATTTATGTGTATTTGTACACATACATACTTAATATACAAGCATAAATCCATTCTTTAATATTTTAACGTATAAAAAAATGACATCTTCCATTTAAAAGCTACAGAAGAGAGCAGACGATGAATAATTTGCACAAGACAGATGTGCAACAAATTTTATTTATATACATCATACGCGTTAAACAATAAGTTTTATTGCAACTTAAAAGCACTGAACAACATTTTTTTTTATAGATTTTCATACATAAAGACTTGTGCACGAATGTATGTATGTGTACGCACAACAACGATTATAAGTGTAAGTGCTATGCGTGAGTGTTTGTATGAATGACAGCTTTAATTTGTTAGAAAACATGTGCATTAGCAAATATGAACTTGTCAAGAGTACTTTTGATTGAAAGAAAATAACGAGCGTAATAGTACTGCTAAATGAAAAGTTGCAACTTAAATTACTTTAATACTTCGTATGAGAGGTTTTTAAAAACAAAAACAAAAAAAATTAAAATTGATTAAAGAAAGCTTTCCGTCAAAAAAAACTAGTGTAAAACAAGTAAAACATCTACAAAAAAAAAAAAAATCTAGTAAAACATATTTTAGCACAGCAGCAATCAAGCCTATTGTATCTATCTTCTTCTTCTATATATATAAAACAGGATGTACTATGTATGTATGTAACGTATGGACTCCAAAAGAGCTAGACCGATTTTGATGAAGTTTCCAGGGCATCTTCAGAATATTTAGGCGGGTGACACTATGAAGTCTGATTTTTTATTTTCCGTCTGCTGGCGGAGGCAAAACCTAAATTTCATATTGCACCACCAATGACATATACATATATTTATTTTGTTTGACTTTTTTATCTTACTTTGAAAGCCGTTGTCATGTTTTTCAAAACGAGATATCAAACTCTTAAATCGGATATGTAGTTCCAAAGATATTTACAAAAAACCTCTGTTAATAATGATCCAATATCAAAATTTTAAATATTTCGAAATGTTTCATTCAAAAATCCGAGTTTTTGGTTTATTTACAAAAAATATTTACAGCTCAATGAGCAAATTCAATTGAAACTGCCCAGTAAATTAATCAAATCCAAATCAATCGACACAGTAATTGATGAAGAATAAGCCGTCATTATCCCACTGAATTTTTGAATTCATTGCAACCACCCGGAATGCCACCGCATGTACTAGCATTAAAGGTTGGATCACCGGTAATTCTTATTCGCAACTTAAACGCACCAAAGTTATGCAACGGAACCAGATTGACCATCAAAAACTGTTCACCAATTTTAATCGAGGCAACAATCATCGGTGACAGATTCAAAGGCGAAGACGTACTTATTCCACGAATTCTGATAATTTCCAAGGATTTATCATTCCAATTCAAGCGGCTCCAATTCCCTTTGCGTCTTGCCTTAGCTATTACCATTAAAAAAGCATAAGGCTAATCATTGACTATTGCTGACTTAGGCCCATACCTAAACAAGAGCGTTGAGCGTCAAGTGTTGCAATTTTGCATGTATTTTGTTATTGTAACAAAAACAAAACACATGTAAAACTCCAACGCTTGACGCTCAACGCTCTTGTCTAGGTATGGGGGTTTATTTTAAAAAATTCATGTTTTTCACACGGCCAGCTGTATGTGTCTTGCTTTCGAGTTGGCACACCAAAAAATGTAAACGTTTTTACACCAAATAAAAAAACAAAAAACTCTCCGCTGGCCTTAAATACATGCGTTTTTTTTAGATTGAACTCATACCTACACCGTATGTAAGTTATTCTGTAAAAAGACTTTATGATAAGCATTCCATGGATTTTTATTTGAAGGCCTTAGATTTCGTTAAAGGCTCAATTTAAATCGTGTGGTAATTCAACACTAATGTTTGCTTGAGGCCAGCAACACCGACCGGGTCAGCTAGTAATAAATAAAATAAATGTGAATGTTTGTACGTTTAGATGTTTGGATATTTATTTGTCACTCAATCACGTAAAACCGGCTGAACGAAAAAAACAAAATTTAGCTCTTAGATAGGCTACAACCTAGACTAACACATTGGCTACCATTAATCACAACATTCAAGCGAATTCGCGGAAATATGCGAAGATATAAGTTTAGTTAGTCGGTTAGACGTACAGGCGAAAAAAATTAAATCATCCAACGTTGTCTTAGTTAAAAAATATCGTATCCAACTAATAAACTAAATATAACTGCTTATATGTTTTGATATTTTTCCTAAATCACGCAAAAAATTACTAAACGGATTTAAATGAAATTTGCCGCACAGACATATAACAAAATGAATTATTACATAAAGAGACTACTTCTCATGCTGATAACTAAGCAGGCGAAGTCGCGGCCATAGGCAAGTTATAAATAAATTGTTTATTCTTATAATAGTTTATATATATAGTGAATTTAAGGGTACTCAGGTTAAGTACTTTTAAGTGAATACTCCTAATATTGCATATATCAAATTTCCGTTAATTATAATTGGTCAATTTCAAGTTTATTTTATTTAACGTCTCATATTACATATTTTCTTTTATTTGATTATGATTGGTTAATTTCAAATTGATTTTGTGTCAACATCTCTAATTACATTTACTTTTATTTGTTTAAATCAGCATAATTTGTCTTTAATTTTAGTATAAATAGTTCAATAAAATTGACAATATTTTGGCATTCTTTTCAATAAGCAAGAATCTTTGTTTTATTTGATTTGCCTAATTTTCAAGTTCAAGTGCTTGAAGATTCAACAACAACAATATAGTACAATCCAAATTCAAGTGTTTGGATTGAGTCATACTATAATTTCCAAACACAAGTTCAAGGCATATCCATAAGGTACTCGTATCCAATCAGCTGACTGTTTTTTTTTTTATATACATTTTAAAAGCGTTACCAAGGCATATTCATACAGGTATATGCAACGGCGAATTGATACAACAAAGCAAATTTTTAGGGGATTTTTTCTTTCAAAGGCAGTTTTTATAACAAGAATGGTAAAGTTGTTTTTGTATGTTTTATTCAATAAAATTTTATTAAAACAAGTAAAAGCGCTATATTCGGCCGTGCCGAATCTTATATACCCTTCACAACGTGTAGTCATGCAATAACAGTAAATTCACGTATGTATGTTAAAAAAAACAAAAAAAAAATAAAAAATAAAAAAAAAATTTAAAAAAAAAAATTTTAAAAAAAATTAAAAAAAAAAATTATTATATACATATATAATATATATAAAACCAAAAAAAAATAAAAAAAAATTAAAAAAAAAAAAATAAAAAAAAATAATAATAAAAATATATATAATATATTAAATAAAAAATAAAAAAAAAATAAAAAAAAAATTAAAGAAAAAAATTTTAAAAAAATTTAAAAAAAAATTTTTTTGCCTCAGCTGGGATTCGATGCCACGTTTTCTCTAACCAGTATACACGTTTGTATGTATGTATGTTGTTGTTGTAATGTTGTTTTTATGAAAAGAAAATCGAGGTGGTCGTGGGTTTTTGCTCATATCTCAGTTGTTTATGTACCGATGTTTCTGATTTTCAATACCGATCTACTCCCGAATATTTCTGATATTTTAATACCTTACCCGGGTCCAACCTATGTCGGGGGGCTTCAAAAAGTTGATTTCAACATACACACGGACAGACGGTCAGACGGACAGACGGACAGACGGACAGACGGTCAGGGCTTAATCGACTCCTCTATTCATAAGCTTTCAGAAAATATATACTTTATGGGGTCGGAAATGAAAATTGTAGAAATTTCACACGGAATGACAAACCTATATATACCCTTTTTCACTGTGTGAAGGGTATAAAAAGGATATGTGCTTGTGAAGCACATTATAAATGGTGCAAGCACAACAAATATACATAAATTTGGTAAATTTATTATCATAAAAAGCACAATTAAGTTAAATGTTTAATTCGGAATCCAAAATCTAATCTTCCATTCCTGCATTAATAAATAGAATAAAGAAGAATTCAACAAATTTAGACATTATGTTTCCCCATCATCATGTGCTGATAAGTGCACCTGTATGAATTCGCCTTAGCGTTACCAACTTTTTTTAAAAGTCATGCCTGCAGTTGTCAAACTTAATTTTTTAAATTTTATTGTACAATAAATAATTCGCAGATTCAGTTGGTTTAAAGCGTGCTAAAAAATACAAAACCGTGAATTAAAAGTTTTCGCTATAAAGTTTTTTAAAAGTTGTTCAAATTTAAGAAGAAAATAAAAAAATTGTTTGACATATGCCGGCATATATACAAAAACAAAATACATGTGTTTTTTATAGTTGTGTTTGTTGCCGCGATGCATATACCTTATGGATATGCCTTGCACAAGTTTTTGTATTATCATAAATCTTTTTTAAATATAATATTAAATAAGATAGAAAAAAAATGAATTTACTATTTAGTAACATGCATTAATCCATTGCATACTTTGGGGATGTTACTTCAAGCAATATTTAGTCAATTTTCCATTATTGCTAATACGGTAAAAACAATAGAAAGAAAAGTTAATCATTTCTTAATGATAAAATCACACACACACTTATCGAAGTCAATCAAAGTTTTTCTACAAACATTAAAAATTTATAGAGAAAGAAATTTTGTTTTGATAAAAAATTATACAAAATATACACTTTATTTTATAAAGGAACTTACTTAACATTGACACAATAAAGAAGTAAGAGTACCATGAGCAGCCATATCGAATCTGATAACACTCTTCACTATCATGTACATAGATATAATGATCCAGTGCTTATCCTAGTTTTCATGTTATTTGCCAGTTTCTTTTTGATATCCGAAGCCATCCTTAATTTTAAAGTTATTCATAGTATTTTATTATTCAAAACCCTTTCAATTGAAATTCATATAGCTGGGGTTAAAAAAAATTTCGCCATTTCCTTTTAGACGTCATCTTGGATTTTACACTTTTCTCATAGTTCAATGTAATCTACTAGTCCAGCCCTTTCATTTGATGCCCATATGGTAGGGGTTAAAGAGGACAAACCGTAGCTATTATATTTGACTCATAAATACACCATTAAATCCAGGTCGCCATCTTGAATTTTCATTTTTTTTTTATAGATTACTGTATTTTACTGGTAAAGTTTTAATTTGATACCAACTTTGGACGATTTAGGGGGGGTGGGTGTGTGGTTGTGTGGTACATTGTGAAATGACCCAAATATAAATTTATTGACCGCCATTTTGCACTAATGGCCATCATAGTTTTTATTTTTTTTCAACGTGTGTTATATTGCGCTAGCCAAGCGCTTTTCTTTAATACTCATAGGCTGTCTCGGTTGTATAGAAAAAATAAAAATGATATCCAAATTTAAGGGAAAACACGTAAGCAATTGCATTTTGGTGCTTATATGTATATCGGTTAACATCAAACCGACTTACTAGTTCTTTTCAAAATCAAAAATAAAATCACGGATTCCAGTTTAGTGATGTATCCAAAAATGATTTTGGTGCTTGAAAATTGTAATATATTTTAAAAAAATATATTTTTTCTTACAATTTTTGCCTATAACTTTGCCGATTAGTTACCGATTTGTTCAAACTTTTTTCCAAATAGCTCTAGAGGCATATTATATATACCAATAGTCACAAACGCGATCGTACATTATCCTCAGGGTAAAAGTTTTAAATTTTTTGATAACGAAAACAATATCAGTCGTGTTTATTTGGTCATATCTCAGAAAGAAATAAAGCGATTCGGTTATTTTTCAATAGCAATCTGATCCTAAATATTTTCGATATTTCGAAACCACAATCATGTCTTTGACTATATCGGGGGACTTGAAAACATGATTTCAACACCCTTTGTGAATGATGTAAAAAATAAATTTTTTTACAAATAATTTTTTTCCATAACTTTTTCGATTAGCAACGAATTTGTCCAAAATTTTTCTTGATTATCTCTAGAGACATATCATATCTGTAAATAGTTACCAGCCTGTCTCTGAAAAATTATTAATTATTTGGTAAAAATATGAAAGAAAAAAACAGTGGCAATCATGTTTATTTGCAGTGTAAAATCGACTCCTCTATTCATAAGCTTTCAGAAACTATATTCTTTATTGGATCTAAAATCTACATTGTAGAAATTTCACACGGAATAACAAACCTATGGATACCCTTCTACACTTTACGTGAAGTTTATAACAATTTACTGTTATTATTGGTGCTGTGTTGGTTTTATTGTTACAAAATGGTTGGTAATTTATTACACAAGTTGGTTTAGTAGTGGAGGTAGAAAGCGAGAGGTGTTAGCTGTAAAACGATAAAAACAAACTGACAACTTGCCAGAAATCAAAACCGTTAAGGAAAATACACGTTTTGTAAGTACAACAACATAATAATAGCAACAACATATAAAAAAGATTACAACATATGTGTAATAGTAAAGCGGTGTGTGTGTGTGTGTGTGTGTGGAGATTAACGTTACAGGCATAAACTACAAAAGTCATAAAAAGAAAACTTTAGAGGCATTGAGGTATTGTTAAGACACAACATAACACAGGGAATTTAAAAAGCTATAAAGCGTGAAACAACAGCATTTGAATTTTAAAGTGCCTTAAAGCACTAGGTTTAAGTTATAAAGATTTCAACATCTTCAACAAATTTTATCACAATTGTTTTGCTTAATAAGAAAAGAAAAAAAATAAGAGACAAAGTATACCAAGGAACCACACAGGGAAGTATTTTACCTCCGTTGCTATTGGTAACCGCTATACATACTCTACTTAAAATTCTATCGAACGAGGGTTTCGAATCCATCTGCTAGTCAGGCGATATTGCGACACTAATCAGTGGAAAAAATCCTGATCTTTTATACAGGAGAGTAACAGAAACTTTTCCAACTGGACAAAGAAGCGATGCACAATGTTATCCGGAACAAAACTGAAATTTGGTTGTTTGTAAGAGAGAAGAAAACCCCGTCTATAGCTTTTCCGTTCTTTGGGGAGAAGATTACTTAGATCACTAAATAAGTCAAATACCTAGAAGTAATACTTGATTAAAGGTTATCCAAGAGAGGCCACATTGAAAGTAAAAAATTTGGCCTTTGTGGAAAGGCGATAGCTTCAAAATTGGGCATAAGTTCAAAGATGACATATACAAATATATTCCTCGATATTGTAGTGGTCATCTTCATAGTAGAAAATTAATATAAAACCACTTTAAAAGATTCAAAGCCAGTTCTGTATTAATACAGGGTGGACCATGTCCATGCAGGCTGTGCATGGCAAATGAGAATATACTATTAATTCTGTTGATTGAGATACAGCTGAAGTTTGAAGCAATCTCTACAAGTACTAGATTAATGGCTGATACGAGACTATAAAACCAGACACCAAAGAATAACTAACATCCTAACGTTGAAAAATATCACAGTGTTAACTACATCACCATAATAAAAAAAGGAATGAACGGTCTGAACTAATTAGGGTAAGAAATATTCCAGGAAACTGCTCTTTACAGAAAGATCGCAGATTTCTTGCTGAACTGAAATGGATTTTTATGACATAAATCGAAACAGAGGAAAATAATTCCATCGATAAGTTCACAAAACTGTTTTGCAAGCTGAGATAATGACACTAACAGAAGGGGATGAAGGAGGTTGTTTATGAAAATCCGACTCTTTACGATTATTAAATTGGTCATCAAGACTTTTACTGCCAGTGCTTGCGCCCACTTTTTTTAATCTATCTAAATTCGGTGACCGAAGAGAGATGAAGTTCAATTTATTTAAATTTTTTAAAATTAAAAGTTTTTTTCGTACATTCATACTGAAATGCAAAAAGTCTTTAAAATAAGTATCGGGCATAGTTGAGCCTAATATGATTTGGAAACGAACAATGGTCATGGCACCATCAATAAAATTAAAACACAATTTGTGAGATATCAAGAAAACTGTTACATCTATAATTTTAAGAGCTTGAGCGCTTTACTTTTGTCTCAGTTGTTTTATTCCAACCAAAAATCGTTACAATCGGGGCAGGTGAAGAAAAAAACTCATAACATTATTTATTTCAGGAACAATAAGTCTAAGAGTTTTCAATGCTGGTATTAGACTTTTTAATAAACATTATACAATTAATTTCAGTAATTAGATAAAATCAAATGAGGGGGCGACAAACCTCCCACATTACAAGAAAATATTTTTAATGGTATGCCTGCTAAATTGTAATAGTTATACGTTTATTATTCTGCGTAAATGGCTAAGATATCACATAAAGTTTTTGGGCTCAAAATTTATAGAATAAGGGCAGAGGGCGCCCCCATACCTAAAATACAATTGATGCCATATTTGAAAAAGTGTAATCTCTATTTGGGTTAAGCTTAGTACCGAAGAACCAAAAGTGGTAAGAATAGGAGAAGGGTAAGTGATACCCTCATACAAATAAAATATTATTTATGACAATTTTGGCATGCCTTACAAATAGTGGCAGATAATATTAAAATTTTTTTTTTGATTTTAATATAAATTGTGATTTCATTATTAGCACAAACTTATACTGCCGTGTCCATTTATGCATTTATGTCTTAGCAATCTTCTAAAACCATCTTAAATACAATTTAGTTTGTAATTTTTCTATTTTCTATCAGAACCGAAGTATTATCTCATATTGGATATCTTTATACCAAAATCCAGAAAGACAGTCAGACAAAAGATCTGAAAAAGTTCTCTTCCAATCCTATTATAAATTTATATTTTTTTATATTGTAGTGAAATGCATGGAATAGATTCAGTTTGCTTTTTATAAAAATTAGGGTTTTTTTAACAAAAAATAATTTTGATTTATAAAAGAAATATTGAAATTTTTTGCTGATAATTTTATTACTTAGTTTGTATTTTCCTGAAGATGCTACACGAATGAGTAGTAAAATATCAAAAATTAAATTTTCCTATATTGATATCTTTTATAAGTGTTGGTTTATTTTCTTTGAATAAATGGGGATTATTTAATTGCAAATAACAACAGTTGAAGTGTATGTTGTAAAATATTAGAAAACTTATTTTTTCTAGACACACTTTAATATTACTTAGGCAAAACTTTATTCATTTGTTCACCTTTTTATTAAGCTTAATTTAGTATTCGCTCCGCAAACTCTACTGTTTTACTAATGCAACTTGTGGTGTTGGTCGACTGTTTATAGTGGCAGTGACTTCTTATTGTGAATTCTGTAGTTTTCCACAAATATCCTTTATTTACGCACGAGTATGTTCGGCTTATTACTAGTGTCCGTTACATTTAAATTAAAAAGTATACATTAATGTTATGTAATATGTGGGAAAAATAACTGCGCTTTAAAGTATGTTGCACATACATAACATAACATGTTAGTCAACCAACCAGCCAACAAATAGAAATGTTAAATGTAAATAAAAGTTCTGTAAATGAAACTTATAAAATTAAAATGTAAATGTTTATCAAAAGAATAAAAATGTAAATCTGTAACGAAATTGATAATTTTTTATGAAAAACTGTTGCATAACCATAGACTGGAATATTTGAATATTATGAAATTAAACAAGTAAGAGCACTATATTCGGCTGTGCCGAATCTTTTATACCCACCACCAATTCTGTGCACATTTAAAGCACAATATTTATTATTTTGTTAATCGCTATGGAATAATCTCTTAATAATTAAATATGTATCACTTTCTTTGTAGAGGGTGGTTCAATTTTAAGGGCCCATGTTGAAGGTGAACTACACCTAGACTTTAAATTTGTTTTCTGCATTTCATTTGACATTTCTCACTCTCAAACTTACTCAATTTGATCCGTGAAAAGATACGCAAATGAGCAACGCTTTAAAGTTATTCAGGTTTTTTATGAAAATTGGCGTTCAAATCAAACTGCATTTTGTCCACTTCGTGATTCTTTTGATCAACATAATCGTTCAAATTCGTCCACAATCGGGAGAATTGTATAAAATATTTAAATTTCTGCAAAGCAGGTCTGTATAAAATGTTAGAAAATCTGTGAATGCCTTCTTAGTTCGTTGAATGGGAAAATTGCTGTTTTTTGCGATAGTGTGGCATAAGAGCAGTCAACCTCAACGCATCATCATGCCCAACAATTGAGCATCAACATTGTCATTGAAAATTTGGACCATCAGATAGAGGATTGGCGCCAAGGATAGGGGGGGGGGAGCATTTAATAACTTCGATATGATAGTAAAATGTTTTCGTTAATTTAGTCTTTTAGTGAAAGTGGGCGTTAAATTAGGTGTGTCAATAAAGTTTCTGCTAATAAATACAACTTAGATATTTAAATATAGTGTTTCATTTTCCCAAAAACTTTGACAATAGAGAAATTACATGAATTTAAGATAAACCGTTATATGGGAGGTAGGCGTTAAAGTGGGCGTGTCACCTTGATTTTTTGGCACAACAATTACATTGATTAAATAGAAGGATATATGTAGCAAATTTCATCATCATATCTCTAATTTTGGCGGTTTTATTAGCTTTTAAATTTCATTAACTGTAGATAACGTGAAAAGTGGGCGTTATAGTAAGCGTGTCAAAGTTGATTTTGCTAATGAGTACAACTTAGATGCTTCAATATAGCCCTTCATTATTCCAAAATCTTTATTGATAGAGAAATTATATGAATTTGAGATAATATGTTATATGGGAGGTGGGCGTAAAAGTAGCGTGGCACATTGATTTTCCGTTACAGAAAAGCCACTTACTGAAAAGTAAAGTGTGCAAAATTTCAGAGTCGTACATCTAATTTTGTCCGATTTATTAGGTTTTAAATTTTAAATATACTGAAAAATACACTGCGCGGTATAAATTTTCGTACATTTTTATCTATAACTCCTTTCCTAATGCATAGATGTTAGCAATCTTTGGGGAGAGATATTGTTTTACCTCGAGAAATATATATTCGAAGTTTCATGACTGTACGTTAATGCGTTTGGACACAATTCCATTTTATTCGATGTCCGAAGGACACGGTTTTTTCGACCTACTCTTGCCTTACGAGCTATAACTCACTTCCTAATATTCCGATTTAGCCCATTTTCATAACCAAACAAACCTTGTCTATAAGAAAGATTCTGGCAAAATTTGAGCCCCCTATCTTTTTCTGTGCGACCTCTATCGTGCTTTCAACAGACGGACATACGGATGGACATAGCTAGATCGTCATCAAATCAAACCCTGATTCAGAATATATATACTTTATGGGGTCTAAAATGGATATTTCGATGTGTTACAAACGGAATGACAAAATGAGTATTTATACCCCCACCATTTTTTTGGTGGCGGGTATAAAAAGAGTTCAAATAATAAATTTTCAATACCAAGCAATCATGTGTATTAGAAATATTCTGACAAAATTTGAACCCATTAGCTTTTTTGGTTCATGCTCTAGGACACAGCTAGATCGTCCTAAAACGATACCAGGACTCAGAAAATATATACTCTATGGAGTCTTAAATGGATATTTCGATGTGTTACAAGCGGAATGACAAAATGACTATACCCCCACCATTTTTTTGGTGGTGGGTATAAAGAATTATTAAAACGCAAAAAATTTATTAAGAAACTTTAAAGAAAATATATTAAAATATTTTAAAAATTCTATTAAAATTGGTCTAAAAATTGTATGTATACGTCGAACATTTAAAAATTTTAAATGTTCTTTGAGATATTCAGCTAAATATTATAAGCTTGAATGAAACCTTGTCTGTTAGCCACTAGACAGTATTTAAGAGTCTGAACAATACTTTTTTTTCCAGTCCTCGTGAAAATGAATCCTGTTAATATTTACTTTTTCAACATTTTTTTTTCTGTTTGTTTAACCAACTTGCGTTTACGAATTTTAATTAGTTACAATGTTGTAATACTATAATATGGTTAGATTTTCATTAAAAATGTTCTCATATATTATACACCCACCTCCTAAATCAACGCAAAAACCTTGTACTAAACTAACAGAAGTTGTTTTGCTATACTAATACACATTCATTATATGCCCAAAACACGTACGTTTTTTGTAAGGACTTTTACTTTTCGCACTTATAAAAACCATAGAAAACAACATAATAAAGAGAGCAAAAAACAATAACAACAACAAAAACAA
The DNA here is from genome assembly GCA_941918925.1 of Phyto melanocephala. NCBI lineage: Eukaryota > Metazoa > Arthropoda > Insecta > Diptera > Rhinophoridae > Phyto > Phyto melanocephala. The sequence continues at coordinate 46,605,093 of OW799233.1, read as the reverse complement.
AAACCCAACAAGTAAGTTCTTCAAAACAAATCATACTGTTTTGATTTGATTAAATATTATTTTAACCCAGTATATAGAGAACGAGTGTATTGAAGGTCAAGTTTTTGTGTTAATGAAATTAAAAATGGGCTCCTTAATGTATGCATCAGATATTTATGTGTTACATTAACTGACACACGTACATATGTTTTATTTACTCAAAAGCTTTATTCTAACCACACTATTGCAAAAGGAACAATTCTTGAAAATTACAATTTTGAGTTTGTATCTGTTTTATTATCCATCCTTTTTGCGACCACAATTAAATCTTTTCGTAGTCACAGAAAAGCATTCAATTTACATTATTTGACCACACAAAAAGATTGACACTGATTGTTCGAAAAAACAATATTTTGTTTCACTTTAAAAAGATTGTATTAAGCAAATGTAATAATATCCAATGTCGAATTTGACATTGAAATTCATATTGACAACATTGCCATTGGCTTTTGTGGGGCAAGCTGTGGAGTATTTGGGTAGTAAAATGTTAAATGTGTCCTTAGGGTCACAAAGTTATTTGTTACAATTTTCTACAAATCAAATAGCATAGATATCCAGTCGTTTTAGTTATACAAACTGTTTGACACTGCAGCTAAACTTTAACTTTGAATTGTGGATACAACTTTTTCAATTGTTGTATTTCCTTTTAATTTGCTTTCCAATGTAGTTTTTAACGATTATTCAATGATGTACTAAATGAAGCGTAGGTGTTACTCTTTCGGTGTAATATTTGTGTTATTTTTTTTTTCTTTTACTTTATGTGTGACATTGTATTTGTGCTTGTAACTATTTTGGTTATAAAGTGCTAAAAGGTTTTATAATTTAATTTCTTTTTAGATGATGATAAATGTTGCTGTGGGTAGTTTTTCCATTTTGATAAACAAGTTATATACATGTTGTTATAAGCTAGACAACGTCATTTAAAAAGCAGCCATAAAGTTATGTTTTTGTAGGTGGTGCGCTAACGGCAATTAATCACAGGAGCGACTTAAAGGATCAACAACTAGAGGCGGTTTAATAAAAGCCTAGTTGTTGTATACAAAACTTTATTTATGATTGGACCTAACAGCTAAACTGTTATAAAACATACAAAAATGTGTTGAACAATTTTTCTATGGAAGACAATTGTAGAAATTATTTTATAAAAAATAATGAGCTGGTGTTCACTGCGTAACATTTTATGATGCCTCACTGTCAACAACATCTGTTGATGTTATGACTAATGGCATCTACATGTTGGACAAACTTATCCTCCCCATCGGACCATTTTCCCATAGCGTACTGCTTGAAGGCTGTACGCACTGGCTATAAATCATGATTCTGTTATCAAATATTTCAAAAACATAAAGTAAATCTTAAAAGTTGTCTGCTTTTTAAATTTATTAATTTATACACCTTTTTTTCGTTTTTAAATATTTTCTGTTTTGTTTTCATGTGACACTGCTTTGCTTTTTAGTAATAATAATAGGAATTATAACCCGCGGATGTACAACAATATTTTTTAAAATATTTTCTTTATGGTACCCTAGGCGAGCTAAATAATTCTTTGACATTTAATACAAAATTATCAATACTATTTGACTTAGGGCAATTCTAAAACATAATAATGTTTAAGTATTGCTAAGATATGCTTAAAGTCATACATGTTTTACGGTTAAAAACCACAAACTCAACTACTACACATTGTCTTACTTTGTAAAATAAATTTGATTATATAAGGCAGAAAATTCATTAAAAGCAAAAACGTTTTGCTTATTTTCTTTTAAACATACAAAATGCTTTTAGGTTTTGCCAATAATAAAAGCAATTTGACGCAATTAACTACATTTATTGATCTCTTATGTAAGCAACAAATCAAGCATGAAATTTAACAAAGTGCCTACTTTTAGGCAATTTAAACAATAAAAAACTTTCGTTCAACCGCAAACATTAAACTTTCCAATTAAACATGTTTTTGCTTTATTATTGCTTTGAAGCGCCTAAAGGTATTCTATGATTTTATAATGTAATGTAGTTTATTAATCTGTCTTGCAAATATTATTTGGCATTGCTTTTCCATTGAAGGTGCTAAACATACCCTACAACTCAGATGTAAAGAAAACATAGTTTCAAATACCGATATGCTGCAAGTACAGGTCAAAGATCGTAAACTTTGCAGCACACTTGGGTCCATTATAATGATCCCATTGTGATACCTGAACAGAAAAGTAAGAATAGAATAGAAAAGAGAGAAGCAGACTAGTTCAGAGTCTCTGGCGGGAATCGAACCCGCAACCCCCAAACTAGCAGAGCAGCACATTACTGACTAGTCCACTGGGGCACCCTATCGTAAACTTTAACCGCCTCTTAAATAAAATTCTGATGTATTTTTTCAACACGCCGACGCAGGTATATATATTTTTTTTGATATTGCTCTACCAGAATCAACCGTCGGTATAACGTAATTTTGGAAAATGTTTGTAATGGTTGTACAGTGTTATTAAATAAAGTCAAAGTAAACGTTATGATTTGAGTTTCAAGTTTATTTACGTGTAATTTTGTGCCAGTTAACAGTAATAAATGGAATGTAATTTACACACCGTAATTTTATAATGTTGTAAAACGTTTCCGTTTGCATGCAACAATAAATTTATTTATGTTATTTTCTTTTGTATACAAAAAACATGTTTATATTCTTGTTTCCATAAAAAAATTAAAACGGGGAGTTGGAAATGGAAAACAGAAACGTGAAACAGCTAAAGTATTTAAGAGACTATGAAATAATAGCCTTTCAGACACCTGTGATAAATTACAAATTTTTTATAAATAATTTTTTGATTAAAATTGTTACAGAACTAGTTTTATTAGATTTCAATTTTATTAGTTAAATTTTCACTAATTGAATTTAGCTTTGAATTAAATTTGGATTTGCATAACTTACTTTATTAAACCACCTTGGCAATAATAAAATTATGAACAATTTCACAATTCACAATGCAGAACACCTCCGGAATATTTTTAAAATAACTATTTCTAGAATTGACATTATTTGGAAAATTCTCGATCAGGTGTCACGGAGGACATACACAGGTGTATATCAAGTTGAATAAAATAATAGTGACATACTAAATAAACTATTGTTTTATTTTAGTGCGTTTGAATAAATTAACTCTTATAACGAACATTTTCAGAGTGTTAATTATTATTTGCAATTAAAAAAAATCTCAGTTTAAAAAAAGACAATTATCCGGCATTTATAAGAGGTATAAACGTAAAAATAATTTATTTGTTCATTTTATCTTTTTCACCACCATTTTTATAATCGAAGATTAACATAGCAGTTTTATTACAAATATATAAACTCATTTGGTAAAACATATTAAACCGAGATAAAACAATTTCTAAGTTTCGCATTTATAAAAATAAAATTTTAATGACAATTTATTTATTTGGGGCGTTTTTTGCACATCATACTTAAAGAGATAACAACAACTAAAAAAAGCAAGAGTGCTATATTCGGCCGTGCCGAATCTTATATACCCTTCACAAAGTGTAGTCATTGCAATAACAATTGTTTGTATCACCACTCATCTCATATGAAATACGTACATATGTACATGCATATATAAAACACATACGTATACAAAAACATCCCATTGTAAAATTATAAATTGAGTTTACATATGTATGTTAAAAAAAAAAATTAAAAATAAAAAAATAAATAAATAAAAAAAAATAATAAAAAAACATTATAAATATAAAAAATATATTAAATTAAAAAAAAAAACTTTTTGGCTCAGCTGGGATTCGATGCCACGTTTTCATTAACCAGTATACCACGCGTGTGTGTATGCATGTATGTATGTATGTATGTATGTATGTATGTATGTATGTGTTGTATGTTGTTGAGGTGGTCACGGTTTTTTGCTCATATCTCAGTTGTTTATGTACCGATGATTCTGATTTTCAATACCAATCTACTCCAAAATATTTCTAATATTTTAATACCTTACGCGAGTCCAGTGGATGTCGGGGGGCTTCAAAAAGTTGATTTCAACATACAAACGGAAAGACGGTCAGACAGACAGACTGAAAGACTGACAGACCTTAATCGACTCCCATATTCATAAGCTTTCAGAAAATACAGTTGTGTCTGGATATAGTGAACATCCGATATAGTGAACACCTCCATATAAAGAACACCAAAATTTTTGCATGGAGTACTCTAAATAGTGAAAAACTCTAATAGTGAACAAAATTTTGAAAACAACTTCAACAACAATTCTTTTATTAAACTTAAATACATATCGATGCCTTACTTCCTCAACCTCGTATCTTAAAAAATAAAATTTTTCAGGATAGAAAAGAAAAACGCTTCATCTTTTTACACTTCGGTGTTTGGTTAAAAGTTTAAATGCAATTATTAAGGAATTGATTGTATTTTTGTATATTAGTAGTAATAATATACTAATCTTTTTTAGTTAAAGCATAAAACAATCGTTTGATATGAAAAAGTCAAAACCGTCTTTTTAAGACACGAGGTTGAGGAAGTAAGGCATCGATATGTACATATACTTATGTATTTCCATTTTTGTACAAATTATTTCTAATCAGCTATTGCATTTACATGTATGTATTTTTAGTAAATAAAACGAGTTTTTTAACAAAAATTTCAACCTTGATATAGAGAACAACCTGGATACTATGAAAAAGCCTTGCAAAAATTAGTTCACTATATCCAGACACGACTGTATATACTTTATGGGGTCGGAAATGAAAATTGTAGAAATTTCACACGGAATGACAAACCTATATATACCCTTTTCACTGTGTGAAGGGTATAATTAATTATTTCAAAAAGATATGAAGATTTTAAAACCAAAACGATTTACACATTATATTTTCACAAAATTCTAATTTATTTACACTGAACAAGTTTTTAGTAAAAATAATAAATTCAGAAATATTTACTCGAAAAATAATCAATTCAAGTTAAATATTTTAATTTTCCTCAAACAATTATAATTTCAACATAAGTTGTTTTGGTTAAAGTCCACACTTCTTATTATCATTCGCCTAATACTGCCTAATCACACTGTGTTGCGGGAAAATTAACGAATTTTTTCCCCCACCAAATAACTCAACATGCAATTTGGTCATAATATTTTTACGCTTCTTAACACTATAAACCAACAACACAAATCACAAATAATTTTCACTAGTCTAGCTAATTTGGTGATATAACCATAATAATAACATTTTAAAACCCACAACTTTACTTCCCTTCTAACTCGTGAAAAGGAAAAAGCTAATATTTCAAATTGGTGTGATTTGTATTCGAGCACGAATGATTTAAAGTCTTGATTACGTTTTATAAGGCAATTAATGAAAATAATGTTATAGTGTTAATATATTGTTTAATTACACACTAATGCTTGAATGAATGAATGGTTTCATTCATGTGTTATTGTGCACAACTAAATTTTACCCCTAAAAGTATACATGGGAATATGTATTGTGGTACCGCAAATGAACCAATTTAGTTTTGTTTTTGCTATTGTGTTAAATTATAAGCCTAATTTCTAAGCATATGTTTAGGAACATATTTAGAAAATCGTAATTTAAGATAACTATTATATTTAATCACCTTATTATATTGGTGATTTTTTAATCATTTGGGCTACATAAGTACATTTTCCTGCATATCGGCCGGTATCTCATTAAAGGCAACTGTTGTCTTTCGGAGCTGAAATTATGGCTGGATTGTTTCTGTACTCGAAAGACTTTATGTATCAAAATAAAAAGTAGTTTAGTGGTATCAAATCGTATTACCTTGGCATCTAATAAACTGCTTCCAAAAGTTAAAATAACTGCTTGCCAAGCTCGCTTCTCAATAGGTTCATGGTATTGCATACCGTACGGTATGAGTCACCGTCTTATTGAAGCCATATCAACCAGGTCCGATTCGGAATGTCGGTAATCATCGCAGGATACCCTGCTTTATCGAATAAAACAGTCCCAATTGCTGACAATAGTGACGAATTGACATATCACGATACAGTCTTCGTAAAGGAGTTGGTGAGTTAGTATTAAACTGTTGCGAAATTTAGCTGAAACAGCTTGAATTACCTGTGGATCGATTATAACTACCATAAAATAAGCGTAACATACAAAACACATTTCTCATACAGCACAAGTTTTGAGAGTAAAATTCAATGATTTGCAAGAGTTGCTCGTTTGTTGGTCCATTTATGCCCAGCAAAAAAGAACATGTAAATGAAGTAGTAAATGCACTGATTAAACCCATGATAAAGTGGTTCAATAAAGGCGAAACCTGCATGCTTTTAACATTCACATGTAATTGGAGATCATGTGTTTATATGAATAAACTCCCCTCAATTCCAATAAGCGTATGGAAGTGAAAGGAGACCTATGTTTTTTGAGTTGATTTTAGTTGTTAACATGAATTGTTGAAGATATTTTACATGCATTTACATGCATTTTGTAGCACATCATTTATGACAAACTATTCTGGCTTTAGAGAGGCATGAAGAATGCCTTTTCTTTTACTTTTTTGGGTTTTTGAAACAGCAAACCAACTGAGCATTTTTGGCATTACCACATTTCACGTATATTTCTTTACACTAAATAAACCTCCATATCACCCTTTACATAATGTGGTAAAACATCCTCTACTTCGTTATCGTAATTCTTAATATTTATTCTATAGTCAAGTATTTGTTTTTCTTAAAAACAAAATATTTTTTTCTATAAAGATGAAACATTGTAGTTTTTTTAATCCCCTTAAATTTTCTTTTCTCTCAGCCAAAACAAATGGTTTTTAGTTGCGAAATTTTGTCCAAAAAGCAAAATTATTTTAAAAATCAGAAAAGTTTATTTTTCTCTTCACAGAGAGTGTATGGGTGTATATAGACCTGCAATTGGATGTGATATTTCTAGAAAGGTAGAGAGCTTATGAGTATTAAAGTCGACTGAGCATTGTCCGTTTGTCCGTGTGTATGTTGAAATCAGTTTTTGGAAGCCTTTTCGACCTGAGTGTGGTATCAAAATATTAGAAATATTTGAAAGTTCATCGATATTGAAAATAAGAAAAATCAGTTCATAAATAACTGAGATGTAAGGACAAAACAAAAACCACATTTTTTTTGACAACACATACATACAAACGTAATAAACTGGTTAAAGCGAATAGATTCAAGTCCGGGCAGAGGTAAAAAAAAATTTCATGTATTTTTTTTAATTAAAGACAGATACATTAACTGAGAGCAGGACAAAACTAGTAATAATAGAAAGATAGTAATAAATAAAAGAAAAAAGGTTGCTGTTGGTAAATTTCGATTTAACTCGTTGTGGTAAGATAATATGGAAAAAAAGGAAACATTTTAGTTATCGAATTCAATTAACTTAAAAACCTGGGAGTTGAATAGTAGATATTTACAACCAACACGTAATCACCGATCAAAGAGTGCTGATGATGAAATCGTAGCCAGTTTCGAAAATGCATTCCACTCGGCTAGTGTCGGTAAAACCTACTTTTCCATATTATTCTTTCATTTGTCACATTATTAAAAAAATCTTTGTAAAAACAAGTAACAGTGCTTTATTCGGCCGTGCCGAATCTTATATACCCTTCACAACGTGTAGTCATGCAATAACAATTGTTTGTATCACCATTCATCTGTAGTCTTCCAGAAGCTAAATTAAATATTCTTTTATTTTATACTTAAATGCCTCACTGTTGGTTGAAAAAAAAAACATTGCGTACTTTTAGTTTTTCCCTTTCTTTTCACACATTTATCAATTTTATTTGCTAAACAATACAAATAGTGTTTATTCAGTGTCACCGTTACCTTCAAATACATGAATAATTTATTAAGTAAAAATACAAGAGGTGTATTAGCGTTACACCAGTTCATGCTTGTATTGTATTGCAATAACATCCTGTATTGTTAATAAGATAAAATAAAATAATATTTACATGTACAGACACATACATTAGTACGCAAAACTTCATATGTGTGTCTGCATATGTTTAAGTATCTGTTGTATTTAATCATGGCATTTAAACATACAAAAAATCGATTTTACTGCCATATTTGACTATAATAGAGCGTGACAGTGTTTCGCTCAATTTAAGTTTTATTTAGGGATTGGATTTAAGGTTTTTTTTTATTTTTTTATTTTTTGTTGACTTTAAATATTCCCCTAAAATTATGCCAAAATAAAGTAACAATATTATGTGTGGGCTGTATGATATTTTTACAGCATACCTCAGGGCTTATTTACAAAAATATTGTTTTTATTTTTTGGAAAACCTACCTTTATATTAAATGTTTGTTTATCCTGAAAAATGTCTTTAAATTTATAAACTTTTCAGCACATGAAATGTTGTTGCTTTCTTTAGCAAAAACAATTTTTATCTGACATTTATTTAAGCGTTCACCTATTTATTAGTTGTGCAGTACACAAATATACAAGACTAACGTGCTGGGTAAGAAAGATTACTGTTAACGCTTAAGTCTCAATTAAAGTCAAATTTATAAGTTAGATTAACTACTATTGTAAATGTATGTAAATTAAAAATAGAATAAAATTTATTTCAATAACAAACTGGATTTTTTTTTATAAATAATTATAAATATTGGAAGAAAAGTGCGTTTTTATAAAAAAAATTCCATGTTAACCAGCGGAACAGAATTATGTACACGATAGCAATTTGATATGGACATTTAATTACAAACTAAACGTAATGAAATTGCTTGCCTACACTCAGGAAAAAGATTTGTTGGAAAACGGTTAAAACAATAAAAATAGTATTGCAAATATTAAAAGTTTGTAAAGAGAACAGATATTATATATTTATAAACGAAAATATACAACAGTATTAGAAATTTATTTCTCAGGACAAATATATTAGTTCTTCCAATCAATAAGCCTTACTAATAAGATTTAAATTCAATTCACTTATATCACAACAGAATTTAATTGTCTGTATTAGCGTTCACAACTAAATTTTAATTCATGCAATAAACAATCTTTTATTCCAATGTCTTATTTTAAATAAAAATGAAATTTTAGTTATTGCAAGTAATTATTGGTTACTTGTATTTTTACAATTCGATTACATTAAACGAATGATTAAATTTAAGCTATATTTGGTGTTTACAAACGAAAATTGTTACATGTAATAATTATTTGTTACAAACAATTAATAAAAATATTATCTTTCAAACAAAATTAATTTTTCTGTCATTTGTGAAAAATTTACAAAAGTTAAAATCAAAATTTTTTATATTCTATTGAGAAAAATTTTCTAAAAATGAAAAACTATAAAAATATTTCAATAATTTTTTTGTAATACAAAATAAGATCTGAAGGTACTGTTTTATAAGGTAGGAAGTTGATTGTGTATTTCAAAATATTATCATGCATTTCAATACGCAAAATGATTTTTCAGATGCAGAAATTTGCAAGTACATACTAACGTCATTGATGGTGCTGTACAGGGGATGCAATATAGTTGGAAGTCACTCAAAACACATACATATGGACATGTATTAAGTTTTAACAAGTTTATGTTGCTATAGTATCTTCGAACCACATCTAATCGAAGATACTTGGCTTTGCTTACTTCTTTGCAGCGTTTGCATCGCCGCGCAATGCCCGAGTAAGATAAGGCGAGTATATTTTAAAAGACTAAAAAGAAAATCAAGAGTTTGTCGTAATAATATTTGCAATTCCTAGTTTTACTTTAATATTTTAATGTTTATCTATGTAGATATTTACTTCATTGGTATATAATGTCAATATTAATAAATATTAATAAATTAAAAATACGAAAAAATAATTGAAAAAAATGTGTTTTTTATATTCCTGGTTCAATCGAACAATTGATAATAATAATTAATTATTCTTTTGGTAACACCAATTCAATATTTTATTTTAATTACATCAATCATTTATTTGGAATCAGGTACAGTTTGATTTTTAAATATCAATAATACTAACTAATAAAATCTGCTAACACAACCGTTTGGTTACTAAAATTCTACTGTTACTAATAAATATACTATGCTAAGAAACAAATTTTTTAGTTATTACAAACGAAACGTGGAACCGAAGGAATTCGATTGGCAACAAATTCGGTTGCCACAATGAATCTCTTTTCTGTGTGTAGTTTTTAATTTTCGTATGTTTTGATATATTTTTAATTATACAAAATTTTACGTAAATATTAACGTCAATAATATAGTAGAACTAGCCAAGCCCGGCGCGCGATGCTACGCCCCTTAATGAATAAAAATGCATTCTGAATTTAAATTGAATATCAAGGGCAAGAAGCGAAAAATTATAACTTTTTTTAATAGGCGTGGCACTGCCCACTTTTCTAATCACGAAACTGGATAGTCATAACAGCTCATATGTGTGCAAAGTTTAAGAAAAATCGGTTAAGTTCAAGTAGGTAAAAATAATAACTTTTTTTTGGCGTGGCACTACCCACTTTTCTAATCACGGAATTGTAAAATCATGAGAGTTCAATATGTGTGCAAAGTTTTAGAAAAATCGGTTCACTGCAAGTACCTTAAAACTATAATTTTTTTATGGGCGTGGCACTGCCCACATTTCTAATTACGAAATTATATAGTCATGACAGCTTAATATGTGCGTGCAAGGTTTCAGAAAAATCGGTTCACCGCAAATACCTTAAAATTATAACTTTTTTATGGCAGTGGCCCCGCCCACTTTTATAATCACGAAATTATATAGTCATGACAGTTCAATATGTGTGCAAAGGTTCAGAAAAATCGGTCCAGTGCAAGTAGCTAAAAATGATAACTAATTTCTTATGTGTGTGGCCCGCCCTCTTTTTGCCAACCATAAACACTCCCTGGAATGTGTGCAACAACTTGCCAAAGGTTGAGTCCGATCGGTTTTACAGTTTCGGAGTCTATAGCTAACACACATATCTCAGAAAGTTATTGGGCGATTATGCTGTTTTTCAATACCGATCTTCTCCCAAATATTTATAATATTTTGGTACCTCACAAGGGTCTAAACGATGTCAAGGGGCTTTAAAAATTTGATTTCAACATACTCACGGAAAAACGAACAATGCTTAATCGACTCCACTAATCATAAGCTTTCAGAAAATATATACTTTATGGGGTCAGAAATGAATATTTTAGCAATTTCACACGGAATGGCAAACCTATATTTGTGGCTTGGAGCTAAAAGGGCTAATGTCAAAAAATTTACTTTTGAGAAAATTTAAATTGAACTTAAAGTTTTATATATATGCTTTCATAGTGACATTGGCCAGCATTTTATCTATGAAGCTGTTCTGGGTTAAGTATGACTTTAACTGTTTTACCATAATGAAATAGAGCTAGACAACAAGTCTAATGCAATGATTAATTCAAAAGAGCAAAAAAGTGGCATTGGCCCTTTAAGCTCCAAGCCACAGATATATACCCTTACACTCACTGTGAAGGGTATAAAAAGGCATTGTTTTGCATTCTTCACGATTTGTTTGAGGATCGCCCATATACCATATTGTGCTTTTATTTATTATTAGTGATTTTATTTGATACACTTTCTTCGTAAATATCTTCACAAATGTATGCATTGCGTTATAGGCCGTTGTAATTTATTTTTTGACTGTTGACATATGTAGGAAGTAATAAGTACCTTGTCAACTTCCCGTTAATGAAATTTTCGAGTTTTTTTTGGATTGAGTTGCTTTTCAATATGGAAGCAAGCTTTTTGTATGTGTCTCTGAGACACATGCTGGCAATCTATGTTGTGTTTCTTTGTTTTGACTTTTAAGAAATTTTTTAATTAAAAATTGTCAATCTTTTTTATCTCACAAACTTTACAAAACATATGTAAAATAAAAATCAAGAACTTTGATTGCGTTATTCCAAATATTTTCATTACTACATTGAGTTAAACTTGAAAATGTGTCTCAGAGACTAGCGTTCAGACTGTGGAAGCATACAGTTTTTAAAAAACACTTTGTTGTGTTTTGGGTGAACTAAAATATTTGTTTTTTTACATTAAAACACTTGAGGTGGTTTTGAGGATGCCTTCATGATTGCAAAAAAGAATAAATCGGATAAAATAGATAAAAGGACATTTAACGCTTAATAGTACAAAGTAATGACATCTTTGGTTCAAGGGCCTTATATTTTCATACCCATCAACTGTGGTGCCAAGGGCATACATATATAGATTAGTCATTTCGTTTGTAATTTCTACAATATTTCTTAGCGACCCCATAAAATATATATATTTTCTGAAAGCTTATCAATAGACAAGTCGATTAAAAGATTTCCTTGTGTCCGTCTGTTGGTTTAAATCAACATATACAAGCCCCCACATATCGCACAAATCTGAACGTGGTATTTTTCTTTTTGAGAAATTTATATGAATTAAATACCAGCACAATGGTTCACTAACTTGCTCTGATAATTTATATGCATGTTTATTACTATTTCTAAATACGATATGCCTATTACTGTTCAAAAATAATTGTACATATTATACATTAATCAGCAAAGTTATAGGAAAAAAATAATTTGGAAAAATATATATAAGTATTTTTCAATAAATCAATATACTTACGTTTCTGGTTAAATAGTTGACACACTAATTACAAGCTTTATCCCCTCAAATTATTTCTGTGAACAACTAATAAAATAATTTAAAATGAACTGAGATATAAGCACGAAAATACTTACAACTGCTTCAACTTCAACTGTGATATGCAAGACGAAGTCATGGCGGTGAAATTATCAGCCCAGCTTATTGCGAAGCAAAATGTCAAAATTTGTTAAATTCGCCTTGATTTCATTTAATTATTCAGGGATGGAAAATGAGATTTTGTTTAAGTATTAAACAATTAATTTAAGTGTTCTTTTTTAATAATAAATGTACAAGTTTTATGTATATTTTGTGCTGTTAAACCTCATTTTACAATGTATTTCACAAATGCATATAAGTATATCTTTTTTAGACAATTTTATTAAATTACAACATACCAAAGCACTTTTCCATCCCTGATATACGAATTGTCCTTGACAGAAAACATCCCATAAAAAGTTGCTTTTTTATATCAATTAGCCGTTGCATATACCTGTATGAATATGCCTTGGTGATAAGTATGTATGTAAATGATTGTGGACTTTTTAGAAAACAACTTAAGTCGAGATATAATTTTTTTTTTTAATTTCAAATCATAAAAGAAAATTTTAATAAAAATTTTATTATACTAATCGGAGTCTGACCACGTATTAAAGTTGAAGAAAAAGTGTTTAAAAAAAGAATCAATTTAAATTTATTAATATTACTTTGAAAATCTTTTGCATTTTTTAACCAAAAACTTTTAAACTAAATAAAATAAATTTTGTTAAATATCTTCGGTCCAAAAATTACCGATTCATTTTCACTAAGCCGCGTCTTGTTATGAATTAGTTCAAGATTTATTTAATTTAAAGCTTTTTTTTTTGCTTTTTTGAAACATTTTAAATTTCGAAATAGGTTTTTTTGTCAAAAGTCCACAGATAAGTTCTGCATTAGCATCACTAAGAAGTTTGCTACAACGTGTTTTTCATTGCCATCCCACCAAAAGAACACATTACAAAATAATGAGTTGAAAGTAGTAGAAAACAGTTCTTCACTATTTACAATTTGGCAGCTAAAGTCATTAATTTAACACGGCGATGTCAGTGGAGGCAATAACTTAGCACCCTCGCTTACAAACAGAGAGTTAAATAAGTACTTACCACCCTCGCTTACAAGTAGGTGCTCGTATAAGTACTTATAACGGTTGCTTTTAAACAGGTACTAAAATTAGCACTTTTATAGCAATAAATAAGTACTTGATTTAAATAACCTAAATAACCCATTAATGTTATGGACTTTTGTTTTGTTCTTCTAAGGACGAAAATTCGGTTCGATTGCTCTGCAATACATTAATTTGAAATTTAAAAATCAGGGAAGATCTATAAGTCACCACTTTTGTAATGAAATGCTTTGACGCTGTTGTCAAAATAATTATTACTTATACCCTAAGCATGTTAAACTAAATGATAAATATAAAAAGTTATGTATTCGAATGGCTTCAAGCACATTTTGCAACAAGAAATTGTATTGTATCTGAAAATAAAACACTTCTTAGTAAGACTGTTGTATTACACATCTTGGTAAGACAGACAAAATCTAACAGTTATTGAAAAGTATGTTGTTTAGTAAGAGCAAGTCATTATCTACTTTTTGCTGGGATGCTCTTTTGTTAACAAACATTTTCGGTATTTAAGACTAACATTTATATAATGAACTGCCAGAAACAGCAGTAATTTAAGATCAAAAGAGCGAAAATGAAAAAATGAAAAAAAAGAAGAAAAAAAACATTAAAACCATAATTAACACAAACGAAATGAAAATGAAATTTTAAACGAAAATAACAGCCATGTGCATGCACAAGGATGTACCGAAAATGTAAACAAGAAAAAAATGAACACAAAATTAAATTTTTTTTCTTTTAACTGAAAGGAGTGAAAAACGTAACACTGCTGACAATGAAAAAATGGCTTAAGAAAAACAAAATGTAACGAAATTAAAAATCTTTGTCATTGAAAATTAACAGCAATAAATTTCTAAAAAAAAAATAAATTAAAGAAAAACAAACATGTGTTGGAAAAATTATTTTTGTCTCAGAATGAGTCATAAGTCCTGCATAGATTTTTTGATTTTCTTTTTTAACAAAATGTGTTGATTAAATGCTTTTAGTTATCGTATTTATCAAAATCACAAGTCATATCCTGTGTCACAAAGTGATTAATAAAGATGAAATGCGAACTTTTATAATTTAACTGCAATTACGTTGCTATACAAAAGCATCGGTTAAGGACAAATTAATTTTAATTATATTAAATTTCTGTTTGCTAGTAGCTAATTGGCAAAATGTTTCAAAGACAAAGAAGGTTGAGACGTAAAAACTCTTAAGCTTTTGGAATTTTCTTCGTTAAATAGAAAATTTACTTCTTTTAAACAAAGATACAAATATCTTTGATTTTAACTCTAAAACATTAGTGCGAGGATAGGTAAGGTTAGATCCGGCAGCCGCCCGAAGGCATAGCTCACTTGGGTCCTCCGAGGGTCCCGTTGTGATATCGACCGTTCGTCTATGTCCTCTGGCCGTCATTTCTCAACCATCCTGTCCTGTTTACGAAGGTAAACAGATCAACTGCGGAAAGACAAGTTTTACTTACAAGTATTCGTTGACCTAGAATCTGGCGTCTCAGGTCCCCGAATGCAGAACAATTGCAGAGAAGATGTTCAGTTGTCTCCTCCTCTTCCTCGTTATCCCAACTTCTGCAGAAGTCGTTGTAAGGGATATTCAGCCTTTTCGCATGTGTACCTATAGGCCAGTGTCCGGTAATGACGGTAATGACCTAAGGTGGATTCGGGGCAGAATCAGAATCAGGCCAGATCTTTCTGGTTTCCAAACAAGTGGGTTCTCTCACCCATCTTTCCTTAGTGAGAGCATCAAAGTAAGTTGATTTATGCTTGAACAGCGTTGGGAAATTTTACAATTTTTTTTACCAAATTAAGCGTTGTATTGATCAATCTGAGCGCTTGTTAAAAATAATCTTTTTGCCAAAATGAAAGAAATCATCGCTGTATGCATGTTTGTGTAAAAAGTTCATGATACTGGTTTGCTAGTGAACAGCAAGCATGTGGCAAAAGTATGCAACTCAATTTAAATACATCGACTTACTATCATTCCTAATACACTGACCTTTTAAGCTTCAACTTGCTGAGAGTTTTGTGCAAAAAAAAATCTCGGCTTATTTATTTACATCGTCCATTTGGCTCAGCAATTGAAGGCAACCGAATTTCCCTTGATTTACAGGCTTTACAGAAACTTAAATTCAATATCGAATTTAGCCAAAAAGTTACTTATTTTTAGCAGGTGCATTTTCACTTCAACATTTATGTCAACAAGCAAAATTGGCATATCAGAGAAGCGGAATACACGGCAAAGGTACGGCTACACTTAATTGCCTTCTCACAAATATAATTAACATCATGCTGTTAGAATAAAAGTTTTCGTCATTGGAGCGAGGCCATCACATCCATAGATAGTGAGAGCTTATGGTAAGTTTTCGACTGCTGGTCCATTTTGCTAAATGTTGCTGTCAATGCCTTTTCAATCAACGGAAATTGCTGCAGAGTCATGATTATGAATTTTTTATGGACGAAAGTAGAAAGTATGTAAAGGGTCCGCCATCTAACGTTTTTTTTTTCAACTAGTGCTTATTTCGTGAATAGTAACACTTAGCTCATGGCTGATTTGACAGATAATTAGTTTTATCCTTTCGCTGAACGAATATGGTTGTGTATACGCTTGAACAACGCTGGGAAATATTGTGACATTACGTTTGCTGATTTTTCCAGAGAAATCATCTTTTCATATGAAGCTCATTTTGATCTTGGCGGGTATGGAAACAAGTAAAATTGTCGCATTTGGGGCACAGAAAACCCACACGCATACATACACCCAATACGAGTCACTGTTTGGTGCGGATTTTGGTCCAGAGGCATAATTGGGCCATTTTTCTTCGAAAATGAGCAAGGATTGGCCGTAGTCAATGGCGATTGCTATCGGGCCATGTTGAACGAATTTTTGTTCACAAAAACTGAAGAGGAGGATATTGGCAACATTTGGTTTCAACAGGACGGCGCTGAGTGCCACACAGCCGAAGCTACACTTTTTTATAGCATTTTCAAAAAAAAAAAGTTATTTAGCGGACCCTTTACTTAGTTAAGTTCAAGTTCCATTTCGATGATGTACCATGTCACACATCCCATCAAACTTTCTATCTTTTGTGCACTAAGTTCGTTTGTCTGTAATCAGCTGTTTTGGAAAGTCAATTTGGCTGCTGCAATTTGACTTTTTTCTGGGAAACGTTTTGAGAGCGATATTGTATGTAAGAGAGGACTAGAAATAATCAGCAAAGTTTCGCAAAGTTGGATTGTCGGGCCATTATATACCAAAGAATTTTGCTGTTTAGATGTTGATTCTACATATTTTTTAATCTGGTGGTCCTACTTTGTAGCCCACTGCTTATTTAAAAACACTATTTATTACTAACATTCACTAAATTATTATGTCAGCTGCAAAACTTATTATCTTTATTATTCAGTATGTCATTACATTTAAATTTGTTTAATGTAATTAAAACAATGTTTTCTTAACTGTACCTTAACATGTGCTTAATTAAAATATTTTCATTCCCAAGAAATTGGTTGAAATTTAATAATGTTTTTCAGTTCTTTACTGAAAATACTCGTAATTAATATTAATCATACGCCACATTGAAAAGTTTAATTTTAAATTAATTTCATTGTTTTTACTTTGAGTTATGAATGATATTTGTTAAAACATCATACCTTTTGTGTTTTACATAACTTGTTTTTTGTTTTTGTTTTTAGTTGTTTCCTAATAAATTAATTAGTTCTACCACCATGTAGTTGTGTTAGCACAACCACCGCTTTTAAAGCCGACACACACACAAATTAAAAAAAACAATAAATTTTCATTACAAATTCAGCAATAAGTTAGAGTGCTATATTCGACCATGTCGAATCTGATAATGCCCTTCCCCATCATATACATAGGAAGAAATGACGTTTTCACAGTGTTACTTAGATTTCAGGTTTTGCCCTCCGACACCATCTACGACTTTAAATGCTTACATAGTTAACTGTACTCTACTAGGCCAGACACTTCATTTGATACTCATCTTAATAGAGTTAAGAAATAAATATTTTTTTTCGGACGCCATCTTGGATTTTATACTTTTTCATTATTTAATTTATTTTAATTGTCAATCTGTGTTACATGATATACCAACATTGAGGGGGTTGAAGAGGACAAAGATGTAGTTTTACTGAAAACCCCATCTCGGATTTTTACTTTTTAATAGTTTGCTAGTCAAGTTCTTTTATTTGATTCCAATACTGAGGAGGTTGTAGGATGTATATTTTTAAATACTAGATTTGATCTAGAAATATGCTTCATCACAAAATTCACGATAGAACACTAGAAAAATATTGCTTACCGAACAATGTTTTCCGTAATACAGCTGAACCATTCGGAGACGCTGTTGTGATGTGAGTATTTTCATGATGACTGACATAAATGACAAAGACAAAGCAGTTTGATATGAGTCATGCATGATCTGTCAAAAATAAAAAATAAAATGTACTGAAAATCAAACCTCACGATGAATCACTCAAATGAATTTATTGTGTGCCTTTTTGAAGTGGAAACCATCAGGGATTAAAATCTTTTTATTTAACATTTCTGAATTGGGCAACCCCATTGCTACAATCTGGTATTTTTGGCATAATACGTACTCAGATCGTTTTCACTTACGAACAATATTTTTGTTGCTTACAGAAAAACTCATGTCGATTGCAAATAGTATTGAATCGTGAACGTTTTCGAGCGATTTCTTTTTAACTTTCGACGTAATTAAATCAACAAAATTACATCGATGAACTCAGTTTGTGTTTAGCGATGGTTAATTGAATTCAATCATTGCCTTAGCTTGCTCAGCGATGAGTTTCGTAAAGTTCGCCTAAAATACCTTGTTCTTCCGATAAACGTTGATGCTGTTAGTGAAATGAAACAGCATACATACAGTATTGCTTAAACAATTGGATATAAAAAAGATTTGTTTCCGTTGGCCCCCACATAATTTCACAATCGCTCAAAAAATGCTTGTATCAACTCGATTGCAGTGCTTCAAAACAGGTGTCTGACATCGAGACAGACCTACGCGTATGAGGTCCATACAGTAGGGTCTTCCAACACGAGAAAAACAAAACGAAATTTATAAAAAATGCACGTTTTGAAAGCACCTCGATCGTAATGAGAAAGTGATGTGAAAATTGGAGCAAAATTGTATCATTCTTTATAGAGAATATTTTGAAAAGCAATAAAGCCATTTTGGAAAAAAACACTTCTGACGATTGTCTCTTATCGCGAAATTTAAAAGGCAATCTTCGTAGTTTCTGGTAATTACTGTTATTCCAATAAAAACAATCCTATCGGTTGCTTAGATGGTGAAAAATAGATTTTCGTTTGTAAGTTTTAGAAAATACGCCACAGAAGTTGTGTTATGGTTCATATATCTCAGTCAGTTTTAAACTGATTTGTTAGTTGTTCTCAGGAATAATTTTGGAGACCTACAATAGGCTTACAATTTTATAGTACTTGAGTATCATAAAAGAATTAAGAGGTTTAGCAACTTGATACAATAAACAAAATATATAATTTTCCTTAATTACATTTGTCTATAACTTTACCGATTAGTTTCCGATTTGTTAAGACTTTTTATGAATTGGTAAAGAGGCTTGTCACATCTATGAATGGCAACAAACGTGTCTTTTGTTTAATCTAGGGCTGAAAATGATTTATTTTTACGGTAAAAATGTGAAAAAATCGGAGGCAGCCATGTTTATTTGTTCATATCTCAGATAGATTTTAATAAGGATTTATTTTCAAATATTTCCAAAAGACTGATGCCACACACACATTTGCCCAACATGGGGGAATTTTAAAAGTTGAATTGAATTCCCAACGAATGGAAAGATAGAAAGATAGACATTGCTCAATTGACTACTACTATAGAAATTACAAACTGAATGCCAAAACTACATGTACCCTTGAAATCACAGGTGAAGGGTATAGCAACATTCAGATGAATTCTCAGAAATGGTTAATTTATGAAAAATCATATTAAATATCTAAAATAATGAAAATGCATGAAAGCAAGGAAAGAGAAATTAATATAAAATGAAATATATTAAACCTTTATAAATATTACAAAATAATAACTGTCATTTACCCACAGTTGTATCGCAATCAAAAAAGAAAAAAAGGACAGTAATGTTTTTTAACAAGGGTTGTTTGGTTCTCAAAACACTAACGTGTTGCTAAGATAACACCACCCTAAGAATGTTTAAACATAAAATTGTTAAACAAAATAATGAAAAAAGATCATTGGGATGAATATAAAATGATGAGGCTTAGGAACGTTTAAAATGGGACAGTATTTTAAATCATCTTAACAACAGGTGGAGAGGGCTAATAAGTAATTGTGCTTGTGGTGTTTGTACTAATGCATAAAATATTTTAAATTGCCGACATTTATTAAAGATACAAACAGTGATATTCGAAAGTGTGATACAAAGTATAGTCGTAATATTAATGTTAAATCATCATTACCGTTAAGAGGATGTAGATTTTTCAAACAAAATTCTACCAAACGATGAAGAATTTTTTTACTTTGATTGCATTGTTTATCATTAATTTTGACGCTTCAGAGAAATCACAAGTAATTGACAAAAAACAAAAGCGTCTCTTACGTGTTTGTCAATAATTTGCTGTAAAAAAGCAAAGATTGTCGATTTCAATTGTAGTCATATATATCATTATTGCATAATGCTTTAATTAAACATAATAATGATAACTGGTAACCATTATATGTTTTAACCATAACCATACAATTCAATCATAGTATGTTGCTCTTCGATTATGGTTACCACAACCATCCCAATTTACTTGTAATTTGAAAGACAGCCCTTTTTATACCCTTCACCTGTGGTGCACAAGTGTATATACAGCTTTGTCATTCCGCTTGTAATTTCTACAATTTTCATTTCCGACCCCATAAAGTATATATTTTCTGAAAGCTTATGAATAGAGGAGTCGATTAAGCCCTGACCGTCTGTCCGTGTGTTGGTTGAAATCAACTTTAAGAAGCAACTATATGTTCCTCAGATCTGTATATGGTATCAATCTCTTGAAAATATCCAGGAATGAATCGCTATTGAAATTCAGCACAATCGCCCCATAACTTTCTGAGATATGAGCAAAAAACCACGACTATCTCGTTTTTTTTCACAATTACAACAACAACATACATATATACTGGTTAGAGTAAACTTGGCATCGAATCCCAGCTGAGCCAAAATTTTTTTTTTTATTTAATATATTATTTATATTTTATTGTTTTTTTTATATTTTTTTTAATTTTTTTAAACAAATTTTTAAAATTTTTTTTAAATTTTTTTTTAAATTTTTTTTCGTAATTTATTTTAATATTTTTTTTTATACCCGCCACCAAAAAAATGGTGGGGGTATATTCATTTTGTCATTCCGTTTGTAACACATCGAAATATCCATTTTAGACCCCATAAAGTATATATATTCTGAATCAGGGTTTGATTTGATGACGATCTAGCTATGTCCGTCCGTCTGTCCGTCTGTTGAAAGCACGACAGAGGTCGCACCGAAAAAGCTAGGGGGCTCAAATTTTGCCAGAATCTTTCTTATAGACAAGGTTTGTTTGGTATTGAAAATGGGCTAAAGCGGAATATTAGGAAGATAGTTATAGCTCGAAAAGCAAGAGTAGGTCGAAAAAACCGGGTCCTTCGAACATCGAATAAAATGGAATTGTGTCCAAACGCATTAACGTAGACGCATGAAACTTCGAATATATATTTCCTGAGTAAAAACAATATTTTTCCCCGAAAATTGTCTAAAGCTAGGCATTAGGAGAGGAGTTATCGATCAAAATGTACGAAAATTTATACCGCACAGTGTATTTTTCGGTATATTTAAAAACAAAAACATCATAAAAGCAACAAAATTGGATGTACGACTCTGAAATTTTGCACACTCTGCTTTTTGGTGAGTGGCTTTTTTGTAACGGAAAATCAATGTGCCACGCCCACTTTTACGCCCACCTCCCATACAACGTTTTAACTAAAATTCATATAATTTCTCTATTAATAAGGATTTTGGAATAATAAAGGGCTATATTGAAACACCTAAGTTGTACTCATTCGCAAAAATAACTTTGACACGCCTACTATAACGCCCACTTTTCACGTTATCTACCGTTAGTGAAATTTAAAAGCTCATAAAACCGCCAAAGGTAGAGGTATGATGATAAAATTTGCTGCGTATATCCCCCTAGGCAGTTTCATTACTGTTCAACAAAATTAGGGTGACACGCCCACTTTTACGCCCACCTCCCATATAACGTTTTACCTACAATTCATATAATTTCTCTATTAATAAAGATTTTGGAATAATAAGAGGCTATATTGAAACATCTAAAATGTACTCATTCGTAAAAGTAACTTTGACACGCCTACTATAACGCCCACTTTTCACGTTATCTACCGTTAATGAAATTTAAAAGCTCATAAAACCGATAAAATTTACTACGTATCTACTTCTAGTCACTGTCATTACTGTTCCAGAAAATTAAGGTTCCACGCCCACTGAACTGAACTGAACTGAAATACATATAATTTCTCTATTAATAAAGGTTTTGGAATAATAAGAGGCTATATTGAAACATCTAAAATGTACTTATTCGTAAAAGTAACTTTGACACGCCTACTATAACGCCCACTTTTCACGTTATCTACCGTTAATGAAATTTAAAAGCTCATAAAACCGATAAAATTTACTACGTATCTACTTCTAGTCACTGTCATTACTGTTCCAGAAAATTAAGGTTCCACGCCCACTGAACTGAACTGAACTGAAATACATATAATTTCTCTATTAATAAAGGTTTTGGAATAATAAGAGGCTATATTGAAACATCTAAAATGTACTTATTCGTAAAAGTAACTTTGACACGCCTACTATAACGCCCACTTTTCACGTTATCTACCGTTAATGAAATTTAAAAGCTCATAAAACCGCCAAAATTAGAGGTATGATGATCAAATTTGCTACATATATCCTCCTAATCAATGTAATTGTTGTGCCAAACAGTTAAGCTGACACGCCCAGTTTAACGCCTACCTCCCATATAACGGTTTATCTTAAATTCATGTAATTTCTCTATTGACAAAGTTTTTGGGAAAATAAAGGACTATATTGAAATACCTGAGTTGTATTTATTAGCAGAAACTTTATTGACAAGCCTACTTTAACGCCCACTTTCATTGAAAGACTACATTTACAAAAGCATTTTAGTAGCATATCGAAGTTATAAAGGGTGGTTAAATTTTAAGGGCCGATGTTGAATTTAAATAAAACACAAATTATGTAGGAAATTATTAACATTTCTTTTTGTAATTATAATATTTGTATGGTGCAATTATGTATTTAACAAAATATCGGCCAAATGCCCCCCCCCCATCCTTGGCAACACTCCTCTATCTGATGGTCCAAATTTTCAATGACAATGTTGATGCTCAATTGTTGGGCATGATGATGAGTCGAGGTTGACTGCTCTTTTGCCACACTATCGCAAAAACCATCAGTGGTTCCCATTCAACGCACTAAGAAGGCATTCACAGATTTTCTAACATTTTATACAGACCTGTTTTGCAGAAATTTAAATATTTTTTACAATTCTCCCGATTGTGGACGAATTTGAATGATTATGTTGATCAAAAGAATTACGAAGTGCACAAAATGCATTTTGATTTGAACGCCCATTTTTTTACAAAAGCTGAATAACTTTAAAGCGTTGCTCATTTGCGTATCCTTGCACGGATCAAATTGAGTAAGCTTGAGATTGAGAAATGTCAAGTGAAATGCAGAAAACAAATTTAAAGACTAGGTGTAGTTCACCTTCAACATGGGCCCTTAAATTTTAAGCACCCTCTACAAAGAAAGTGATACATATTTTATTATAAAGAGATTATTCCATAGTGATTAACAAAATAATAAATATTGTGCTTTAAATGTACACAAAATTGGTGGTGGGTATAAAAGATTCGGCACAGCCGAATATAGTGCTCTTACTTGTTTATTTTTAATATATTTTTTTAGTAATTTTTTTTTGTAAACTCAATTTATATTTTTACAATAGTATGTTTTTTATATGTATGTTTCTTACATGTATGTACGTATTTTATATGATATGAATGGTGATACAAACAATTGTTATTGCATGACTACACGTTGTGAAGGGTATATAAGATTCGGCACGGCCGAATTTAGCACTGTTACTTGTTTTTGTTGTGGATTTTTTGTCATGTTCGAATTCATGAATTTTGGTGAGATCTTTTTGCTCCTTGAAGAGTCTTTTTTTTTGCTCATCTCATATTGGGGGGCCTAACAGCGTTTTCTAGATCACTTGGTGTTTTTAATTCAGGGCAACCATTTTGATTTTGTTAAAATGTTGTTTCTACAAATAAGTCTAAAAACTTAATTTATTTCTGTAATTAGAAAACATTATTGTTATTCTTTAATTTTAATAAAACATATTCGCTCAACTCCATATCTGTGGAAGATATTCTCATCCATAAATAGATAAATAATTTTACTTAAATGTTTTTTTAAAAGAAATTATTTCATTAATTATTTTTTATCTTTCACCAAATGTGTAATTTTGCATACAATCTTTTTTTTTTTTTGATTATAAATGCTCATGTACATAAGTATATGCAAATCATACCAAATATTCAGAAGAAAAATTGTACTTCTTAAATTAATATAAAACAGAGAAGGAGTCAAAACATATGAAATTATGTGCATAACAACAACTAATTTGTATTCAAAACATTGCTTAACAAGACAAGCACAAGAAAAGGATAACGAAAGCAAAGTTACAACAACTGTAAGATATGAGAAAGAAATCATAAATTATACCAAAAAGTATATTATAGCTCCTGCATTAAACTTTTGAAAACACCTACTACTGACAGCTGAAGGTTTTAATTTTTAGTCAGAAAACCAAAAAACAAAATCCAGCATAAAATCTCTTTGCTACTCGTATTAACCATCATACATGATTTTTTTTTATTTTTTTGAGAAACATGCACAACATGTTTCTTATATTTACGGCGAAAACAGTGGTTTCCTTCAGTATCTAGCGTTTCGTATATGTATTAAGCAGAAACATTATTAACTACACATGTGTTTATCTCATTATTTCTATATGCTTTTGTGTGTAGATGTGGTTGATATATGTACATTTATTTTTACAATTTTTTTTTTTTTTGGGAACCAACAGAAGCAGAAAAATCAACAATTCTTGTTTACTTAAACGCACAAAATTACTGTTTAATACAGGTTATACTTTCGCTTCTACGACACGTAAAAGTTAGGGTTTACTCATACATACATACATATGTGCATACTTACATACATCTAAACTTATGTAGAACAAGTTCTTCTTGTACCAACTTCTTAATGTGAGAGCGACTTTGTCGTCTGCATTACTTTCTGTAGGCTTCTGCATAACCAGAATATTTACACTGTTCGTGTTGTATCCAGAGTACGTATAAATTTACAAATATAACGCTTGTGCGATAACTTAAGTAATTGTTAGTCGGTTTTTATACCCTTCACACAGTGAAAAAGGGTATATATAGGTTTGTCATTCCGTGTGAAATTTCTACAATTTTCATTTCCGACACCATAAAGTATATATTTTCTGAAAGCTTATGAATAGAGGAGTCGATTAAGCCCTGACCGTCTGTCCGTCTGTCCGTCTGTCCGTCTGACCGTCTGTCCGTGTGTATGTTGAAATCAACTTTTTGAAGCCCCCCGACATAGGTTGGACCCGGGTAAGGTATTAAAATATCAGAAATATTCGGGAGTAGATCGGTATTGAAAATCAGAAACATCGGTACATAAACAACTGAGATATGAGCAAAAACCCACGACCACCTCGATTTTCTTTTCATAAAAACAACATTACAACAACAACATACATACATACAAACGTGTATACTGGTTAGAGAAAACGTGGCATCGAATCCCAGCTGAGGCAAAAAAATTTTTTTTTTAAATTTTTTTAAAAATTTTTTTTTTAATTTTTTTTTTTATTTTTTTTTTATTTTTTATTTAATATATTATATATATTTTTATTATTATTTTTTTTTATTTTTTTTTTTTTAATTTTTTTTTTATTTTTTTTTTGTTTTATATATATTATATATGTATATAATAATTTTTTTTTTTTTAATTTTTTTTTTAAATTTTTTTTTTTTAAATTTTTTTTTTATTTTTTATTTTTTTTTTGTTTTTTTTAACATACATACGTGAATTTACTGTTATTGCATGACTACACGTTGTGAAGGGTATATAAGATTCGGCACGGCCGAATATAGCGCTTTTACTTGTTTTTATTCCTGCTGGTCCTAAATCTCTTTTTGTTGGAAATCTAAGGAGAATTAAGCTTTAACTTTTACTGTTTTTTACTTTACTGTTGTTTACTTTGTTTTAAGCGATCATAAGTTACGACGAAGTTTCCCTTTTTTATATTAATTTATTGAAGGTTAAGGTACGAAAATTAAGCGTCAGAGTTTATAAATGTTAAGGGATTAATACATTAAATAAACAAGAGGTAGACTTGAAACAACTATGTAACAACTAAAGCAACCAAAACATTCACAAAAACGTTACAAAATAATACATAAAACAAAAACGGATTTATAAACGTATGGATAATTTGCTTTATATGTGACCTTTTTCGAGAACAGGGACCGAGTGTGTGAAAATGAAGTTTTAAGAAAAACGCATTTAAAGTTTCATAGCGCATTATCACTGTGGACACACCTTAAGTTGGGAGATGCGATTTTGTATGGTTGGTTATGATTGGGTGCCGACTTCGGTGACATCATGCCTATGTGCTGACGTATTTTGTTTGCTATTGTTGCTGTTTGTTATGATCTCGATACTTGATTCTTAAGCCGCAACCAGTGACCGACGCAACAACGTTTTTATGAGATAAATAAATTTTTATCAGAAATCTAACTCATTTCTTCTTATTCTTACCCATTTAGGTACCAGAACCCACTATTAAGTCTAAACCCATTTTTCGACACACTAGATCCCTTTTCTCGGAGAAGGTCACATATAGTAAATTAAAAAAAAATTTTCTAATTTTAGTAAATTTTTCAAAAATTTTCTTTTTGGTAAATTTTTAAAAAATTTTTTTTTTAGTAAATTTTTTTCAAAATTTTTTTTAATAAATTTTTCAAAATTTTTTTCAGTAAATTTTTTTCAAAATTTTTTTAATAAATTTTTCACAAATTTTTTTTAGTAAATTTTTCACAAATTTTTTTAGTAAATTTTCAAAACATTTTATATTTTTCGTAAATTTTTAAAAAATTTTATATTTTTAGTAGATTTTTCAAAAATTTTTTATTTTTTAGTAAATTTTTTAAAAATTTTCTATTTTTAGAAAATTTTTCAAAAATTTTCTATTATTAGAAAATTTTTCAAAAATTTTCTATTATTAGTAAATTTTTCAAAAATTTTCTATTATTAGTAAATTTTTCAAAAATTTTCTATTATTAGTAAATATAAAAAAAATTTTTTATTTTTGGTGAATTTAAAAAAAAAACTTCTATTTTTAGTAAAAGCCCGGCGTGCGTTGCTACGCCCCTTAATGAAGGGAAATGGCTTGTGAATTTAAATTGAATATCAATTTTAATGGGCATGGCTTCGCCCACTTTTCTAATCACGAAATTATATAGTTATGACAGCTCAATATGTGTGCAAAGTTTTAGGAAAATCGGTCAAGTGCAAGTAACTAAAACTTATAACTTATTTTTATGGGCGTGGCCCCGCCCACTTTTTTCCACCCATAAACACTCCCTGGAATGTGTACAATAACTTTCCAAAGTTTGAGTCCGACTGGTTTTAGAGTTTCGGAGTCTATAGCTAACACACACACACACAGGCAGAGTTTCACTTTTATATATATAGAAGAAGATATAGATTTGTGTTTTAGCATAGAGTTCAGATTTCACGTTATACGCCATTTTCTTGTTTGTTTTCTACACTACGTTGATTTTGAATTTTTAAGTAGTAAACCGTATTCTACTACTCAAGCCCTTTCATTTGATACCCATATTGTTAATGTTTAAAAATTTTGTTTCAGACGCCATCTGGGATTTTACACTTTTTAATAGTTTACTACATTGTATTGGTCAAGCTCCTTTATTTGATACCAATATTGTGGGAGTTAGAGGGTACTCAGCCGTAACATGTATATTTGATTCATATATTCGGCGTTTAATCGAGGACGCCATCTTGGATCTTCATTTTTTCATAGTAAAGGTCGAGCTCTTCTATTTGTTTTCAATATTGTTTTAAGGAGTTAAATTTTTAAATACCAGATATGACCCATAAATAAATTCATTAACCGCCATTCTGTATTAGCGGACATCATAGATCTTAAACTTTTTTATAGTGTGTTATTTTTGTTAGTTGAAGGGATAAACCCAAAATAGTTGTATTTTGGCGCATATATCTTAGTTAGATTCAAACTGAATTGTTACTTTTTCTCGCAAATAAATAGTTTTGCAGGCCATGGCTTTTAATTTTTGTGTCTTTTGCTTAAAGAGAAATTGTTTAGGGGCTTGAAAAAATGATATATTAAAAAAAAATTATATTTTTTGTCCAAATTATTTTTGCTTATAACTCTGCCGATTAGTGACTGATTTTTTTTAAATTTTTTTTCGAATATCTTTAGACATCTTATATATAAAATTCTCGTGTCGCGGTGTTTGTGATTAAACTCCTCTGAAATGGCTTGACCGATAAAATTTTCTGTGCATATTGGGTAGGTCTGAGAATCGGTCAACATCTATTTTTTATGCTCCTAAATATTTAAGGTGACTCTCCTCAAGGGACAATTTATGCCTCACCTAAATAACGTAACGACTTCGGTTAAATTTTAAACTAAGATAGTTCTGCGTATTGTAGAACATATATGGTTTACGTTTTTTTTAATGTAATAAATATTTCCTAGAAATAATTTATATGGCAAAACAACGTTTGTCGGGTCAGCTATTATCATATAAATACTCACAAATGTTGCTATAAATTATCATTGGGCTTAAAAAAATTTAAATTTTATGTTCAAAATAAGGAAAAACACCGAGGCAGTCGTGTTTATTTACTAACATCTCAACAAGTTATTAGGCGATTATGATAATTTTGAATATCGATTTGCTCCCGAGTAATTCTGATATTTTGATACTACACACGGTTCTAGGCAGGCTATAAAAAACTGATCTTAAGATTCACACGTACAGACGGACATTTCGCAATTGACTCCAGTCTTTCTTAATTCTTTTAAGGGGTCAGAATCAAGGACAAACCTCTATATACCCGCACATTCTCTGTGAGGGGTATAAAAATCAATTAAATCCCAAAAACTTTTATTGAATTAGTTTCCATGAAAAAATTCTCGTTCCTGCCATTATTAATATTTTGTTAAAATAAACTTTTAAATAAACCACTTAAATTGTACGAAAAGTAAAATCTGTAGTATAATACTTAAATAATAATAATCATTTTACCTTGTTTGTTAAATTACAAAAATACTTTCGTATGGCATAATGAATTTAGGGGGGAAAAATATTCATACAATTATATTAAAATAATATAATTATGAGAATAAATGGGTGAACAGGTATTTACCGTAAACCCACAGTTAGGCACAAAATTAAAGCAACAGTAAAACAAGAAATAATTCCAAAAGAAATAGTAACGTGACTGACTAATTCATCATCGCACAGCCCAAACGCAAAAAGCTAAACGCATGAAATGTGGTCAGTGGGTACCACTTAAAAGGGACTTCTGAAAATTCGAACTTAAACGGTGATAAAAAAACAGAGCTAAAATCGTTAGCTTTATAACTGCTAAACTAAAAATGATACAAAATAACTTGAAAAGGTAGTGTAATCTACTAAAAATATAAGCTGACATGTGTCTGGCCATTTTTTTTAATTGTCAATGTGCACTAAGGGGGAAAACGGGTAAAAAGTATAAATTGGCACTCTTATGGTAGCAAATGTAACTTCTAAACACATAAAGCTAGGAAAAAAATCACATTGCATTAGTTAATACGCGAAAAAAAATTTAATAAAATTTGCGCACTTTTTTTAAAATTTGCCTGTGTAATTGGTAAAAATTGTGCCTCTTTTTGGTACTTTTAAAAAAATTTTCTTTTTATATTGTTCAGCAGAACATTGACTGATAATTGCTATCGTCTAATAAATTAAGGCTCCACGAAAAGCCCCCCAATGAAATAACGCCCAAACGAAAAATGAAATATTCCCCAAATTTTTTTCATACATTTTTGGGTGTTATTTCATATGAAATAACTCCCAATTTTTTTGGGCCGTCTTTCATTTTTTTTGGAAATTATTTCATTTCTCATTTGGGGTTTTCAAATTATGAAATAATCTCCAATGAAATAACACCCAACAAATTTTTAAATTCGGGGCTTGTTTCATAGCATGTATAATTTGGGTGATATTTCATTTTGTATTCGGGGGTTATTTCATTTTTAAAGCTTTTGGTTTTGGGGGTTCTTGTAAATAAATTATATAAAAATAGGCCTTTTACAAGAAAACTTTTAGCTTGTGAATATATTACAATATCTTTTTAAATACATAAATAATAACGTTCTGAATTTGGATGGTGCGACCTTCGTGACAGACTACGAAATAAGTCTACGGACGGCAATAATGATTGTTTTCCCTAAATCAAAAGTAATCGGTTGTTGGTTCCACTTTTGCCAAGCAGTAAGGAGGTCCATAATAATAAAGTGTAACCAACTGGCAGCATTTGTACATACAACGTATGTATATTTTCGGCTCCACGAAAAGCCCCCCAATGAAATAACGCCCAGGAAACAATCCCCAATGAAGTAAACCCCAAAAAATTGGAAATAACACCCAAAAACAGTGAATGAAATAACATCCAAAAATAAATGAAATAAACCCCAAAGCGAACACGAAACAACCCCCAATATTTGGGAGTTATTTCATATGAAATAACTCCCAATGATGAAAATGAAATAACCCCCAATGAAATAAACCCCATCAGCAACAAAAATGAAATTATGCCCAAAATTCATAAAAGAGTCAGATTCATTAAGGATTTCATGAAATCAATATGGACCAACAGCAAAATCGCAAATTTATTGATGTGTGGAGGCCCGCATGCGTCTTCTTCATAATAAGGATATATGCAACTTCGAAAGTGTGCCAGCATTTAAAATCAAATTATTTTGGTGAAAGAACATACAAAGCTCGTTTAATAGTGACTACTTTTGGTTTTGTAAATAAACTAAGTCCAGTGCAGTAAATTTCCCTTATACGATGGAAGCAATAGCAGATCAGCCACCAACGAGCTATCCTAAAACTTTACGAATGGCTTGAAAATCCAACTCATGGGAGACGTTTTTATAGTTACAATATTGTAAAGAAGGCAGTAATTTTCTGTAATGGAGATGTGAGGAAGTATGGACAAAGAATTGTTTAATATTTCCAATATATTAATTTTTGAAAGCCAACTACCAAAAAATTATTTTCATGTACATACATAAATAATAAACTTAATACATTATACGTAAGAAATGGTAAAAAAAAAAACAAAATGTTTGCTCATGAAATCAAAATGGAGAAAATATACGTTGTATGTACAAATGCTGCCAGTTGGTTACACTTTATTATTATGGACCTCCTTACTGCTTGGCAAAAGTGGAACCAACAACCGATTACTTTTGATTTAGGGAAAACAATCATTATTGCCGTCCGTAGACTTATTTCGTAGTCTGTCACGAAGGTCGCACCATCCAAATCCAGAACGTTATCATTTATGTATTTAAAAAGATATTGTAATATATTCACAAGCTAAAAGTTTTCTTGTAAAAGGCCTATTTTTATATAATTTATTTACAAGCACCCCCAAAACCAAAAGCTTTAAAAATGAAATGACCCCCGAATACAAAATGAAATATCACCCAAATTATACACGCTATGAAACAAGCCCCGAATTTAAAAATTTGTTGGGTGTTATTTCATTAAAGATTATTTCATAATTTGAAAACCCCAAATGAAAAATGAAATAATTTCCAAAAAAAATGAAAGACGGCCCAAAAAAATTGGGAGTTATTTCATATGAAATAACACCCAAAAATGTATGAAAAAAATTTGGGGAATATTTCATTTTTCGTTTGGGCGTTATTTCATTGGGGGGCTTTTCGTGGAGCCTATATTTTCTCCATTTTGATTTCATGAGCAACCATTTTGTTTTTTTTACAATTTCTTACGTATAATGTATTAAGTTTATTATTTATGTATGTACATGAAAATAATTTTTTGGTAGTTGCGTTTCAAAAATAAATATATTGGAAATATTAAACAATTCTTTGTCCATACTCCCACACATCTCCATTACAGAAAATTACTGCCTTCTTTACAATATTGTAACTATAATAACGTCTCCCATCAGTTGGATTTTTAAGCCATTCGTAAAGTTTTAGGATAGCTCGTTGGTGGCTGATCTGATATTGCTTCCATCGTATAGGGGAAATTTACTGCACTGGACTTAGTTTATTTACAAAACCAAAAGTAGTCACTATTAAACGAGCTTTGTATGTTCTTTCACCAAAATAATTTGATTTTAAATGCTGGCACACTTTCGAAGTTGCATATATATAAATTTGCGATTTTGCTGTTGGTCCATATTGACTTCATGAAATCCTTAATGAATCTGACTCTTTTGTGAATTTTGGGCATAATTTCATTTTTGTTGCTGATGGGGTTTATTTCATTGGGGGTTATTTCATTTTCATCATTGGGAGTTATTTCGTATGAAATAACTCCCAAATATTGGGGGTTGTTTCGTGTTCGCTTTGGGGTTTACTTCATTTATTTTTGGATGTTATTTCATTCACTGTTTTTGGGTGTTATTTCCAATTTTTTGGGGTTTACTTCATTGGGGATTGTTTCCTGGGCGTTATTTCATTGGGGGGCTTTTCGTGGAGCCTAAATTAAGAGCAGTTATTTATGTTAAATTAAGGGTGTTTTTTAGGGGTGAAAAAAGGGGAAAATACAAGAATATATGAATATAGGAACTAAGTACCTAATTACAGGGCTAAATTAGAAAAAAATGTGATTGTGATTCAACACCTATAAGATCAAATGGACTCAAGAACTGAAGCCGTTGGACCATTTGATGCGACGTACGTTCTCCGATTGGGATCTAGAGTAGAGGCGCCATGATAATAAATTTCATCGAAAAATCATCTCCAGAGATGAGCTGGTTTTTTAGCTCAATGGGCTTGTCAATAAGCAATAATAATGCATATTTTATTGGTCTGGTGAAAATCCACATGTGCTTCATGAATCACAACTTCATCCACAAAAAATAACTGTTTGGTGCAGTTGGCATGCCGGCGGCATCATTGGGCCATATTTTTTCGTCGACAATAACGATCGTCACGTTACTGTGAATGACAATCGTTATCGCGCCATGATTAATGATTATTTTTCGCCCGAATTAGAAAACATAGAATTGGACGATATGTGGTTTCAATAGGACGATACCACAAGCCACGTTGCTATCGACTTATTGAACAGTAAGTTTGGTGAGCGTATTATCTCAAAAAAAGGACGTGTCAATTGGACACTTGCTTCGTGCGATTTAACGCCGGTAGGCTTTTAATGGAAAATATGTATAACTAGCCGCCCGGTACATGCTTCGTTACGTATTAAGTAAAATAACTACATGTATTAGGTCCGAAGATAAAAAAATTTCCGATTTTACCCGTTTTTAGCCCTTTTCCTCCTAAATTCCAAAATTTCGAAAAAGTACAAAAACCCATTATAGATTGTTTTAAGGAGAGTAAAACTACGTTTTTACTTTTTTCTATTGCTATCCCTCTCAAAGATAAATGCTGTTCAAAAAAGTTCCAAAATTCAGTTTTTACCCGTTTTATCCCCTTAAAACTCAAAATTTCCAAAAAGTACCAGACACCTATCCAATTATTTTTAGCAGGCTCTTCGATCCTTTCTGAATTTTTGTGATCTCTCTATAAAGCCCGGAGATACTATGTTACCGATTTTACCCGTTTTTACCCGTAAACCGCTTGACGGATTTCGTGCAAACATAAACCATCTACACGACCATAGGAACAAACCCTATCATCGAATTCGATTAGACCGTTCGTGAGTAATAAAGTCACAACGCACTTGCAACAATTTTTTATATATAGATTACGGGGCCACCACCAAAAATAAAAAATTATATAGTTTAGCAAAAATTTATATACAATCATAATAGGGTAGCTTGGGTAAAATTTGTGAAAACTTGTTGGTACTTTTTAGAACGTAATTATTTTTATGACAAATGGAGTAATTTATTCACTTTAAATTGCTTGTATTAAAATTTTTTATTCTAATATAAAAATATATTTTTTTTAGTTGGAATTTGAACGTTTCAGTGGAAAGCCAAAAAAGTACCTTTTTTCTTTTTTATGGTACTTTTCGTATTTTCTAAGTTTGCGAGCTAGAATTTTTGAATTCAAAACTATTAATCCGATATGAGACTAAAAATGGTTGGTCGACCAAAATGGTACTTTTATGCATTTTTTTGTACTTTTTGCATTTTCTACATTTTGTGAAGCTAGAGTTTTGAGATGAGCGACAATTGATTCAAGGCTTTATTTGTCGCATTTCCATTGAACTTTTTCAATTTTCTACTTTTGCAAACATATAAGTATTCTTTAAAGTAGTGACTATTGATCCGAGGTGAGATTCAAATTGCTATTTAAAATGTTACTTTTGTTATTTTTATAGTCAATATTGCATTTTCTGGATTTTAAATTTGTAAACTTAGATGACCTTGGCTGTGAGAGCAGATATGTCCCCGTTATATCCTTACAGTATCTTTAATTTTACAAAATACATTTTCAAGAACTTAATGACAAATTATCTTGGCATTAAAAAACACATGCATTTTGTTTTTGTGTATATGCCTACAAGAGTCACACAATTTTTTCTTTTTTTCTTTAATTTTTAAAAAACTTCAATGAAAATCGTAAATATGAACGTTTTGGAAATTTTTAAAACTTTTCTAACCAACTGAAACTGCAAATTATTTATCGTGTAGACAAAAAATAAACAATTTTTTTCACCAATGCAGACACGTTATAAAAAAAAAAACAACTTGGCACTACTTAAAAAAAAACAATCAGCTGATTGGAGTACCTTATTAATATACCTTGGTAAAGCATCACAATATTAAAATGTATTAAAATTCTGACTTCAAGTGTTTCATTACTTTTCCTTTTTACTGTGTTGTTGGTTCCTGAACATGTGTATGTATTTTAAATTATTCTTTTGTTGCCGTTGCTCAGAAAAACCATTAAACTTCTGCTTGTGACAATTTTCTTGTGCTGTCGGTGTATGTCTTATACGCTTGTTGTTATTGTCGTTGCTACTTCTCATTCATTGTTGTTTTCATTGTTATTTAGTTGTCGTGCAGAATACACATAAAAAAGAAAACAATGTCGGCATGTGTATTTTCGCATTTGCATGTATTTATTTATTGTTGTTGTTGTTGTTTGAATAAATGTATATGTTTATTATAACATTTCTAACGATAATTGCTTAGAGGTTTGGGGAATTGAACATACGATCCCGTTTGTATATTGTTTTCATGTGTATGAGTTGGTATTTATTTTATTATTCTTAATGAAGCGACCCGTTTATCAGAATTGTGGTATGAAATTATTTGCAAAAAGTAGGTGACATTTTCGGTTTGTGCATTGCTGTTGTTGTCTTTGCTCTCTTTCAATTAATTGAAAAATAAAGCGAAGGGTTTCTTTGTATTGTTGTAACATGAGAAATAAAATTGTATAGTTTGTCGACTCATCGTTCAGAGTGCTAGAGTGCGCCCAGAAACGAAAAACTAGTGAAATCATATAAAAAAAATTATTTATCATTAATTTTCATACTATCGGAAGGAGTAGACCGACTTTTAATAGATATGGTTGTTAGTTAAGAAAAAAATGTATGGGATGCTCTAATGCACATGTTGCGACACCCAGTAACAATGAAATATGAAATAACAAAAATAAATAATAACGTATAGTGATTGTTAGAATTTTCGTCCAACTTAACTAAATTTTAACATATTTCTTGGTAATGGAAATATTAGAAATAAAAAACTTTTTTTTAAACAGTTGTGACCTATATGATATTTAATTTAAAACTTTAAATTACTTTTAAAGTAATCAAAAGTTTCCGTACTAAATAAATACTGTTAAATTTGTTCATTTACAATATCCAGGAACGCAATAGTTAGACGATACAAGAATTAATTTTTAAATCATTCACTAAATTATAAAAAGTGTTTGACAAAGTTTTCAAACTAATTGAAAAAATAAACAAACAAAAATTAAGACAGAGATAGTTGTAGAACCTAAACAGCAATTGAATGCTAAATTAGAACGACCGAAGAAAGACCCTCGCAACCATCTCCGGTATAACGATTAAAAGACTACATTTTTGAGTTCATCAATATTCCTATTTCTCCTTGACCTTGATGTATGTATGTATGCCATGTACTTCCAATACAGGTCTCAGTTCTGAATACACTACAATAGAATAATTTTGATTGATAGCGGCTTATGCCGACAGCATGGTTATGAATAGAACCAGAGCTCGAAAAATTATGTTAACAAAATTTTATTGTTTATAGAAATTTCTTCAAAAATTATTTTTATTGCTAAGATTTTTAAAAATTTTTTATTTGAAGAAATTTTCCAAAAATGTGATTTTTCAAGATATTTTTAAAATGTCTGCTTTTCAAAATTTTTTTTTGGAAATTTTTATTTTTATTGAGTTAAATTTCAACAAAATTACACAGGTCAACAGCTACAAAAGGGTTTGATAACCACTATATAGTTTTGATGCATCATGGATACCTAAGTACAAAAATGATTAAATTTTTCAATTCTATGGAGAGGGTTTTTTTAATTTAAGATTTTTTTAGACGCTGCTCCACATAATCAATAATAGCCCAAAAACGGTTAGTCCGATATTCTTAAAATGAACTTTGAAAGTTTTAAATTTATACAGCCATTAATCCGCTCATATATTGCGTTTTAATCGGATGAGTAGTTTCGGAGTTATAATAAAAAATTAAAGACAAAAATATATTTTTGACGTCAAAATAGCAATTTTTTTTTCAAATCATGAAAAATCGAAAACGGCAAAAATTGTTCAAATTTATTACTTTATCGCAAAGCCACATGTAATAGCAACAAAGTAAGATATTGATTATAAAATCGGTTGATAACTTTCGAATTTATTCACAATTAAGTGATCTAGCGCATTTTCACAAAATTTTAGTTTTCTGTTTGATATACATCAAATTGAGTAGTTAAAGTTGTTCTCCTAGAAAAATTGCAGTTTTCGATTTTTCATGATTTGAAAAAAAAATTGCTATTTTGACGTCAAAAATATATTTTTGTCTTTAATTTTTTATTATAACTCCGAAACTAATCATCCGATTAAAACGCAATATATGAGCGGATTAAGGGCAATGTAAATTTAAAATTTTCAAAGTTTATTTTAAGAATATCGAACTAACCGTTTTCGAGTTATCATTTATTATGTGGAGCAGCGTCTTAAAAAAATCTCTAATTAAAAAAAGCAATGTTTTAAAAA
Organism: Phyto melanocephala; assembly: GCA_941918925.1. NCBI lineage: Eukaryota > Metazoa > Arthropoda > Insecta > Diptera > Rhinophoridae > Phyto > Phyto melanocephala. The sequence continues at coordinate 46,567,512 of OW799233.1, read as the reverse complement.
AAACCTCACCATAGAATTTAAAATTTGGACAATATTTGTACTACTGGAACCACAATACATCAAAATTGCAAAGTGGTTTTAAAAGCCTTTTAAATTCTTAAAATTTTGTTGTCTATAACTATTTTTTTTTATTTTTTTTTAATATACAACACTCAGGGGATGTCCCCTATTCATGCATGCATTGTGCATTGGTATTAGGAAAATAGGTTATTGGTAGGAAGAGAAAGGGAGTAGTGTTTGTGGACATTTGATTTAAACTTTTCCAGATTGTAAGTGGCTGGAAAAACTTCAGCAGGGAGTCTGTTCCACATACGAACAGTACGACTAAAGAACGAATTTTCCCTATTGTGTGTAGTTCGATCCACTGGCCAATCGACCACATATGGGTGTGCTCTTCTGGAAAAACGAGTATTACGTGCAAAATTGCGGTTCTCAGGAACAAGTTCCCTTATCTCATCGGAGCATATTCCATTGTAATATCGATAGAACAGTGAAACACAACCCACATTGCGAGAGAGTCAATAGAGTTGGTTGCCCTACTGTCGTTAATAAGCACCTTCGCCCTCTCCTGTATGCAGTGGAGTAACTTCAAAATAGACTTTGAAGCACCGGCCCATACGTGAGAGTTGTATTCCATTTTCGGTCGGATGTAGGTGGTATAAATAACAAGAAAATCGGATGGGGTGAAGTAATTTCTACATCGTCTTAAAAAACTGAGACACTTGAATGCTTCCTTAGACACGAGAAAATATGTTCAGTCCAGCGGACGTCGCACTGAATTTTCATGCCCAGAACATCAAGAGCTTCCGATCCCTTGATACTTATACCATCTAATAGAACAGATGAGGCAACAATATCCGGCGTGTGTTTATGTAGTATAGTAGATGTATGTATGTATAGTAGATAACACTGAGTTTTCTGAGGATTAAAATCCACTCTATTCGCACGACCCCATTCGTAAATGTTCATCAGATCCTGATTCAGCGTCCTATTCATGTTCCGTCTCATAGCATGGATCTCAGAAAGGCTCGGTCTATGGCTGAATGAATACGAATGGCACAAGTTGCTGTCATCTGCAAAAGAATATATAGGGTTCGAAGTTTGACGTAGAAGGTCATTGAGAAATATAAGAAATAGAGTCGGAGCTAAAACGGAGGCTTGCGGTACCCCTGAATTGATTTGGAACTCGTTGGATGTGATTCCATCTATAACAACTCGTATAGAGCGAACACTAAGAAAACTCGATATAAATCGAGAAAATTTATCACCGACATCAAAAGCAACATGTTTCGATAGTAGTGCACCATGCGAGACTCTATCAAACGCCTTGGAAATATCCAGAGCCACCACCATACTTTCGCCGAAGTGATGGATAGAATCGCACCACTTCTCTGTTAAAAAGGTTGTAGGTCTCCCGTAGGACGTCCTCTACGAAAGCCATACTGGCGGTCGCATAGCAGGTGGTTGGCTCCAAATATTTGACAAGATGGTAATTTACCATACTCTCCATGACCTTGGAGAGCGCCGAACAAATTGCTATTGGGCGGTAATTTTCAGGCTTGTTAGCCTCACCCTTTCTGGGGATCAGCGTTACATTAGCAACCTTCCAAGACATAGGAAATTCACCTGTATGGTAAACGGCGTTGAAAAGGTTGGCTAATGGACGTGCAAGCGTTGAAGAGCACTGCTTCAATACCAGTGCTGGTATTCCATCCGGCCCAGGAAACTTGTTTACATTGAGGTCCGCTAAGACCCTTTTGACTGCATTTTTTTCGGTAGTTAGGTAGAATGAAATTTACCATTTGTCTTGTTTTACTTATTACCGTTTTATATCACCACCAAAAATATAAAGGTGATACGTCTACATTAACGCCCACCACCTACATAACGATTTGTCATAAATTCATATAATTTCCCGATGTAAAACTATATGGGAAGAATAAAGGACTGTGTTTTGAAATATCTTAGTTGAATTTATTAGCAGAAATAACTTTGGCACGCCCGTTTTAATCGCCACTTATCAATATTGTACTATCTAAAAAATTCAAAAGCGATAGAATTAGAGATATGATAATGAAATTTCGCATATATTGATTTCTGGTCAATGTAATTATAATGGCATTTTAACGCCTACCTCGCACGTAGTGATTTTACTCTAATTAATATAATTACTCAATGGACAACGTTTTTGAACGCAAAAAGGACACTACATTGAAATTGCTAAGTTAAGTTCAGTAGCAGAAATAACTATGACATGCCTTCTTTAACGCACACTTCTCACATAATTTACCGACAAAATTAGAGGTATGATGATGAAATTTGGCATACACAGCTTTCTGGTTGATTTTATTATAAGGCCGAGTTGAATGATTACTTTAACGATTTATTTTTTGCTTATAACCTTTCAATATGGCCGAAAATCTTTGGAAAAAAGGAAACTCTGTAATGGATTACCTAAGTTAAATTCAAACATTAATTTTAAAACTTTAAGAGTAGGAGCTGTCATGCCCACATAAAGCTAATCTAATTTTTTAACTACTACTGGGTACCAAATTATACTCTTCAGATTCCGTACAAATAAAACAATGTAGTAAAAATGATTAGGAATGAATGATTATTGTAAGACTTAATTTAAAAAATTAAATTAAATTAATAGCAAATCGAAGTTATAAGAAGAAACGGATACATATTTTAGTACACAAAATTGTTGGTGGTTATCAATAATTCAGCACAGCTGAATATATTGCTCTCACTGGTTTATTGTTGTTTTAAACCATAGGTGTCCATTTCATCAAACAGTTGTTTATAACCCCACCTCTTTTATTTTTATGCTCTTTAACTTAGTCGTCCATTAAGCAACAACGAGTGCACATGTTTAACGCCTGCGTTGCTTGATATTTATTCAAATACAGTGCGTAAAAAAATGATGATGGAATTAGAGAAATATTTTATTTTTTTCTAGTCTAATTTAAAACTGTAAAATTTAATAAAAATTTTCAATTTTAACAAGTAAAAAAATAATAGATTCAGCATTTACTGCATTATTATTAGTTTTTTACACTCTAAACAATTTTTCGTATTAATGTGCTGTTTTTACAAGCCGATTGAGTGATTGTCTTAGACGATTCATGTGTAATTTGTTTTTGTTACAATAACAAAATACACATAAATCGTCCAATCGGCTTGTAAAAACAGCACATAAGTTGTAGTGGAAATCTTCACGCTTATTTTTTCTTTTAACTAAAAAATAGTGTGAACTGCATTTTGTTTGTATTTTGAAAAACCAAAACAATTTTTTCTTTGTGACTAAATTTTGATAAAAATCTATGAGCTTACTTTTTCATAGCACTGTACTTTAAAATTCTCTCACCAATATGGCTGCACGATATTTTTGGCCATTTATGATTAAAACCATCAGTGTGATAGTAATGAAAGCTTTGTTGTTGTATTTCTATTAATCATATTTGTTTTTTCATAGTGAGTTATTTAGCGGAATGGTGGTACTGACTGGTCCGTATGATCGCTATATCGTGTCATTATTTTAATATTGGGTCCGATTATTGTTTCCGTTCCGTGGCTGCGGATAAGATTTTTTTTTTGCGGAAGCAAATTTTGCAATTATTCGTTCCGCAGCTGCGGTATCCTTTCGTTGTTGCGGTATCAACTCTACAGTTGCGGTATTGTCGTATTATTGATTCCGCAATGTAGATATTTTCCTCCATTTTGCTTACGCTCAGTATTTGTGACGGGTAAGTAACGGAAAGAACAAAAATGTAAGAAACTGTTTTTTAATTGTGTAATTAAGTTCTTTGAATATTTTTTACTATTTTTAGAGGAGCAAACGAGAAAAATATACGAACAAAATGCAAATTCATTCATTAAAATGAATTGTAGTAATTTTTTTTTTATTTACATATACATATAAGATAAATAAGATTGAATTACAAATTAATAATTGTGTAGTATTTGATTTCTTATTTCATTTGCTTCCCCACTGAAATCATCTTCAACAGGATCGTTTATTGGATTTTCTTCAGATAATTGAATAACAATATTGTAATGTAGTCTAATGTTGTAAAGTGCACAGTAAATATTTATGACCTTTGCAGACTTATTAAGGCACTAAAAACAAATTTGGGCACTCCAATATTTCTTTCTCCTATATTTATCAGGAGTCCGGTTTACATTTGTTTATTGCAACTTACACTTTATCGTTGATCTGGAACACATCTCCAGATTTATAGCGTAAAACTCTTCTTTCTAATAGGATGTGGAAAGAATCACTGTCACTACTATCCTCAAAAAAGGCAATTGTATTCATATTTAATTTATAACAAAATATTTAACACACACATCTAAAATCACATCTAAAACTTGTTGATATTTTCCCCTGACACAACATTGGATTATAATCTCTTAAAACAGGGATGTTAAATTAAGTTTGCGGAAAGAGAATACCGCAGGAATAAATAATTGCAATTTTCATATCGATCGATATTTTTTTCCGTTTAATTTTCCTTTCCGCGCGGAATCAATAATACCACCCCTTCACAGTGAATTTCTACAATATTCATTCTCGACCCTATAAAGTAAATATTTTCGGAAAGCTTATGAATAGGTGAGCCGATTAAGCATTACCCGTCTGATTATCTGACATATGTCCGTGTGAGTGTTGAAATCAGTTTTTCGAGGCCCCTGAACATTGCCAACACCCATGTGTGGTATCAGAATATCAGAAATATTTGACAGCAGATTGGTATTGAAAATCAGCATAGTCACATAGCGATAACTGTCTGAGATTTGAGCAAAAGCAAAATTACTAATTTTCATAAAAAAAAATTTATATTTTTAGCTCTAGGATAAGATATAGGATCGCTTGTGAATATCTGTACTAGGGTGATCGACTCGGTTTTACAACCGGTGGAAAACCCGGTTTTTTTCTCTATCAGCTGGCGGTTTTTTCTAAATGTTGATTTTTCGAATATCGAATACACCGGTTTTTTTCCAAAAAAGCCGGTGTTTTATTTTTTTAGTTTATTTTCATATATCTGTGTAACCAATCGTACCAAAGTATATTTAGTAAGCGAAAATTAAATAAAAACTATTAAATATTCTTCCATAGTATCGTAACAAATTTATTTGTTGTTTAAAAAACAAATGTAAAATAAAAAAAATAATAATGCTTAAATATTATTTTTTTATAGGATATAAACCTAAGGTTAAAAGTTAAAAGTAGTTGAAGAATAAACCTAGCTGATCGATCACTTTTAGGTAAAAAGTTTAGTTACCAACCAATAATCCGTTATTCCAGATCCTAATTTTAATTAATGGCATTGAGTGTCTGTCAACTTAAATTTCAATTAAACCGTCGAACAAACTAGTTTATGCCCATATGTGTATGTCTGTCAGGGGTATAAGAAATAATTTTTAAAATGAAATTTTAAAGATCTTCTCTCTTGCCTTTAAAATGTATTTCAAATTACTGAAATCATTTATTTTTAGTTAAAAAGATCTGTTAAACATTTAAAAAATTTACAAAAGGAGAAACAAACATTTTTAACAGCCTTGCAAAAAGTCCTTTTTATATATGTATTATTTTTTTGTATTTATTTATTTTACTTGTAAACAGTACCTTTTATCCTTTAATCCAACTAATTAAAACCAAATAAGTCAAATGCCATTCATGTCAGTTATTGCGCAATTGTGCAGCCAAACGTATATAAACTGTAAAAATTTCATATTTAGATATAATTTTTATTATAATCTTTTTTTACAATGTTTTTTTTATTTTTTATTTAAGGAATTGTATTTTATATATTCGAACCGGTTAACCGGTTTTCAAAGTATCAACCAATTTTTTTTTGAAATTCTAAATTTTAAAATATTTGAAAACCGGTTTCTTAAAAAAGTCGAATAATCGATCACCCTTCTGTACAGATTCTGTACATATAATATGTCTCTAGGGATACTCGAGAACAATTATGGACAAATCGGTCTCTAACTGGCAAATCTTTTGTTTAGAAACATCCAACTTCCATCAATTTTTTACTTAAAGGAAAGTTTTAAAATTTTCTTAGGATATGTTTTCTAAACTATTTTATATTTTTCATAGATTTTTAAAAAATTTTCTATTTTTTACAAAATTGTTAAAATTTTGCTATTTTTAATTAGTTTCTAATGATTGGCTATTTTAAAATAATCTCCTGTAAAAAACCTGTCTTCCAACACATAAACTTTATCGTTTTTAAATCACTTCCTTTCTAAAGGATTTCTGCTATTCAAGAGCAAATCACATTTTTCACTTGGTATACAATTCAAAAGAGGTTTAGAGCTCTTTCAAAAAGTTTTTAGACAACAATTTGATAAATAAAATTGTGAAATTATGTGCAAAACCCACACACAAACTCTAACGTATGTAAATAGTCACCTTGACAAGCATTTATAAATGCTACAACAAATTCTCTTCTACTGAATAGATATTCAATAAAAATCAAGTCCAAGTTTATATGCTTTTGTATTCGTGGGATTATTTGCATATGTATTGATTTTTTTAAAGTCAAATAAACTCTTTGTGGAGCAGGCTTAGGCAGATATGGTTTTTAGGTTTTTTTTTTCTTAAAGAAAATAAATATTGAAAGAAAAATCTTTTCGTAAGGTGTTATGATTGTAAAAAGTATCTTTGTGTGTGAATAAATTAAAAAAAGTTTTTTTTCGTTTTTATTTAAATACAAAAAGGACTACAATTGATTTGTTAAGCTTTAAATCAAAGTTTAAATATATTTTTAAACTGGAATAAATTTTTTTTGTATAAAATTAAATATGATTCATGATTTATTTTCCTTTTTCAACCAACCTTAAATGTTCATTCTTGTTTCTAAAGGGTCCGCCAAATAACTTTTTTTTTTTGAAAATGCTATAAAACAAAAGTGTAGCTTCGGGTGTGTTGCACGTGGCGCCATCCCATTGAAACCAAAAGTACCCAATATCCTCCTCTTCAATTTTTGTGAACAAAAATTCGTTCAACATTACCCAATAATGATCGCCATTGACTGTAACAGCCATTGCTTGCTTGCTTTCGAAGAAAAATGGCCAAATTATGCCTCTAAACCAAAATTTGCACCAAACAGTGACTCGTTTTGGGTGTATCGGCTTTTCAATGTATGCGTGTGGGTTTTCTGTGCCCCAAATGCGACAATTTTACTTGTTTCAATACCCGACAAGATCAAAATGAGCTTCATCTGAAAAGATGATTTTTTTTTTGGCTAAATCGGCCAAAGTAATGTCGCAATATTTCCCAGCGTTACTCAAGCGTATACACAACCATATTCGTTCAGCGGAAGGATAAAACTAATTATCTGTCAAATCAGACATGAGCTAAGTTTTACCATTCACGAAATAAGCACTAGTTAAAAAAAAAAACGTTAGATGGCGGACCATTTATATGAAATGAATTTAGTTTTATTACTATAAATTCAATATTGAATATATGACAGGCGGATTATTACTAAAAGTATTTCTACTTAATATTTTAGCTATCTGCTTTAAAAGAATGTAGCTTAGCTTTATCTTAATTTGATACGCTTACATTTACAGTACACGATGGCGTATGATTAATATTAAATAAAAATATTTCACTTCAAAGCTTTATAATTTCTGAAATGGTTAACCGATTTTAATGGTCTAAATGATGTTAAATAAAGAACTCATCATAGATTTGTAAAAACTTAGAAAAATAGTTTTTGTATTTACAATACGACTGTTACTGATAGACATCTTTAGATTATTTTTTAGTTTAAACAAATTTTTTCCTTGGAATATTTCCTTTTTGGCTTAATTTTCCCAAAAAATTGTTTAAATGGATTTAAAAAAAACTACATATTTACTTTAGTACATATTTATGTACATTCACTTATACTACGGTGATTTAGCATGTTTGATTTTCATTTTAATTTCTCATTTTCTGACACTTAATTTATGGCACCATATTCTGTTGATATATTTTTACCATCCAACTAAACTTAGTAAAGCAACATAATATATCTGGCAAAAATTGCAACAATTAGCAGATAGAACGTTGACAGATTTTTATAAATTAGACTTAAAATCAAATAAAAAATAAATTGTCTAAAACACAATATAAATAATGAGAAATTGTGATATTTATCAATTTGACATGGTTGAAATTTTTTGGAAAAAATAAAAATAAATTGATTTAAGATTTAAAAGTTTTATGTACATTCATCCATATGTATGTTTTTATACATGATATTTATATAAAAATTTTTGACAAAGAAATAATTGGTAATCAAAACGTTATATATTAATATCAAATCTAATACTTATTAAAGCTTAAATATTTTTAGTTGCTTTTAATTTGCCCCAATCCTCTTAGTTTCTGTCATTTTGTGTAATTTGATGACTTAATTTGTATTTGCATCCCCTCATCCAGACTAATAATTAAAGACAAAATACATAGAGAGAGCGTAAGCGTGTATGTCAGTTAATACCAAAAAATCATGTGAAATGACCGTAATGAAGACGACGATAATAACTGAACCATCCAAATTAAATGAAATAATTGTTTAACAATAATTAACAAAGATAATAGAAAACAAGTAAGACTACTGTATTCGGCTGTTGCGAATTTTTTATGCCCACCACCAATTTAATGTACTTTTATTGCACAAAATTTATTATTTTGTTATTAACTGTAATCGCTATGGAATACTATCTTTATTCTTTAATATGTATCACTTTCTTTGTATAACTTCGACATGCTAGCAAAATGTTTTCGTAAATTAAGTCTTTCAATGAAAGTGGGCGCTAAAGTAGGCGTGTCAATATAGTTTCTGCTAATAAATACAATGTAGGTATTTCAATATAGAGTCCTTTATTCTTCCAAAAACATTGTCCATAGAGAAATTATATGAATTTAGGATAAAACGTTATATGGGAGGTAGGCGTTAAAGTGGGCGTGTCACCTTAATTCTCTAGCATAACAATGATATTGAGAAGAATATCTGTAGCAAATTTCTACATTATACCTCAAATTTTGTCGGTTTTATGAGCTTTTAAATTTCATTAACAGAAGATAACGTGAAAAGTGGGCGTTATAGTAGGCGTGTCAAAATTGTTTCTGCAAATGAGTACAACTTAGGTGTTTCAATATAGCCCTTTATTATTCAAAAATCGTCACTCATAGAGAAATTATATGAATTTTAGGTAAAACGTTATATGGGAGGTGGGTGTAAAAGTGGGCGTGACAAATTGATTTTCCGTTACAGAAAAGCCTCTCACCAAAAACCAAAGTGTGCAAAATTTCAGAATCGTACATTTATTTTTTTCCGTTTTATAATGTTTTAAATTTAAAATATACTGAAAAATACACTGCGCGGTATAAATTTTCGTACATTTTTATCTATAACTCCTTTCCTAATGCATAGATGTAAGCATTTTTTGGGGAGAGATATTCTTTTGACTCGAGAAATATACATTCGAAATTTCATGAGTCTACGTTAATGCGTTTGGACACAACTAATTTTATTCGATGTTCGACGGACACGGTTTTTTCGACCTACTCTTGCTTTACGAGATATAACTCTCTTCTCAATATTCCGATTTAGCGAGTTTATCAAACAAACCTTGTGTATAAGAAATATTTTGTCAAAATTTGAGATCCCTAGCTTTTTCGGTGCTACCTCTATCGTGCTTTCAACAGACGGACGGACACAGCTAGATCGTCATAAATTCAAGCCCCGATTCAAAATATATGTACTTTATGGGGTCTAAAATGGATATTTTGATGTGTTACAAACGGAATGACAAAATGAATATACCCCCACCATTTTTTTGGTGGCGGGCCAAAATCGATAAAAAGGAGATACTAAATGAATTAGATATTTAGTTTTAATAGCCTTGTTATAGAATTAAGGGTAATGAAATTAAAATAAAGCCTTGATAATGTAAAAGTGATTATTAATATTAAAAAGAAAATAAATTAAAACTAAAGATTGACAACGATTGTAGAAAGAAAAAAGCTCAAAAAAAATAACTAATTCTAACAAATTATATATTACGAATTAATCTTTTTTTTTTTCTCCCAAATAATTATAACGAAACTTTTTGCAACAAATAATAAGATTTAGAAAATGATTATTTAACGCAATAGTAAGAAAGGAATAATTTTCACAGTAAAAAAAAAGCAAGGCTACTAACGACATGGAAAATGAAAGAAATAAACATCTAAATTATAATCACGCTTGAGTTCATATTCTTATTGTTACAAAGAATTTTTTATTTGTGTTAAATGAAAGAATAATCTGAAAAATTATATTTTTACCTACACTAGCGGAGTGGAATGCATTTTCGAAACCAGCTACGATTTCATCGCCGTCATCTATTTAACACCCAGATTTTTAAGTTAATTGAATTCGGTAACTACTAAATTATACACAACATGTCAACTGGGCATAAGTGCATACCTGTCATGGGTTTGGGCTTTTAATGCCCCTCCTTTTCAATCTAACCTTACTTATACTAAAGATAGGAAAATATTTAGAAATTTACTTCAAGTAGGAACATTTTTGAAACCTAGACTGAAAATTCAGGTTTTTTAAAAATTTACTAAAAATAAAAAAATATAAAAAAAAAATAATTTAACAGGATAAATTAAAAAAAAAATAAGAATAATAAGTAAAATTAAAAAAAAGAAAAAAATCTATAAAGTCAAATATTTTTTACAAATTTACGAAACATAAAAATATCTCTAAAATTAATTCAAAAACAAAATTTTTTTCAAATATAAAAGAAAAATTTTTTTAAACACGCTCTGTGTTACGAATCTTCAACATCTTTCAATGTTAATTATCTCAAAATAAAAATACAGTGGCAGTAGAGTTGCCAGACGACCTGAAATAACATGGATTGCCCTGTTTTTGGGCCTTGTCTAGTTCTCAGCTAAAATGCAATTTTACCCGTTACTTAATATAAAAAAAAAACTTTTAAAAAATTTACCAAAAATTTGTAAGAAGTTGACTAAAAAGGGCTTTTTTTAACGTAAATTTATGAAAAATTTACAAGAAGTTGAAAAATTTTAATTTAAGTTAAGTAAACCGCTTTCACAAAAAACTGCACTTGCTTCCCACTGTGCGGTAACTGGACATAAGCCAAATTTTAATAATATGCAAGTATTGTCGATAGAGGAGAATTACAAGAAGAGATACTTACTTGAGATGATACATATAATTGATTTACCGAACAATAAGAGACTTAATTATAAGAGTGATACGGAGGGATGCCCGCACATGTAAAGACATATAAAGCATAGAGCAAAACAAAAAATATAAGCTTTGAGTTATAAAAAACTTTTATAACAATTGGGGCGTAGAATTTTATTTTCAAAAATAATTTTAATTATAATTTCTTTATATCTTTTTGTGTTAAATATTTTATGTGCTCCCCTATAATGACTGTACATTTCAGATCCCCTGAAGATTATATTACTACATAAATTTTTTTAAATTTATTTATAAATAATTTTCAATAAATGACCTCAAACCGAATTAATAAAAAAATAAATACAACCCTAATAAGAAGGGCAACTAAAACAATTTTTTACGTTAAGTAAGAATATCAAATGTTAATAAAATTTACTTAAAATTTAAAAGCAATTTTTGAAAAACTTACAAAATATAACTAATGTTTGAAAAATATTTAAAATAAAAAAATATTTTTAAATTGACTTAGTCTCGGAAATTTTGCAAAAATATACTACTACTATTTAAAATGCAGTTATATTTTCATTAAAATATTTAATTTTTCCACAAATGATGATTTAACTAACTTAACAAAACTTTTTATTAGAATGTTAAATGCCCCATTTTATAGCTTTCCTACCTCTTCTTAAGCAAAATGACATTTGAAACCTTCTTAGTCATTAATCTAATTAAAAGAATAAATGAATAGACCAACAAGAACCTCAAATATATTTACAACTGCTTTTGAAACAAAAAGAAAGAAAATATCCTTTATTGTCATTCGTCATGCACAATTTGTTATGAGTTTTAATAAACAAGTATAGCAAGGAGAAGTACAATAATTTAAGATTAAGTTTTTTATATTTAAAAGAAAATGAATGTTGAAATAATAACCATGTATGTAGCAATTAGAAAGGTATTATTAGGTATAATGTTGTAATTAAAGTAATTTCTCAAATGTATTTTATGCAAATTTGATCAAATTGATGTGAAGAAATGCATCAAGGCGTATGATTAATATTTGTTTTCCTGAGTGAAACTTTATATTAATCATACGTAGGTGGGGTCCTTGTATGTTAATATGAGTTTAAGCGTAATTTCAAGTTAAATAAATTTTTATATACAGGCAATAGCTTGGTATAAAGAATCTTGCCTAAATGAAAATTCGATAGAGCGTACGTTATAATTTTTGATATTGGCTATCTTATATAGCGAACATTAAAAGAATTTTACTTTCGATATAATGAATGAATACAAACTACCAACGTATTTTGAAACATTGAAAATGCTTTAAAACAATTTCGTTCTATATTAAGAATGTCAAAAATAAAACAAGGACTATACACCAAATTGCTTTAAAGCAATTAAGACGTTAGAGTATTGTTTTTTTCGACAACTTGTTTTAAAACAAACTGCCTTAAATTTTTTTATAATAATTTAAACAGAACGCTTATTTGATTGAAGTTCAGAAAAAAAATAAAACAGTTTTGGAAAATTATTAAGGGGATATAAAACTTTATGAAAATTCAGTGAAACTTGGAATACCTCCTGAGCTACAATCAGTAAATTATGCTTCCTAACGTTACGATTTAGTCAAGTTAGCAAGGATCGTTAGTTTAGTAATAAATATAGAAAAAACTCATACAATGCGAGTTACTAAGTCACCGATAACCAATTAGAAATACAATACCAGTTGATTAATGTTGTAGAACACTTTTGTTATCTGGGACGCATGATGTCAATCGATGGTGGTGTAGAGGAAGATGTGTCTCATAGACTTAAAAAGGCAAGGTCAGCAAAACACGAAGACTTGTGTATTCAATGTTTGCGTAAAATCTACACTTCTCAATGGAAGCGGAACTTGGCTGATGACAAACACCATAGCAAAAGGACTCCAAGTATTTAAAAACTAGTGTCTACGAATAATTTGTAGAATATTTTATTCAAATAATATCACAAGCACAGAGCTCTAGAGGCTAACAAAGGAGAACCAATAGTTGATCAAATAACAAGTGTAGTATGTCCATAAATAAAAAGAAAATAGCGAAATAAATAAATATTGAATATAAATGCATTACTCATCAAAACAATTAAAATTAATTAAAATGACGAAAAACCCCAATAACTTAATGTAGCAAATATTCTAATTACAATCCTTATGAAACAAAGAGACAGTACGTGTACTAGTTGTTTGAAACGAGTACAAAAGATATCATATGACACTTTAAAACAAATGTGGAACACATAAGTAGACCACACATCATATGCAATCAATATGCATGAGTCAACAATTATGTTATTGATTGAGAGGATAGGACATACGAGAGCCACCTTAAAATGGATTCCTCGAGGAAGGCCACGCTCCGGTCGTTATAAAAATGCATAGCGAAGAACAACTTTTAATGAACTTAAGAGAGTAGACAAATCCCCAAATCCTTTGATGAAATTAAAATAACTCAGACAGAATTAGTTGGAATTTGATTGTAGAAGGCCTATGTTCCCAAGTGGAATAAATAAAGGAAATTTTTTGTTTTTGAGGTTTTTCTATTGTTGTTAAATTAAAAATATTTAAATATTTACTAAATTATTCGGGATATGCTCCCATAATTTTTTAATAATATTTATTTATTTGGTTTTTGGGTTTAAGCTGGTTTATTTGCAACAACCAGACAAATATTATATTTAAATATGTATATTCAAATTTTTTGTTAAACTAATGAGAGGAAAAAATTTAAAAAAAAACTTTGCAATATAACGAACTTATCGACGTAATGAATGCGCCTGACATTATATCGACCGGGATTTGGCAGTATATGGGTGGATATTAAGTTTAATGAAAGAAAAAAACATTGACTAAATAATTTCAAAATGTTTTTGCTTATGCTACACATTAGTACATGTTAGTTTTCTTAAATATTTATTTACAACTCGAAAAAAATTTAGATAAAAAAAATTTATTAAGTTTGCCAATCACTTCAGTTAACAGTTTGTTAAAATAATGTGTCTGTCTATACAAATTTCAAATCCGAAAACTTGATAATTTTTTAACCTTCATTTAAAAAATCAATTGTTTTGCAAAAATTTTATTAATCCAACCCTGTGACATTGATATTATATAACAGAAAATACAACAAAGTTAACAACAACAAAAACATGTTAAAGCAAAAGGAAACTAGTTGAAACCAATTTTCCATTTACAATCAAATAAAATTCTTTTAACAATTCAATTATGGTGCCACAAAAAAAAAGAAAAAGTTTTTCGTTTTGCTTCCCTATTTTGCCGGTTCAGCACACAATTTAAACTTTGTACACAAGTTTACAAAAACAAAACAAAAAATCGATTAATCATAATACAAATTTAAGTTTGTTTAAACTTGATATAAATTTAAAAAAAAAAAACGAAAAATATTTTTAGAATGGAAAGGCGCGTTTATTTTTTTTTTTACTTTTAAAAAATTTTCTTTTTAATTTTACACTTCACCAAGCTCAATTTTAAATTTAATAAAATTTTGTTCTCTAGCAAAAATTATTCCCTAAATTGTCATTATATTTAAAAGCCAACAACATTGTTCTAGAGAAATAAAAGAAATGCCAAATGTTAAGAAAGTTTGTTGTAAAATATTTTTCCTTTTAATTAATTGCACTAAAGTTGAGAGAAACAATATTTTGCAAAAGTTGAAAAATATTATTTTATTGCTTCACAACAGTAGTTAGTAAAATGCAAATTATATTTGGCACAAAACAACAAGAGGGTTAGGTTTCTAAGTTTCAGTTGTATAGAAAAACAAGTAAGAATGCTATATTCGGCCGTGCCGAATCTGTTAATACCCTTCACCGTCATGTATATAGGTGTAATCTCACATCCGAGCGTAACCTATTTTTCATATTATACTCCATTTTTCTTTTTCAGAGGTTGGAGGGTATGTGGTTGCTTTTAAAAGTTAATTTCAACCAACACACGGACAGATAAACAGACAAACAGATGGACACATGGACAGACGGACATGGCTTAATCGACTCCTCTATTCATAAGTTTTCAAAAATATAATATACCCTTGTGCACCACAGGTGAAGGGTATAACAAATGAGACAGTTAAATTGGTCTGTGTTGCATTCAAAATACTTGTAGAGAGAACTTTGAATTTAAATTTATTCAAAAATTAAGTATATAGGGTGTCCCAAACTTCATAATTAGTTCACATTTCACTTGCAAAATTTTTGGCATAAAGTCGAAATTTTCATGGAAATATTCATTCATTCATTTTAACTATATTTTCTTAAAGTGCATACCCTAGGTACAACATTTCGGTAAAAAAAAAAGTTATTTAATGGTAACCCTGAACTTTTACAAGGGGTACAAAGTCCAATCTATACGTCAGCTGTTTGTTTTCACAAAAAAATAAGAAAAAGTTAGCTCAGCTTTATAGTAACCGAAAGCGACTGGCGGTAAACAAACAAAATTTAATTGATATGAAAAATCAAGATAAATGTATGTATATTTCTAAAAACTAATAGAAATTGCTTTTTATTTGTTAAATGTTTTTGGTGAAGTCCTAAGAAAGAGAAAAAATTAACCAAAACACCAGTTTATAGTGGAGTAAAAACTAACTTTCGCCCAATTTTGGCCAAAATTTATTTATGCTTAAATATACTTGAAAGTGTATACCATAACGTGTTATTGACAGTTATTGCTCAATTTGGCCCGTTTTCCATAAATTTGTGGATTTTTAGGTACATTTGAGTTTAGTCATGCTACCCTGTTCAATGTAGGGCTAGACAACAATCGAAATGAAGATTCAATTTTAAACTGGATTTTTGAACAGCTTAACTCTAAAACTATGAGCATTAGATTAGAAAAGATTCTGTTAACAAAAAAGTTAGCAATTTTACTCGCTTCATCCAGAAAAACTTACCTAAATGCAATAGAACTGTCTCCAACTTTAAGGTAAAACACTCTAATTGACTTTCATTGAACATGACGATTATTTTGGATAGTAAAAAGGATGTGGCACCCGGGCCTAACAAAATCGGACGTCCACCTCTAACATATGAGGCAGCAGGACCACGCCTTAAAAGAAAGTTAGCAACCGAAATGGCAGATACCTCAAGAAGCCCTTAAATTTTGTACAAAATAATATTTTAAGCAAAATTTGGGTAGATTAAATAGTTGTAAAGCACGTTTTGGCCCCATATGGGAGGAAGGCGTGGTCGGATTAGTCAAAAATTTTACACAGATACTATGCATACTATAACTATCAAATGTACCAAGTTTCAATTCTGTAACTCTATTTTTAGACTTTATGGCAAAAATTTGGCGATTCAGCCCAGTGTGCACTGCACAGAAAATGTATTTTTCCTGTAGATTAATTTCTTCTATTGAGTCATTTAGGACAAATGACAGAGGTCATATTAGCCATAGGACATCTGATGAAGTGCCTTCAAGGCTCTTCTGTCACATTCTAATAAAATGTCAAGTGCCTTTTAACGTTCTGTTATAATCAGAATATTGCTTGAATATAAAATTTTTTGAATTCGTACAAATTTCCTTCTTTTATAGATGACAATTATTTTAATTTTGCTTCAAAATCTATTCTTCCACTTCATTCAAAAGATTATATTTTTTGACATTTTCTACTTAAAATTGAATCAAATATCCATACTCTTGGTATCATTTAAATTCTTATGAATTATACAAATAAGATAATTAATATTTTCTACTTCTCAACAGCAAATGATATCTTAAGGGAAATCACCCTGACGTTTTAAGGATAACAACAATGACTAGTATGGCAAATGGTTGTTAAACGAATGACTCAATAAGTTTATAAATCGGTTGTTATTAATTACACTTTGCAGTGGTGGTAAGCAAATGACAAGCTTAAATAACACATAAATGAAAAGAAGATCTACGATTTAAATAGAAACTAACATTTATACAGCACAATGAACGTTTTTCAATAATACAGTGTAATTTAAATAAATTCATCTGCTGGTCTTGAAAACAAACTGCCATAATTCAATTAATTGTGGCCATAGAATACAAATTTAATAGAATTCATTTAACTACACTTCACTCAACCACAATCTGCAACTTGAGTTAAAATGTTTGAAAAGCTCTATACCACTGACCCTGCCTCAGTAGTTGTAGACTGTTTCTTTAATATAGTTTGTTGCCTTTTTTATAATATTTTTTTTCTTAAAACTTTATTTTTTTCATTACAGAAGCCTGTCATCCTTATGAACCGTTTAAATGTCCTGGTGATGGCAACTGTATATCAATACAATATCTCTGTGATGGTGCACCTGATTGTTCGGATGGCTACGATGAGGATGCAAGACTGTGTACAGCAGGTAAATTAATATCACACAAAGCGTTAATATAAAACTGGCAAAAAGATGAAAAAAAAAATCAATGATAATTGAAATGTCGTCACAGCAATGGCAACCATAATGACAAATGAGAAATTGATAAAAAAAAAATTGAATCAATTTTTTAAAGATTTTATGAAATCTTTTATAAGTTTAAAGTAAATTTTTAAAAAAAAAATTTTTTTCAATAAAATGTCGTCACAGCAATGGCAACTATAATGACAAATGAGAAATTTATAAAAAAAAAAATTGAATAAATTTTTTAAAGATTTTATGAAAACTTTTATAAGTTTAAAGTAAATTCTCAAAAAAAAAATTTTTCAATAACTAAATCAAGAAATATCCTTTCCCTTGTTAGTTTCTCCTTTGTTCCGTTCCAAAAAAAAATTTTTGTTTTACATACATACATAAGTTTCATAATTAAGTTTTGATGCTCAACGGAATCTTAAACAAACAAGATTGTACTTTTCAACTAAAAGTACAGCAAATTGTATTAGAGGGTGACCTTTGTAAAGCATTGTTTTACCAAAACCAAAAACAAGAATTAAGAAAATATATTCCAGTTCGATAAAACTAAAGCCATACGTCCCCTTTTCCTTGTTACAGTAAATAAGTAACAAGTGAAGAACGACTAGAAATGTAAAAACAATTTTAAACACACAAAACACAATTGGGTTAGACAAATACAAAACAAGTTCACAAGCTCTTACTGGAACTAACAAACACACACACACACACACACTCAAATGTAAGAAAACAATAAGAGTTGAGTAAATAGAATCAAGAAAACTAATCAAGTTGTTGTTATGTATAAGTTGCAACAAGTCTCTATGAAGTTCAGCCTGAGGCTATGCTGTAGTTATCAACCTAATTTAATATGAGTGGTTTTGTAGCTACTTTTTTGTGAGGTGCTGCCGGATATTTAGCATTGTTGAAATAAAAAAAAACACAATAAAATGATTAAATTTATAACAACTAAATTTCAGTTTATTTCACAAATAAATTATTTGTTGTACACGCAAAGAAAATATTTGGTTGTGGTAATCGTAATCTAGGACCAACATACTATGATTGAATTGTATGATTGTTGTTAAAACATATAATGGTGCCCAATTGCCGTTATTCTGTTTAATCAAAGTATTATGCAACAATCATATCTATGACTACAGTTGAAATCGACAATCTTTGCTTTTTAATTGCAATTTTTCTACTAATATTTATTTTACATTTTCTCGTTTATTTTCAAAATTCTTTAATTTTTTAAAAATGTTTGTGTACGTGTTTGACATCACAAACTTTTAAAATAATAAAAATTTTTGTAGCAAGTAAAAGTACAGTTCAAATAAAATTATTATCACAAAAAATCATAGCTTGATTGCTTTGTAATCATATTGATGTTACACCAATCATCTAATGATTGTTTGTAATTTAAAATGGTTTTGAATTTAGTGCCAACAAAAATTTTTGTTATAATAATTTTGTAAATAATACTATTTTTAAAGGACAACCATTCTGATATTTTTACGAAAAGTAAACACAATAAGTAATAAAATTCAAACTATCGCTTGATTATCGTGATTTCATATGCGATTAAATACCATAAACATAACTACTTCTTACTTGCTTTCGATAACCAAACATGATTCTAGATAATAAAATATGACCGTTGTGATTATGACTTAAACATGGGGTTTGGGATCGTGTCTGCCAAAGGCTTTGTCTTGCTACACTGAAATAAATACTGGTCGTCATTTTTAGTCGTTAAAAAAGTTGAAACATAATTTCTGGTTGTATGGATACATTAAAACTAAGGGCTATAATACACGGCATGTTTTTTTACATCTGACTTTAAAATTTGTGAGACATATGTAAATCTACATGTCTGTCAAGATTGTACTTTTACGCTGACTGCTTTGCAGCAGCAGAGATTTCTGCCAACGACTGATGTCACATGTTTTGACAGAAGAAAATAGAGCGCACTCTAATTAAAATTTTGCCAGATGTCTCAACACATGTTTTTTTACAGATGTAATGTTTTAAAGGTAACACACGACATGTTTGTATTAGCAGTGGAGAATTTGACAAACTAATGTAAAAAACATGCCGTGTATTAGCTCCTTAAGCAATTTCAATACATTCAACTTGTTTGTTTTTCAATTAAAATCTTTAAAAATTACAAACTTTACCACGTTAATTTTGTGTTTTTATAAAGGTTAATTATTAATGTAAAAAACACGTGTTGAATAAAAATCGGAATTGGACCTTAAATACATATGTATGTTTTAACAAGTAAAAGTGCTATATTCGGCCGTGCCGAATCTTATATACACTTCACAACGTGTAGTCATGCAATAACAGTAGTTTGTATCACCATTCATTTCATATGAAATACGTCCATACATATAAAAAACATACATATATAAAAACATCCCATTGTAAAATTATAAACTTACGTATGTATGTTAAAAAAAAAAATAAAAAAAATATTAAAAAAAAAATTTAAAAAAAAAAAAATTAAAAAAAAATTTTAAAAAATAATTAAAATATATATAATAAATATAAAACCAAAAAAATAAAAAAAAAATTAGCACGTTTTTTTTGTATGTATATATAGAATTGTAAGTGTCGAATTTTGAATACTTATCATTGCTTAAATTATAGATTTGAATTGTTACATTAATTTGAATTGTAACGGATACCTTAAAACTAATATTATAAGATGAACAACACTTTAGTACTTTTCCAAACTGAATTGCCAACCTGTTCGAACTTCCAGTTTTTTGTAAACCCAGGTTAATTTTAATCCGCCTTGTAACAAAAATTATTAATTAACACTCAGTCTTTGGGTCTTGAAATTTCACCCTTTAATAAAGTTGAAAAAAAAGAAAAGGAATATTTGCCTTCATTCGCCTATAAGTTACCCTACAAAAGGTAAGAATCACCCGAAACTCAACCTAAAGCAAACAAGTAAGAGAACTATATTCGCCGAATCTTTTATACCCACCACCAGTTTTCCGTTCTTTTGTAGCTAGAGTTTTTTCCCCGAAAATTTTTATTTCCCGGAAATGCGAGATTTATTTTTTAATATCCCGGGATCCCACAGCAAAACAAATAAAAAGTAAGTTTGTTTTTAATAAAAAAAAAACTTTTTATTAAAAAGCATAAAATGGTTTATAATGTAAAAGAAACACTTCAAAACTATAAAAATTAATAAAGAAACTTGAATTTAAAATATAAATTGAGCAAAAAATATTTTTGATTGAAAACAAGTAAGAGCGCTATATTCGGCCGTGCCGAATCTTATATAGCATTCACAACGTGTAGTCATGCAATAACATTAGTCTGTATCACCATTTATCTCATATGAATTACGTACATACATATAAAAAACATACATATATAAAAACATCCCATTGCAAAATTATAAATTTACGTATGTATGTTAAAAAAAAAATAAAAAAAAAAAATTTAAAAAAAAAATTAAAAAAAAAAATAAAAAAAATAATGTAAAAAAAATAATTAAAATATATATAATAAATATAATAAATATAAAACAAAAAAAAAAAAATAAAAATAAAAAAAAAAATAATAATAAAAATATAAATAATTTATTAAATAAAAAATAAAAAAACAACTAAAAAAAATTTAAAAAATAAATAAAAAAATTTTTTTTTTTGGCTCAGCTGGGATTTGATGCAACGTTTTCTCTAACCACTATACACGTTTGTATATACGTATGTTGTTTTTGTGAAAAAAATCGAGGTGGTCGTGGGTTTTTGCTCATATCTTAATTGTTTATGTACCGATATTTCTGATTTTCAATACCGATCTACTCCCGAATATTTCTAATATTTTAGTACCTCACCCGGGTCCAAGCGATTTCGGGGGGCTTCAAAAAGTTGATTTCAACATACACACGGAAAAACGGACAGACTGACAGACGGACAGACTGACAGAGCTTAATCGACTCTCCTATTCATAAGCTTTGAGAAAATATATACTTTGTGGGGTCGGAAATGAAAATTGTAGAAATTGCACACGGAATGACAAACCTATATATACCTTTTTCCATTTTGTGAGAGGGTATGAAAATATTATTCTCTAGATACGAGATCAAATATGAGCACAAAAAAAACAAAAATACAGGTACTTCAGCTATGAGATCAAAAATAAAATCATTAGAATTCAATTTTAATATAAACAATATAAACATCTGCTTTCGAATCGTAACCACCTTTTTTATTTCCCGGGATCCCGAAAAAAGAAAAGACTAAATAACTCAAATTCCCGGGAAATAACCTAATTTATAGCACAAAATGTATTTGTTCGTTATTAACAGTAATCGCTATGGAATAATCTCTTTATACTAAAATATGTATCACTTTCTTTGTATAACTTTGATATGATAGTAAAATGTTTTCGTAAATTTAGTCTATCAATGAAAGTGGGCGTTAAATTAGGCGTGTTGAAGTTGTTTCTACTAATGAACTTATATAATTCAATATAGTCCTTTAATTTTCTAAAATCTTTATTCGTAGATTACATGAATTTGAGGTAAGACGTTATATGGGGCGCACAACATGCCAACTGGGCATAAGTGCATACCTGTCATAGGTTTGGGCTTTTCAACCTAACTAACCTAACCTATATGGGAGGTGGGCGTAAAAGTAGGCGTGTCACATTTATTTTACGTTAGAACAAAGCATTTCACCAGGAAGCCATGTGTGCAAAATTTCAGAGTCGTACATTCAATTTTGTTGCTTTTATGACGTTTTTTTTTTTAAATATACCGAAAAATACACTGTGCGGTATAAAATTTCGTACATTTTGATCTACAACTTCTTTCCTAATGCATAGATTTAGGCAATTTTCAAGGAAAAATATTGCTTTTACTCAGAAAATATAGATTCGAAGGTTCTTGACTCTACTTTAGTTCGTTTGGACACAATTCCATTTAATTCGATGTTCGAAAGACACGGTTTTTTCGACCTACTCTTGCTTTACGAGCTATAACTCTCTTCCTAATATTCCGATTTAGCACATTTTCAATACCAAACAAACCTTGTCTATAAGAAAGATTCTGGCAAAATTTGAGCTCCCTAGCTTTTTTGGTGCGACCTCTATCGTGCTTTCAACAGACGGACAGACGGACGGACATAGCTAGATCGTCATCAAATCAAACACTGATTCAGAATATATATACTTTATGGGATCTAAAATGGATATTTCGATGTGTTACAAACGGAATGACAAAAAAAAAAATTTTTTTGGTGGCGGGTATAAAAAAATTTAAGACCAAAAAATCTTGAATCGTGCTAAATGGAATAAAATTGTGTAAAAAAATGTATATTTGTTTAGTTTCAAGCCGTGTTAAATCAAAACCGTGTAAAAGAAGACCGCGTAAAAACAGAATTAGATGTATATATTTACACACGTTATGCATTTACAAATTGATCTCACTGTCATATTGTCATAATGTAATAATTTGCTTAAAAATCTAAAGAACACTAAAAATTTTACAATAAATAATTTAATGCTTTTTATTCGTTTAAAAATGTTGGGACATTATGAAAATACGACACTTATATATTGTTTGTGAATACACCAACTGTGATGTATGGCATACAAAATGGGAGAGACAATAAAATACTTGTAGTTGTTATTCTTATGTTTGCTTATAGAAACTGTTGATTGTTTAAATACACATACATGCAAACATACAAACACACATACATACATACATACATACATACAGACAAACATACATACACACGTGCGTCTGTGTATTCTAATGAACAGAAAAAATAAAAAAATTAAATAATTTTGGGATAAACTTATGTTTAGAATTGAATGAAACTTTTATCAATCAAGTTTTATGTGTTTGTTTCTGGGGATATTGTGGTTTCCACAACAGGGATCCCGCATACATGTGTACATATTTATTTGGTTAGCAGTAAATTGTACAATCCTTGCAAATGGACTTGTATTTATTTGTGTTTCTTTTTCTTGTTTGATTAAGTAAAACAATTTTAATTTTATTTTATAACAAAAAAATCTTCAAATTTATATTTTAAGCACAAGTTACGGGTTGGTTAGTTGTCACCAGCATACACTTGACCTTCATTTAGGGTACAAATTATGTTTTTTTATATTTTAGTAACAAGTTAACTCAAAAGCTTGTTTGTTAAATCACAAATTTGCATCAGTGACAATTCAAAATTTTGCATATTGATTTTTAGATGCGTGTCACTAATTTGCTGGATATAATTCTTTAAGAATCTCTAATAAAAATTAAAAAAAGAAATTTATTCTTGTATTGTTAGGTTATTTGTTATCCATTATGAATTAGGAAAAGAATTTATTTAATAGTTACATGTAGTTGGTAATTTCACTGCCAAAAATACAGTCATACTTTTAACAGCCGTTAAAAGTTAGTACTGAAACGACTACACACAATTTCATTTAACTTAATCCTGTGCAGTAGTCTTCAAATGCTCCCAAGTCGTAGTTGTAGCAAGCATTTCGCTTTTAGTATATGATATTTCCTCTATCAAACTTAGAGAATTTTCCGTGGCAGTTAATTTGGTAGTTTTTATCTGTTGCAAGAATAGTATGGTTAAGCAGTGAATGGCAAGGTGTTGAAGTTAAAGTGCTTTTTTACAAAATCAAGCACCACAAGTTTGAACAAATTGTTTACCATGGTCTTCGAGTTTTAAGGATGAGGTGGCTTCAACCCCCCTCCAGACAATCGTTAGAAGAATCCCCCTGGCTTCACACATCCTCATCATACACCTCTTTTCTAAATAAAAAAGTCAAATTGGTGAAAAACGTTTTTCTTTGTTTTATTTAAATTTAAAGTTCTCCAACTTTTATACATCCCGTAATGCATACAAGAGAACAGCGGGAAAATTGCCTTCACAGCTTTGCGCTGACTCATATACACCTTCTTTTGATAATTTTGCATAAAATATACTGAATTTGATTGAATTTTCTTGCTCAGTTCATGTGTAGCTTTAAGCTAATTGGCATATACCTTTGACCTTAAGTAACCTCAATTATATTAAATTACATAATATAGTCGATCAATTTTGCTAAACGAAAAAAGGTGAGTACATTGCCAAAATTTGTCTCATGTATGAAATGAATTGTGTCACGGGCTGTATGGCATGTACTTCCTCATCAATGTAATTTATGCGGAAAGAACTCTGTTCGAATAATGCGATATCGAGGACCTGCAATAGTTATTGTTATACCAGGCTGCTCTTCAAAAGTGAATAAGATATTTATGGCTTGAGTTGAAATTCCACGCCAAACAGTAATACGGCTGAGATTTATTTTTACTGAGTAAACACTGTAGAAGCTGCCTGAAATTTGAATTTTCCGTACACTTATGACGTCCGTGTTTCTGGACCTGCACCAACGCTTTTACGTACTTCTTCGATATTGACACTTAAAGGTCTAACGGTCGTCTAAGTCAACTTAGAATTTCAAAAATATTTTCAAAAATTTCGAACTATGGCCCACAAACACTCAGTATTTTTATAATATTGTTCAACAATGAAAACTCGCTACTCTTGACTAATACTAAATGTTTCCTCACCCTGACTTGTTAGCTGTCAAACCAATATTTTCTAAGCATTGTGGCAGCACTTTACTGTACTAATGGGGGAAAATCATATCTATCGTTTATTTTGGGGTACTGCTGATTTTCTACTACTTTAAACTGCACTGTTAATGATTTCGTTATCAGAGAGGGTGGAAAAAACA
The DNA here is from genome assembly GCA_941918925.1 of Phyto melanocephala. Classification (NCBI taxonomy): domain Eukaryota; kingdom Metazoa; phylum Arthropoda; class Insecta; order Diptera; family Rhinophoridae; genus Phyto; species Phyto melanocephala. The sequence goes on along the minus strand of OW799233.1, from coordinate 46,542,121 downwards.
CTTCCAATGACTGTTTACTGACTTGTCAACTAAATTATTTTACACTTTTTTCTACAAAAGAACGAATTCTTTTAAACAAAATATAAATAATTTGTCTCCTGCCACAGAATTTTTATCCCTTATTGTTTCATTTTTAACAACTTATCGCAGTAGAGTTATATATTTGCTAATAATATACCTTTGCTAATACAGACAAATTAATGTTTGTGTGCGCCCAGCCTTTGCAGGATTCACTCACATCTATATATATAAAAGTGAAACTCTCTGTGTGTGTGTGTGTGTGTGTGTGTGTTAGCTATAGACTCCGAAACTGTAAAACCGATCGGACTCAAACTTTGGCAAGTTGTTGTACACATTCCAGGGAGTGTTTATGGATAGCAAAAAGTGGGCGGGGCCACGCCCATAAAAATTAGTTATCATTTTTATCTACTTGCACTGGACCGATTTTTCTGAAACTTTGCACACATATTGAGCTGTCATCACTTTACAATTTCGTGATTGTAAAAGTGGGCAGTGCCATGCCCATAAAAAAAAGTTATCATTTTTAGCTACTTGAACTTCACCGATTTTTCTGAAACTTTGCACACATATTGAGCTGTCATGAATATACAGTTTTATGATTAGAAAAGTGGGCAGTGCCACGCTCATTAAAAAAGTTATAATTTTTAGCTTTTTGCACTTGATATTCAATTAAAATTCAGAATGCATTTTTATTCATTAAGGGGCGTAGCAACGCGCGCCGGGCTTGGCTAGTTATAAATATTTATCAAACTAGTGTTTAAACAACCACATAAACACACACCCATATTCACACACATACACATATTTAAACAAACATACGTAATACGAAATGACACTGTTGCTCTTAAATCTCTAGCAGCTTATGATGAGAAGGTTTTTTTCTTAGTTCATCATTATGTCTGTCTGTCCTTAATACAAATTTTTTGTTTGTTTTGATTATACTAGTATTAGTGGATTTATTTTAAAATTATATGACTTGAATACTCGTATTTGAGGTCTTTCCCATCTTGTGTAGTTAAGTGCAATTTATATTGATTAGAGGATCATAAAATTTAATGTTTATGTATTTAAGTAATGCAAATAGGACCCAAAATACACAAAGACTGAAGAAAATCCGACAGAAAGGAAGAGAAAAAGAAAATGAAATGTACATTAAATAGAAAGTGTAAGTAATTTTGTTGCGAGTAGTTGGGAAAGGACTGAGGCTATGAAGGCGGTCCTAGTGTATTGATTTGGATTTATTTATTAACTAACAAACTACGAACAACATGTAAGCAACTACATAGTCATGAGACTAAACTAATGTATTTATACATCGGCCTAGTAAATTTGTGCAAAATTCAATTGATTTGAATTACATTTATGCTCAAGGCAAAATTACAGCACTAAGAAGATACAAATTTAATAAGACATGCTAAAATGAAAATTTATATGTCCTTAACAACTAGTTTGTTTATTTAGGATTTTGAAATGCCTCAGCAACCAAACGAGATTATAAATGGGTGTTATATTTAATAAACTTTTCTCAGCCTTCAAGGATTTTTCGATAAGGGCGTTGCAATGTTGACAGTCTGATTATGTTTTAGTTAAAAAAGAAACAACAATAGATAGAAGCTTTTATTATAAATAAATTTATTTAAATATTTAGTTTAAAATTTAATTAAAAACTTTTTAAACATTTTTTGTGATTTCTTCAACTTTCAGCCAAACGACCACCTGTTGAAGAAACCGCTTCATTTCTGCAAAGCCTTTTGGCTTCTCATGGTCCCAACTATTTAGAGAAACTGTTCGGCAGCAAGGCACGTGATGCTCTCTCACCCCTGGGTGGTGTGGAAAAGGTGGCAATTGCTTTAAGTGAATCTCAAACCATAGAAGATTTTGGTGCTGCACTTCATCTAATGCGGTAAGTAGATGCATTTTTTAATGTAAAAATAAAAAAAAAATAATAAACAAAAACAAACATTTTATAAGGCCAAAAGGTACAAATACAAAATCGTAGAAAATTTCTAAAAATATTTTCGCTTGAAATATGTGTTACAAAACTCAGATCGTTTATCATGTAGGAGGTAAAACAATAATCTTGTTGGTAGCTCTTTTTTTTTGTATTTGTTTTTAAACTTGTTGTTTGTTTTTTGGTTCTCTGGGATTCATATACATTTTTAATGTGTATCCTTAGAGACTTAATAATGTGCATGTATTTAAAAAAAAGAAACATGTTGTAAATTTTAAATCAAGTGCATGTTTGTATTAGTTTAAGCGGCTTAAACTAGTTTTTTTTGTATTTACTTTTATGAATAAGTTTTATATGTTCGAAAATGTAATACATTTACATTTACCGGCTTAAGTGGTTTTCTTAAATAAACCACTTAATTATTACGGCATTTAAATTTTAATATCCTAATGTTTAACAGTTTGTTATTAAAACTAGGCCACAAAATTTTGCTTTAATTGAGCACTTGCTAATGCAGTATGACAAGGATAAAAGGGCATAATTAACAAAACAAATTTGAATGGAAAATATTTAACTACAGGTTGGGTCAACTGTTAAAATTCAACTGCAAAATCAAACGTTGTCAATAATCTTCTGGTTTTAATTCTTGCACCAATTACACTTTATGTGAAAATAACAGCATATTGTTTTTTAAAATGAGCCATAGGTAAGTGTGAGCCATTCCTAGTCAAGCCTTCTGGTAAATGTTTCTGGTATTTCGTTAACACTACAGTAAATAAAATAAAATGTGGTCTACCACTTCAGAGCAACCCTCTTATGGTGCTATGTTGTGAGTGACACTCTGTAGAACTTTGTAAGGGTACTTTTTCTTAAAAAATGTTTTAAGGGGTGTCCCCAAAATATGCGATAGGTTTATGCTCAGCGGAATTTATATGATAATGTAATGGTAGCTTAAAGGAAAAACCCGAGTTGACAACTACAAATCTATTGTCAACAAAATTGTAGTATTACCTGAGAGAGTAATGCGTTTCATAATAAAAAATATTGTAAAATTCAGCGAGACTATGTTAGTTGTTGATGCCAGAAAGAGAAGTGTAAGAGTGTAAAAGTACAGCAACATCTATTCGAAACTTCCAATAGCTGCATACATCGTCTACTTATTAAAGGTTTACTTTAAAAAGTTCAATTTATACTTAGAAGATCTAAAAGAGGGAGAATGGGATAAGATAATCAGGATGGGAAACACCCATGGAATCGGTCTTTATACAGACGGTTCAAAGATTGGTGACCAAACTGGAATGGGCTTATACGACATAAGCCGAAATAGAAGCAAATACTTCCGTCTACCAGATCACAAAACTATTTTTCAGGCTGAGATCATGGCGATTACGGAAGGAATTAAATGGATAAAGGAAACGAATAGCGAAACCCCGATTCGTATCTTTACGGATAGCCAATCAGTGATTAAGACATTGGGAAAGAAGAAAGTTGAATCCCGGAATGTTTTGCAATGCAAGAGTGAGATAAACTCTTATGCAAATTGTGAACATCTGGAGATAATACGGATACCAATCCATCACGGACTGATCGGAAACGAGAAAGTCGACAAATTATCCAAAATGGGAGCTCTTTCGAGTACTATAACTTTGGAAAATGCTAAACGCTTCAAGGACGAACTTAAGGTTGGCCTATGGAGGAGCATGTCAGGAAACGGCAGAGCACTGATGTCGGTACAGTGACAAACATACTATGGGGGACCCAAATCTTGGGAAATCAAAGGAGATTCTGAGACTCAGTAGACCAACACTTAGGTGACTAACCAGTGTTATTAAATGTAATACGGAGTTGAGAACCCATCTAGCTTGAGATTATCTGAGGAGACAATATGTAGAGCATGCGAGGAAGAGGATGAGACTTTGGTACACTACCTCTGTCATTGTCCTGCGTTTGGGCATACTAGGCGCAAAAATTTTACAGTGGATACTATGCCGAACTTGGAATCCCTGGGGAACTCGAATTGGAGTTCCATAAAGAGTTACATTGAAGGGACTGGGTTCTTGGACTAGTCCGTTATTTATGGAAAATTATGTTTATGGTTTTTGTTTGGGAATTCCGTTTTCACATGGAGCGCACAACATACCAATTGGGCATAAGTGAATACCTGTCATGGGTTTGGGCTTTTAATGCCCCTCCTTTTCAACCTAACCTAACCTAACCTAGAAGATCTAAAGCTTAATAAACATGCCCAGTATATGGAGACCGTTACACGCGTTATGGATTATTTTTAAAAGGACTCAAGAACATTTTTTCCTTAATAGATTTTTAAATTGTCAAAATTGCAAATATTGGGTTTATTATACCTACATGCGATTCAACAGGACTATTCTCTAAATCCCGTAAAAGAATTCAACTACAACAATATATATTTTCTGGAAGTATATTCTTTCATTTAAGTGATGACTTCTAAATTGTGTATCCGATCAAAGAGTGCTGATGATGAAACCGTAGCTGGTTTCGAAAATGCATTTCACTCGGCTGGTGTCGGGATAAGAACTTTCCAGCCTATTCTTTCATTATCACAAATAAAAACTGATTTCTTCATAAAAAAAATGAGAAATTTTGTATTAAAATGAACAAGTTAGAGCCAGAATAAAAATAATAAAAGTATTTAAGACATTTAAGTTCAACAATAAAATAAAAATATATTAAAATTTAAAATAATTTCACATAAATAATATAAGTTTTATGCTGGTACGTGAAAAAGTATTTTCAGATATGAAAAAATTAAAACGTGGTTAACAACAGAATATGGCAAAATCATAGATTTTGTAAATTATGTTTAAAAATTACTGTTAATATATTTTCATTGAATTAAAGAAAAAAAATGTGTCCTGATAACTAAACTTGAACTAATTTATTTTCTTCTGTACACACTTTTACATATAAAAAATATTATATTGTTGTTTTTGCATTTAGCTGCACTTATTTTTCTTTTTATTGTATAGTGTTACATGCAAGTGTTTGCTGACTTTCTTACTACCATGGTAATTGTTTTATTTTATCGATCGAACAGGGTTAATTTAAGAAAAATTATAAAAAAATATTCGTTTACCAAATTGAATCAAACCACCCATAATTGTTTATGCAAGCAGCTTTCTTGGTTATCTGTCTTGTGTATGTATCTGGTGGCCACTATTTATAAGACATTGTTTTTTAATACCATCTGTTCAAGTCTAAATGTACCCAAAGAATTTAAAGACCATTATTTTATGTTAAGCCCTAATAGTTTTTGGCAATAAATTAATAGACGTTGACAAAAAAATACACACTTTTTGTTTTGCCTTACTGAGTGTTTAACTTTAACTTTAATTTAATTGTTTTTTTTTCTCTCTCTCTTTACAGCTCTGATTTGGAACACTTACGTTCAGTATTTATGGCTGTGGAGAATGGTGATTTGGGCATGTTAAAATCGTTGGGCATCAAAGATTCCGAACTGGGTGATGTAAAGTTCTTTTTGGAAAAATTAGTCAATACCGGTTTCTTAGATTGAGTAGCACCAGATCCGGCTTCTGGATTTTACTATGCACATTCTCTGCCCATTAATCCCAGTTTCTATTCATATTTAGGCACCCCCTACGAAAACTACTACTAAAGAGAATGCTTATATATAAATAGAGACTTCATTTAACCAGCCCTCACCAAAATCTCATATTTTTTTATAAAAAAATAAAAATCAGAAAAAATAATTTGAAAAAATATTTTAACAAAAACATAACATTTTCTGCCGCTCTTTCAAGCTTCTAAATTTTAAGTATATCTCTTCGATTTTATAGTATTTTATTTATTTTAGTATTCTAACATTCAAAGTTTTCATAAAAGCAAAATTAAGTTTAATTCAATTTGGTAACTACTGAAGAAATAAAAAAAAAAATATTGAATGAAAAATCAATCAATCAATCCATATGTGTACATTTTATTAAAATGCGGAAGCAGGATCGGCTAGAACAATGAAAAAAAAAATGTTAAAAAAAAATAAAAAATAAGAACAAATTCAAAGCAAATTTATTAAATATATTTTAAGCACTTTACAAACAAAAATAAAAAAAAATACAAAAAACTCCTTATAAGTGTATTTTAAAAATTTTTCTTAATTTTCTGTAAAACAAGGTTTTATCTCAATGTGTATCTTTTATTAAAAGAATTGTATCTCACACAAATTAAATAAAAAACATAAATGCTGTCAGTACTAAACCTTCCAACTTATATTTATGTAAAAACAAAGGAAACGTTAGTAAATATACAAATAGTACATACATAAAACAAAAACTATAAATATATTTTGAAAAATTATCAAAGCAGTAGTAGTATTAGGTAAACCCCCTTAAAGCCCTGCAGCTAATTAATTAATGTTAATACAAACAAGTTTTTAAACAGCAAACATTATTAATTATAACATTTAGTTTTAAAAAGAGAAAGAAAAACAATTTTTACACACACTCCCTTTTTAAGAGAAAAACAATCTTAACATCGGTTTTTTATTCAGCAAAAAAAGAGAGAGGAATAGCATGCCGTATCTATGATAATTATTAAATATTTTACCAAGAAATTTTTATGGAAAATTAAAAATATATAAAAATAAAATATTTTAAAAATATTAAAATAAAAATAAAAGTTAATTAAATTAAACAAATACTTTAAAAGTTTTATTTATGCATTGGTTAACTGGGTTACATTTTCACAAATATTACATTTAGTTAAGAAACAAAATCATGTGAAAATGTTTACAGTAATTTTTAGAAAAAAAATTGGCGCAAGACAAATTTCTAAAATCTTGCTGCTTTTAAAAATTCTTCTTAATATTTGCTATATTAATAAATATATCCCAGTTAACAAATAATTAAAAAAAATTAAAATATTTTACGAAAATTAAAAAAAAAATAATCTCTAGAATTATGCATATAAATCTTAAGTCCTGGCAAATATTTGTTGCTGCAAATAATTAATATAGCAACAAACTAGGTGTCGTAATATCTATTTAGTAGAATTAAAAAATTATCAATTACATATCAATTTATTGTAAGAAAAAACAAAGCAAAAAAATTTTTTTTTCGAAAATATTTTAAATGTTGTTTTTAACATAAAATTAAATTAAATTAATAAAATAAAATAAAATAAAACGAAAAAATCTCTGCATGAAAGTAAAATGGATTTTGTTTATTAAAGAACATGATGCTTTTAACCCTATTACGGTATTCTTTTGTTTGTTTAATTTTTCAAATATTATCGCTAAAAAATGTAGCACTTAAAAGAGTGATACAGCTGACCCTTAAAAAAAGCTTGACACGATCATTAAGCTTTTTTGTTTACGAAGGTTTTGGTTTAATACATCAACTATTAAAAATTTGATTTTTTTTATTAAAATTACTATTTTTAATACAAAAAAATTTTTTTAAATAATTTTATTTTCTGTTAATTTTTCACAAATTTTCTATATAATTTTTTTTTTTAAATTTGCTACTTTAAGTTAATTTTTTTTTTAATATTTTTCAAGTACATGTTTGCAATTTTTGGTAAACTTTTTAAAATTTTTTTTTCTTATATTAGCGCATTTTTTTTAAATTCACTATTTTTAGTACTTTAAGATTTCAGTATTATTATTTTTAGTACATTTTAAAAAAATTTCCATCGTTAGTACATGTTTTTAAAATTTGTGATTTTTAGGAAATTTTGTAAAAATTTGTTACTTTTAGTTATTTTTTTTTAATAAACTTTATATTTTTAGTACATATAAAAAAAATATGCTATTTTCAGTACATTTTTCAAAACTTTGTTATATTTAAAACATATTTCAAAATTTAAGTTAAATTTAAAACTTTGCTGTTTTTAGAACATTTTTGAAAAAGTCGTTTCTCATTTGCACATTTAAAAAATTGTTTTTTTTTCAGTATATTTAAAAAAAAATATGTCGTTTTTATCAAATTTTTTGTAAACTCGCGTTTTTAGTGATTTAAAAAAATCTAACTTTTATTGTATTTTTTTTAGTTCCAGTTTTTGCTACATATTTGTAAAATTTGCTATTTTTAGTATTTTTTTTAAATATGTTATTATTAGTATTATTTTTTATACTAACTTTTTTTAGTAAATTTCTTTTAAATTTACAATTTTTAGTACCTTTTTTTAAAATTAACAATTTTTAGTACATTTTTAAAATTTAATATTTTTAGTACATTTAAAAAAATTCCATTATTAGGACATGTTTTTATAATTTGTAACTTTTAGTACTTTTTTTTTTAAATTTACTATTTTTAATACATTTAAAAAATTTCCATTGTTGGTACATGTTTATGTAATTTCTAACTTTTAGTACATTTTTAAAAATTTGCTTAGTTATTTTTTACAAATTTTATATATGTACATAGTACATTTTACAAAAATATACTAGTTTTAGTACATTTTACAAAAATCTACTAGTTTTAGTACATTTTACACATACATATGTACTATTTTTAGTACATTTTACACAAATGTACTATTTTAAGTATATTTTACAAAAATGTACTATTTTTAGTACATTTTACAAAAATCTACTATTTTTAGTACATTTGATAAAAATCTACTATTTTTAGTAGATTTTACAAAAATCTACTATTTTTAGTACATTTTACACAAATATACTACTTTTAGTACATTTTACGAAAATCTACTATATTTTAGTACATTTTACAAAAATCTACTATTTTTAGTACATTTTACAAATATCTACTATTTTGAGTACATTTTACAAAAATCTACTATTTTTAGTACATTTTACAAAAATCGACTACTTTTAGTACATTTTTGAAAACTTCAAAACTTGGCTGTTGTTAGTACTTTTTTTTATTTTAGTACATTTTTCAAAATTTTGTTATATAAAAAAAGTTTTTTTTGTACAATACAGTTTTTAAAAATTTGTTTTTAAAAATAAGTTTTTTAGTAAATTTTAAAAAATTTAATATTTTGAGTTAATGTTTTTGCTATTTTTAGTTCCTTTTTAAAAATTTGTTTTAGGTAGAATACATATTTAAAAACTTTATTTTGTAGGAAGTATTTTAAAAGTATGTTTTTTAAAAAATTTTAAGGTTTTAGTAAATTGTTTTCGTACCTTTTATATGCCATTTATGTAATTGGAAACCAAAGTTTTTGTAAATGTTTTTTAATATCACTCTTTTAACTGTTAAATATAAAAATTTAATTTTTATAACGTTTTAAAAACCTTTTGTTTTTGAAATATGTATATATTTTAAATGTCTTGAATTTTTTCGACCTCTAAATGTCGTGATAAAAATAATTCCTTATGATCTTAGACTTAAACAACCAAAAACGATACATATCAAAACAGATCTCCAGTAGTTTGTTAAACATTATCTTAAATAACCAACAAATATAACAGAAATTCTACAATTAACCTTTAGGGAAGAAGGCATAAAACAATGTAAAGGCATTGCAATGTTAAGAATAGTTATAATAAAGAAAAAGTTATTTTTATAGAAAAAAGTGAAAGGTCCTTAAATATGGCACTGTTGTAAAGTATGTAGTTGATAAAACTCAGAGATTGAAATTTTTATTAAAACCCAAAAACCTACTTGAAATTAAAAAAGAGTTAAAAGTACCTAAAATGCATATCAAAAAAAAAAATAAAAAAAAACAAAACAAAATCGTAATTAGTAAAAAATTTTCTAAAACCATACGAAAACATATCAAAAATAAATCCTTTAAAAATTTACCATTATATGAAAAGCAAAAGAACCCTTATGATTTCTATTAAAAAATATAAAAATTAATAAAATGAATAAAAAACTAAATTAAATCTGTTATTTCAAATATTAAAGCGTTTAAAGAATATACAAGATGTTTAAATATATATATATATAAATGTTATATGATAAAACAAAATATAAGATTTAAAAAAAAAAACATATTTAAACGACATACTAATTATGAATGTTAGAGAAACACAAAAAATACATTTAAAAGAAATTACTACACAAAAATCAGCTGTTTCAGCAAAACAAACCTTAATGTATATAATATAATTGAGCGATAAAATAAGATGAGTTTCAAACCACTTATAATAAGAAACAAACAAAAAATATTTTCCAAATATATATTTTTTTCCATTTAACAGTTCTTTTGTGTTAAAAAAGCCTGAAGTATTTTGTAAAACAGTTAATATTTTCTAAAACTTTTTCATAAATTTTTGATGTATTTTTGCAAATTATTATTACTGTAATATTAAATAAAATAAAAAATAATGTAGTTTTTAAAACACACAAGATACATATCAAATACCAAAAAAAAAAAAAAACCAAAACCAAATGAAATGAAACTTAATTAAAAAATAAATTATAAGAAAAAGATATAATTCTTACTTTTGTTATAAATATAATTTCTATTAATTATTTAACAAATAGTTTATTTTATCATATAAATTACAGAAGGTTTTTGCAGAATTGGCTATAAGTAGCAAATTATCCAAAAAATTGGTGTAAATAAAAATCTATTACAAGAAATGGCAAATTTCCCAAAAATATCCTAGGAACAGGAAATTTCCCAGATATAACCTAAGAAAAGGTAATTTCCCAAAAATATCCTAAGTACAGGAAATTTCCTAAAAATATCCTAAGAACAGAAAATTTCCCAGAAATAATCTAAGAACAGGTAATTTGCCAAATATATCCTAAGAAAAGGAAATTTCCCAAAAATATCCTAGGAACAGGAAATTTCCCAGATATAACCTAAAAACAGGTAATTTTCCATAAATATCCTAAGAACAAGAAATTTCCCAAAAATATCCTAAGAACAGAAAATTTCCCAGAAATAATCTAAGAACAGGTAATTTGCCAAATATATCCCAAGAACAGGAAATTTCCCAAAAATATCCTAAGAACAGGAAATTTCCCTGAGATATCCTAAGAACAGGTAATTTCCCAAAAATATTCTAATAACAGGAAATTTCCCAAAGTAATAGGAAATTTTTGAAAAATTTACTAAAAATAGGATATTTCTGGAAAATTTACTCAAAATATAAATTTTTGAAATTTTTACTATTAATAAAAAATTAAACAATTTTTTTTTTATATTTTACTTAATTTCATTTAGAGTTCTTAATTTAGAATTTCCTAAACACTACCTACAAACAAAAGCTGACCCTTTTGTAAGTGCAACAAAAAGCACCGGAAATTTTAAATTGACAACACTAATAAATAAATTATCTCTCTACTCCAGTTAACAAATACATTTGATTAATTTTATTGTTTATATTAATTTTTAAACAAATATAAAAAAACGTTGCGTTACGCTTAGAAAGATTTTCAATTTAATTTTAATCAATTTATTTGCCATTTTCGTAATAAAATCTAGTCTGATTGAAAACAAACAAATTTTCGTTTATTTGTTTGCCTTACACATCTCTAAACCCACTTATGTATTTAGTTTTACTTTTTTTTTAAACAAAAACACATGTATTTAAATAGTCATAAACTTACATTATTTTAGTACTAAAAACTCTCACAAAACCCACAAAATATTTATGATCAATTTATAGATGTTTTGTTTGCAAAAACCGAAATATATTGAATCTAATAAATTTTTATCATTTTAAAAATAAATTAACAAAGAATAAATATGAGAAAAAAAACACAAAAATATATTAATGTTTTTATTTAATATTTTTAATGGATATTTAATACATGATTATTAATTTTGGTAAGTAAATAGGAGTTTACTGTGTTGCTGAAAATACCATATATTTTAGAAGAAAAAAATAGAAGTGTCAAAATCGTTTTAGATGGAAATTTTGTGAAGAAGTCTTTAAAAAAATTTATAATATTATGTATAGACATATTCGAAACAATTCTAGTAGGAATAGCAAGTAAGAGTGCTATATTCAGCCGTGCCGAATTTGATAATACCCTTCACCCTTATATACATAGGTGTAAATAATACATCGCAACGAAACCTAGATTTTAGATTTTATCAAATTTCTTTAATTATTTCTGACGCCATTTTTGATTTTGAATTTTTACATAGTTACTGTATTCTACTAGTCAAGCCCTTTCATTTGGGTATCAAATATTTCTGGGATTAAAAAAAATTCAAATTTCAAAAATTATTTAAGAGTTTGAAAAAATTTTATATATGTAAAAAAATTTATATTTATACCCTACACACAGTCAAAAAGGGTATATAAAGGTCTGTCATTACGTGTGAAATTTCTACAATTTTCATATCCGACCCCATAAAGTATATATTTTCTGAAAGCTTATGAATAGGGGAGGCGATTAAGCTCTGTCAGTCTGTCCGTCTGACCGCGTGTATGTTGAAATCAACTTTTTGAAGCCTCCGACATCGCCTGGACCCGGGTATGGTACCAAAATATCAGAAATATTCGGGAGTAGATCAGTATTGAAAATCAAAAACATTGCTACATAAACAACTAGATATGAGCATAAAACCACGACCACCTCGTTTTTTTAACAACAACATACATTTTTTATTTTATTTATTTTTTTTTAATTTTTTAAAAATTTTTTTTTTAATATATCTTTTTTATTTATTTTTTTTTACATATATACGTAAATTTATAATTTTACAATGGGATGTTTTTATATATGTATGTTTTTTATATGTGATGAATGATGATACAAACTATTGTTACGGCATGACTACACGTTGTGAAGGATATATAAGATTCGGCACGGTCGAATATAGCACTCTTAATTGTTTTCAAATAATTTTTGCCTTTTGCCAAAATTTTTCATAAATATCTCCAGAGGCATACCAAGTTTATAAACAGTAACAACCGCGTCTAAAAATTTTCCTAAGGCTGGAAAATTTTAATTTTTGTGGTAAAAATAAGGGGAAAAATAAAGGCAGTTGTGTCTGTTTGCTCATATCTCAGAAAGTTATGGGGGCAATCTGCTCTAGAATATTTTTAATATTTGATACCTTACACGGATCTTGGCGATGTCGAGGGGGCTTTACAAAGTTGATTTTAACGAATACACGGACAGACGGAAAGAACATACAGATAAACTCTTCGTTTTTCCCGTTAGCGCCTAGTATAAGTAACCACGAAGCATTGTGTTTCATCTTGAACAAAATAGTAAAAGCAGCCACAGATCAATAACATTTGGCATTAACAGAGGGAGTTGTGGTATCTTAATAAATTATTGCGTGTTCTTATGTATCACTAAGATAGACAAAAACACAAATTTTTAGTAAAACTGCTGCAATTATATGGTACTATGCATTTTAAATAAAATGGCGACTAAAACTAAAAATATGCAATCGAAATAGATTTAACTTATATCTCTTCGAATACAGATACTTATGGGATTTAAGAATATTTATTTATTTTTAATTTAATACGTAATTTTTTTGTAATGGGTGCAACATAATAACTAAGTACCCAGTTCCACATGATTATTTCATTTATTATTATTTTTTTAATATTATTCGACTATATAAAAAAGATACATTTGTTTTTGCAATTTTAAGTTACATTTTTGCATTGTGGCATAGACCAAAAAAAATTAAAATTAAAAAGAAATAATATAATACTATTAAATTTCTTAATAAAAATAGATGCTCAGTATTAATAATACGAAAAAACTTTAAGTTAAAGAAATAAACAATTTTTCAATATGGATTTTTCTTTCGGTCCTAAAAACCTTGCTTAATTCTGCTTTCATATTTGTGGAGTGAACAGATACAAAACACAAAATAAGTCAGAAATGCGAAATATTTATTTAGATTTTTTTAACTCTAGGCGGCCTTGAAGCAGTTTTTCTGGTAAGAATATCGTCACTGTGGAAGAATATGTCACAGAGGGCTCTGAATTACCGACCATACGATGTGCCATATAAATGCGTATCTGTCGATCGTCTTTACAGAAAATTAAGGGAAAGACTTAAGGATGTTGCCATTAAAAGTAAAAGTATCTTGAATCCATCGTAAATCTTTACCACGAGGAAGACAACTTTTAAGCAATACCCATCATGACCGGCGAGACAAATTTCCATCATTGAAAACTCGGCAAGCCAAATGACACTAAAAGCAGCGAGCGTATGTTTCCAATGATATAGAGGTTTAAATTCGATAGGCCTGGCTAAGCATGCTAAGTGATGCCAGGTGATATCTAGTGATTCCCCACAGAGCTGGCACGCATATATGATGGTTGAGTCAAGGAGGAAGTGAAAACTGCTTAGCATCCTCAACTGTCATGAGCGTAGTTATGTGAAGATCATTCTTCATACTTAGATGCTGCTATGAGTGGGAATAGGACTGCTCTACCTGAATATAGCTCGATCTCTTACTGTACTCCGTATCTTATAAAAGGGGTTGACTGCTGATGTTGCTTACCTTACTGGTAGTTGGTACTAAAGACTGTTATTTGTTTAAATATAAGCAAAAATGTTGGACTTGCAAAGTTTGCTATCATACCACCTTCCAAGAATGTTAAACGATTTTTCAAGAGTTTAAGAATGTTGTTGTTGTTCTTGCAATAAAAGAAAACTCAACTTACGATAACCACAAAGAAGTTTTAATACCAAAAGACACAACTCAACAATTTTAACAAGTAGCCAACGCCAACAAAAGACGTCGTCCTGCTGTTGTTGTTTATATGTCTTTGGGATTAATTAGAAGAGTAACTACTAAAGTAATTTTCTTGTAACTGTAGTAGTACCATAAAACTAATTCTGTTTATTGTTCAGATATCCCCTCGGGTATTTCGGCTTGCTGAGCTTAAGCCACCGTTATATAACTGGAGAAGAAGGTAGAACAGGCAGCTTTTGTACAGCTCTATTGGTAATTTTTTATTTATCACTTTATTATACCTGAACAGAATAGAAAAATAGAGGGGAGTTCCTTTAAACTGAATTTCATTTAAGGCTCAAATGTCACCGACTTTCTATGCAGAGGTATAGTTCTTGCATTGCGGATACGTATCTCTGGCAATCAATTTTAAACTTAATTCAAAAATATATATATGCTTACTCCACAAACAAAATCCAATTTTTTTTAATTGAGTCTAACATTACTGGGTGCTATCCGATTATTGCCGATATCAGCTGATTTAGATTTGTTACATATGTTTGTTATAGCATAATTTTAAAACGTTTAAATTGACGATATTCTGTAAAGTCATTAAATATATAAAATTATAAATAAAAGTGTAGCTTCTTTTTAAGTCGTTATGTACTAGAATAATATTCATTTTTTATTTTGTTATTTGTGTTTTTTCTAATTTAATTTTAGGTACAAAAAAATTCTAACATTTTTTCCATACTTGCGATAAGATATGAAATGGAGAGCCTTCTCTTTTAGTTTATTTGTATTTATAACTTTAATTCATTAAATTTGTTTTTGTTAAATTTAAATATTGTTCAAGTGTTGTTGAAAAATAGTATAACAAGACACATGATAATTAAAACTAATAAAATAATTAAAAAAGTATCTAAAAAGAAGATAAATTTTAAACCATAATGATATAGAAAATGCTCTTTAAGCAATAAAAACTGACTGTGTTTAGACAGAGCGAAATAGAATAAAACTATTTTAAGGTCATACTTGACAATAACAACAAAATAAGTGTATAATAATAAAACGAACTACATAACAGCACCATTTCCCCAAATGCCAGAGATAATGACAAAGAAAAAAATTTATTTAATTTTTTTTTGTTATTTTTTCTTAAGTAATTAGTAGCATCTTGAAAACCTGGTTAATAAGTTGCGAGTACTAGTCTAATAATGAAAGATTTCTATTTGTTCTCTAAAATAAAATTTTTAATAAAGAATTTTTTGTGTATATAAGAAATAAAATACAAATTAAGATTTTTATATTTTTGTTTAAAGTGAATTAACTTCAATGAGCCTAAAATTTGGCAATAAACTTGTGATTAGCAACACAGCCTAATAATATGCTATTTGATATACCACTTATATAACTGAGTTTATGACTCTTTGTTTGTGTACTTTTTTTTAATAAGATTTTGGGAATGTGCAAAATTCCATGTAAATTATTTATTATTAAACAAAAATAACAAAAAAAAAAGCCTCTGGAAATAAAACAAATTCCTAATATAAATTTATTACAGAAAAAAAAAATAAAATAAAAATGTAAATGTTTCTACCAAAATCATTACATAATTGCCTCAAGTTATTTAAATTAGTAGTACAGACTTGTGTTTTTTTTTATTAAAAATCTAGACATAAATTATTCATCAAGTAACAGTCTCAAAATAAATTTGCAAGAATTTTTTAAAGAAGTAAATATTGTGCGTAAGTCTATGAAAGTGAATAATGCTACAGCCTAGTAGTTGTGAATATAATTTAATTTGTAATGATGAAGGTAATCATTATTATCAGGAGTGCACTGATGACGATGATGGTGATTATGTCAATATTGCTACCATAGTGGAGTATCAACCTCCACCCTCCGTTGTCATGGGATACGATGATTATAGACGTCAGTTTATAAGTAAGTTATTACATTAGATTAGATATAAGATTTGCTTTGTTAGTTTTAACAAAAAACTATTTGCATTTTATAACAAATGAGAACAAAAGTTGTTATATTAAACCGTTTTTTTGATTCAGGATGGCGCACCAATTGTACGGCACTATCAAATTAAAATAACTCTTTTTTTTAAACAATGTATTTTTTTTTTCTTTTTTTGTTGTATTAAAAATTCAATATAACTTTATATTACTAATTACTTTTGAAGCAAAGAGACCGTAAGTCTAAGGTCACACATGACAATTTTAGTTGCCCAACTTTTTAAGAATTTTCTTTTGAACTTGCTTGTATGTTCACACATCTGACATTTGTGCTTTAGACGTTAAGAACAATAATAAAAATAAGTACATGCATAAATAAGTTAGTTCGTAATTGTAATAGAGATCTTCATTGTTTGCAACTCCTTGAAAAAATTGTTGTATGTTGTGCCTTCTTGTTCCTTCTTGTCATTTAATTTTTGTGTTTAATTTAAATTATAAATTATTTACATACCAAAATGTCAAATATTTAACTTAAAAAAACGACTGAGAGAATTTCCGAGTACCGGCGATTAGTTCTACCTTTTTTCCCCCTCACCACAAACTGAAAAAAAAACATCTAGAAACTTGAGAATTGCCCAACTAAAATCGCCGTATGTGAACTGAACACCTGATCAGAAAATATTGATTGCGTCATGAAAGGCTGAAGCCATGATTGTCTCAATTATTGTTAAAATGGACTGCTTCAACTAAGTTAAATTTCGTTGTGCACTGCTCTTTCTTAACATAAACGTAAAAAAAATCCGGTACAGTCGGATCAGGAGTCCTTCGGAAGCCAGTGAAAAATTAAATTTCTGAATGTTCATTTGTTTGGAAAATTTTGTTGGAGTTCCGTCATAACGGGTGTAGATAAGTATGCAGTTACTCTATGTTGTTAAAACCAAAAGCTGTCACAACGGAGCTGTTGTCTTCTTTGGTCATTTAAACAATTTTATTGCAAAATTCCAGGAAATTATTGAAACCCACAGGGCTTAGCTTGCTTGTAATTTAGGCATTGTTTGGAAAAATATTATGTTCACGCGGACAGCAAATTCGATGTTCGCTCTCTCATTCTAGGTGTTGCGGATCAGATCGATGAGTGAAATTATATTTTTTTATGTTTGTTTTAGTTTAAATACTGAATTGTTTATTTTATTAATTTTAGAGAAATGTGTTGTACCATTAATTTATTTTCCTTATATTTTACCCTTTTTGTACTTATTTTTTGCAACACTGCAATTATACTTTTTGTGTCATCCTTGATTAACAAGGCAGTCATCTTGTAACACACCGAGACGTGAGTTTGTTTTCTAAAAGTAAGAGTCAGTTGTCTACAACGCAAAAGAACAAGTAACCTTAATACTGTACTTTAATAACATAAATAATAAATAATAAATGAATTAATTATAACACCATCTAATTCAACCAGTGCGTTTAATTACAGTCCACTTATAAATCGCTAAACACTAGGTTCGGGGCCGAATTATGTTTAAACAATTTTGCAGCAAACAATGTTGGTTCATTTTGAATCTTGCTGCGACCCGCGAAAAATTTACTATCATCGCTAATTTCTGAACAAACTAAACTAACTGTCAAAAAATATGAACAAAGTGAAAACAAATTATAAATTTTGCATTTGAAACAAGCTTGGAATCTTATACCAAGGGATAACTACGTCATCTGACGTACCAAATGATATAAAGTTTATAAGAACAGCTGTATTTCAGCTTAGTTGTCAGTTAACAAGTAACAGTGCTATATTCGGCCGTGCCGAATCTTATATACCCTTCACAACGTGTAGTCATGCAATAACAATTGTTTGTATCACCATTCATCTCATATAAAATACGTACATATGTATATACTGGTTAGACTAAATGTGGCATCGAATCCCAGCTAAGCCAAAAAAAATTTTATCTTATTTTATTTAAGATATTATTTATATTTTATTATTTTTTTTTATATTTTTTTTTTTAATTTTTTTAAAAAATTTTTTACAAAAATTTTAAAAAAATTTTTTAAAATTTTTTTTTTAAATTTTTTTAAAATTTTTAAATTTTTTTTATTATTTTTTTTTTATTTTTAATATATTTTTTTTTTTGTAATTTTTTTTTTTTTGGCATGTTTTTTGCATGTATGTATGTTGTTGTTGTAATTGTGTAAAAAAACGAGGTGGTCGTGGTTTTTTGCGGCGTGTTTGTGTTTTTTAACCAATGTAGCAATTAAATTAAAATTCACCTGTAATTTGTATGGTTTGTACCAGTGCAAATTTAATCATCAGGTATTCGTATTTTTTCTGTTTCTCTCTCACCGACGAATTCAAGAGTTTGCTAACCAGGGATGGCACAAAGAAAATAATCTCCGTACCAAATTTTTTTCTAAATGCATGCCAAAATCTATAAAAATCTACAAAATCCTATATTATTTAATAGACTTTCCAGATATTATTTAGCCGATTTAAGTAGCAAAACGGAGTTATATATTTAAATAAATGAAAGCAATATTCAATTGATATAAAAAGATTATATTTTTTGAAGCCATAAGAATAAAAAATCTAAAATATTTTTTATGAATACGCCATTTCATATATTATGTGTATGTATTATTTTTAGAATTGTGTTTAAATGAGTCCCAAATACTGTTAGTATACTGTAATTGAAATTTAAAGTTATCTACTCTTTGTTTCAAACGTAGAACCAAAGCTCTAGAACATGTAATTTTGATAAAGCTTTATACTATATTCACACACGAGCTTTAATTGTCAATTTACCATACTAAAAATTATTTTTAAATTGAGCAATATATACTTAATTGTTTCACTTATTGTCTAAAACTCGAAGTACAACTCTTGAGAAGTATGTTCAGTGAGAAGAAAATTCTATAGGTGGCATTTCTAATGTCAAACAAATAAATATACAAAAAATAAAAATTAAGAGAATGGAAAATGCTTAAAGAAAATTTTAAAAAAATTTTTAATAAATTCAAATACATACATATAAGTATATATATGTATGCATATAATTGTAAATATATTTTATGAACAGGAAAAACACTGAAGAGAAGACATTATTTGATTTGGTGTTAATACATCGTATTTTTACAGCTATCAAATGCTAATGGATAAGATAAATTGAGTATGTGTGAACACTTATTTTAAGTGCTCAATGAATACTAAATTCAAATAAACAAAAATAACTGTCTGAACAGGGTATTAAACTTGACACAATTTAATGTAAATTTTTGTAATTTTTACTATTTTAACTTCTTGTTATAAAGTAAAAATAATATTCTACCAAAATTTTTAAACAAACCAACCAGGCGACCAAGTTATGTTCAAACTAAAAATAATCTACCTATTTTGGTCCGATCAGACCAAAGTGCCATCCCTGTTTTTAAATTTAATTTGAACGTGTAAGAGCTGTGTTAGTTTTTGGATATTAATGCGGCTGGTAGTTTTAATTACCAGTCTGTTAATAACTGTTATTCGCTTCTAAAAGAAGCGCCAGGTATCTGATAAATTAATATCAAAATATTTTCGCTACAGAATCGAGAAACTCTACCTCTTGTTGTAATAAATAAAAATCAAGAATCAAATTAAGTAATTTAACTTATAAAATAAATTTAAGTTACTACTACATTAAAATATCATTCACTTAACTTTGTTGGTTAAATAAACAGTTCAATGGCATTTGCAAAGAGCAAATTAGCAAACATTTATGGCTCGTTAAAAAATATTTTTGGTCTTCCTTGTATTAACACTGATTACACTGCTCTGCAAAAAATAATTTTTTGTCTTCCCATTTAATAAAACTATGTGGACAATATGGATTTTGACGCGCTGAACTCAAATCCGTTGACGGTTTTTTTCCATCAGATCGGGATTTTTTTTATGGGCGTGGCAAATTTTTCACCCTAAATTAGTCAGGTACGGAGACTTATTTCATCCTAACTCGAGAACCCGTCATCCGATTTTCAAAAATAAAACACCAAAAAATGTGTAACAAAATTGTATTTATTTAGTGGAATAAAATTTTTCTCTATCTCTTATCGTTTTGGAGTTATTTAGAAATTAATGGAGAAAAAAATGGTACCCAATATTGACCAAATATGTGTAATGCAGCAAACAAAGTCAGAGTGGGCGCACTAACGCGCCTTGTAGCATCAATGAATGGCAACTTTTTACTTCTATCTATTTTTGAACAGCAAAAACAAATACAAGCAAAAAAATTTGCCAGATTGTAATTTTGTAGCAACGCCTCGCATAAAGCACCCACCCTGTCGTCACCCGTAGATAACTTCAAATTACAATAAAGAATTAAAATATTTACAGCCTATCTTATTTTAAATAACACAAAACTTTTGTTAATAATTTTTAATTTTTATTTAGGAAATATTGTTAAAATAAAAAAGTAACTTAAGCTGTGCATGCTCTTTCTTCCACATTATTCGATTTCGTTCTGAAGACCTCGTCCTTCATAAGCTATCGTATTTGTGGACCTACAAATATGCCTTTTTTTACTTTAGCATCTCTGATTCTAGGAAATTTGCTCTTAATGTATAGAAAGGTTTCACCATCCTTGTTCATTGCTTTGACAAAATTTTTCATTAGGCCTAGCTTTATATGAAGAGAAGAGTTTGTTCCTTTTGATTTAAAGGCTCTTCTGCCACTATTTTTTTTTTCCTGGAATAAAATTTACTCTTTTCGGTCAAATTTTAACATTGTAGTGTTTTTCTTTCGCGTGGCTATCCCATTCACATAAGAAGCAATAAAACTTAGTGTATCCATTTTGCAATCCATTTAACATTGCTACGACTTTAAAATCTACAGATTCCACGAGTAATGTGAATATTTAATTTTTTGTAGTATCATCTTCATGCTACAATAGTTTTCTTTCATATTTCTTGCATACGCGAGTGGGACCAATGGAAATTTGCTCCCATTGTGAAGTAAAACGGCTTTCAAACTTGTCTTGGATGAATCAATAACAAGCCGCCAATCCTGAAATTTATGACTGAAACACACTTGTCGCATAAGTCCATCAGCATTATCGCAAAATATCAAACCTTCCTTTTTGCTGAAATATATTAAAAAAGGTTGTTCTTTATTTCGAAAGTAAGAGACGTTAACGTCCGTTTGCACCAAACTCCATTCTTTTCATTGGGATGCAAGAAGCTCAGACTTGGTTTTTTTAAAGCCTTGATTTACAAACTAAGTTATTCATATCAGTTTAATTCGGAAAATAAGGTGTAGTCGTTGGACTTCCAAATGAATGCGAAGAAACACCCATGCTGGCGTAAGTGGATTCAGTTGCTGCAGAAAGCCCATCTTCTTCATCGTCTGTAGGAGGCAATGGAGGTAAAAATTTACTTGTAAACTGGAAAACTGGTCGTTTGACGCATAAAGTATTTGGATATGTAACTTTATTTTTTGTTTTTTTCGTAAACCCACGTGTTTAGTATGGCAAAAGAAGCAATCATTTTAATGATTTTATGGTTCACTTCAAATCGCTGGCTTCATAAACGGCAAAGACTTATGATTTCCTTTTAACCAACCTCTTAAAGACTTACCACAGCTACTACAACATATTTTCGGCAGCCAATTTTTATCTCTATCATCGGTAGGAAACCCAAAATAACGGCGATAAGCATCTTTAACCTTGGAAGATATTGTCTTCCGTTGAGAACTTAAAGTTAGATCGCCACATACGTAACAAAATAAATTTGGAGATTTGTTACAAATCCTTGACATTTTGTAATATGAAAGCGTTTGTGGATTCTTTAATTGCTTTATTTCATTACACAATAACAAAGTACACTACAAGATCTATTGACTGTTGCCGATTTTAACCGCACGATATTCAAATTAAAAGTGACTAACTTATTGCCCATTAGCTTCTATATATACAATAAATACCAGAATCTACCCTAATGTTCTTAATTTGAAATCACAGGTAATTGAAAAATACTGTTAAATTTTTAATTCCAAGAACCATGCAAAATACCGTTGTATTTCAGTTCCATTACCTGCTCACTTAACGAAATGTTACATATATCATATGTAAGGCTGGTTGCATTACAATATTGGGTACTTGCGGTAAATTGACAATAAAATCCACATTTCTTAACCGATTTTTATGGTCTATGGCTTTTTTTATTTCCAAAGTAAGTAGCTCTCAGAAAAAAGTTTAAAATGTTGAATATTTGCGTTAAATTTTTTTTAATTCCATTTTTAATTTGAAAAATATTACGAATTTTGCACGAAAAAAATTTTTTTTCTCCATTAATTTCTAAATAACTACAAACCGATAAGAGATAGAGAAAAATTTTATTCTTCTTAAATAAATACAATTTTGTTACACATTTTTTGTGTTTTAGTTTTGAAAATCGGATGACTGGTTCTCGAGTTAGGATTAAATATGTGTCCGTACCTGACTCATTTAGGGGGAAAAATTTGCCACGCCCATAAAAAAAAATCCCGATCTGATGGAAAAAAACCGACAACGAATTTGAGTTCAGCGCGTCACAATCCATATAGTCCACATAGTTTTATTAAATGGAGGATTTTGCTGCAGTGCAGTGTTATGAATCTAATAAAAGTTGCAATGCACTTTGACAAAGAACAGCCTTTTTTACCAAGTAAAAATTGTATTTTTTTATTTTAAATGCCTCCCCAAAATATAATCAAGGTACCCACTGCTTTA
The DNA here is from genome assembly GCA_941918925.1 of Phyto melanocephala. Taxonomy (NCBI): domain Eukaryota; kingdom Metazoa; phylum Arthropoda; class Insecta; order Diptera; family Rhinophoridae; genus Phyto; species Phyto melanocephala. Next base: position 46,518,869 of record OW799233.1, on the reverse strand, counting down.
AGTCTAATAAATCTTAACCTCAGTGCAGTATATAACTTTAATATTTCTTCTCATTTGCTCACCTTCAAACGTTGTCTTAAATAATGGTTGTTATTATTTATATAAAATTTTGCAGCCACTTGTAGGGTAATTTAAATGTTTTTCTTCACCCTTATCTTCTTAGCGTTTACATCTCAGTAAATATTTATCATTTAATGTACCATGAATTGTGTATTATAAAATTGTTAAAGTATTGTTAAACAGGCAGTACAAAAACTTTAAGTGGATCAATGTTACTGGTGAAAACTTTTAACTTTATTTGTATTAATTTCTTTAAAAAATAAACTTAAAAGCAAAGAGACAGCGAAATTAGGAAGTTCAAATGTATGCAAAGCTCTTAGGAAAGAGGCTATAAGTTGCTTATCTTTCCAACTGAAACACAGTAGAATGAGATAAAGATAACAATATTCATTTTAAAACGAAAAATATTTTATCAGTTTAATACTACATTAAATAAATAGTTTGAGAAAAAAAAAATACATTCAGAACATTTTACACTATTTATTTAAAAAAGTAGATTTTTATGCATATTTATTAACAAGTTTTTTTTTTATAAAAATTGTCTTGTTTAATTACATCAAAGAAACAAATGCTTTTAACAGTAACATTTTCAAAAATTTCCTTTTTTAAATACACCACATTATTTTAATCACACACATTACTAAGGTTTCCACACATTTCGTTTAACTTTATAAACCTTTGATCTGGCATTACTCTATCTTGCCGTTACTTAATGTACTGCCTTTACTTAGTCTAGGCACGAACCTTTGTATTAATAACCTAGCAATTTTAATAACTCTTTAGTGAAGACTAATACAAAGATAGTCAGCTACTAGTAAAGAGCGTTTGATGAATTGAAAAGAGAGCATTAAGAAACACTTAGATAATGAAATGCTAAATAAACACTAATTGGAGTTTCAAAACACAATTCAGTTCTTAACGAGCAAGCGATCGAAAACGAACGTTTTAATAGTGTGTAGCGTAGTACAAAACGTAGAGTTGTTGTTGTTTTAATAAACAACTACGAAGCAAATTAAAGAAAAACAGAAAAAATTAACAAATAAAGAAGAAAAAAAAATAAATAAATAGAAAGCGGTAAAATACGGTAATAAAAGAACGGGTAGTAATAAAATAGTGAAAAATTAAAGGTCCAAAAGGCATAAATTTGGTGAAATTGCTTAATTTATAAAAGAAAAATTGAAAATTAAAGGTATAAAATTCCTTAGAACTTGTGCAACAAGTAGTGTTAACAGTGTATGTGTATATGTTGTGCCTGTGTGTATATGTATAAGGCGTCATCGAAAAAATAATGAAATAATAAAAAAAAATATAACAACGTCAACAACAGCAAAATAATTGTGTTTTTTTCTTTTGTGTTTAAATTCTAAATTCAACGGCATGGCATTACTTCACTCACCTGTTGCTCATACTTTATCAGTTATTTTTTTGGTTTTTCTTTAACACAACTCTTAATTTATTCATAAATTTATTGTTATTTATTCGAACAACAAATACAATTTGAATTGTATTATTTATGAGATTTTTCATGTTTGTTTAGCTAGAGCAAAAAAATTAAAAAACAATTTTACCTTGACCTCTCACTTAAATTAAAACAAATATATACGACATTTTTCAGCCCCAGTCCCCATGCAAGCGTTTGCATTTTAATCCAGAGTCTTTTGTTTGTTACAACAAAACACAAGTCGTTTGCCTGTAACTTTAAAATGCACTTCTGTTTTCTAGTTCGCTCCTTTCTGCCCCTTTCCCATCTTTTTTGTTAGTTACTTCTTGGCATTGATTTATGCCTGAAAAAGAAGGGAAGAAGAAGAAGAAGAAGAAGACAATAAAAAGAATACAAAATAAAAACAAAACCGGTTGATTCCCTATAGAAAGACTGACTGGTAATTAAGATTGCCCTAATGCCAGTGAAGAGAGCTAAAATAATAATGTGTTTGCATTTTTAAAAATAAATAAGACTGAAAATTCTACAAAAATTTAATAAAGTAAAAATGTAAAATTTAATAAAAGAGAAGAATATGTTTAATAAAGATTTTCTTAATAATAAATATTTTAATTGTAAGATTATAGCATTTAAGTAAGAGTGCTATATTCGGCTGTGTCGAATCGTAATTACCCTTTACACAGTTTGTGCTATCATGTGCACATATACATACGTTAGTATATTAGAGACCACTTGTCTTTGTTGTTGTTTTAACTTAGTCGACTTCCCTAACTAAAGGGATTCAGAATATACCTTAATACACATATGTCCATATATACTTAATGGGGTCGTAAACGAATACTATTGAAATTATTAAATCTGGGTAATTTATATAGAATATTTGTTACTTATAACTTCTAACGGTTTTAAGACCGGTTTTTGACTGTAATCAAAGCTTAGTAAGAAAACTTGACTTTGTTTTGTTTAACAATGGCAATAGTGTTCTCTCGCTTACATTTTTACTCGTAATATGCCCACATAACTGGTTTTCAATAGCAAAATTCTCGAAAGCATAGCTGATATGATATGGGTTGATTTTAACATACACAAGAACAGACGAACTTAGCTAAATCAATTCTAATGGGATTTAGAATATATGTATACTTTTAAAGGGTTGCAAATTAATAGTTTAAAAATTACAAACGTATAAAGAGTATAAAAAGGTTCTCGATACTTGTTATTCGGTAAATTCTTCACGAACACAGATACAAAATTATAAGTAGTTGATAAAAATAAATTATTTACGTAGTATTAGAAATTAGGATCAAGTGTGGAATGATTTCGTATCTTACTTTTTTTTGACATTTGGTCAGTATTTTCCAAACGCGATGAAGACAATAAGCTTTAATAAATTATAAACTTACAAATACCGTTTTGGTATGATCTTAGCTAAATATTGCATAAAAACCATTTTATTTTTCAGTACACAATTTAAATTGAAACGTCAATCTTGGTACCGATATAAAATGTTGCCTTTGTAAAAAAATGTAAGATCATGAACCTAGACGAAGTAAGTAGGTATAAGATAATGGGTATTCTCACTAGCTGAACCCGGAATAGTTGGCTGGATCAGAAATGCCAATCATCAATTTTAATCCATTAAACTGTGAACAACAAAATTGAAAAAAAAAAACAAGTATCGGCCGAGTCAAATCTGATAATACCCTTCACTATAATGTATATATAGTAGTTTAGCCTAGATTTCATGTATCATGTTATATGCCATTTTCTTTGTTATTTCAGACGCCGTATTTGATTTTTAATTTTTAAAAGTGCCATAACAAATATAAACACATGTCTACATATTTAAAAAAATTAAATCCATTTATTTAATTTTATTATTATATACAAAAAAAAATTTTTAGACTTCAATATTTAAAAAATTTATATCGATAAATTATTTATTAAATATATACATTGTATTAAATAATATTCCAATATAGGGATATATTAACTATATATAGTTAAATAAAATTAAACATAAGTAGTTAGTAAAGCCTCGTTTACAAAAATTGTATTTGTAACATTTGTTTGGGTAATCATTTTTAAGACACCATTGTCATAACAGCATTTTGAGTTGGATTTTAATAAATCCTTAGATTGAATTAATGATGATAAAGTGTTTACTTGAAGCCGGACACTAAATTCAAATTATGGCAGATACAACCAAATTTGGTTGAACTTCTTTAGGCAGAGCCTGCACACCATTATTCTTTACCATCGTGATCGTAACCAATTAATTATCTGAACCAAATCCGATTAAATTTTTTGGCGTAGAATACGTCTTACCTTACGGCATAGGGAGTCGAAGGCCTCGGATAACTGTCTGCAGTTTTTTTTTTATAGGAATTTCATTATCCCGTAACACGTTTATAGTAGCATTAAAAATCGATTGAGCGGAACCATCAGGTACTTGAACTAAGATCGATTAACACATTTTCCAACATATAAACGTACTAAAATGTCAGAATTTGCTAATACTGTGCAGTCCGTACTTTCGTATTTTAGTATTTCCAGGGAGAAAAAGCATTTATTTGTTTTTAATAAAAAATATATTTCTTAAGAAGTAAGAAAAATTTTATTTTTTAACTGTTTGCAAAAGTGTCAAAATTTTATTGAGCGTGCCATCATGCCATTAAACAATTAATAGTGCCAAAAATGGCACGATTGTGCCACTTTAACCAACAGTGTCGTGTACTATATTCTATAGTCAAGCTCACTGTTTTGATACCCATATTGATGGGGTTTAAAAAAATTCCATCAGACGCCGTCTTGGATTTTAATTTTTTTTAGTTTTTACTGTATTCCACACGCAAAGTGTAGTAACCATCTCATTCCTCTTTGTTTTCCAGAAGCGGAAAAAATTCGGTTTTAGCTTGTAATTTTAAGTAAAACACCGAAGTATTTTTGTCCTTATATCTCAGTTAGTTTCAAACCAATTTGTCAGTTTTTCTCGTCGTCAACTTTCGAGGCTACTGTTTGTATTCTGGTGTCTAAAGAAATGTTCAAAAATTAATTAGAAGATTAAAACAAAATTATATTTATCAAAATTCTTTTTGTATATAACTATGTCGGTTAGTAACCGATTTATACAAAATTTTGTAAGACTATCCCTAGAAACATACTATATCTTTAAATAGTAGCAAAATGTAATTGATTTTTATGCAGAAAACGTAATTTATTCGGCATCTCGTTAAAAGAGAAAAAGGGACAACACTATGTCTTTACTAAAAAAAACTGTAATGTAAAACAATAAAAATCTACCAATTGAACCAATAAATAGATGAACATGTGGTTTGCTAATGTTGAGTAGCAACTTTAAATGCTTATAACTCATAAAACACTCGACCGATTTCAGTACGAGCTAGACTCCAATGGTATAAATATATATTTGTTTTATTAAAATCGGTTGTATAATATAAACGTAACACAGTACAACAAATCAACTTGCTTATTAATATAAAGGATATATCGATATATATTCTTTCATTAGGTGCTTTCTATCTTTAACATTAAATAAAGTGTGCATAATTGTTTTTCGTTTAAAAGGCCTATCAACACACATACCTACGGCTTAAGAAAACACCAAAAGAAATAGTCTAACAAGGTCAAATCGCAATATGTCGGTGGACAATTCAGTCATCTCCACGCCGTCCTGTTGATACCAAATTTCGTTAATACTCATATCATCCAATGCAGACTAAAACAATATGGTTAAGGTTCTGACCTGAGAAACGTTATTCTGAAAACGGCGACCCAGCCCAAAATCCTCACCAAACAGTGCCTTCTTCATTTGAAGTTCTTGAATCTCATGTGGATTAGTGTATATTTATATTCCACAATTTAGTTTATTTACTTACAAGTTCGTCTACGAATGGGTCTTATTGCTGAATATGATCTTTTGATGAAACATTGCGCGGAACGCTGCCTGAATAGAAGACCTTCTTTTATAAAACAATTGTTTTTATTTGCATAATGGTTTGACATAGCAAGCTAAATAATAAAAGACAGTTAATTGGGCAGATGTAGCTACAGAAATATGGCCGTTATCAACTGTCAAAGTATCTACTTCAAGACTTCTTAGAAAGCACATTAAAATTATAGTTTTAATATTCTAAAAAACATTTTTTGAGTGTCACCATTTTTTAATATTATTTCAGCTTTTTTGAATACTCTTTTAGATATCATATTTCATTATGTGATAAATGTTAAACCGTTCCAGGCACAATTACGTATTGCTCGCCTAACCGCATCCCAAATTGACCCAATGTCTCATTGTAAAGATATTTTTATAAAAAACGTAAAACTTTAAATTTAAATCAAAGACAGTATAAAGTTTTTGATCTTAAGAAATTGTCTCTATTTGAATGATAATTTTAAAACTAAACGTAATACTTAAGGATTACTTTGAATAGGTGGGCGCCTAAGCTGGCTATGATGTAGCGCATGTTAGAAGTTTAGTTATCGACCACTTTACAGAGCATTTGATATCTACACAATTTTGTTAAAATCTTCAATCTTAAGAAAAAGCCTAATTTAAATTTGTTTGAAGATTTCTGCTTTTAGATGAATTTTATAAAATTAGTTTCCCTCTAAAGTCGACCATGACAACGCTGTATAAATTGGTATTTAAATCTGTTTACCATTTAAAGTTGAAAAAATGAATACAAGCTTGAGGTTGTCATACATTATTTCTGTTGCTCTCCCTACTGTGCTACATTTTAAAACATTAAAATCTTAAGAATAAAAAATGTTTAAAGTTCACAGAATTCTTGAGCAGCCAAACAAAAATTGCAAAATTCCTATCATGGATTTTTTTGTTTGTTGTCAAAATATTAAAGTAATTTAAGACGAAATTGTAGAACCTTGGCAATTTTGTTTTAACAATATCATTTTGCCCTTTTTTTAAGCAAAATTTGTAGTTCTCTCTTTTCATCTAAATGCTTAGCTAAAGGTACGGTCAGACCAGTCAAATATTTGCACAAAAACGTCAAACATTTCTTTGCCGTAATGTGACCATAAAACATTTTTTAAGAGCAAATAAAAAAACAGCTGATTACGGCAAATAAAATTTGTTTGTCATAAAACAAAAATGCTTTAAATGTGACCTTAGTGTGACCACTCACCGGCAAATATTTTTCCGCATTTCAGGCAAATAATTGTTTGTTCTTACAAAGTTTTTGTAAGAGCAAACAGTGGCAAATAACAGCTGTCGTTAGAAGTGTTGTCTACTACTAAACATACTTAATTAAAATGGTTTAATGCATGAACCACTTAATAAAAAAAAATTATATTTGGTAGTCAGATAAGTTTTAAAATGCGTGATAGCATCACGGAATGAGATTGATATAAAAATCTACCTAGATATATACATATTTATTTTTAAAAGCTAAAAGTTTATTTTTTAAAAAAACCTTAACAAAAATGTTTATTTGTAATAACATGGAGAAGATATATATTTTTATGTAATATATGTATATTGTTACTAGATATAGACTCAAGTGATCAGCGTAATCACGCATAATCACAATTATCTTTCTTTCCAATCACATAAGTAGAAATTTAGCGTGGTAAGTGACATTTTTTTTTATTAAAAAATGTAGCACCTAATAAACTCAGCAGACTAATAAACTAAATTTTTACCTAGATCAATGGTCCCTAATTTCATATTTCTAATTTTATAAATGCAAAAAATTCAATAAGTACCAAGAATAAAAAAAAGTACCATTCATTGCTATTAGCTAAAAATTACCAATTCCAAATTTTAATTTGGTTCAAATTTATCCAGTAGTTTAATATTATGTAATTAAATTTTTCCGTTTTTCCCCTTTTTGGTACCTTTTTATCACCTTTGTGTATAACAAAAATTTTTTCCCAAACAAATGTCTGCATTGTAAGGAGCACAAAAAAATAAGTTTTTTACTCTATCATAGTTTAAAAAAATCAGTAATTTACTCACGTTACTCTTTTATACATATATGTAAATTACTTTAAAATGCTTACAACTCCGAAACTTTTGGAGTGCATTCGAAATTTGTACACTTTTATACCCGGTATTAAAAGCACTTTTAACTTATTCAAATAAAATGATGGTTTTAACAATAACCAGAATTTAAATAAATGCCTTTATTTATTTAAGCTGTTTTTGCATGATTTAACTTTATACAAAAAATGATTAGTTCGCCACACTTTTTTTAAAATAAATTAAAAACAGCTGCTGCTTTATTTTTCATTCCGTGGCTAACTAAAATATTCTCAAATTTTTTTAATATAAAAAAGCTAATTCTGCTCATAATAAGTAATGGAAAACGAAGCTCCTGCAAACAAAAAATTGCGAACCAAACCCAAAGTTATAAGGGAATGGGAGGAAGAAGACGTATTCAAATTAATAACTTTGGTGGAAGCTGAAAAATGTTTGTGGGATGCTGGTGACGAAGCATACCACAACAAAATGTTGCGAGACAGCGCCTGGCAAAACATTGCCGAGCATTTTGATAAAAAATATGCCGTAGCAGATGTGAATGCCAAATGGACCAACCTAAGGATACAGTTTCGAGGCTACGCCGGCAGAGCAAAAGTAAAATCTGGCCAGGGTGCAATCGAGACCCCAAAATGGAGGTATTACAGCGCAATGAGTTTTATAGGGCGTGCCGAAGACCGGCAAACACAACAAACCGTGTCGAATATTGTTTTTGAAATCGATTCTGACAACAATTGTAAGTATTGATACATATTAAAAATGAATGCTACTTATTGCACACACTTTAATTGCAGCTGCCGATCATGATGTAGCACCAGTAACGCCATTGTCATTACAACGGCAATCTGCAGCGACGCATCGTAAACAACAGGCTGGTAATAGCCAACTAGCTGCAGCTCAGATTGCTGAAACTATGCGTGAGGCGGTTACTGCCATTAAAGAGCGCAACCAAAATACTTCCGAACCAAACGCTACTTTTTCAAACTACTTATTAAGTGAATTAAAAACTTTAAATAATATGGCGGCAGCTTCAGTGCGTAATAAAGTTACAATTTTCTTTTTGCAATGCGTGGAAGAAGAGAGAATGAAATAACCAGCTGATCGCATCGAGCTTTAATTTTTTAATTTTTAACTTTAAATTCAAACTTTAAGAATTTGAATTTTTTATTTTTTTTTAATTTTAAAATTTAAACATGTATGTACATACATACTAATATGAATTTGTGTAAATGTTAATTTTTGTTTGTTCATTTTTTAATGTGAAGATCTCCTTTTTTTTAAAAATAAAGTATTTTTTTTAAATCTGATGACTAATTCAGAATATTTTTTATCATTATACCCGCCACCAAAAATATGGTGGGGGTGATAAATATTTTAGTATAAAGAGATTATTCCATTTCGACTACTGTTAATAAAAAAATAATAAATTCTGTGCTATAAAAGTACACAAAATTGGTGGTGGGTATAAAAGATTCGGCACAATATATATAGTGCTTGTTTATTTTGCAGTCGAGTCTGCTGTGCATATACATATTTAGTTGCTCATAGTTTTTATAAATTATAATAATATTTATTTTAAGTAGATAAGGGGCTAGTTAACTATATATGTTTATATTGAAAGGGAACTTCACCTTCCTCTACAAAATATTGTGAGAATTCTTCTCTTATTTTTGAAACATCTTGAGCGATATAGGAGCGATGGCTTTGAAGAGTAGGAAAACTATTGTCGTTTTGCTCACTGCGCCACTCACCAGGAATTAAAGTGCCGTCTTCAGTGTAATGGTCGACAAGGTTGGGATTGAAGTATACAGAACTTTTTCGACTCATTAAATAGTTATGTAATACGCAGCATGAAAGAGTAATTTGTCTAGCTTTTACTGGTTCAAGTTTTATTGGACAACGCATTACTCTAAACCGTGCTGACATAATTCCAAAAGCGTTTTCTGATACTCTTCTTGCTCTTGACAACCGATAATTGAAAACTCTTTGAATTGCATTCATATTACGCGTACTATATGGTTTTAGGATATTTGGAGTTAAGGCGAACGCATCATCTGCAACAAGTACAAATGGAACACGCAAAGTTCTCGATGGCAGTGATTCTGGCAAAGGCAGATTTAATTTATTGTTGCTCAAGGCTTCATTAAATGTACTTTTACGAAATACTCCACCATCAGATATCCGTCCATTTGACCCAACGTCTATATATATAAACTTATACGATGCGTCGGAAATTGCCATAAGTACAATACTATGTGTTCCTATAAATTAGTTAAAATCAATGGAATGTACCAAGTCTACAGATGTGTTTCTTGCTACCTTTGTAATTGTAGTAAATGCTTCCGGAATGCGGTGGCGCCAGCATAACAACATGTTTTCCGTCTAGTGCTCCAATACAGTTGGGAAAGTTCCATAGTTTTAGAAATTCTTGGGAAATGGCTTTCCATTCCTTTTCAGTTGATGGTATCTGCAATAAACAAATTGAAAGAGTCAAAGAAAACTATAACATATTTATGTTTGTACATATCTTACCCTTAAATAGTCTGTCTGCAAAACTTTGTAAATTGCTTCGCATACCTCAGGAATAATACCAGAAATAGTGTTATGAGGGACACGAAATATATATTGCAAAGATCTAAAACTCTCGCCAGTCGCCAAGTAACGAAGTGTGATAGCCAAACGTTCGGAGGGAGAAATTGGCTCACGAAATTTTGTTATATTTTTCGTTATAAGCGGTGTCACCAATTTGAGCTATAATTATTGTTATTAGCACTGCTCCTTATCTGAAATAAATACTTACCAAATAGTCAAAATCAGGTGCACTCATACGCAGAAAGTTTTTGTACAAGGCAGGAGTTTCACATCTTAACTCCCTTAATAACTTAGCGCAACATCCTTCTTCTTTTCTACGTTGTACCCACTTCCGAACCCATATTCTTTTACTTTTTTTACTCGTTTCTCGATTTTCCGCTTCTAACAATAGCATAGATGCTACTCCACAGCTTAAAACAAGAAATTCTTCCATATTTTCAATTTCGATACAAAATTGGAGTTTTATTGCAAATAAATGTTTGTTTTTTGACAGTTTGATTAAATATTTTTTTAGTCCAAATATTTGTTGTAGTCTGACCGCAGGAAAAACATGTTTCGGAAATATTTGTTTGCCGCTATTTTATGGCTGTTTTGTCAAACAAAAACGGACAAATAAATGTGCTTAGTGTGACCATAAAACAAAATTTATATTGTTTTAAAAAAAATTGGGGCAAATAAGAGCAAACATATTTGAGGCAAATATTTGACTGGTCTGACCGTACCTTAAGAAATTGTTTCTCGTTGTTTGCTCTCTTTTTTTCTTTTTCAATTAAAAAAAAAAAAAATTGTTTGTGTAGTTGTTGTTTAAGGCAGTTATCAGTAATTTACTTTCATTATTTGTTCATTTTTTTGTTGTGTTCTTAAGTGCTTGTAGTCTTTTTATACGATTTTGTTGTTTTAAGTTTTTTTATGTCTGTCGGTCTACTTTTTAAGCCAAATAAAATACAGCATTATTAACATAAAAAAAGTCTCGTTGTTTGTTATTTATTCTCTCTGTATGAATGGGAGTTTTTGTTTTTTTATTGTTTTATTTATTTTTATTCTCTTTTTTCATTCTAAACTAAGACTTATTTATGTTAAGTAGAATCAGCGTTTAGGGGATTTGTCCCCAAATTGGGGATTTTTTCATGATTGGGGATCAAAATTTCGTGTTGGGGATCTGGGGATTTTCTGGGGATAAAAATAATTGTTTTACTTTACTAATTTTTTATTTTCCTCTTTATTTTTTTTTATATATTTATTTCATTTTTTTATAATCAATGGGTCGAACTAAAATACCACTTTTCAATAATAGCAACAGCAGAGGCAGAAAAAACGGCACAACTTATATATAATTTAATGTGCAATGTTGAAATAAGGCTATATTTAATATTAATGGCTCCTATTTTAAATAAAATGAATAGACCGAATGTAGATTTTCAAAGCGATAAAATAGATGGAAGTATTTACGAAAAATTATTTGTAACTCTTCTTTCACTAGCATCAAAAATTCTTAAACCATCAATAATTTCTAAATTGAAAGAAGATGATGTAGAGAAAAATTAAAGAAATCATCGAAATGGATTCAGTATATCTATTATTAGATGCAATGGATATGGGTTACGAATTTGAAGAAGAAGTTAAAACTCAACCTATATCTAGGTATATGCCTAAAAATTAAGAACATATGCTTTTTTGTACATGAAGAGTCTATTGGCACAAATGCTGAAACGTTTTCCTTCAAATTTGAATTTTTTTTAAATATTCAAGCAATTTTCGCCAAGCTTATGTTGCAGTTCAGTAGGACAACCAAAGCTTATATCTATTTTAAAAATATTACAGCCCATGTTAGATATAAATGCGCCAAAAGACTTGTATGAATCCCAATGGAGAAAAATGCCATTTGTTCTTTGGAGAGATTTTTTTTGGTGAAGATGTGGGTATAAATTTAAATGTATTTTGGTCCAAAGTTTTTTCATACCAAGATGCTGCTGGTTCGAAACCATTTGAAGAGCTTGCAGATAACATATTTTTTTCATAAACATACATATAAAAGTACAAATCAAATTAATTTAAAGACTGCTACATATATTACTAATAATAATACGAATAAAAATGAATTTAATTTAAAACTATGTAGCTTAATTTAATTGAAATAATTTAAAACAAACTTGGGGATTTTGGGGATAAAAAATTTTCTTTTTGAGGATTTTCGGGGATGAAAAACTTAAAATTGGGGATAAAATTAAGAAAAAAACTGGGAACCCTGAGTAGAATTAATTCTAAAGAAACCCCAATTCTCTCTTTCTTATAGTTTTGAAATATCTCTGTAAAAATTGCTCTCTCCAACAAATTTATTTGTTTTGTTTTGCTTTTTTTGTGGGGTTATCTTTTGTTGTTTTGTTGCCTGGCCTGGTGTTATTAGATTGTATTGTTGTTGTTTAATACTAGTTATCTAGTTTTTAGTAGACTCCAGAAAAATATTTAGCTGTTTTTAAGTCAAATGTATTAGTGTTTGCTTGTTTTTGGTTAGTAGCTTTATTGTTTTTGCGGTCTCCAACATGTGTTTGTTTCATTATCTTTGTTTTCATTTCTTTTTCTAAGTTGTGTCTATTTTAGTTTTTTGTTTAATTGTGTTATGGGGAGTATGCCTTTATATTACATAGTTGTTATTTTTTGTCTGTTAAGGCTATAATACACGGCATGTTTTTTACATCTGACTTTAAAATTTGTGAGACATATGTAAATATACATGTCTGTCAAAATTGTTCTTTTACGCTGACTGCTTTGCAGCAGCAGAGATTTTTGCCAACGGCTAATGTCACATGTTTTGACAGCAGAAAATAGAGCGCGCTCTAATTAAAATTTTGTCAGATGTCTCAACACATGTTTTTTATACCCTTCACACAGTGAAAAAGGGTATATATAGGTTTGTCATTCCGTGTGAAATTTCTACAATTTTCATTTCCGACCCCATAAAGTATATATTTTCTGAAAGCTTATGAATAGGGGAGTCGATTAAGCTCTGTCAGTCTGTCCGTCTGTCCGTGTGTATGTTGAAATCAACTTTTTGAAGCCCCCCGACATAGGTTGGACCCGGGTAAGGTATTAAAATATCGGAAATATTCGGGAGTAGATCGGTATTGAAAATCAGAAACATCGGTACATAAACAACTGAGATATGAGCAAAAACCCACGACCACCTCGATTTTTTTTTCACAAAAACAACATTACAACAACAACATACATACATACAAACGTGTATACTGGTTAGAGAAAACGTGGCATCGAATCCCAGCTGAGCCAAAAAAATTTTTTTTTAATTTTTTTTTTTTATTTTTTTTTTTATTTTTTTTTTTAATTTTTTTTTTTTTTTATTTTTTATTTAATATATTATTTATATTTTTATTATTATTTTTTATTATTTTTTTTTTTTTAATTTTTTTTTATTTTTTTTTTGTTTTATATATATTATATATATAATAATTTTTTTTTAAATTTTTTTTAAAAATTTTTTTTTTTTAAATTTTTTTTAAAATTTTTTTTTTTTTAAATTTTTTTTAAAAATTTTTTTTTTTTTTTTTTGTTTTTTTAACATACATACGTGAATTTTTAATTTTACAATGGGACGTTTTTATATATGTATGTTTTTATATGTATGTACGTATATCATATGGGATGAATGGTGACACAAACCACTGTTATTGCATGATTAAACGTTGTGAAGGGTATATAAGATTCGGCACGGCCGAATATAGCGCTTTTACTTGTTTTACAGATGTAATGTTTTAAAGGTAACACACGACATGTTTGTGTTAGCAGTGGAGAATTTGACAAGTCAGATGTAAAAAACATGGCGTGTATTAGCTCCTTTAGTACGAGGGTACGAGAGATACCCATGTTTTATGCAAGTAATATGATTTTTATATCTACTACGATATACACATGTCTGAATGTGTTGTTTATCTTGCGGACATTGATAAATAGTTGGCAGCTAAGGAATGCAATAAAGAGGAATCAAACATTTGCAAGTTCTAGGATTACGCATATTCTATGTTAAATGTACACATGCAAGTAGCTACATATTGTTATTGTCTGTCATGCGGTCATGACAGTCATATGTAGTAGTCATATGTGTAGGTATGTACCTATAAAAGATATTAGACTGTGTAAGGAAGTTGATAAAGGAATAAAATCTGTTGCTTGTAGCTTTAAAAAATTGCTATTAATGCAAGAACTTCCAATAATACAGCGTGAAACCTAATGCACATAATCTTAGATATTTCTTATTGCTTTTAATAATAAAAAAACTACGAACAAAAAATGCCGTTTTTTGAAAGCGTATAAGAAATTTTTTACAAAAAAAAAAATTTAAAGAAAAAATAATTGCTTTATATATATGACAATGCGTTATTAAGAATTATAAGCCGTTTCTGTTCTTCGCGAACTTTTACTACAGATCATAAAGGTGGATGTCCATGAAAATCCAGCAAACGAGATAACCAGGCTACAATACATTTGTTAAAAAAATATTCTTTCGTGTTATAAACAGCAACTATTGCCTCACAATTATCATTAAATGTTGCTTCCAGAACAACCCAGAGACGAACTGTAGAAAGTAGCCTAAAAGCTTACACAAGTGCAAAAAAAGCCCAATAAAATAGTCTGGCCAGGATTGAATTCGCATGTGAGCACAGTAATTGGACCATCACATAATGGAATGGAATATAAAAGTACTTTTCTTCGATGAGTCAAAATTTAATTCAAAAGGTGCCGATTATTAATATTAGTTTGGAGATCGAAAGGCCAACGTCTTAATCCATGTTATACAATAGGTACAGTGAATGGCGGCGGTGAGGTTTTGGTCTGGGGATGATTTTCAGGCCACATCATCGGTCCAATTCAATAAATGGGATAATGGCTGTTTTTTTTTAATATAAACATCATGCAAAATGTAATGCTGCCACATGCAGAGGAGTAAATGATTAAGTAGAGATACCATCAAGATAACGAACCTTATTTCTCATCCAAATGTGTGAAATAGTAGCTCGTTAACAACGAACTGTAGTTTCTCAAACCAATAGAAAATCTATAAGAAATTATAGATAGAAAAATAGTCCACGAAAACTGCAAAAAATTACTTTTTCAGAATGTGGAAAATACCTGAAATCGCATTTCTTTTGAGGTATCGGCTAGCTTAATAGAATCCATGCAGAGCACATCTGCAGCAGTTTTAAAAAGTAATGGATACGCCACAAAATATTAAGTTTTTTTTACCTTTGCCAATATTTAATTAACTATGTGCTTTAGTTTCGTCACCTCCAAATAATGCTTTTTAATGATTTTTTATGTGAAGAATTATTGTTGCTTGTGTTTTATTTTCAAATTTTTTTTACAATAATATTAACAAATGAGTAAATCTAAATGTTATTAAATAACAATTTAATTTAACTAATTATTGATTTACTAGTAGATACGAATAATTTGATGCTTTAGTTTTGTCCGATACTGTATATGGCTTAATATAAAAAGAGCGCATTTCGATTTTTTATTACTTAACGGAAGACGGAAAAAACTAAATAAAATTTAAAAGAATAAAATGAATTAGAGCTTTTTTTGTGACTGTAAATCCGTTATTTTCAACCATAACTTAATAAATTTTTAAGGGTGATGTATATGTTGCTACAAGGCGCTTTAGTGCGCGTTGCTTGCTGCATTGCGCATATTTGGTCAATATTGGGTACCTGCGGTAAATTGACATTCAATTTAACCGATTTTTATGGTTTATGGCTTTTTTTTATTTTTAAGATGAGTAGCTCTCAGAAAAAAGTGCAAAATGTTGAATATTTGTTTTTTATTTTTTTTAATTCCATTTTTAAATTAAAATATATTACGAATTTTGCAGAAAAAAAATTTTTTTCTTAATTAATTTCTGAATAATTCCAAAACGATAAGAGATAGAGAAAAACTCTATTCAATTTTTATATTTTTATATTAGGCTATAAGTTCTATGTGATAATGACAGAATATCTAGGAAAAGTTAGTCATCCGATACTAGCTGAGTGGAATGCATTTTCGAAACCAGCTACGGTTTCATCATCAGCACTCTTTTGATCAGAGCTACAAATGTTGTGTGTAAATATCAACTATTTAACTCAGTATTTATTGAAATTTGAAATATAGAATTATTTGTTCTAATTGATTTATGTATTTCATATAACATTGAGTTAGTACGAAATCTACCAACATCTGTTTTTCCTGTATTCTTTTTGCACGTCATTACCACAGGTAATTAATAGTTGCCTTTAGCTACAGATCCACAGATGTCGCTAAAGCAATTTTTGCAATTATGCAGTTTCATTATATGTCACATGTGTTCTAAACAAGATGGTATTAGCTGAACAATGTTTTTATTTTTACACCATGCCCTGTGTTTGTTGTATTTTTAAAGTATTACATTTTGAACTTTTGTTGCACATCTTTTGGTGTTTCATTCTTGAAAATCGGATGAGTAGTTCTCGAGTTAGGATGAAATATGACTCCGTACCTGACTAATTTAGGGGGAAAAATTTGCCACGCCCATAAAAAAAATTCCTATCTGATCGACAAAAACCGGCAACGGATTTGAGTTCAGCGCATCAAAATCCATATAGTCCACATAGTTTTATTTAATGGAGGATTTTGCTGCTGAGCAGTGTTATTTTTCTTACTGAGAAGATGGGAGTGAAGGAGTTTAGATTTCCATTCAGCCTCAACTATTTTTTCTCTTCAAACTGCTTTCAACTTCATTACACAAGTTCTCAATTGGACTTAAATTAGGGGACTGAGCTGGGCATTTTAAAACATTCATATTTTCTTCTTCTAAACAGCGCCGCACAAGCCGTAAAGTGTATTTCAGATAATTGTCTTGGTAAGTATGTTCGGCGTATGGAACTATATCGTCATACATATCGTTTTCCGTCAGAATAGATTCATCACTCTTAATCATGTCTTACCAAAAACTTATCGATTGTTGTAGATTCTCTTTTTTTTAAATATTTGCAGATATTTCTATTTTAATATTTTTTGTGAAACAATTCTAGTTCTATGAGACTGCGAAGTGATAAGTTTTTGTGTGTCATATCATATGTTGTTATCATACCTTTTGCTATTCAAAAACTTTTCGTTGCACAGTTTCATAAAACGATACGTGAGCCATAATTGTGTAAGACATTTCTGTTAAAATTCTTCTAACATATGGATACAACTGCACATGCATATATATTACGCAACTTCAAACATTTTTTAAAAATTTGTTTAATTTTATGAAATTTTTTTATATTAATGTTTTTCTACGACATTGTTAAAATTATCTTATTCTTTGCATCGCCTGACTGTCACTCCCCATTACAAATTTTTATGAATTAAAAATGTCCTCATTCACTTTTCTACGAATTCCCTTATCATCTTAAAACTGAATAATCAATTTATTTTTTTTACTTTCTATAACAGTGCTTTAAAAAAAATTTGATATATTATTTAAAAACAATACCAATTTTATAAGAAACATTGGTCTAACAGAAAACATCAAAAAAATTCTGTATTTGGCGGTGTCGAATCATGAGTACCTTTCACCAATTGCAAAAAATTTACTTCCTATATATTTACATACACGTTATAAACATAACGGCAGCATTGAGTTTGTATTTTTCATGTAGGCTTATAATTACAACGATGTGGTATTTTGCTATTGTAATTTATATATTATGCACGCTATACACGTAATGCCAATTATTTCTATTATTTCTGTAATAAAGGGAACCTATTTACAAAAAAAAAAAAAAAAAATAATTCTTAGTGGGTTACTGAACCTTAACTTTTATTGAAATTAATAATTTTAATAATTATAATTAATGGTTTTAATTAAATAAAAAATTTAATTTTTATGAAAATAAAACTTAAAACAGTAATGAAAGAACAGAATTAGTTATGAGATTTTTGCTTATACCTCATATATGGGTCGACAACGCTTAATTTTTAAACGAAAATCCTATCGGATATACATATGTATCTACTTAACGGACGTTATATTATCGTGAAGCTAAGGAAAGTTGATTTAAGAAACCGCACACACAAACATTTATAGCTTCATAGACTACATTATGGGATAACAAAATGATATTATTGAAATTAGAAACGAAATGGCAAATCAAAAATACAAAATCAACAAGTGTTTCTTAAATTTCTTAAACCGTATTAAAAAGATCTCTATCATTTTTAATCTCTCTATTTCCCCATTTTTTTGTTGTTCTCTTTATTTTAATCTATCACGTTATTAGAATTAAAATAACAATTTTACTAATGAGAACTTGTTTCGAAGTAAATAGAAATGAAACAAAAAAATTAAACCTACTAAATTAAAAAATAAACATGTAAACAAAATTGCGTATAGATAAGAACAAAAAAAATAAAAAATAAGAAGAGGAGCGAAAGTAGTGAAAATGATGTAAAAAGCGCAATAAAAAACAAGTGTCACGTAACAAACGCAAAAGAAAAATTTGCGATTATAATAAAATCATTGTATAGTCTTGTCATCATTTTCATTATTCTTTTAAAGGGGCTTATGATGTGTTGAGAAAAAAAATCATAAAAAATCTTATAGGTAGAAATGTAAACATGAATATAATAGTGTTTGCACCCTGCAAACAATTTCTTTGTGCAAAATAAAAAATTTCTGAAATGCTATTAATAAGTTTGCTTTTTTTAATGACTACTTGAACTTGTTCCGCATTGCTAGCTAACACCAATAATATTTCATTTATTTTATGATAAATTCTTACATTCTAGTTAATGCAAACTTCTAATTTTAATTTAAATACCTTCTGCTTTTTGTTGTTATTAGAAACGTACCGACATCAGGGAAGGAAAATGGCTCTAATGATTTTTTACCAAGTATGAAAACAAAATGTACTTTTTAATGCCATGATGGTACCATTTTTTTAATATTTAATAATAAAAAAATAAACTCAACAAAAATGTTTATAAAAATTCAGAAGTATACAATAAAAATATATAGAAACTTAACAAAAATGTGATAAGAAATCCAGTATACAATAAAAAATATTAAATATTACATTCATAGGTACAAACGCAGAGATCGGTTATTTAACAAATTTTATTTAATTAATACTTTTAGATAATAAATTTTCTGTTATTTTAAAAATAAAGCAACAAGAATTTGTTGACTTCAATTAATTTTTTGTTTGTATCAAATTTAAAACAGTAGAAACGTGTAGTCATTTTCTTTTATTTGTTTTAGTTAGGTTTTGAAAATAAAAAACTCATTCGACGTTGGCCGATGTGGAATAGACAGAACTCCTCTTACAATTCTTGAAATATCTGGGAACATGAACTCATTTAATTCGTTTTTCATCTGTGATACTTTAGACCAAAAATAGAAAATACTTGAATCTTTGTGTTATCTAAGTTCAGTCACATCGGCTAGTGCTCTGTACTAATTATTTATTGCTTAAAAGTTTGTTTGTGTGGAAAAATTTTCACCAGTAGAGTAACTATTGAATTTGCTTCTCCCATAATAACTTTTTCTTGAGTAAACTTATCGAACCATTTTAGTACTTCATTATTAAAGTCCACCTTACATGCTTACGAATCATAAGTAAAATAAAATACATATAACAACAGCCAAGTCGAGTTTATGTACCAGGGTGGTGCCAAATTAACAGGTGATTTTCGTAAGAAGTTTGCAGTAAAGTACTTGGCAGATTTTTTTGTTGCAGACTTGACACCACCTGGTACATGAATTCACTTTGACAACAGCATTGCAACAAAAACAGAGAAGCTGACAGTATAAAATAAAACACACACAAACAAAATTTAAGAGAACATGGACAAATTTTTAAATTGTACCAAGTAGCTCGCGGTAGTACCTTGGTATCAACAAGGTCAAAAATGTACCATAAAAAGTACAATTGTATCATATCATCATATCCATCCGTGACCTACATTAACAGTGATAGTATGAGCAAAGACTATAGTCTATTGTCTTTGGTATGAGCGTAACTAGACCAATAATGGGAGTGTAATGACATGTGATTTCGCATCTCCCTCTAACTTATGAGGTTTATCGACTATTAAACACATATCTTAACTGCTCACTCTACTGCTAATTGCTAATACATATTTAAATATCACTTACACTTGACTAAACACACCCAGCAGCCTTATTCTGTTACTCGCTATCGCTAAAACTACTGGATTGAAATAAACAATTTTGATTTCTTCATATAAAAATAAGAAATTTAAAAAATTAACTTGAGCCAGTTTACAAGAATTATATATAAAATATTTTTAAAAAATTGGAGGGATGTAGGGTGGTAAACACATAATATCTGTATATTTTTTCGTTATAGGTTTAGTGGTCGCGTATAGTGATAATAATCCAATATTTCCATATTTTTCCTCTTCCACTTTAAGGGAAAAATCTAAAATAATAATACTACAAAAACATAATTGAAAAAAATTAAAAATTTTAATCATAGGCGTGAATAAATTAATTAAATTGCTTTTAAAGTTGTAAAAATTTCATATTTTAATACAAGTTTAATTGAATTTTTTCAATATTTTCGGCGGTAAAAGCAAATAAATTGTTTATTTATAATATAAATTTCACAATTGAAATCCATATTTACTTTTCTGCGATACTACTGAATATTTTTTCAAATGTTACATCGAAAGAACTAAACTGCATCAATGTACAGTCAAAATAAAACTGAAAGAATTTCAAATAATTAAATCATGCGTGTAATAATACTGTATTACCTTCGCTGACATAACTTTCAATAACAAATTTTCAATAACTTGAAATTCCATTTTTTTTTTAAATTTTTCATTTTGACTTTTTTCAAATTCTATTCAACATTAAAATAACAATCATTGGTTCATTTTTGACAATATTATGAAAATTACATTGATTTAATTCAGTGAATTAGGATGGAACCGATAGATTAATTTTTTTTTTCATTTTGACTTAGAACACTTTCATAGTTAAGAGTACATTTTTATATTGTCATCAACATTTTTATGTGCTGACATAGTTTATTTAAAAATCTTCATATTAATATTAATATGGATAACATAAGAAAGTTTGATTGGTCTATTTTATGTCTTTGAATACAATCTCAAAAATATGGCCTTTTATTGACAATATACATCAATTTAGTAAAGCAATGAATTACATGATTCACAATAAGGGAGTGTAACGAATAACGAATCATGCATTGCTTGTGTTCTACAAAAGTTAACTAACAGTCGTAAAAGTAACGAATATTGAGCGAATGGTAAGAATGGTGTTAATTCTGATTGAATAAGCAACGAATTGTAAGAGAATGGTATGAATGGTTTTAATGTTCGTTGAAAAAATTTCTGTAAATGTAACTTGTAGCTTGATACAACAATTGAACTTAATATATTTCTGGCGTTGAAAAAAAATTAAATTAAATTACCAAATAGTTTATCTTCTTTTATGCATATATGTACCAGAGATCTGCAACGAATACTTATTATTTCGTTGATTTATACACATTTATATTTATTAGAAAAGTCTTCACTACTTATACTCACTTTTAAATTTAAGGTACTTATAGTACTCATATTCAGCAACCATATGACTCGGTTGATTGCTATCGTCGTTCACGCAACATAAATGGACGATCAAAAGCAAGTATGACTCGCATACTCATTATGAAGTAATGTATTTGACCCAGGCTTGCCAGATTATAATTTAACATTCACCATGATAATTGTGGATTGTTAAAAAAAAACTAGACAATTTAAATTTAACAAAATAATACAAAAACAACAAGCGAAAATAAAGTGCTTGCTTTGATGTCTGTTTAATAGATTTAGATTTGGTTTTTGCGTATTATCGTTTAAATTTAAAAGAGCACCTACAAACGCAGTTTTTTAATTTACTGCAAAAAATTTAAACATGAAAATAAAAAACACAAAAAAACTGTTGTTGTATACCTCTTATTATAGAAGCCAACCAAAACTTAGCCTAAAGACCATAATCAGTGGCATTTATCTAAAAATTTAATGGTGATACTTGCAAAAATTGTATATGACACATTAGCGTAATTCACAATCTTGTGTATTTGCCATTGCAAATATGTTCTATTTGTGTATACTATACAAAATATTTTGCAAATGCACGAATGCAAGGCCATTTACACAAGATTGTGAATTACGATATTTTAAAATTGCAAATTTTCTTGCGGCTAAAAAATATCTTGCACTCTCCGACATGGTGTGCTGTGTTTATTCTATATCCAATTGAGAGCTTTTTATATTTTTGTTGTTGAATCAACTTGAATCTCTTTAAGAATATAAGTATTTTCTTTAAAAATATGAATCAACGTGGATATTTTTCAGAATCATATAAGTATGGGATGGTACAAGTATAGATACGACGCAGTACTCATGTTCATTGTGAGTTGTATTTATAAAGCAACGTTGTTGTGGATATGCGTACGTCAGCTCAGTTAAATTTCAATGATTTATACGCACTTGTACTCAAATTTTATGACCCATTCGATCACGATCGAAATTTTACTTGAACGATCGAGTTTGCTGTGCTTTAGGTATAGAGATTCTAATAAGAATTTTAAAATTTCAATCACGTTTTAATGCCGTAATTTGCCCCAAGGTTACACACACATGTCAACGAATACTGAACGAACGGTGCGAATGTTTTCAGTTCTTTCATAGGTATGACATCATCACAAAAAGAGATTGTTGAGAGTGCAAGCAGAAAAAGAAATGAGCATGCAAATGTTAATACACATTTTTTTGTTATCAATTAAAGGCAATACAAAAGCAATGAATTTGTGAATAGCAAACGGGAATGGTTTCATTCTGTTCTCTGATTCCTATGCATTGCATTGTAATATACAAACAAAAATATTTTCAGGGCTAAAATAACATCCTTTTTTATATTGACCATATACTTAAGTGAATTTTAAGATACTTACAAAGTCATTTGACGTAAAAATAGTTAGTGTTCAGTCACACAAATTTGAAAAATCTT
The DNA here is from genome assembly GCA_941918925.1 of Phyto melanocephala. NCBI lineage: Eukaryota > Metazoa > Arthropoda > Insecta > Diptera > Rhinophoridae > Phyto > Phyto melanocephala. The sequence continues at coordinate 46,495,694 of OW799233.1, read as the reverse complement.
CCATTTGCCAGCAGGGTATTTTTGTACGCTAATAGTATAGAGTTTGTATTTATTTATGTGTGCATGCAAGTGCATTTTTTTAAGTGTGCAATGATTGCTGTTGTTGTTTTTAAAAAAATATTGAATTGTGTTCAGAAAAAGAGCAAAAACAAACTAACAAATTGAAAAACTTCCCATTTATTGTTTATTTTCTTATGGCAAAGAGAGTGAGTGAGTTAGTGGTAGTGAATGTCATGTTTCGTTCATTTAATATTTATTTTGTGGCTAGGTTGTTGTTATATCTGTTGTTGTTATTGTGATTATCAGTAAAATTGTTTCTACATATTTATTGAATTGAATCATGAAAAAAATTAAAAAAAAAATCGCTTAAAATAAAGCTTTAAAAAATTTCAAGGAATTTTGTTTATTTGTTAATTAAAAAATAATATATTAAATAATCAAATTCTACTTTAACTCATCTTTTATTTATTTTTAGAAACCAATCAATTAATTTATTTAATACAAACTAAAAATCAGTTTAATTTTTTTATTGGAAATTGTTTTTATAAAAATACTTAGATTTCTATACAAGTAAAAAATATTAAAAAATAAATCAATATGAATTTAACACATTATATTTTAACAAACATAGTGATTTATGTCTAAACCAATTAAATACAGCTTTGGATAAAAACCAATATTTTATTATTTTGAATAATCATTTTTAACCATAATGGAGCCATCAATATTAATTGGTAAGTGACAAGAAAAATTAAATTTTAATAAATACTTTATAACACAAAAAAAAACAAAAAATAAAAATCATAAAAGAGAAATATTCGCTACGTATTTAATTTTAAGTTTATTTTTAAAGAAAATTTATACTATTTTCTTTTCAAGGAAAATATTTTAAATATTTGTTGTTATTATATAATTGAACTTAATAAAGTACTATTTATAAAATATTTCATATAAATTTTTTTAACTTTTGACATTCGCAGAAAATATATTCTTTTTTAAAATAAAACTGGAAACGTTTACTATAAAAAAAAAAAATTTGGAGTTTATATCTCTTTTTCAATCTTCTTATAGTTATAGGAATTATTTAAAGTTTTTAATACTTCTTTATATGTATGTATTTATATTCAATAGTGAAAACATGTAATGTCTTTGTTGTGTAATACGTGTTAATCCCAATTAAAATAACCACATCATTACAATTGTCTTCTAAATTTTCCCCACAATTTATTTAACCAGCTACTTAGCGATTTAAACACAGTGTGCGTTTTCATTTATTTAACTAAGTAGTTCAGTGTTTAAAAAACTTTTACCAATGTTGGGAACTGGAATGAATAAAAATAAGAACAACTAAATGTACGTCAAAGAAAATAAAAGGAAAATAATAGAATAAAAACAAATAAAAATAAAACTACAATCGTAGTGCGCTTCATTCAAAGCGATTTAAACGGTTGCGCTTGAGTGCTTAGCAATGTCAATACGAAAAAAAAAGAATTGAGAGAAAAGCCAAAATAAAACCAGTAAACTAAAGCAAAAACGTGCTGGTTTTAAAAGGCCAAAATAATGTTGGCTTTAAAGCTGCAGAGAAGTAAAGGAGTCAAATTATAGAAAAAAAAGGAAAATTATGAAACAAGCTTTGCAAAATTTTTATTTGGTGTTCTTTTTCATAAATGCAAATTTTTTTAAAGTATTTAAAAATTTCCCTTTTGGAAATTTTTTTTGGAAATTTTTTTAGGGAAATTTTTTTAAGGGAAATTTTTTTAGGGAAATTTTTTTAAGGGAAATTTTTTTGGGAAATTTTTTTCTGGCATCAATTTTGCATACTGATTATTAAGTTAATCATTTTCTTTAATCATTTTAATAAATTTCTTTAAGCAAAATTTGATTCAAATAAAAAAGTAAAGATTTTTTATGCTTAAAATTGAAAATTTGTCCTTTAGATAATTTATTTATAAAAAAAAATTAGAACAAATTAGAAAAATATATTAAAACTAGCCAAAGCAAAAACCTAAATATTATAATTTTTTTTATGGGCGTGGCATTGCCCACTTTTCTAATCACGAAATTGTAAAATCATAACAGCTCAATATGTGTGCAAAGTTTCAGAAGAATCGGACCAGTGCAAGTACCTCAAAATTATAATTGTTTTTATGGTGCCCACTTTTCTAATCACAAAATTGTAAAGCCATAATAGCTCAATATGTGTGCAAAATTTCAGAATAATCGGTCCAGTGCAAGTACCTCAAAATGATACCTATTTTTTATGGGCGTGGCACTGCCCACTTTTCTAATCACGAAATTATTTAGTCACGACAGCTCGATATGTGTGCAAAGTTTCAGAAAAATCGGTCTGGTGCAAGTACCTCAAAATGATATCTATTTTTTATGGGCGTGGCACTGCCCACTTTTCTAATCACAAAATTATTTAGTCATAACAGCTCGATATGTGTGCAAAGTTTCAGAAAAATCGGTCTGGTGCAAGTACCTCAAAATTATACCTATTTTTTATGGGCGTGGCACTACCCACTTTTCTAATCACGAAATTATTAAGTCATGACAGCTCAATATGTGTGCAAAGTTTCAGAAAAATCGGTCAAGTGCAAGTACCTCAAAATTAAAACTTTTTTAGGGGCGTGGCCCCGCCCACTTTTCTTATCACAAAATTATTAAGTCATGACAGCTCGATATGTGTGCAAAGTTTCCGCAAAATCGGTCAAGCGCAAGTAGCTAAAACTGATAACTAATTGTTATGGGCGTGGCCCCGCCCACTTTTCTTATCACAAAATTATTTAGTCATGACAGCTCGATATGTGTGCAAAGTTTCCGAAAAATCGGTCAAGTGCAAGTATCTAAAACTGATAACTAATTTTTATGGGCGTGGCCCCGCCCACTTTTCTAATCACAAAATTATTTAGTCATAACAGCTCGATATGTGTGCAAAGTTTCAGAAAAATCGGTCTGGTGCAAGTACCTCAAAATTATACCTATTTTTTATGGGCGTGGCACTACCCACTTTTCTAATCACGAAATTATTAAGTCATGACAGCTCAATATGTGTGCAAAGTTTCAGAAAAATCGGTCAAGTGCAAGTACCTCAAAATTAAAACTTTTTTAGGGGCGTGGCCCCTCCCACTTTTCTTATCACAAAATTATTAAGTCATGACAGCTCGATATGTGTGCAAAGTTTCCGAAAAATCGGTCAAGTGCAAGTAGCTAAAACTGATAACTAATTTTTATGGGCGTTGCTCCGCCCACTTTTTTCCACCCATAAACACACCCTGGTATGTGTACAACAACTTGCCAAAGTTTGAGTCCGATCGGTTTTACAGTTTCGGAGTCTATAGCTAACACACACACACACACAGAGTTTCACTTTTATATACATATATAGATTGTATGCATGAAAAGCAACTTGATATTAAAAAGTTTCTGTTTACAGATAATTTTTACGAAACTTCTGTTTATTTATATTAAATTGCAAAAAATTAAAAAATGATTTTTTTATATCTAAAAAAATAACAAATGACTTGGTATTGAATAGATCTATCTACCTAAAGAAATTTAAAAGTTTTTATGGAATAAATATTTTTGAACCTGTGTTTGCAATTCAAAAATACTTACATTAGATTGGCTGTTTGATGTACCCGCATCATCTTCATTTGCTTTATAATAATAATTTTTTGATTCAAAATAAGTTTATTGATGGTCGATATAAGCTTATCTTACCTTTTTTTGTAAGTTTCACTGTGGCCCTAACTTAATAAATTATACTAAAACAAACAATGTAATCGTTTTTTTTAATGTTTATCGAAAAAAAACGGCAGTTTTGGAGCATAAATCGGCTCTTTTACAACTGTGAGGCAAAAAATCGGCAAATATGGCAGGCCTGCTTCTAAGATGTTTAAAGGTTAATTCATTAAATATGTCTAAAAGTGCTACTAATCATAATTTCTGCACTTATATAATAAAATTGAGAAAAGTTTCCTATTTTCTGTAGAGTTTAAAAATTTCCCTTTAAGGATATTTGGAATTTTTTTTTTATATTTTTTAAAGTTTATTGAACTTTTGTTTTATTGGTTGTTGGGTTTAAGCTGGTCTATATGCATTTCACTGGCGCTGATGCCAGATCATCAGCTAAAAATGTTACAAGGTTTATTTAAAACTTTCATTAACAATATGAGAATCTATATATATAAAAGTGAAACTCTGTGTGTGTGTTAGCTATTGACTCCGAAACTGTAAAACCGATCGCACTCAAACTTTGGCAAGTTGTTGTACATATTCCAGGGAGTGCTTATGGGTGGCAAAAAGTGGGCGGGGCACGCCCTTAAGAATTAGTTGTTATTTTTAACTACTTGCACTTGACCGATTCTTCTGAAACTTTGCACACATATTGAGCTGTCATGACTATACAGTTTCGTGATTAGAAAAGTGGGCAGTGCCACGCCCATTAAAAAAAGTTACAATTTTTAGCTTTTTGCACTTGATATTCAATTTAAATTCAGAATTAAAATTATTCATTAAGGAGCGTAGCAACGCGCGCCGGGCTTTTCTAGTTTTAAATAAAACAAGCAACAAAAATAAGAACTTCCTCATAAACCCAACCAACAATTTTATTCTTTTTTATTTATGCATTTCTTTAAACAAAATATTTAACATTTTTATTTTTATGGATCTTATACAATTTCCATTACTATTGATTTTGCTAAAATAAGCAAAAAAAAAATGTTTTTATAATTCTTATAATTTCAAATTCCAATCCTTTTAAGTTGCTGTTCCTTTGATCCCTTGGTTTGACAAAAATTTATCAAATTTTTCTACTGAGATTTCCAAAATATCTCAAATGTCATGTACTACTCGTACAAACACTATTTCTAGTAATTGTTAAAACACCAAAATTCTTATTTTTGGTTTTTCTCAGCTCACAGCTTGATGTCGGTTATAAAAGACCATAAATATTTTCTCATTTGTCAGTGTGTATAGTGATTTCAAGTACTTTGTCCAACTGTTTAAGTCGCATGTTCCACGAGTTATTTTCCCTTAAAAATAAAATATACATTGCAATGTTGTGCTGCATGCTTGTCTGCAGTATGTGCAACATGTGGTGTTATGAGACCGTTTGCTCAACCATAAATCCAATAAATTGTAATACCAACAACTTTATATACACATTTATGAAATTGTTGTTTGTTTAAAAAATTTAACACATTTTTTCAATTCTATAAACAACTGATAAGGAACTTAGCTGAAATCGAAGCGGAAAGGAGGGTAAGATTAAAAGTGACACAAATGCAGACATTTCGACCAACCCATTCAATTTATTTGATTGGATTATTTTTGGTTTTTATTTTGCTTGTTGTTATTCTTCTTCTTCTTCAGAACATATAAATATAAATGTTGTTGTCATAGTCGATAAATTATAATAATTATAATACAGAAGTGTAGTGAGTGCCAATACATTTCACTAGTTTTATTTTTAATATTTACGTACGTACGTACGTATGTATGCATGTATGTAATAATATTTTTTGCAATAAGCTTGTCACATTCGATTTTATTTTTGACTCACTTATCAATGTTATTTGTATTAGCGTACTTAAATATGTATTTGTTTATTAGAATTTTTAGAATTTGTTTTTTAGAATTTTCTACTGTGGAAATTGCCAGGGAGTGCTGACTGCCATTAAGTGCTGAGGGTTGTTCGATATTAGAATTTCTAATAAGTCAAATGATAAAATGTAATAAAAATAGACAAGTTTGTGGGAAAGTAGCTAGTGGAGCTTTTTTTCATTATTTTGATGCAAATATGTATAATAAAAAAAAGAAACATATAATTAAGATTTCTTTATACAATAAATTTTGAAACTTTTTTGCTGTGGTTGCAAAATTTTTTCCAAATTTTTTGAATTTTTGAAAATGCATTTATAACGATTTCTTTAACATGTCTGCATTAATAGATAACGCCACTATTTAATTTTTATACCCGCCACCAAAAAAATGGTGGGGGTATATTCATTTTGTCATTCCGTTTGTAACACATCGAAATATCCATTTTAGACCCCATAAAGTATATATATTCTGAATCAGGGTTTGATTTGATGACGATCTAGCTATGTCCGTCCGTCTGTCCGTCTGTTGAAAGCACGATAGAGGTCGTACCGAAAAAGCTAGGGGGCTCAAATTTTGCCAGAATCTTTCTTATAGACAAGGTTTGTTTGGTATTGAAAATGGGCTAAATCGGAATATTAGGAAGAGAGTTATAGCTCGAAAAGCAAGAGTAGGTCGAAAAAACCGTGTCCTTCGAACATCGAATAAAATGGAATTGTGTCCAAACCCCTTAACGTAGACTCATGAAACTTCGAATATATATTTCCTGGGAAAAAACAATATTTTTCTCCGAAAATTGTCTAAATCTATGCATTAGGAGAGGAGTTATCGATCAAAATGTACGAAAATTTATACCGCACAGTGTATTTTTCGGTATATTTAAAAACAAAAACGTCATAAAAGCAACAAAATTGGATGTACGACTCTGAAATTTTGCAAACTTTGCTTTTTGGTGACACGCTTTCTTGTAACGGCAAATCAATGTGCCACGCCCACTTTTACGCCCACCTCCCATATAACGTTTTAACTAAAATTCATATAATTTCTCTATTAATAAAGATTTTGGAATAATAAAGGCCTATTTTGAAACACTTTAGTTGTACTCATTCGCAAAAATTACTTTGACACGCCTACTATAACGCCCACTTTTCACGTTATATACCGTTAATGAAATTTAAAAGCTCATAAAACCGCTAAAATTAGAGGTATGATGATAAATTTTGCTACGTCTATCCCCCTAGGCAATTTCATTACTATGCCCAAAAATTAAGTGCCACGCCCACTTTTCCGCCCACCTCCCATATAACGTTTTACCTAAACTTCATATAATTTCTCTATTAATAAAGATTTTGGAATAATTAAGGACTATATTGAAACACCTAAGTTGTACTCATTAGCAAAAACAACTTTGACACGCCTACTATAACGCCCACTGTCACTTTTGAATTGTGTCCAGACGCATAAACGTAGTCATGAAACTTCGAATATATATTCATCGAGTCAAAAGAATATTTTTCCCTGAAAATTGCTTAAATCTATGAATTAGGAGAAGAGTTATAGATAAAAAGGTACGAAAATTTATACCGCACAGTGTATATTTCGTATACAGTGTATATTTAAAACGTAATAAAACTGACAAAACTATATGTGCGATTCTGAAATTTTGCAAACATGGCTTTTTGGTCAGTCTTCGTTATAACGGAAAATAGATGTGCCACGCACACTTTTTTCCTTAAATTTTTATAAAAATATATTAGTCATATATATTAGCATTTATTCATCTTACACTGCACCATTTATTGTACTGTAGCTAAATATAAGATAAAGATGATAAGATAGATGACTCTACTAGCAACTACTAGATGGCATGCTAACAACTATGCTTATGTTCTCCTTAAGTTATGCTCTAATAAAAATGGGAATTTAGGAAAATTTTGACCTAAGTAAAAAAAAATTATCTCTAAACATTATAAACAATTTATTTTCATGTACTAATGGCTAACAAATTTTAAAATTATACAAAACTTATTTCGTTTGAAAATCTTTTAAAAGCAAAATGTTATAGAAGTTAAAAAATCAAAATCTTACTAATAAATTTCCCGTTTTAGAAAAATGCAGAGAATGTATGTTTTAAATCACCCTGTGGCCCTTAAAATTTAACCTTAAATTCACTTTCTTCCTCTTAAATTCATGTAAATTCTCTATGAATAAAAATTTTGGAATACTAAAGGACTATATTGAAATATCTAAGTTATGTTTATTAGCAGAAACTTTATTGACACGCGACTTTAACGGCCACTTTCATTGAAAGACTAAATTTACGAAGACATTTTACTAGCATACCGAAGTTATAATGGGTGGTTTAATTTTAAGGGTCTATGTTGATTTTGAATAAAATTATTATGAAATTATTATCATTTATTTTTATAATGATAATATTTGTATGCTTCAATTATGTATGGAACAAAATATCGGCCAAAAGGCCCCCCAACCTAGGCGGCACACCACGATCCGATAGTCCAAATTTTCAATGACACTGTTGATGCTCGATTGTTGGGCACGATGATGAGTCGAGGTTGCTTGCTCTTTTACCACGTTATCGTGAAAAATAGCAATGTTTCCCATTCAACGAACTAAGATGGCATTCACAGATGTTTTCACATTTCATACAGACCTGCTTTGCAGACATTTAAATATTTTTTACAATTCTCACGATTGTGGACGAATTCGAACGATTATGTTGACCAAAAGAATCACGAAGTGCACAAAATGCATTTTGATTTGAACGCCCATTTTTATAAAAATCTTTAATATTTAAAAGCGTTGCTCGATTGCGTATCATTCCACGGTTCAAATTGAGTTAGTCTGAGATTGAGAAATGTCAAATGAAATACAAGAAAAAGTTGAAGTTTAGATGTGGTTCACCTTAAACATGGGCCCTTCAAATTTATCCACCCTCTACAAAGAAAGTGATACATATTTTATTATAAAGAGATTATTCTATAGCGATTAACAAAATAATAAAGATTGTGCTTTAAATGTACACAAAATTGGTGGTGGGTATAAAAGATTCGGCACAGCCGAATATAGTGCTCTTACTTGTTTGTTTTAAATTTATTAATTTATTATTACTTTTTGGTTTTTTTACAATACGATTAAAAACTTTATACTAATGTTATTAATCGAGTTGAGTAATGAAGATCATTTAAACGATTTAGAATAGCAGACAAGTTTGTTTTGGCAGGATTCGAACCCGCTACAACCGGATAGGCAGAATGCATACTCTCATTCATTAATTCTAGAATATTTATTTCTATTCGAAAAGTTTGCTGTTTCTTAACTTCTTATTCTGTGTAAATTTTCTTTAAAACTTTTTTTTTTGGGGTATTTATTTTTTGTCCCATGATTTTCTAGATTTTGTTTTTTCATTTAAAAATTTCAAAAATAATTTTTTCTTTTAAGTTTCTTATTTTTATTTCTTTTTAATTTTTGCTAAATCTTTTAAATATTTCATAAAAACATATTGCCGCCAACCGAATAATTTTATTAATTTTTGACTGCGACAATAATAAGCAAAATTTCCATCAATGCACATAGGAGTCTAAGGCGAATATTTGACGAATAAATTAAAAAAAACTTCAAGTAACGTTAAAACTAAAAGTAGTCGCTTAACGTTCATAAAATTCTACATCACTGGGCAAAAAAGTAAATGTCAAACAGGTGACGGTGGTTTTGTAGTGACGCATTGAAATTAAATATTGCGATGATATTTACATCCAACACACGAAAATGCATTCCTCTCGGCTGGTGTTGGGATAAAAACTTACTTTTCAAAGTTTAAAAAATTAACTTGAGCCAGTTTAAAAATAAAATGCAGTCTATTGCGAGAGAAAACTAAAAAAATACACAGGAAATCTCCAAAGTTCCTCCAAGTTCCAAAGTTCTCCAAGTTTGCGAAATTAAATTAAATTTAGCTCAAGTAATTTTTGAAAAAGTAATAAATCTGATCATGCTCATGTATTTTTTTAAATGTTTTGCTTTGATTTCTATTCAAAATTATTTATGAAAGTGCTTTTATTTGCAATGTTAATGGAAATTCAAAACTAAAATGGGGTTTCTCAGTTCACATGGACATAATATTATTTATTGGATTCAATGAAACAGAGATTTCAGTTTAATTTTAATAGTAGATTATATACTAAATATTATTTTAGAAACACTTATGATGCTCATCGGTCCCCCCCAGAAGTTAAGAATAATTTAGATTTAGAAGTAGACTCAGTCGTTGAGTTTACATATAAAGAGAGCTTCGCGACTTCTGATAACACTTTTATTCCCGCTTTTATTGTCATTGTTTTATGTGCTTTAATTACAGTTGTGCAAATGTCCTGATTCGTTGCGCCTGAGTCACGCCTGACATTTATGTAAAACAAATGGTTAAAAGAAGTGAGAGTGCTATATTCGGCCGTGCTAGATCTTATAATACCCTTTACCGTCATATACATATGTAGGTATAATAACCACATCGTAGCTAAGCCTAGATTTTAGATTTTATGTAATATGCCTTTTTCTTTATTATTTCTGACGCCATCTTTGATTTAGGATTGTTGCACAGTTAATTGTTTTCTACTAGTCAAACCCTTTTATTTTATACCAATGTTGTTCGTATTAAATTTTTATGCTATTTTGTTTAAGACGCCATCTTGGATTTTACACTTTTTTTAAAGTTTATAAAGGTTGCCCCGGTGGACTAGTCAGTAGTGTGCTGGTCTGCTAGTTTGGGGGATGCGGGTTCGATTCCCGCTAGAGATTCTGGACTGGTCTGCTTCTCTTTCTCTTCTATTCTAACTGTTTTTATTTTTATTCTATTCTTCTCCTTATTTCTATATTAAGGCGTCACAATGGACCGTAATGGTCTCCGAGTGAGGGTGGCTTTGCACCATCCTTACCTACCTACCTACCTACCATATACCATACCCATATTGTAGGGGTTTAAAGAGACAAAGCCGTAATTACTATATTTGACACATAAATAATTCGGAATTTAATCTAGGACGCCATCTTGGATTTCGTCTTTTCATAGCAAACTTCATTTAAATACTGAAGCTCTTTTATTTGATCCTCTCGGTTGTATAGAAACTGAAAACCATCTATTTTCGTTTCTGAATTTTAGGAAAAACACCGAAGCAGTTGAACTTTGGTTGGTTTCAAACCGGTTTCTTAGTTAGAAATATTTTTTCAGATCACGGTTTACAATCTGGTATCTTAAGAGCGTTCAAAAATTATTTAAAAATAATTTGATATATTTAAAAAATTATATATCTTTTAAAATCATTTTTGCCTATAACTTTGCCGATTAGTGACCGATTTGTCCAAAATGTGTCTGTTAATTATCTTGGGGCTGTAAGATTTTAATTTATGCGGTCAAAGTAAGCAGAGGCAGTCCAGTTTATTTGTTCATATCTCAGAAAGGTGGTCCAAAAGTCACAATGTGGTTCCGAAATTTAAGAACTTCTTCGTTTATATATTTTTATAAACAATATGTTTTTTTTTTTTAGATTTTATAAACAACATCTGGAGAATAGAATTTTATTATTTAAATAAGGGACACATTCTTTTAATGCATAGAACAAACTGTCGACATTTTAATGTCAGAATTTGTCCCTCTGAAGTAATGATTTGTTGCTAAGTTCATCGTCAACACCAACATGGCACCGTAAGAGATTCGCTTTGAAACTGTAAACCACGTTCAATTCACTGCCGAACTTATATAACGTTTAGAGCAAAGTGTTAACAAAATAAAGAAAACATCTACCAGAAAGCGTGCTGTTCAACTATGAATGGCCTGTACGTCAGCATGACTCATTTAAAAAAAATTTACTTTTATTCTTATATAAGTTGCAATTGGTGGACGAATTTGGAGCTGCTGAACATCGGAATTTTTTTTGTTTGTAACCCAATCGGTGGCCAGAAATGAAATACTCTTTAAAAATATTTTTTTGAGTTACAAAGCTTATTTTTATTTTAATATGTTTGCTAATTATTGGAGCTGTAGGTTCTGTGATTCTGAAGATCATAAAGACAATCACCAACACCAATTACACCCTGCTTGTAGCATATAATTATTTTTATGAAATTTTCCTTAACCAATTCACACACTTTTGTCGCGAATAAGTTTGTAAGTCATTGATGTGGAACTCGTCTTTCACAAAGCTCTAAAGAAAAAATTCTAAATGTGTTCAATCACAAGATCTTGGAGGTGATTACCAACTACTATAGGGTGTAGTCAAGCTCCACCGACTGTAGTTTCTTACTTGCTAAAACACTTTTTTGCAGTTTTTATAGCTTTAACATAAATATGTGAAAACTCAAGGTTTTTCTATGAAAAATATTTTGAATAGCATTATACAGCTTATTTGTTCATGTACTAAGTCGATTGATTTATGACAAATATTAAGTTCGTAATAAAAATATTTGCTTTTTACGATACACATAAAATAAATTATTTATAACTTATTGCTTACATTGATTTGGAGTAGAAAAAAAAGAAGAAAACATTAACGCAGATACAATATGAAACAAAGTAACAATAAATTCAACAATCTGTATAAACATGTTACATTGATTTTTCATACAAAAATCATTTTTAAGTCTTAACTAAGTGCCTTTACTTGCATTTTGAAATTGATACAATTACACTCCTCAAAATACATTCAAAGCCACTTGGTCATCCACTATCTATTTTATAGATTATTTTTGCAAATTGTTTTTGTTTTCCACTTTAAAAATAACAAATAATGGCAACATTTAATGTAGATACATATTCATTAAATGTCCACAACCACCATAACTTTAATGACAACGAAAAAACAATAAAAATAAATTATGATCTAAGATACCAGACACCAAACTAATTGAACAAATTATGCTTTAATAAAGAACAGAATGAAAGAAACAAATAAATAAATAATAAAACCGAAATATAACTGGGTCTTTAACCATTAATTTACAAACATTTAAAAAACAACGGCAACAGCAGCAGAAACAACCCATTCATGTTCATAATTCTGCATAAAGAGTAGAAGTTAATTTGAATTTTAATACATCATTTATTTTATGGCAGACTGTGACGATGACGAAGATGATGGTGATCATCATTTTCACTGTCGTTCATGCAACAGTCTTTCTATAGTGAGCCCTGTTGATTGTTGTTCTTTTGGCTGTTAAAAGTTAAAGAAAAACTACATTTATTACTGATAATTACAAACAAACAACTACTTATAACTTACACTCTTTCGGAAAAAGATGCACGTCATCATCATCATCAGCGTGCATGCCTCAATGCAAGAATGAATGAGAAGACAATCAAACAAACCACTATCACCACCAACACCGCCCCCACCACTGCCAGCAACATCACTAAATAATTCAAGCACAGCAACACGTTCCATCAGTCAAAAACAACAACAAAAGTAGAGAAAAAACGAGTACGAAAGATTAAACTGAAATGAAATGCAAGGATAAAGAATTCACCGAAAGAATAACGATATAAATACAGAATTAAATGAAATAACTCTTCTTCTTTCCAAACCTTAAACAACTGTAAAACCAAGAAAAAAAAATTGTGTATGTGTTTAAGAGATTAAGACGAAGCTTGAGAATCACCTACAGAGGAATAAGGCATAATAATTTCGTTTTTTTTTTAACTAATAGTTTTTAAATCTTATGATTCTTCATTGTAACAAAAGTCTGGGGTCTTTAGCCAGAGCAGAGACATTTAATACTTTAGAAGATAAGTAAAAGACTCTCGAATCGGTTTCTTATTTACGCAATAGACTCTTGCATTTATCTGTGATCCTTTGTCATTATAAATTATAATTCTGAAACTTTCTGAATAAGAAAAGACTACCAAATCGTATGAAATCCAAACACATGAATTTCATAGTTGTCTTATATACACATGTAGGGGGAATATCATAGTAGACCACTACTATCACGGGTCCCTTTTCGACCTTCTTCCTTCGCTCCTCAGTGATTTCGTGTCCACCGATCAGCACACCCTCAATCACTGAGTCCCGCGCCAAAACCGGCGTTTGCTCTGGACTAGGAAAACGATTTCACACTGCCGACTGGTGATTGTCGACAATCCTCATCGCACAGTCCTCTGTAATCGCCAGCATCTCTCTCAGACTTAGGTCCCCCATCGCACTTACACTTAATGTGTACTTGCCTGTGATCCTTAATCTTCCGCTCGCCAACGTCGGACACTCGCATACTACATGCGCTGCCGTCTCGGCATCCTCCAGGAACATTATACAAATATAATCATCCACGATCTGCATCCTCTTCAGATGATATTTGAAGTTCCCATGTCCTGTAATCCACGCAGTGATCCAGCTCATCGTACTCCGATTAAAACCGAGTATCTTCACTGCACCCCTGCCAAGTGGCTCCCTGAGCACCATACGAGCCTGCCTACACGTGGTTCCTTCCATCCATCTTCGCAAGTCCTTAGAGTTTACCCATTGAAAGATCTTCACCCGCACTAACCCATTGCCCCGATCAGTTCTGGGTTCCGGTCTCATAGTTGACTTAATCATACTTGAATAAAGAATTGAATTGATCTGACTTAAAAGCCAAATAATGCATTGTTATCCTTCTTCAAATCTCAGATGATTGCGATCAGTGTTTATAAATAACTAAATTAAATAATTTACGTCAGTTCCAAGAAAATTAACTGCGAATATTCCTTTGCAAATGTAGAACACATGTATTAACAAATACAGACCGCTACGATTACGGGTCTGTTTTCGCACCCTTTGGTTTCCTTCTAGTCGTATTGATGCATGTGATATTACAAGCTCTTGCATTTGACCCTTGCGACTAAGGGTTTGTCAACGTTCCACATCGCAGAGTCGTTCGAATTTTCAGGCTAAGATCCTCTATACCATTCCTATGTACTTATGCGCATTCCGGACCTCTTTAATCCTCTAGTTTAGAGGTTTTTGAAAATGGTGCACCTTTTCTGCCTATCCTGTGCTGTTATTTTGGCAATACGCCATCTAAATCATTTGCGACCTAAATGTTGTTCACTGAATCTTGTTAAGTTGTTCTTCTGCGTTCACTTTCACTTGAGTCTAGCTTCCAGAATTATTTTTCACACTCAGCTGTCTGACGTTCTTGCAACGTTCCCACACTAACTCATTTTGGAGCTATTCTTTTAATTTGTAAGGGTTTTGTTATTAATTGTCCTCGAATCATTTCGTTTGTAATTTTGACCCTTCTGGTCTTTCTTAAGTATTAAATTTCAACCGCTTGAATTCGACTTTGAGTTCTTCACGTAGGTTTCCAATGCTCCCATCAATATGTGGGGCCAGTTACGTACGTTAAATTGTACATAGCCAGTTTTGTTTTGGTGCATACCGCACGATAATTTAGGAAGTTTTTGGTTAAGATCTGGGAATAATCCTTGTATAATTTTCCATCTCCACTAAACCCAGATAGCAAAACTGTTTTATCTTTTTGAGCACGTTCTTTCCAATTTTAATGCAGTAGTCGAACTTCGTTCTGCTTACTTTCCTACTTATACGAAATCTTGTGTTAGATATTTCATCTATCCACAAATTTTTTTCTGCCTAAGCTCCTTAGCCTAATTCCAGCTCGTGCTGAATATTTGCACACAACTAACGCTGCCATATTCATCTTTTTATCAAATTTCTGAAACATTATTATTCTCGATCTTTAACATATGACATTTAACAGATGATATTTTAAATGTTAACATCTGTAACCAACGCAGTCGTACAACCTCTATGGTCCTCTAGGCATAGATCTTTAAAACATCTAGTTTCGAAACACAGATCCTTTTCTTACAAGTTCTTCTGCAGCTTCATATCCAACTCTGTTCATGTGTCACCTAACACACCGAAGTACACCTACTAATATTCAAAAATCATTTTAGTGCCAGTCTAGAGATCAAATCAATCTATGGCAAACAATTAATGAGCCCTTAGTTACCAAGTTCACTAAAAATTGTATGCCCTTATACTCATCTTACTAATAGGTGATCCAATTGCTGTACTTACTCAAACATCTCCGATTGGTATAGGAACACATACCGTGTCGGAATTAAAATTTTTTCCAAGTGCAATGCGATCGTTTGTACTCGTACTTTTGCTTGATAATTAAACTAACAAAAATCACCAAAATGCTTTGGAACGGAGTAAGCATCTTTAAACTGCTACCACATTTCAGTCTGACGAATGCCGACGTAATCTTAGCGCATTTGTACTCTAAATAAAAAATTACGTTTTTTTTTAAACATATATTCTAAAGATCTGATACAAAATACGATATAACATTCATATCCTAAACTTTGGGGCGTAGGGCATTCCAAACTCACACACGCACGCACAAAATTTAAGTCATACAAGAGGAAGTTAATTTTTTGTTTCGCATTTCTTGCCATTGCTTCAACAAAAATTCCTCCCAGCACATGAAAGTTGATGATGAAAGTTGACTGCTTACCATACTTAAGCTTTGTACCACTGCCATATGCATACTAACAAATATGCAGTTGTAAACGAACAAGGATGATAAATGTACAACGAGAAGAATAAGAAAAAAAATGTTTTTTCTTGTTCTTATTCGCATTAATAAATTCCACAAAAAGAGGAAAAAAACAGGGATATTTTTGATAAATTTCAAACATTAGTAACCACAAAAACTATAGCAAAAACAAACAGTATTTTTTACCCTTAAGAATTTTAGAAAAAAAGGTCACTGTACACAAGACATGCATTCCTAATCCAGCCAAAATAATAAAATTTGTTTTAAAACTTTTGAAAACTCCCAGTACATACAGTCTTGTAAGAACGTACTTATATATTGGCTTGCAAATCGTTTTCTTTTTTTAAAATGTAAATCTTTTCCTTTATTATTGTAATGGGGTTTAAAGTACAACAAATATTGTTTTTTTAGTTTTAGCAAAAAGGAAAGTTTAATGCAGAAGGAGTTGCTCTAAATAACATCTCTTTGAAAAGGAAAAATCGATGAAAGAAAACGATGCGTGACAGAAATCAACCATAATTGGTTAATTGAGGCTTATTAATATGGAATCAGAAGTTTTGAATCGAGGGCCGTACTGTGGTGACAACGGTTCTTCTAATTTGCACAACTATTAATTAGAGCAAAAGATCCAAGTTAAAAGATATATAAAACAATAATGTTATTCAAGACAGCGGTTTAAGCACTTTAACTAAGAGTCCTGCAAATATTTATTATTGAACTTTAAAACTAACCCCCCAGGATTAGATATGACTCGCAAAATGCATGCTGACTTAATCGTAATCAATCCACATTGTATATCAATCGAGCTTTCTGTTAAACAAGCGTAATGTTAGGTAGGTAGGTAAGGCTGGTGCAAAGTTACCCTCACGCCTTTACTCGGAGACTACTACGGTCCATTGTGACGCCTTAATAGAGAGAAGAATAGAATAAGAATAGAAATATTTAGGACAGAAGAGAAAGAGAAGCAGACAATTGCAGAGTCTCCGGCGGGAATCGAACCCGCAACCCCCAAACAACTGACTTGTCCTTTACTGACTAGTTCACAGGGGCACTCTAAGCGTAATGTTAATCAGCTCAAAGTTTAGTTGGGTCTTCTAATACGGGATTCAATTTTAAATGAAACTAGTATTTCATTAAGGATGATAAACAATATTAGCCAAATGGCCGCCAATTCAAAAATTAACACGGCCAGGTAGCTTTTTATGCAAAAGAGCGATTATATCGGTTTTTTGTGCGGGGCATGTCACCGTCTTGCTGAAAATAAACGTCGCTCACATCAATATCTTCCAATTCTGGTCAAAAATGTCTTTTGTGGAATGTGCAATTCTAAAGGTCGACGAGAAATACCAGTATTTTCTTCAACACTATGGTCTACAACAATATTCTCAACTGTATTCGAGCGACGTCCACGAGTTTTATTCTTCACATAACTAAAGACATAATTAGTTTGAACATTCTGGCCGACTTCCTAAACGCAAGTTGCAATGCATATTTACAATGCATACACTTCGTAAACGCATATTTAGACTTTCCAGCAATGTCCAATGTTCCTAATCGTTTGGCAAATCATTTTACTAAGTATCAGCTGTCAAAATCGCACATCATTTTTATTTTGTATGCAAACATTTGAGCTGCAATGGCTGAGTTAGTATTTTCTTTGTTTATTTTTAATAAATTATTTATAATTGATAGAGTTTATTTAAATCACAGAGTAACTGCCGTATTCATAAAAATTATTTTAGGTTTATTAAGGGCTCATTTGACAGATGTTGTACAGAAATTTGTCAAATAAGCTCAATAAACCTAAAATATTTTTTATGAATACGGGCGTAATAATTTAAATAATTAAACACTTTATATTGCAGAGACAAAAAGTGGATCCATGAGCGTTCCTAAGTGCCGATAAAATGCAAAAAAAATCTCTGCAACGCAAGGTGTCACTTAAGACATGTTTAGCATTGCATACGCATTTTTTTAAATTATGAATTGCAACTTGCGTTTAGGAAGTCGGCCTCTGTTTTGAATCAGCTGTTCTGTTTCTGTTCAATTAAAAATCTGTATGAGTGGTTTATTGTTCTTTTTTCATTCTGTTCTGTTGCGGACAAATCTGTAGAAAATAGAAAGAATTAATCGTTAAGTGACGGTCATTGAGAGCGAAACAGCTGATACTTAGGTGCCTACATATATTTTAAAGGTGGCTGCAATAGAGACACTCTCTTTGCTTATAGATAAAATCTGACACTACAATGTATGGACTTTGACAAGAAAAATATACAAAAAATATAATTGGCTTGTTTTTTTAAGATTACCTCGTAAATTACGGGAGATGAGTTTCTATAGAAGAACTTACTACAAAAATTAAACAACAAATTGGCACGTCACAGAACGATAACAGAGTGTAAAAACTACTGAAGCCTTAATTTGTTCCAACACTTCAAATCATTTCATCAGTTTCACAATTACTAAAATATTTTTAATTTCTGCATTAACATTTAAAATTATTTAGTTGTAGTTAAATTTTTTTCTACGCCACACAAAAAACAAAACTTCAAACATTTTTGTTTAGCTGTTGCAATTAAAAATAATAATTGAATTAACTTTGTTACCACTACGTGTAACAAGGCAATAAATAAAGTCGTAATGTCAAGAAGCGTAATGAGGACTTTGTTGAATTTGCCATGATTTAATTTATTTATGCAGGGATGGAAAATTATATTTTAATTTCGGCATTGAAATATTAACTTAATTGTGCTCTTTTGATAACAAATATAGTAAATTACCTTATAATTATAACCTTTGTCATAGGTTCCACATATGTATATTCTTTTCTCAAAGTTTATTAAACTAAACTGAACACAACAACTTTCCCATCCCTGATAGAAGAATATGCCTTGGCAGAAAATATCTAAGTAAATGTTGCTTTGTTGTAGCAATTCGCCGTTTTAAAAATACTCCGTTTTATGAATACGCCGTATTCGGCCGCAACATCGAGTTTCGAGTATTTATAAAACCGGTTTTGGTTTTATTCGAAAATTCGATTTTTAAAAACCGACTAACCGATATTTTACTATTATAATTATATATAATTCCTGTAAAAAATTGAGAAAATAGTGAACAAAAATTTTAATGTCAGGACTTTTAAAACAATCGTATAAAAAGGATCTATCTTAATAGCTCCCTTATGGGAAATGATTTGTCGTAAAGGGTGTGCTTAAAAAAAAAATGTAAAATCATGGAAAATAGCTTAAACGATTCTTCTAAACAGACAGCAGAAACAGCATGACATATCGGTTTCTTCTCACTTAATTTACATAAGTTCTATGACTTTTTTGAAATGGAGTTCGGTTCATTAATTTAAACATATGATCTCCACTGACAAGATAACATTAGAATCATTAGTACTTTGACCAAATTCACTTACTTTATCATTAGTTTAACCCCTGCAAATTAACTTCTTTGTCATGTTGTTCTTTTTGCTGGGGTACATTTCTAAATTGTTTTTCAAGCCAACAAGCAATATTTATTAATGGAGGGTGAAATATTTAAAAATAAAAGAATAGGTAAAACAACTAGTTAGTTAAACTGTTACAAAATAAAAAAAAAATAAAAAATGACCAAACAAACAATAGTTAACCAAAGAAAAATACCAAAGCCGGTCGGTTTCTTAAAAAAGGCAAAACCTGTTAACCGGTTTCCAGTTTTGCGTTTGAATACTTTCGTTAGCACAAGTTAGCCTTTACATTATAGGCAAGTTTTAATAATGGATCTAGGGGGAATATCGAAACAGTCCACTGCCATTTTATGTCCCCTTCGGAACCCCTTTACACCCTAATAATTGTATGCCTACCAATCAGCATTCTTTACCTTATTATTAACACCGGCACTTGCTGTAGACTAGAAAACTATTTGACATTGCCAACTAGTGATTCGTAATCACCCTCATCTTCTTCAGACTTTGGTCTCTCATAAAAACCATACTTTATGTGTGACTTTTTGTAATCCTTAGTTTTCTACTTAAAAATGCTATACATTCACGTACTACACGCGCTGCTATCTTAGCATCCTGCAGTTATATTCTACAAATATTATCTTTGTTCTGCATATTTTCTTAGAAAACATTTTCCCCATAGCTAACTTGGTAATCTAGCTTATCGTACTCCAATAAAGTCCGAACATCTTTACTGCCTTAATTTCACGAGGGCCTTTCAACACCATACGAGTGGGTCTACAGGCAGTATCCGCCACAAATATTTACAGGTTCAGAGTTTACCTATTTAAAGGCTTTTGCCCGCACCAACTTATCACCCATGAAAATTCTCGGTCTGGTTTACAGAATGTTGCCACACATTCCCTCTTCGCAAGCTCGTCCACCGATCCAATTCCAACTATGATTACATGTCACTTAACCCTAGAGTACAAACCTTCATTAATTCGTCGAGCACATCTATTTAATTACTGTTTTTCTTCCCATTGCTTGCTTCGATCACAATTACATTTGATATTGCGTTAGTTGGTCCAATGCTTATGCTATAAGCACTTTTAATTTATATACACAAAGAAAACGTTATCGGTTGTGGGTACCGCAATTGTTGCCAATCGCATAGTTTAGATGTGATAGTAAAATTTTACGGTTACATCTACAGAATCTCGTTGCGGAATATAAATATGTAGTCAGCACAAATAAATTATGATTCTTGCAATAGATTGCAGGAACTGAACCATTCGATTGGCAATGAATGTAATTTTCTGTGTTCTGGTTGTGGGATTCCAATAAGATCGATTTTGTAAAAAAAAAATTTTAATTTATAAGAAACAAGTTCAAGAAAAACCCGTTGCCGAATTGTTAGAAATCGTTAGTTGCAACGGATGTAAAATATAATTAGTATTCTAGGGTTAAACCACATGAGCATCTCCACATTTGCAAAAGCACACCTATTGAGCAGTACAATACACTCAAGCATCATAGGGAAGTTAACATCCATCTCTCACAAGCTTTTCTAAACAATGAGAATTATCTTGCTATGGCAAAAAAAAAATGAAAGCAGCAAGCGCTTTAAGCTTTATTCCGTTTAGAGCTAATGCTAAAGTGACAAGCCTCAACAAGAGCGTCCACGATGTCTGGTGAACAGTTATGTTCCTTTACGCTGTGTTATAAAACCCACTATGCGAAAACATAAATGAAGATAAAATCGTCGGATTGACCTGAAAATAATTTAAAAAACATTACCTTTTATTACTTTTTCATTACAAAAATAACAGTTGTTTTGCAGTCAATGTCACCACCTAGCGCTATGTCAAAATCAAAATTACCAATATAAAATATTTTTGCATGGAAATTTTTGAAACCTATAAAACCCAACATTAATCTAATGTAAATGTTTCTAAGAACAATTTTTGTACGCCACGTGTTAAAAATAAAATCAAACTGATTATATTCTGGATTACTTAACGGCTAAAAATAATCAATTTACTGCTTATTATGTCTCACAAAATGTTGTGAAAATGTTCTACCACAAAAAACTGCAGGAATTTACAGAGATTGCACAATCGAAGTGACCATTGACTCTGTTTAACATGCGATAGAAATAAATTAGTATCTCACTCTCATTTACACCATACGTAAATGTATAGATGTAAATACATACATACATACATACACACATACATATATTTGTATTTAAACCACAAGCAAAAACTTCCGCAGCATTTGTTGTTGGCGGTTAAATTTGTTTTTTTTTTGTATTTTCCTAAGTCACGCATGGTCAGCATTAAATTTTATAAAATTTTTTGTATAAAAACCACTAGTATTATATATATGTTTTATTGTCCAACATACGTACATACATACATACATGTTGCTACAAAGCCTTTGCTGACGTTACTGTAACTGTTGTTGCTGAGCGCTGCTGCTGTTGTTGATGTTTTAGCTTTGAGCGAGGGCGTTAAATGGCAAAATGCAAATGTGGTTTAAACAACTTTTAACACTTTACTTGATTGTCTATATATCTGTCTACCCGTTTGTTTTGCTGTCTATTTGCTAACACCATTATCATGGGGGCAGGGTGTAAATGTGAGTCTGTATGCCAGAATGTTACTTTTATTCAACTAAGTTTCTTTAAGCGGCGATAAATATTTAAAAAACAAATTTAATCAAAAATTTTTTAAGTAAAAAAGAAAAAAATATCTGCAATCAGTAACAATGTGATTTCTCCACCGGTATACAAGATAAGGAAACACATGTATTTCGGTTAAATATGCTTAAAGTTTTAAAGGTTTTTTATCTTTTATCTCTGTTTTTTTTTGTACTAAACAACTTTAACTTTTGTAATAGTTTAGTATCGTTTATGGTATTTAAGTCGATGTTAAAAATGTCTTTATTTGACTGAAGGATTTTGTAGAGTTAAGTTTTTGCATGAGGCGAGTTACGAAGTACGCGTGCCTTATAGGGACTACTTTAAGTGAAGATAACTAATCGAGAATCGTATTTGGCTTGTAATGTAAAAAATTAAATTTTCTATAACTTTTCTTCATTTCATTGCAGAGCAAATAAAGAATTTTTAATTCGTTTTATCGGTGATCAATAACATTAATTAAGAATTCATAATTAAGTGTTTTATATTTCAAATGACAAAGTTCGTTTAAAACAAAAGCATAAATAATGTGTTTAAAACTAGCAGAACCCGTCACGCTTTACTGGACCCAACCAAGTTTTTGCAAGTTTTGTATTCATTAGGAATAGGATAGATTTTAATATTATCCCCCCCATCATTTGTTCCGTATTCAATAATTGCCGAAAATAGTATTTAGTTTGTATGAGAGTATCACCGATCTCCGATCCTTATAATGTTTAGTTTTAATTAGGTAATTTTTATCAAAAGTAATTCTTACTAAGTTTAAATCAAATCGAGATTACAGTTTTCCCGAAAAAGTAACCTTATGTCGAAGCCTATTACAGAGAATTTAAAGCCTATAAGATATAAAGTTCTGCAGATATTCCACAAAGTATATTTTCTTTATAAAGAATGTACCATGCCCCCCTACTGCGATCACGTTTTATTGAAATTGGAAAAGATAAATATTCAACACACAAAGTTTTAGGATAATAGATGTAATAGTTTTCTAGTTATCTCATAAAATGTGTTTATTCTTTATGAAGGTGCCACGCCCACTGTTATTTTCCAGCTCAGTTTAAGCTCAACTATGCCGGCTGTTATTATAATATACAAACTTTATAGACTAAATGTTAAAGAACTCTGCATATACGGCGAAATTTGTTCGAATCGGTCCAGCCGTTCTTCGATTTTATATAAATACAAACAATGTTCTTAACTCTAAAAATGGGCGTGAACAATTTTTCCTTCCATAAAAATCTAAGACTGAATATGATAAACATTTCAAAAAAATGAGCGAAATGGGTGTAGCCGTTCTTCAGTGATGCGACTACCAACGAACGACATTTGATTTTTATTTAGATTAATTCTGAAAATTTTTAGTCGCTTCGTTCATTACTTTTATATAAAAAATATATCATTTTTATAGATTTCAGAAAATGCTTTTTTGAGTTTCAAAAGTCTTGTAAAATAAATTATCTTCGTTAAATGCGTCAAACAATTTTTATAAATTTATTTAATGGAATTTATGTTCGAAAAGCATTCCAACTATTAAGCAACATCATAGTTTTTTAGGAAACCCGTTGATCAGGAAAGCAATCTACTGACATATCGATATCTTCGTGTACAAGTGTATCAAATACCTGTTAGTACTGAACTAACACCGCATTACGATCCTGTGGATACCATGACGTTCACTGAAAATAAAAATCTGTTTAATGATATTCGAAGGCATTAAGATGACTTTTTCCAAGGCGCTGAAGAGAATGACACTCACATGGAAGAAAGTTCACACTTGTAATATATCTCTTCGGCCCTCTCATGCGATAAACAAAACAAAGTCTCTTCTTAAACTCGGAAGAAATGATATATCACTTGCAGTAGGAATACTCACAGCTTGATTGGGTAATTTTGTGTTTCACAATGACTATTGCAAAACATTCTCTCTTTTAACTAAGTTAGGTTAGGTTGAAAAGGAGGGGCACTAAAAGCACAAACCCACTACAGGTATACACTTATGCCCAGTTGGCATGTTGTGCGCTCCGTATGGAAAACGGAATTCCCAAACAAAAACCATAAACATAATTCCCCATAAATAACGGACTAGTCCAAAAACCCAGACCCCTCAATGGAAATTCTTATGGTACTCCAGTTCGAGTTCCCCTGGTATTCCAAGTTCGGTATAGTATCCACTGTAATCTCTGATAACTAAGTTACCATATTTTCATAAAATTTCATAACATTTCGCTAGTAAAAGTTCATGTTTTTTCAAATCAAGAATAGAAGAAAATCAAACAAAAAAGACTACTTGAAGTTACTGTCGTACTGTTGAAGTTACTGTACTGTTCATTATATGAATTGCTTTTCTTAACAGTAATTTTGCGAGTTCTTTTTTTAAGAAGCTAGCAGCCAATTGAGGTGAACTTCGCAAGAAATAACCAAATCTTCAAATCAATTAGGCAGGAAATTTATGATGAGTTTTGCTTTGTAGTACGCGCTTTCGTCGTACTGGAATCCAATCGTGCAGATTCATATCGTTCAAATCGGACTAAAATATATTATTTTGATATGATATATAGCACGCCGCGTAGCAGCAATGACCATGATTTCGAATAAGTACTTAAGAATTAAAACTGCCGTCAAGTCAAGACTGCACCAATCAGTAAGTTTTAGTAAATGCATTACCATCTTATAAGCCTCGTATGCATTAGAAAAAATATTATTGTATAGACAATTTTAAACAATTTTAACAAAAAAAAAAGTTGTATTTTTCTCTTTATTTATTTTTTTAGCTACAACTAATATTTAGTTTTTTTTAATAACGACAATTAATTTTAGCATTAATATTTTAGTGCCTTATTGTTTAAACGCAAGTTCGTTGAAATGTGCAAGTAAAATAACATATTAAGACAAAAATTAAAATGCGCACTCCATTTAAGACAATAACTTTCTTCAACGTTCATAGTCACAGGCACACTGACTGACTGACTGACTGACTCATCACATCAGCTCTTTTTGTTGCACACACACACACACAGACACATCCAATACAATTGGGATTGTCTGGCAAAAATATTGTTGACAACAAAATGTTGTCGCGGTATAAATGGATGAAATGCTTGAATAGCTAAAAGTCTCTACAATTTTGAGTCGTTGAATACGGCTTAAATTAATAGAAATTTAAAAGAAAATAAAACGAAAGGCCTTATGACATACATGTACTTGTTGTTGTTGTTGTTTTTGTTTGCAGCAGTTAACAAAAAAATATGTTTATTTTTCATATATTTACAAAGTGAAAGAAAATAACTCGTCCCTCTAACAAAGTGACATTAAAAACAAATTGCAATTAGTATTTATTTCAATAAAATAAGGCAGTGTCTTAAAACTTTAGTTCAACGTGTCTTTTATTATAAAGTAAAGGCATAAAGTATAAATGCACCACTAATTTCTTGAATTCACAAACAGCAGTTTACTCAAGAAATGCCCTGACATTAACAATAATAAAAGACAATATGATGGTACTTATGAAGTCAATTAAATGATGGTTGTAGTTGTTTTCTTATTCATATTTATTATGTTGTATATTTTTATACCCTTCACACAGTGAAAAAGGGTATATATAGGTTTGTCATTCCGTGTGAAATTTCTACAATTTTCATTTCCGACCCCGTAAAGTACATATTTTCTGAAAGCTTATGAATAGGGGAGTCGATTAAGCTCTGTCAGTCTGTCCGTCTGACCGTCTGTCCGTCTGTATGTTGAAATCAACTTTTTGAAGCCCTCCGACATAGGCTGGTCCCGGGTAAAGTATTAAAATATCAGAAATATTCGGGAGTAGATCGGTATTCAAAATCAGAAACATCGGTACATAAACAACTGAGATATGAGCAAAAACCCACGACCACCTCGATTTTTTTTTCACAAAAACAACATTACAACAACAACATACATAAATACAAACATGTATACTGGTTAGAGAAAACGTGGCATCGAATCCCAGCTGAGCCAAAAAATTTTTTTTTTAAATTTTTTTCAAATTTTTTTTTTTAATTTTTTTTTATTTATTTTTTTATTTTTTATTTAATATATTATTTATATTTTTATTATTTTTTTTTTAATTTTTTTGTTAAATTTTTGTTTTAATTTTTTTTAAAATTTTTTTTTTTTAAATTTTTTTTTAAATTTTTTTTGTATTTTTTTTTTGTTTTTTTAACATACATACGTGAATTTATAATTTTACAATGGGATGTTTTTATATATGTATGTTTTTATATGTATGTACGTATTTCATATGGGATGAATGGTGACACAAACTACTGTTGTGAAGGGTATAGAAGATTCGGCACGGCCGAATATAACGCTCTTACTTGTTTAAGTTGCCTTTTAGTCGTATCAATAATGAATGTAATACAAAAAAAATAAATAAATAAAACATAAATATTTAATAATGAAAACTGAAAACTGGATTCAGTTTGATCATTTTTCATTATTATCTTTTTGTTTTTTTTCTTGTATTGGTACAAGATAAAATGTGAATTCAATAATAGATCAAAAGAAAAACAAGACAATTGAAGAAAATTGTTTACAAAGAATCGAATATAGAAATTTTTATAAACAGCGAGTTTATCAGAAATTGCTTAGAGGACTTGACTAGAGAATTAATTAGTGATTGGAGGATGATCCGAACTTTGTAGAGATTTCAAACGTTTGTTTTTCCTAATGAAAATTTTTATTTGTTACCATTTCACTTCTATTCTTTTTGGCATCGTCAACGACGTTTTTTATCAGTTGTAAATTCGTATTACCGATGACAATAACACCATGCTTGGTATTCTGTAAGAAAATTTGACGTTGATGTTGCCTTTGATTTTGTCCTTGCTATTATACCCTTCATTTTGAGTATTGTGTTTTTTAACAAAAATTATGCAAAAAGAATAAGAGTAAAAATATCTTGAGTACCTGGGGACTTCGAACTGGAAATTCATACGGAACTACATTGAGGGGACTAAGTTCTTGAGCTAAATAGTCCGATATTTATTTATTGGGAAATTTTGATTACTGTTTTTGTTTGGGAATTCCGTTTCCCACATGGAGCGCACAAAATGTCAACTGGGCATAAGTGTATACCTGTCATAGGTTTGGGCTTTTAGTGCGCCTGTTTTTCAACCTAACCTAACCTTAAATATTCTATAAAAATGGAAAAAATTTAAATTACCAATCGATAAACAGACAGCGTCGTTTTGAAACAGTACAGGGAGTACAAAATTAGCATTGACATTGTATTAAAGTGATGATGTCTCAAGTACCGAAGTCATGACTTCTTACACCAATGGAAAGAACATAATCAACACACTTTATCACAGCCATTGAATGATCAAACGCAACTAAATCCTCAAAATAAAAAATTTTTTGTTTGTTGGCAAATTTAAATTTATTTTTTTATCTAAAGCAAAGAACAAGCCAGTACAAACTAGTAAGAGCACTATATTCGGCTGTGCCGAATCTTTTATACCCACCACCAATTTGATGGACTTTTATAGCACAACATTTATTATTTTGTTATTAACAGTAACCGCTATGGAATAATCTCTATACTAAAATATATATCATTTTCTTCGCATAACTTCGATGTGTTTGTAAAATGTTTTCGTAAATTTAGTATTTCAATGAAAGTGGGCGTTAAAGTAGGCGTGTCAATATAGTTTCTTCTAATAAATAAAACTGAAATATTTCAATATAGTCCTTTGTTATTCCAAAAACTTTGTACATAGAGAAATTATATGAATTTAAGGTAAAACGTTATATGGGAGGTGGGCGTTAAAGTGGGCATGTCACCTAAACTTTCTGGCAAAACATTGACATTGACTAGAAGTATTATATAGCAAATTTCATCATTATACCTCTTATTTTGTCGGTTTTATGAGCTTTTTAATTTCATTAACACTAGATAACGTGAAAAGTGGGCGTTAAAGTAGGCGTGTCAATATAGTTTCCGCTAATAAATAAAACTGAGATATTTCAATATAGTCCTTTATTCTTCCAAAAATTTGTCGATAGAGAAATTATATTAAGATTAACCGTTATATGGGTGTTAGTCGTTAAAGTGGGCGTGTCACATTTTTTTCCGTTTGAACAAAGCCTTTGACTTAAAAGCAATGTTTGCAAAATTTCAGAAACGTACATCAAATATTGTCAGTTTTATTAGATTTTAAATTTTTAATATACTGAAAAATACACTGTGCGGTATAAATTTTCGTACATATTGATCTATAACTGCTCTCCCAATGCATAGATTTAAGCAATTTATAGAGTAAAATATTGTTTTTACTCAGAAAATATGCATTCGAAATTTCATGGCTTTACGTTAATCCGTTTGGTCACGATTCCGCTTTATTCGATGTTGGAAGGACATGGTTTTTTAAACTATTCTTGTATTACGAGCTATAGCTCTCTTCCTAATATTCCGATTTAGCCCACTTTCAATACCAAATAAACCTTGTGTATAAGAAAGATTCTGGCAAAATTTGAGCCCCCTAGCTACTTCGGTCCGACCTCTACCGTGCTTTCGACAGACGGATCGCTATAAAATGAAACCCCAATTTAGAATATATATACTTTATGTGGTCTAAAATTGATATTTCGATGTGTTACAAACGGAATGACAAAATGATTATACCACTATCATTTATACCCCGGGTATAAAAAGTTATCAGCGTCTAAGTATGAGAAATAAGTCTGCGGCATCCGATGTTGCGGACCATACATATTTAGGAGTCTAAAATTTTAGTTTACAAAAAAATAAAATAGTAAAATAAAACTTATCTAAAGATAAGAATTTGCTCAACTCGTCAGCCGCTAAAGTACCTAAGAATGACGGCAATTAACACTTGTATTCGGTAGCCTTCGTTCTCTCACTGTTGAACACTTTTTAACGAAAATGATGTTAACGTCTTCAAGAGCAAAGTTATTCTATTTCACATTTACGCATTTTTGCATTTTCGCAAGACTTACACTCGTGGCGTGAATGCCTTTTATAATATTAAAAAATGTCTACTTAACTTTTTACGATGCTAAGGGCCATTATTACAACTTGCCTTTAGTAAAAGGTAGGGTTTTTTGTGCCCGATAAATAGCATCGCTATATTACAATTTTCATTTTTTATTGTAATTATTGTTAACAATAATAATATTGAACAGATAAAAATGTAATAAATTAAGGTTTTGTAATGTAAAGCCATTTATCGGTCCGACAAAGTCCTGCCTTTAACTAACGGCAAGTTTATAATAATGGCACTAAAAATTTTCCTTAGTTTGTTAATCTGTTTCGCAAAATGTTGCGAGGAAAATTTACGATATTAAGAACAAGTTATAAGTTAAAATCCTTATAATAGTTCTGTTATTACATTTATTTGAAAAAAATTGTTTTTAAAAAACACACACACATATTTACGATATTTTAAAATTGCCACAATATTGAAATGTTTTCTGTGTGTTGTCTTATACGATATAAAAACATTTAAATAAATCAATTTATTTTTTATTTTTGTTTAATAAAAAATCCGATTTTTTCAATATTTCCATTAACAGTATCGAGATAATTATTAATTATTTTGTAATTAAATAATAATTACAAAAATCAATTTTAAGACATGTAAAATGCATAATTAAAAATAAACATTAATTCCCTGCAAATAATAATTACAAATCACGTTTAAATTATGACTTTTATTTTCATTCAGAAACAGCTTCGTTGGTTTGGCATTAATGAATATTAAAATCATGACATTCATTCATTCATTCATTATTTATTTATTTCTTATCTTTGGCAGCAAAATTAAAAAGAAATAAAAGATAATGAAATTCAAAAAATTAAAAAAAAAATAAAAAATAAAAAACGCTTAAAAATTAAATAAATCCACAAGATTAAATGTGGGTTGGTTGGTCGGTTGGTTGGTTGCTTCGCTGTTAGGTAGGTTGCTTGATTATGGTTAATTTACTCATTCACTCAAACACACATTCATACATGCTTGCATTAATTGAAAACATAAATAAATAAATAAACGAATATGTGTGTGTGTAATAAATAAACAACATTTTTGTTGTTGAATTAAATAAATAAAAAAATATAAAAAAAATTCCTTAATTTCTACTTAACTTTGTTTACTTAGTTGCTGTTTGTTGTTCTTACAACCGGTATTCATAACAAATGTTTAACAAAATGATACATGCCTCGTACTATTGACCAAAAATACTGACTGCCCGCCTGCCAGCCAGCCACTTGTCTTATTGTCGTTTCATTGTTTG
Source organism: Phyto melanocephala (assembly GCA_941918925.1). Classification (NCBI taxonomy): domain Eukaryota; kingdom Metazoa; phylum Arthropoda; class Insecta; order Diptera; family Rhinophoridae; genus Phyto; species Phyto melanocephala. Next base: position 46,465,107 of record OW799233.1, on the reverse strand, counting down.
TGGAGTCATACTGTTTTGCTGATTCGTTTAACTAACTAACAAGTATTTATGTTAAAATATGTATGAGTGTGTGTCATGTACTATTAACAGCAACTACGACCAATTTTGACTACCGTTGAAACAAAATTCAAGTTTGTCGTTTGGTAAAGTAGTCACCGTGATGTGTGGCTGATTATGATGCAGAGAGTGAGTGAGTGAGTTGATGATAATATGTACCACAATTATCAAAATCACCATAATATGCTGTTAAAGCTTTCGGCAATTGATAAAATGAGTGTCACTGTTCTTTTTATTTCTTTTAAGTAAATAATAGTCAGAGGAACGCATCCATTTTATACCCTACATCACAACCTAAAAGTAAAAAAAAATATTTGTGCAAAATTTTAGATAATATTCTAACATTAAATATTTTTAAGTCAAAGTTTGAAATAATTTTAAACATATTTAGGAGGCGTATTAAGAGAACAATTGCCGCGAGTAGAATATACATTTTTATACAATTAGCTTTTGGGATTATATAAATTTATGTCAGCATATACAATTTTTTTTAATATTTTGGCCATTAACAACAAAAGAAGTACTTAGAAAAGTATTTAATTAAAATGGCGAGAGATATAAAATAATTAATGACTGAGTTTGGTTGGATAAAGAAAACGATATTGGGATTCTGACTATAATAATTCGTCATTAGAACTTAGGTAGAGGTAGGGTGCAGAGACGGGTCTCTTTCACAGCACCTGACGAAGCTCGTCTATTAAGATACAGCTCCTAAAATAGATTTCCATAATTTCGTAATTGTTTTATAAAGGGTGATTGAATTTTAACGACCGATGTTGATTTTGAATAAAACACAAATTATTTAGGCAATTATTGTCAGTTCTTTTTATTAATATTGGTATGGTTCAATTATGTATGGAACAAAATTTCAGCGAAATGGCTGCCGCGACCTAGGCGGCACACTACCATCCGATGGTCAAAATTTTCGATGACGCTGAGTCATAATTGAGGTTCTATGCCGTTAATGTGCCGAATTATTTCATACATTAGCTCTTGACCATTGACGACGTTTGGAATGGTTAAGAGGCTTTAGTTCTTGAGTCAATTGCACCCTGTAAGCATGTAAATGCAAGTTCCTATGCATAATGTTAATCAACGACGAGCGTGAGTGCTGCAATTGTTGGACATTTTGATTTGAACGCCCATTTTCATAATAAGCCTTAATAACTTTAACGCGTTGCTCGATTGTGTATCTTTCCATGGTTCAAATTGAGTTCGTCTAAAATTGAGAAATGTCAAAGGAAATGTAGAAAAAAAAACTTGACGTTTAGGTGTGGTTCACATTCAACATCGGCCTTTAAAGTTTAACCACCCTACAAATATATGGCAATTTTTGTTTCAATTAACTTAACTTTGCATCAACTCCACAAAAAATAGGAAAATTTACTGTCAAATGAGGTGGCTTTGTGAGGACCGTACCTCCCCGTGTGCCCGACTGTTGGCTAGTCCTCAGATCAATGCCTTCCACAGTCCTCAAAGAACTTATTTAGTCTACTTTACTTTAAGTAGAATTTAGATCGTGTTATATTAAAAACAACATAAGAGTCAAAAAATATTATTGAAAAATATTTATCAACTGGTTCAGTTGAGACGGTTCACAGTGGAGGAAGACCTCATAAAGCATCGTCATGAGAGGATCAAAGGATAGTTGGAGAAATAAAAAAGATCCGTTTATATCTACGCAAAATATTGTTAAAAAGTTCGATTTAAATATTAGTGCAAGGACAATTCGAATCATAAGGCGAGAAAAAAGTTTGCCAAGGATCATATTCATTGGGGTGTTGAGGATTGGTAAAACTTATTGTTCTCCGATGAGTCCAAATTTAACCGTAAAGGATCCGATTCAAAAAAATAAATGCGTTCGACGACCTCTCAAGAAGCGGTTAGATCCAAAGTACTGTAAGGGAACAGTTAAGCATGGCGGGGAAAATGTGATGGTGTAGGGTTGTTTTTCATTCAATTGAATTGGGGCCCTACATGAAATAAATAATTTTTTTTTTATATAATTTTTATATCTTTTACTTTTTGTATGTATGTACGTATTTCATGTTATTGAGATGAATGGTGATACAAACAATTGTTATTGCATGACTACACGTTGTGAAGGGTATATAAGATTCTATACGGCCGAATATAGCACTCTTACTTGTTTTTTGCTAATATTTTAAAAAATATTTACATACTGTGTACTAAACTCGCAAATATTTTTGATTATATCGTTGAAGATTTATACCGTCATTTTCTTCTACACTAATATCATAAAAAGGAATTATCTGCTTACATCTTCAATACCGTATACACAACATTTCTGCCAAAATCATAAATTTGTTGACAATTCTTTAGCAAAAATTGTTTTATTGTATTAAATTTTTAATATATAATCGGTTTTTTTTTAAGAAATTTTTTTACAGAAATCGAAAATTTTTTCTATAGAACATTTGTGAGATTTTTATTTCTTTTTTTTTTTTTTGCTAATATCGTTAACAGTTTTTATGAAAAATGTAATAACAAAATATTGATGACAAGTAAGAGTACTTAATTCTGATAATAACTTTTACTATCATGTTCATGGGAAAAACTACACCACATCTACAACTACACTACACTTGCGTGGTTTAAATATTGTTACGTTTATACCTTTTATAAAGTTTGGCTTATTTCCTTTAAAAGAGTTTGAGTTCTTTTTGTATTGCAAATAAAAACAGTTGAAATTCGTTATAAAATTAAGAGCACTTTATTTATTTTAATAATTTTAATTCAGATATTGTTTTTATAGCACTTTACTTATTTCACATATTGTTATACACTTTTATTATCAAACTCACTTTGATACGCACTTTACAAGCTCTACTGTTGTACTGATCATGTTAGCTGTGTTGTTCGGCAATTTATAGTAACTTAGTGGTGTTCCGTACCGTTCGATAAAGTTCTCGTATGTACACACTAGTTCATTCTGTAAATTACTCGAAAGCCGTTACATTTAAATTAAGACGTAATGTTAAAGTTAAGTAATATGCAGGAATAATAAAAGTGCCTAAAAGTATGCTGCACATAATAACTCACCACGGCTGCATATAACTTAACATCATGTTCGAACAACCAGCGAACCAAACGAAATGTTAAATGTACATAAACTAATACAAACAAAACTATTGTAATTTAAGCTACTGTTAATATAACTAAAATAAAATTATAATGTAAATTAAGCTATTTTAAAAAAATCTGTAACAATATCATATTTAATGTTATGTTATCTTTAATTTAGAATTTTTATCAAGTTAACTGTATTCTGGTAGTCTAGCTCATTTATTTGATAAGAATATTGTAGGGGTAAAGAAGGACAAAGCCGTAATTACTGTTTTTGCCACATAAATCCGCCATTTTAATTAAGACGCCATCTTGGATTTGAAATTTTTAATGGTATACAATATTCTACTAGTCAAGCACTTTTATTTTGAGGGTTGAAAAGGACGAAGTAGTAATTACTTTATCCGACCCATTTATCCGCCATTTTGCTTAGAATGCAGTCTTGAATTTTAACTTTTTGGTTGTATACAGTATTCTACTAGTCAAGCACTTTAATTTGCTACTAGTGTTGAGGGGATCGAAGGAGCTATTTTTTCGAATACTAGATTTGCCCCATACATATATAAATTTATTGTACGCCTTTTTGAAGTGGCGTTCATCTTGGATTTTAAATCTTTTTGTACTGTATTGAGGGTTACTCGGTGGACCAGTCATTAGTGTGCTGGTCTGCTAATCTGGGGTTCGCCGGTTCTATTCCCGCCAAGGTCTCTGGACTGGACTGGTCTGCTTTTTTTTTCTTTTCTATTTGGTCTATTTTACTTAGGTATTAAAAGGAGATCAATACGAGGGACCCAAGTGAGCTGCACAACAACTGCCTGTTCTACCTAACCTATATTGTATTATATTCAGCTAATCAACCTCCTTCATTTGATACTAACGTTAACCCTCTCGCTTGCCAAAAAAAACTAAATAAAATCTATTCTCGTTTGTAAATTTTTCAAAAACACCGATACAGTTGTAATTTTAGTGTTCTTATCTCAATTAATTTCAAACAAATTTGCCGGTTTTTTTTTTCAGAAAAAATTTTTGAGACTACGGCTGGTAATTTGGTACCTTAAGCCCGTCTAAAAATTATTTTGAAGCTTGAGGAATTTGATACCTTTCAAAAATATGCAATTTAACAAATATTTTTTGCTTATAACTTTGCCGATTGGCGACCTATTTGTTAGTTTTTTTTTTTAAAAAATAGCACTGGAGGCATTTTTTCTTAATTTTTCAATATAGGAAAAAACAGAGCAAGATCTCAGCAGGTTATAGCAGTGCAGCAGTGAATAAAAAATCCTTCTTTAAACATGATTTGTTATACCTTGCATACGACATTGTAAAAGGGTATACATATATAGGTTTGCCATTTGGTGTGAAATTTTTACAATATTGTTACGTTTATACCTTTTATAAATGTTGGCTTATTTCCTTTTAATTCCTTTTAAGTTCTTTTATTGTAATAATTATTAGTTTATTTGATCTTTTTATAATAAAATATAATAGTTTTTTTAAGCTTAAGGTCTTTTCAATAATAAAATTTTTTTTGGTTTTATTTTATAATAAAAAATAAATAAAAAATATAAATAAAAATAAATTTTTATTATTGAAAAGACCTTAAGCTTAAAAAAACTATTATATATTCTTTTATTGTAATTAAAAACACTTGAAATTCGTTATAAAATTAAGAGCACTTTATTTACTTAAACACTCTCAGATATTGTTTTATAGCACTCTACTTATTTCACTTATTGTTATACACTTTTATTATCAAACTCACTTTGATACGCGCTTAGCAAGCTCTACTGTTATACTGATCATGTTAGCTGTGTTGTTCGGCTATTTATAGTAACATAGTGGTGTTCGGTAACATTCGACAAAGTTCTCGTATGTACACACTAGAACATTCGAAAACCGTTACATTTAAATTAAGACGTTAAGTAATTTGCAGGAATAATAAAAGTGCCTAAATGTATGCTACAACTTAATATCAAATAAAACTACAGTAACTTTAACTACTAAATTATAATGTAAATTAAGCTATTTAAAAATAAATCTGTAACAATATTCATATTTGATTAAGCATTATCTGTCTGTCTGAGTGTATGTTGAAACTTTTCTAACCTTCCCGACATCGCCAAGATTTGTGTAAGGTATCAAAACATCAGAAGTATTCGGAAGCAGATCGGCATTGAAAATCAGCGTAATCGCCAAATAACTCTCTAAGATATGAGCGAATAAACACGACTGCCTCTGTTCCTTCGCTTATTTTTGACACAAAAATTAAAACTTTCCAGCCCTAGTTACAGATTTGGCATGCCTCTAAAGATATTCATGAAAAATTATAGGCAAGAATTATTTGAAAAAATATATATTTTTTTAAATATTTTTTCACACTCCTAAACCATTTTTGAACACGTATAAGATAGCAAATTATAAGTCGTAATAGCAGAAATTACTTTTAAGAAAAACTACCAAAACGGTTTGAAACCAACACAGATATAAGCATTAATGTTCAACTATTTCGGTGTTTTTCCTAAAATCTACAAACGGAAATCGATATTTTTCTGTTCCTATGCAACTGAAAGACCCAATATAGGGGTTAAATGAAAGGGCTTAAGTATTAAAATATAGTTAGCTATGAAAGGAAAAACTTCCAAAATGGCGTCCTAGATTAAATAGCGAACATCGGTGAAGTGTATTATAACATTTGGAATGCCTGAATATAGCGCTCTTACTTCTTTTCTCTAAATTTAAACATTAATCCAATTGATGGCGTCATTTTCTTTTAATTTTTCTTAGTTTATATAATGTTACAATTGCTATGTCTTCTTCCACTTAATGCGCTCTGTCTTCAGTAGCTGCTTTAATTATTATCAGTTGAATGCTGCTACTGCCTGTTTGTTCAGCAGTTAAGTGCGACATATAAGAAATATGAAAAGGAACAAGATAACAAACGGCTTCTAAAGTTTGTCACACACTCTTTATAAAAGCGAAATTAAAAATGCTTTTCCACATACTTACTAAAATAAGTATAAACATACAAACGTGTATAATGAAAAAAAACAAGTATTTTTTTCTCTATAAACGAGCTTTAAATACTCTTGACAAGTTAATTTAAAGCATTTCATTTAAAAGAAAACAAAAAAAGGTTCTAAAAACATTGTCAATGTATTTAAACTCTTTTTCGAAAAAGGCATTGCTGTTAATATAAATACATTTTTAGAATAAAGAAACAGTTTCTTGTAAGAAAACGGGTATGGCACGTCTGTCATTTGGTGTTCTGCTTAGTGAATTTGTTTGATCCTTCGCACCCCAAGAAAGTAATAAAATTTCATTTTATCTTCAAACTTCTTAAATATTATTTAATCGTTCGTATCTTATCAAGCAACAAATATAATCTTCAATAAACCGTCACACGAATTATACACACTTATATAAACATATAGACATTTAAACACAAATAGAGTCACATATATTTGTAAAATTGTAAAGTTCTTTAACCTCTTTTAATAAAAAAGAAAACGATAAATAAGTAAATTGAATAATAAATATGTAATAACAAACAAACAAGTAAGAGCGATATATTCGGCCATACCGAATCTGATGATATCCTTCACCATCTTATACATGGGTATAGTGACCACAGCGTAACTTAGCCTATATATCAGATTTAATGTTATACGTCATTTGGCTGTATTATTTTCGATGCCATGTTTGAATTTGAATTTTTAATTTGTTGTACATTGTAAAATTATGAGATAATGTTATGTATGTAAATATTAATAATTCAAAAAAAAATAATAGAAGAAAAGTAAGAAAAAGAGATTGTGCCACCCGGAATTGGATCCAGCTCCCTTCGGTCATGTACTTCAGTGACATAACCACTAGACTACCAACTTTATATAATGATATACTTATGTATGTTTGTGGATTTAATTAAAGATAATTTAAGGAATGAAGACAAAATAAAAACAAACAAGTAACAGTGCTATATTCGGCCGTGCCGAATCTTATATACCCTTCACAACGTGTAGTCATGCAATAACAATTGTTTGTATCACCATTCATCTCATATAAAATACGTACATATGTATATACTGGTTAGACTAAATGTGGCATCGAATCCCAGCTGAGCCAAAAAAATTTTATCTTATTTTATTTAAGATATTATTTATATTTTATTATTTTTTTTTATATTTTTTTTTAAATTTTTTTAAAAAATTTTTTTAAATTTTTTTTTTAATTTTTTTAAAATTTTTTTTTTTTAATTTTTTTTATTATTTTTTTTTTTTATTTTTAAAATAAATTTTTTTTTGTAATTTTTTTTTTTTGGCATGTTTTTTGCATGTATGTATGTGTGTATGTTGTTGTTGTAATTGTGTAAAAAAACGAGGTGGTCGTGGTTTTTTGCTCATATCTCAGAAAGTTATGGGGCGATTGTGCTGAATTTCAATAGCGATTCATTCCTGGATATTTCCAAGAGATTGATACCATGTACAGATCTGAGGAACATATAGTTGCTTCTAAAAGTTGATTTCAACCAACACACGGACAGACGGGCAGACGGACAGACGGTCAGACGGACAGACGGACAGACGGTCAGGGCTTAATCGACTCCTCTATTCATAAGCTTTCAGAAAATATATACTTTATGGGGTCGGAAATGAAAATTGTAGAAATTACAAACGGAATGACAAAGCTATATATACCCTTGTGCCCCACAGGTGAAGGGTATAAAAATAATAAAATATGTAAGTATTTCATGAATTGTGATTGTTTTTATGGCGCATTGTATTATCTAATATGAAATACGTACATACATACATACATTCATACATACATATATGTGTCATTATCTTTGTAATGATTTTATCCGCCTTAAAATATCCCATTGCAAAATTATAAATTTACGTATGTATAAAAAAAACTGGAATTTGAACCTACGTTCATCCTGTTTTATTAATGTGTTGTAAAAGGACGAGGTGGTCTAGGTTATTCCATCATATCTCAATTGTTTATGGACCGATTCTGAATTTCAATACAGATGTGCTCCACAATATTTTTAATACCATACACACCGGTCTGAGCGATGTTTGGGAGCTTCAAATAACTGATTTCATACACATAGACAGATTGACAAGGCTCAATAGACTTCCCTAGACATTAGCATAAAACCATAAATACTTTATGGCTTCGCAAACGAATATTGTAAAAATTTCACACAGAATGACAAACCTATATTAAACCAGTAAAAGTGCTATATTCGGCCGTGCCGAATCTTATATACCCTTCACAACGTGTAGTCATGCAATAACAATAGTTTGTATCAGCATTCTTCATTTTCTTCGTAACTACCAGTATAAATTTTATATAGACAATAAATTTAAAAAGTGGACGTGGTATCGCCAATTAAAAGAGAATGAATTTGCTATGCAATTTGTACACATGTTTATGTTAAAATATAAATCAATAACGGCATAACGAATTTCTCTAATTATTTTTTGTTATATTTTAATTACAACGACGATCTCTGTAAAAAATATAAAGCAATGAGAAAAAAAGGTGTAGTATTCTTAGTACAAGGAAAATATATTTATTTGATTGTTATAGTTCTTGTGATTGTACAAATTTTCAATAAAAAATATAGAGAATCTGTTCGTGGCATCTCTGTTCCAAATAAAATACATTTTTTTAAATAAATGTAAATAAAACTCACAACTGCAGCATATATTTAAGAGCATCATTTGAGAACAAGTAACAGTGCTATATTCGGCCGTGCCGAATCTTGTATACCCTTCACAACGTGTAGTCATGCAATAACAATTGTTTGTATCACCATTCATCCCATATCAAATACGTGCATACGTACACGTTAGAATAAATGTGGCATCGAATCCCAGCTGAGCCAAAAAAATTTTATTTTATTTTATTTAATATATTATTTATATTTCCCTATTTTTTTTTATATTTTTTTTAAATTTTTTAAAAATTTTTTTTGTAGTTTTTTTTATTATATTTTTCTTATTTTTAATATTTTTTTTTTGTAATTTTTTTTGTTTGGTATGTTTTTTACATGTATCTATGTATGTATGTTGTTGTTGTAATTGTGAAAAAAAACGATGTGGTCGTGGTTTTTTGCTCATATCTCAGAAAGTTATGGGGCGATTGTGCTGAATTTTAATAGCGATTCATTCCTGGATATTTCCAAGAGATTGATACCATATACAGATCTGAGGAACATATAGTTGCTTCTAAAAGTTGATTTCAACCAACACACGGACAGACGGGCAGACGGATAGACGGACAGGCGGTCAGGGCTTAATCGACTCCTCTATTCATAAGCTTTCAGAAAATATATACTTTATAGGGTCGGAAATGAAAATTGTAGAAATTACAAACGGAATGACAAAGCTATATATACCCTTGTGCACCACAGGTGAAGGGTATAATGACTCAATGTATTTTGCTGATTGTGTTATATTTGCAATTACTAGGAGAAGGTCTGAATGAAAAGAATTAAATACAGCAGAGGGCGTGCTACATCGAATACAAAGAGATTAAATTTTTAAAATAATTGAGACATGCTTGTAAGAGGAACAATTAGGAATTGCTTCAACAATTTCGCTATATCTTTTTATATTGTATTAGAAATTAATAGGGCAAAGAAAACAATGAGAAAATAGGTTGTGGTATTCCCAGTAAAAAGAAAATATATTTCAATTGATATTTTGGTGCTAAAGTTGCAAATATTTATCCATTTCTTTTATGAAATTTACATTTAAAGCGATATTTGGAAAACTATATATGTAAAAGTCTTTATTTCATTACCGGGTCGGGTCTCTTGTATCTCATATTTAATTAGAAAACTAAGGCTTAATGTTTACATATTAACTCAAACAAGTAAGAGTGCTATATTCGGCCATGCCGAATCTTATATACCCTTCACAACGTGTAGTCATGCAAAAACAGTTGCTTGTATCACCATTCATCCCATATAAAATACGTACACGTATGTATGTTAAAAAAACGAAAAAAAAAAAATTTAAAAAAAAAATTTTTAAAAAAATTTAAAAAAAAAATTTAAAAAAAAAATTATTATATATATAATATACATATATAAAACAAAAAAAAATAAAAAAAAAAAATAAATAAAAAAAAAATTAAAAAAAATTAAAAAAAAAAATAATAATAAAAATATAAATAATATATTAAATAAAAAATAAAAAAAAATAAAAAAAAAAATTTTTTTAAAAATTAAAAAAAAATTTTTTTTGGCTCAGTTGGGATTCGATGGCACGTTTTCTCTAACCAGTATACACGTTTGTATGTATGTTGTTGTTGTAATGTTGTTTTTGTGAAAAAAAAATCGAGGTGGTCGTGGGTTTTTGCTCATATCTCAGTTGTTTATGTACCGATGTTTCTGATTTTCAATACCGATCTACTCCCGAATATTTCTGATATTTTAATACCTTACCCGGGTCCAACCTATGTCGGGGGCTTCAAAAAGTTGATTTCAACATACACACGGACAGACGGACAGGGCTTAATCGACTTCCCTATTCATAAGCTTTCAGAAAATATATACTTTATGGGGTCGGAAATGAAAATTGTAGAAATTTCACACGGAATGACAAACCTATATATACCCTTTTTCACTGTGTGAAGGGTATAAAAAAGAAAAATTTATTCAACAATAACTTACACATAGTCGGGTTAACGAAAAATTTAAAATTTACCATACACACAAACACATTTTTAGTCCCCATGATAATTTGTACATGCCGGCAGATTTATAATTCGTCAAAAATTTGAATAGTAAGATTAATAGATAACACAGGCCAACACTTAATTTGCTTCTTTGAATTTATTAACTTTTTTTTTAAGTATTTAAAAAGTAAAACTTTTCCATAGGAATTTAAAAAAAACAAAGAAGTAAAACTGTTTCATACAGATTTATTAAAATAAAAAAAATTCTCACAAAACATTAAAAACATAATATAAATATAATTCTAGTTACAGGATGTAAAGCTTCTTTTAAGAGACAATCTGGAATGAACAGCCGGATTAGAGTCTCTTTGCAAATTCCAACAGTAGTCTGCCATCATATGTGTATCCCACCTTCCCTGGTACCGGTTCTCCATAATATCTTGGTGAAACCTTTCTCCTTGTTCATCGCTTAAATTACCCAAATTTTTGGGAAAATCGGTCCAAGTGAATGGATTTTAATACTCATGTTTCAGCCAAGGTCTCTGAACTTATCCAGCATATTCTCCACTAATTGAACATAATTTGGAGCTTTATTATTTGTCAAGAAATTTTTTATAACTTGCACGAATAATGTCCACGCATTTCGTTCAGTTTCGGTCATTGACTTATCAAAATCGTTGTCATTCATAAACTACCTTATTTGGGGACCGTCAAAAACTCCAGCTCTAATCTTATCTCTACTCAGATTAGGCATTTTGCTGCAAATATATGCAAAACATTTCCCATCGTGATTCAGAGCCTTAACAAACTGCTTCATGAGTCCTAATTTGATGTGCAACGGTGGTAGGACGATATTTTCACGTGCAACTAAAGCTTCATTTAGAATATTTTTTTCGCCAACGATCATTTTTTCTCTCGTAGGCCAATATTCTTGCCGCCAATGTTGAAATTCTCTCCGAACTGCGATTACCTGATGACTGAATACGCCTTGTTTCCATTCATATTATCTATTAATCCATTAGCAAAATTAATTTTTCGTAATACTTTACAATGGCAAAAACATTTTCTTTTCTAAAAAAACATGCTATTCACTCGTAACTACACTGTGTGATGATACTCAACACATAAATACAACCGTCCACCACAAAAGTGTTACACTGTTATAGCAATTGCAATAAAAAATGAATGTATTGAATATAATGATATTTTGGATGGTCTTTAAGATGATTTGTTATTGGGAAAAGAACTGTTGATATGAATGTCTGTCTGTCTGTCTGTCTGTCTATATGTATGGTTGAATGGCTGTGTCGATTTCAATGGCTGCATAGCAAATGAAATATGAACCAGTGTTACAGATACAACTGAGTTGCTGCCATCGTCATCATCATTGGCATGATATATTAAAGAAAAAAAAAAGAAAAACTCATCATCTGCAACGTCATGCAAGAGAAAAGATAAAAAAATATTATTACATGGTTAATCTACGAATTGAGAGGAGACGTTGTATGCACACAAACACTAAAAATATTTTAATTTATTTCTAAATATCTATCAACTGCCACAGTATGCTTTAAACCAAACGTAATGGTATTACAATACACATTAGTTTTAGATTTAATTTCATTGATTGTATTGATTTCTAAAGTGCGGTGTCATTAGTAGTCGAAAGTCTATTATGCGGGTGGTCAAAAGATACACATGATTGTATGTACTAAAATGTTTTAAATACCAATGGTGATCACTATCAAAGATAAAACTATTACAGATTTTCGGCATAATTTCACTTAATTATATGATCCATAAAGTTCTATAAATAGATTTAATTTTTATCATCAAATTGGTATATTTGTTTTTTATTCAAAGAAAAAAAAAATCAAATTCAGCATAATGAGGCTTGTAATCGAGGGGCGTTCTTAATTTGTATACATAACTTTGGGCTTAAAATTTATTTTTTTTAATTATAAATAAAATTAGTTTATGTTGTGTGTAAACAGATTTTAAAGAAAATGTCATAAAATTTGGTGAAAGTTTGTATATATTGGATTTTGTTTTTAGTGCAACATAAGCTTTTTGTACTGAAACATATTCCCCTTCGAATTGCTACTAATTCGAAATTATATTGTAGCGTTTGTACTTTTTATAAACATTGGTTTATTTCCTCTTTATAACCCGAGATTATTGTAATTGCACATAAAAATCAGCACTTTTGAAATTAATTTTATAAAAGTTTATGTATTTAAATACATTTGAATATTCAAATAATTTATACTTCACTGTTATATAATTCAACTTAGTACTCACACATGTATGTTTTATGTACATCTACTATCTATTACTATTTGTTGTAGTTTCTTTATATTTATACTGTGATGCTGGATCGAGAATTTTTCAAAATGCGACATATATTCTACAAATAATTATTTAAAAAACATCTCGAAAATATGAATTATGTGTAATTTGTTTATAATTTCAATATTGTAGATTCAAATCTAAATTAGTCAAACAAAAGTTAACATAAATAAAAATAGGAATTAAAACCTAAATTAAATTACTATAAATTAAACCAGTGAAACTAAAATCTAATCAAATTTAAAAATTTTAATTTATTTTTTGTTGATATTTTATGTAAAATTTTAATTTAAAAAAGTTAATTTAAAAAAGTTAATTTAAAAATATTTAGACACAACTTTTGTACTAAAAATCCTTAAACATACAATTTAAAAATAATTTGAAATCTGGGTTTTCATTTTTTTTTTTTTTCAAAATAGCATAATTTTTTTCTTTTCCAACTACTATATTTATAAAAAATAAATTTTTTATAAATTTACTAATATATAAAATCTTTTTATAAATATAATAAAAATAAAAAATTTTTAAAAAATGTTTAACCCATTTACGCCCGGCGCACTATGAGAACGGTGCTTCATATGTCATTTCATTATTAATTTCTTTTACTTTGTATCCTGTTAAACGAATTTTCGTTGAAATATAATGTGACTTTAAAATAAAATAGTACCTTTTAAGATTATGTGCTGAAGCTCTCTAAAATTTATTAGTTTTGCGAACTATTTTGTTGACTAAAACTACGTTAACTTTTTTATATTTTTGTGAATAATATTATTTATTATACCCTTCACACAGTGAAAAAGGGTATATATAGGTTTGTCATTCCGTGTGAAATTTCTACAATTTTCATTTCCGACCCCATAAAGTATATATTTTCTGAAAGCTTATGAATAGGGGAGTCGATTAAGCTCTGTCAGTCTGTCAGTCTGACCGTCTGTCCGTGTGTATGTTGAAATCAACTTTTTGAAGCCCCCCGACATATGTTGGACCCGGGTAAGGTATTAAAATATCAGAAATATTCGGGAGTAGATCGGTATTGAAAACCAGAAACATCGGTACATAAACAACTGAGATATGAGCAAAAACCCACGACCACCTCGATTTTTTTTTCACAAAAACAACATTACAACAACAACATACATACATACAAACGTGTATACTGGTTAGAGAAAACGTGGCATCGAATCCCAGCTGAGCCAAAAAATTTTTTTTTTAATTTTTTTTTAAATTTTTTTTTTAATTTTTTTTTAATTTTTTTTTATTTTTTTTTTTATTTTTTATTTAATATATTATTTATATTTTTATTATTATTTTTTTTTTATTTTTTTTTGTTTTATATATATTATATACATAATAATTTTTTTTTTAAATTTTTTTTTTAAATTTTTTTTTAAATTTTTTTTTTAAATTTTTTTTTAAATTTTTTTTTTGTTTTTTTAACATACATACGTGAATTTTTAATTTTACAATGGGACGTTTTTATATATGTATGTTTTTATATGTATGTACGTATATCATATGGGATGAATGGTGACACAAACCACTGTTATTGCATGACTACACGTTGTGAAGGGTATATAAGATTCGGCACGGCCGAATATAGCGCTCTTACTTGTTTTTAGTCTGGATCTATTCAAATACATTCTCTTTATCAAATTATTATGAAATAGGAAATATGTAACAATGTTTGGCAGAATGGAGGCATATATTCCTATGATGTCCCCAAATGGGTCCAATGGGCAATTTGCTATTATTATTTTCTAGTTTTTATTTTAGAACAACTAAATTCTAGATATATTTGTAACTATAATATGTATTACAGAAACTAGATTTTACATAAGTGTCCGCTAGTATCCAACAAGGATATGAAAATGAAAGCTAGGGCAGAATTCGACTACCAATTTGATTCAGCAAATGAAATCTTGTTTGCGCGATGGCTTGATAATAGCGTTTGTACTATGGCAACAAATCACGATTTTGTTAATCCTCTGGGCAAAGTAAAAAGATGGAGCTCTAAAGCTGGAAAAAAAGTGAACGTTAACATGCCTTTACTCTTCCAAAACTAAAGGGTCCGCCATCTAACGTTTATTTTTCAACCAGTGCTTATATCGTGCTAATGTCTGATCTGACAGATAATTAGTTTTATCCTTCTGCTGAACGAATATGGTTGTGTATACGCTTCGCTAAGTGGGCCTGCGATCGACTTACAGAAGATGCCGATTTTGCCAAAAAAAATCATATTTTCAGATAAAGCTCATTTTGATCTTGGCGGGTATCTAAACAAGCAAAATTGTCGCATTTGGGGCACAGAAAACCCGCACGCATACATTGAAAAGTCGATACACCCAAAACGAGTCACTGTTTGGTGCGGATTTTGGTCTATAGGCATAATATGGCCATTTATCTTCGAAAAGCAAGGAGTGGCCGTTACAGTCAATGACGATCGTTATCGGGCCATGTTGAACGATTTTTTTTTTCACAAAAATTTAAGAGGAGGATATTACCAACATTTAGTTTCAACAGTACGGCGCTACGTGCCACACACCCGAAGCTACACTCGATGTTTTGCGCCTGTTTAAAAAAAAAAGTTATTTGGCGGACCCTTTATAACAAAGGGATGGGTGAAGTTGATCAAGCTGACCAGTCAATTGCATATCGCATAACGATAAGAGGCTAAAAATGGTGGTGGGTAATATTTACCTACATGCCAGATTTGTCTGTATCTAATGCCTGGCAACTATATCAATTGGCCAATGAAGATAATATGGACCAGCTACAGTTTCGCCTTAGTATTTGCAGATTTTATTTGAGGCAATTAGGAGCTGGAAAGCGGCGTTAACCTTCCTCGCTAGTTCCACACATGAATAACGATTACACCGGACACTTTCCTGAAAAGCTGTGGAATCAGTTGAGATGTACCATATGTCACATGAAATCTCGTTGGCAATGCAAAAAATGCATTAAAACGCTGTGCATAGAAAAGGGGTGTTTTGAAAATTTTCACACATAAGCCCATTGGCCCCATTGGAGGACGGGCATTTTTTCCAACATGAAGAATGTTAAGTATTAATATAGATCCTAAAAATTAATTTAAAAAAGTTTTTTTTCAACAACTTGCTCCTAGTTTGGGTCCAAATGGGTTAATTGTGGTAAGTCAAGAAAATACTTTACAATTATTTAAACTATAATTGGCAACATTTATAAAAACAAGTAAGAGCGTTATATTTGGCCGTGCCGAATCTTATATACCCTTCACAACAGTAGTTTGTGTCACCATTCATCCCATATGAAATACGTACATACATATAAAAACATACATATATAAAAACATCCCATTGTAAAATTATAAATTCACGTATGTATGTTAAAAAAACAAAAAAAAAAAAATAAAAAAAAATTAAAAAAAAAATTAAAAAAAAAAATTTAAAAAAAAAAATTAAAAAAAAAATTATTATATATATAATACTAGCTAATACCCGGTGCGCTTCGCCACCCCAAATTTTAGTATTTAAATCATATGGCAGGTGCCACGCCCACTATTGGTAATGCACCCATTTTTTCCATAAATGTTTATTTGAATATCAAAGTTGCTTTTGCAAAATTTTAGTACTCTAATCGATATCGTTTTCCAGATATACGAATTTTAGTATTTAATTCATATGGCAGGTGCCATGCCCACTATTGTTAATGCACCCATTTTTTCCATAAATGTTTATTTGAATATCAAAGTTGCTTTTGCAAAATTTTAGTACTCTAATCGATATCGTTTTCCAGATATACGAATTTTAGTATTTAATTCATATGGTAGGTGCCACGCCCACTATTGATAATGCACCCATTTCTTGCCTAAATGTTCATTTGTGTGTCAAAGTTGCTCTTGCAAAATTTTACTACTCTAATCGATATCGTTTTCCAAATATACGAATTTTAGTATTTAATTCATGTGGCCACGCCTACTATTGCAAGTCCGCCCATTTTTACCCAAATATTCGTGTGGATGTCAAAGTTTACCGTACTTAATTTAAAGACTCTAGCTGCATTAACTTTCGTGATATATAATATTTAATACTTATTCTTTAATAGGGCGTGGGACCCCGCCCACTTACAATTTCAAGCCAAAGTATAGCCTATAGTTCCTTCCAGACATACAGGAAGATTCTGTAAAAATTTCAAGGAAATCGGTCCAGCCGTTTAACCGTCTATAAAGCACAAACAAACATACAAACATACAAACATATAAACATACAAACATACAAACACACATTGATTTTTATATATATAGATAACATTTGATTTGTAAACCTATGATAAATTTCAAAGTCGTTTATGAATTAGACCATGAATGTCTTACCTGAAATCAATGACTGTAAAGGTTCTGGTCGAGGAAGCAATTCAGGCAAAACAACTTTACCGTTTGCACAACACATTCCAGGTGTTTCATTTTTGTATTTGAGTGCACTACAATATTGGCAAACTTTATTCATGCCACCTATTGCCACTAATGGGTCTTCGGCATAATCAATATCAGTCCTGTAATTAAATGCAATACGTGCATATGTGTGAAATGCATTCCGATGACTAACCATTCGATTTCGATTTTGTTCACGGCGTAAGTTCAATTGTTCTATCCTCTCTGTTGCTCTCCTTGATGAGGTTCCGCTGAGCTTCTAAACGTTCTTCACCTTCCAACGATGTCTCGTTAGATCGAACTGCTACAGCATGATGTCGAAGACCTTCAAGGCGTTCTTCGTGTTGTAAAGGTGTTTCAGTGGCTCGGGATGTTGTGGTATGACTTTGCTGACTTTGAAGACGCCCTTCCCGTTGTAACGGTGTCTCATTAGCTCGTACTGCTTCAGCATGATGTCGAATACGTTCTAGGCGTTCTACGCGTTCTAAGAATGTTTCTGTAGCTCGTGATGTTGAGGTACGACTTTGCTGACTTTGAAGACGCCCTTCCCGTTGTGACGGTGTCTCGTTAGCTCGTACTGTTTCAGCATGATGTCGAATACCTTCTAGTCGTTCTACGCGTCCTAACAATGTTTCTGTAGCTCGTGATATTGAGGTACGACTTTGCTGACTTTGAAGACGCCCTTCCCGTTGTGACGGTGTCTCGTTAGCTCGTGCTGTTACAGCATGATGTCGAAGACCTTCAAAGCGTGTTTCGCGTTCAGATCGTGTTTCAGAAGCTCTTGATGTTGATGATCGTGATCTTTCTCTTTGAAGACGTTCGTTATGCTGTTCATATGTTTCGGCAGCTCTAGAGGTTGAAGCTCGACTTCTTTCAGTTCTAAGGCGATCTTCACGCTCTTCTGAAGTTTCATTTTCTCTTTGCGATTGCAATGATTCTGCAGATTTGGTGCGTTTAGAAAGGGATGTTTTTTTTGGAGGCATTTTACTTGTAATTTTTTACAGTATATATTCACAAAAAAAAAACTTGAAACTTGTTCAGAATCAAAGATTCAATTAAATTATAAAATTGAATGTACGTCAAATTTATAATTTTTTAAATCTTAGGTAAGAAATTTCTTACCAGGTTAGAAAATTTTCTTTAACAAAAAATTACGGATAATAAATGTTTAAAAATGATTTTTTGAACCGATCACAGGTAAAAAAATTATTCACTTGCGTTGCAAAATTTAATGGGTTACAAATTTATATTTTTGGAATATTAGGTAACAAATTTTATTTCAGGTCAAATAATTTCTTATACCGAAAAAATTACAGGTAATAAAATGTAAAAACGTTTGCGGGGATCACAGATTTGGTAATTACGGATAATAAATCTTTAAAAATGATTTTTTGAACCGATCACAGGTCAAAAAATTATTCACCTGCGTTGCAAAATTTAATGGGTTACAAATTTATATTTTTGGAATATTAGGTAACAAATTTTATTTCAGGTCAAACAATTTCTTATACCGAAAAAATTACAGGTAATAAAATGTAAAAACGTTTCCGGGAATCACAGATTTGGTAATTACAGATAATAAATCTTTAAAAATGATTTTTGGAACCGATCACAGGTAAAAAAATTAATCACCTACGTTGCAAAATTTAATGGGTTACAAATTTATATTTTTGGAATATTAGGTAACAAATTTTTTTTCAGGTCAATCAATTTCTTATACCGAAAAAATTACAGGTGATAAAATTTAAAAACGTTTGCGGGGATCACAGATCTGGCAAGTGTCACGCCTACTATTACTAAATCAAACATTTCTTATTCAAATAATCATATAGACATAAAATTGTCTCTTGAAAAATTTGGGTACTTTAACTATTATCGCTTCCTTTATATACGATTTTTTATATTTAATTCATATGAAAAGTGCCACGCCCACTATCACTAAAGCATTCGTTTCTTAACAAATTAGTCATATAGATGTCAAAGCTTTTCGTGCAAAAATTTGGGTACTCTAACTATTATCGCTTCCCGAATATACGAATTTTAGTATTCAATTGCTATGAGAGCTGCCACGCCCACTATTTCTAATGTACCCATTTTATTCCAGAAATGTTTATTTAGGTGTCAAAGTTGCACTGGCAAAATTTTAGTACTCTAATCGATATCGTTTTCCAGATATAAAAATTTTAGTATTTAATTCATATTGCAGGTGCCACGCCCACTATATCTAATGTACCCATTTTTTCCAAAAATGTTCACTTGGGTGTCAAAGTTGCATTTGTAGAATATTGGTACTCTAATCGATATCGTTTTCCAGATATACAAATTTTAGTATTTAATTCATATGGCAGGTGCCATACCCACTACTGCTAATGTACCCATTTTTTACAGAAATGTTTATTTGCATGTCAAAGTTGCTCTTACAAAATTTTAGTACTCTAATCGATATCGTTTTCCAGATATACAAATTTTAGTATTTAATTCATATGGCAGGTGCCACGCCCACTATTGGTAATGTACCCATTTTTTCCAAAAATGTTTATTTGGATGTCAAAGTTGCCATTGCAAAATTTTAGTACTCTAATCGATATCGTTTTCCAGATATACGAATTTTAGTATTTAATTCATATGGTGGGTGCCACGGCCACTACTGATAATGCACCCATTTTTTCCAAAAATGTTTATTTGGATGTCAAAATTACTTTTGCAAAATTTTAGTACTCTAATCGATATCGTTTTCCAGATATAAAAATTTTAGTATTTAATTCATATGGCAGGTGCCACGCCCACTATATCTAATGTACCCTTTTTTTCCAAAAATGTTCATTTGGGTGTCAAAGTTGCTCTTGTAGAATATTGGTACTCTAATCGATATCGTTTTCCAGATATACAAATTTTAGTATTTAATTCATATGGCAGGTGCCACGCCCACTATTGCCAATGTACCCATTTTTTCCAGAAATGTTTATTTGGATGTCAAAGTTCCTCTTGCAAAATTTTAGTACTCTAATCGATATCGTTTTCCAGATATACAAATTTTAGTATTTAATTCATATGGCAGGTGCCACGCCCACTATTGCCAATGTACCCATTTTTTCCAGAAATGTTTATTTGGATGTCAAAGTTGCTCTTGTGAAATTTTACTACTCTAATCGATTTCGTTTTCCAAATATACGAATTTTAGTATTCAATTCATGTGGCCACGCCTACTATTCCAAGTCCGCCCATTTTTTACCCAAATGTTCGTGTGGATGTCAAAGCTTACCGTACTTAATTTGAAGACTCTACCTGCATTAACTTTCGTGATATATAATATTTAATACTTATTCTTTAATAGGGCGTGGCACCCCGCCCACTTACAATTTCAAACGAAAGTATAGCCTATAGTTCCTTCCAGACATACAGAAAGATTCTGTGAAAATTTCAAGGAAATCGGTCCAGCCGTTTAGCCGTCTATAAAGCACAAACAAACATACAAACATACAAACACACATTGATTTTTATATATATAGAAGAAGATATATAAAACAAAAAAAACTAAAAAAAAAATTTAAAAAATAATAATAAAAATATAAATAATATATTAAATAAAAAATAAAAAATAAAAATTAAAAAAAAATTTTAAAAAAATTAAAAAAAAAATTTTGTGGCTCAGCTGGGATTCGATGCCACGTTTTCTCTAACCAGTATACATGTTTGTATGTATATATGTTGTTGTTGTAATGTCGTTGTTTATGTACCGATGTTTCTGATTTTCAATACCGATCTACTCCCGAATATTTCTGATATTTTAATACCTTACCCGGGTCCAACCTATATCGGGGGGCTTCAAAAAGTTGATTTCAACATACACACGGTCAGACGGACAGACTGACAGAGCTTAATCGACTCCCCTATTCATAAGCTTTCAGAAAATATATACTTTATGGGATCGGAAATGAAAATTGTAGAAATTTCACACGGAATGACAAACCTATATATACCCTTTTTCACTGTGTGAAGGGTATAAAAAGGAAGCACAAGACCAACGTCATATTTTAACAGGCTGCCGTTTTACTATTAATGATGAACAAGTGCTTTGCTTTGATTAAAAGCTTATTTAAAAATTGTAAAACTTATGGCATTAACCGAAAAAAAAATAAATCGGTCAAATAGCTGCCCTCAGAGTTGTCACATCTGTAAAATTGGCACCCGATTCAAATTACGCATTACTTTTGCACCACTCTGCAAAATACTACCAATGACATATTTTCGTATATGCATAAACAATTTTTAGTACCACATTTTGAATTGTTAGTACTAAAATTTTGTTATAAAAATTTAGTACTTAAAAATTTGTACTAAATTTTAAGTACTAAATTTTATTTTTAAGTTCTCAAAATTTTCAACTAAGTTTTTAAAGGTAATTGTTTGGTACTAAAATTTTGTTCTTTAAATATACAGCATCGCTTGAAATTTCAACAAAACTAGTCTCATCTAATGTTTATTTATTTTTCATCATTCAAACTTCGTAGGTGGCTGGCTAGCTGACTGACAGTCTCCATTATTTTTCATTTGATTTTGCAATTTTTTTCATCTTTCCGCTAGTGTTATATTACACTCAATTCCCTTAAATAACGATGAATTTTATGAAGCAATTTTTCCAAATAGAATAGAACAAAACAACTCATGGGCTATAATGAAGATGGCGATGACGATGACATTTAAAGTAAAGAGAGCCGGTGGTATAAAATAAACAAAAATGTTTTTCGTCATCATCCTCACATCATTTTGTAACATGATTTTAAGGTTCTCACTCCTCCAGTATCTTGCATATGATCAACAATTATAATAAATGTTTTTATGTTTTGTTTTTCATTACATACATGCCTTCATATGCGGAATAAAAAACCTTACTGCAGTAAATACATTTTGCCCACAGTTTTGAGCCAACATTAAAATTTTCAACAATTACTATACATATGTATGTACGTATGTATGTACGTATGTATGTACGTATGTATGTACGTATGTATGTTCATAGTAGTTCACAATTACAGGGTGGCACCACCAAAAATTTATATAACTGTTTTCAATCAATGTCGTTATTTTTTGTAATTAATATTTTTGTTTGTATTGAAAATTCAATTTAATTTAATATATCTACTTGGTTTTGAAGCTAATAGACCGTAAATGAACTTCATGCTTATCCACGGATATGAGTTACCTGATGAAAAAATTATTCTTTGCAGTTTGAAGTTGGGATCGCCTCACTTATTGTTTTAATGGGCTGCTTCAATTCAGTTAAATCCTTGTTTTTGTTTTGTTCTCCTCTTGCTTGACAAGCCCCCTTAAAATAGTCTGATGCAGCCGGGTCAGATGAACTTGGGCGAATGTGGAATTTCTGAATATAAATTTGTTTGAGAACTTTCGTTGGCTATGTATGCAGTTCCTTTACTTTGCTGGTGCCATATGTTGTTGAAAAGGGGTATGTTTAAATTATGCTCCCCATTGACAGTCACTGTTACAGCGTATTCTGCAAAGAAGTATTACTCGCGATGCACTTTAGTAAAACTAAGCACAATACAGTGACCCGTTTTAGGTGCAATTTCGTTTCATATACTATTTATTTATTTACTAGCATTTAACCCGCTACTTCGTTAGCGCTGTTCTTACTATTTATTGAATACTCAAGTTATATTTATAATTACTAAATATTTTTGGTTCAATTTATAAAAATTTGTATCTCTTCATTCAATTCAATTTACTTAGAAAAATAAAAAGTAGAGTAAGGATATATCGGGCATATATTTCCTAACTAAAAGCAAGATCAATGCTACTGAGTTTCAAAAATTAAGATTTATATTTTGCAAAAATTACTCTAGAAAAAATAAAAGTAACATTTTTTCCTTCACTAAAACTTCCACTTGGTTTATTATTACCTTTATTCAGAATCCTATGTATACAAAATATGAGAATAAGTAATTTTGGTCGTCCATAATATTAGGATTTAGACCTCGGATCAAAAAATACTAATTTTAAGAATATTTTTTTACAAACGTAAAAATACAAAGAGTACAATAAAAATGCGAAAAGGCTATTTTGTGTCTCGAATATCATTTTAATTTTCAAATTGAATAAACAATCCTTTATTTCACTATTTTAGCTTTATAAACGTAGGAAATACAAAAAGTCCCATTAAAATTCAGAAAAGTACCTTCTTAGTCGCCCATAACATATTTAGTCTTAGCTTGTATCAATAGTCACTTATTTCGAAATTCTTGCTTCGTAAACGTAGAAAATGCAAAAAGTACCATAAAAATTCAAAAAAGTCCCTTTTCGGTCGCCCATAACATTTTTAGTCTCACCTGGAATCAATAGTCCTTGATTGTACAATCCTACCTTCATAAACATAGAAAATACCAAAAGTACCACAAAAATTCAAAAAAGTACCTTTTTTGTCGACCATAACATTTTCGGACTCACCTTGTATCAATAGCCACTAATTTTAAAATTCTAGCTTCGCAAACGTAGAATATATAAAAAGTACCATAAAATTCAAAAAAGTACCTTTTTAGTCACCCATAACATTTTTAGTCTTACCTGGAATCAATAGTCCTTTATTTTACAATTCTACCTTTATAAACGTAGAAAATACAAAAAGTACCATAGAAAAGCGAAAAAGTACATTTTTGGGCCAAGTTCCAAATTCCAAGTTTAAAATGTTCAAATAGCTATGTAACAAAATATTTTAATAGACATGATTTAAAGTCAGTAAATCTACTCTTTTTTGCATAAAAGTAATTATGTTCAAAAAGTACCAAACTCTTCACGATTTTTCCCTTCTCTACCCTGTTATGAATGTGTTTCAATTTTTACTGAATTACATAATTGTTTATGTCTGGTGAAATCCCAATTAAAAGTTTTGTGAAAATTGGCCGTCTAATTAGGAATTACATACATTTTCCGGATTTTTCCCCTTTTTGGTACCTTTTTTGTCCCCAAGAAAGTTTCCAAAAATTTCACCTAAATAGTTGTCCATATTCTATTAGGAAATAATAATTGTCAAATTTTGTCCCATTGAATAATATAAGAAAAGTTTGTTTAAAAAAGTACCAAAAAAAGGGAAAATTTTTACCCCTTATACATATGAATTTGAAAAAAGTTCCGAATTCCTATTATTTTTTTTTCGCGGATTACTTAAAACGGTTTAAATTTTTTTCCTTTATGCGTTTGGAAGTTACATAGGGTACCAAAAAAGTACCAAATTATTGTTTTTACCCGTTTTTCCCCTTATAGGTTGAAAATTCTAAAAAAGGCCAGACACCTGTCAGCTTATTTTTTGTGTAAATTACAATACTTTTTCAATTTAATTTGTATAATTTTTAGTTTAGCAGATATAAGATTACCGATTTTACCCGTTTTTACCCTTTTTTACCCTTTTTTACCACCTTAAAGTACGAATTTCCAAAAATTCCTTCTTAGTGGAGCTATACATTGAAAAAGGAACCGATTGTCCAAATTTCATGTCTCTAGCTCTTTGCGTTTGGGCTGTGCGATGATGTATCAGTCAGTCAGTCAGTCACGTTACTCTTTTATATATATAGATTTATTTATTGTATACAATCCATAAAACAATTTGGCTTGTTGATATTGTCGTTTGGATCAAAATGGGTGCCATCAGACAGACATAAGCAAGCATTTTATCAAGCTGTTGTCTTTTTCGGTCACTTCAATAATCCCAGGCGAATCTGCAAATCCAAAAGGTCTAACTTGCTTGTAATTTGGACTCTGTAGGGAATCGAGCTTAATCCATTTTAAATTATTCGTTGTAATTACCGGCCGAAATACAAATAAAGTGGAAATCTTTGGATTTTCCTGAATTGGCGATGCTACAGCCGCGATTGTGTCTTTAACCCGAACATAGGGATCACGATGGGCGGTCTTCATCTGATGCTTTAAGATTGGGCAAGTCTCATTTTGGTGTATCTACTACTGGGAGAGGCGCCAAACTAATGCCTTAATTCCCTGAAGGAGTGAAAAGTATGTTCCCACTGCACTATCCAAGACGAATTCAATCAGGTGATCGCTTCCCTATAAAAACACTGAACTACATGTATTTTGTTTTTGTATATTTAAACCAAGCTGTCAAAATTTTTATAAAGAAACCCAAACAAACACACGTTTGTTTACATTTTTATTTTAAAGCAAATTGTGCAAGTTAGATAAAAGAATTTTAATGTTTTTTTTAATAAAAAGCTTCTTCATGACGAGTTTGCTAAACAATTTTTTTTTTTCTATTTGCTCATCATTGGGTACACGAAATAAAGTTCCACTAGCCTTTAAATATTTTTTTTACATCGTGCAGGAAATAATTTTTCTAAGAAAACTTACACAAATTGTCTTTTTCTTTGTCTAAAACTTCGTTTACAGCTGGGCTAAGGTGTTTACCTGCACTATCCAAACTTTTCTGCAGTCTCCCAAGCATTCATTTTAATAATATCAAATAGTAACTTGACAGAGATAAAAAATAAGTCAATTACTTACTTAAAATTTATTACGTTTTCTTTTTGTGCGCCACCCTGTATATGAATGACTAGAAACAACAAGTGCAGTAGTACTTGTGCAAAAGTCAAGCACGACAAAAGTGAGCAAACAGAGTTGCAGCAACATATGTAGTTGTTAATAATGATCGTGTATTACTTAAGGTAATAATGCAGTATTTTTAAGGAAAATTAATATATATCGATGACTTAACTGAAAAGGGAGCATCACGTTGTTGTTTTTTTTTTTCAAAATATTGTTTTAAACGTTGTCTTTTATTCTACTTCTTAAGATTTTAACGAACTTTGTCATGTTTTGACAGAACTACCTGTTTGTTGGCTCTGCCCCACAAAACAAAACAGATACCAATCCACAAAGACATCTTAAGGCGAAAATTTTGAAGGATCGATCAACAAATACAATCGCAAAAGCCGCTCTGACGTATAATCCACAAGGTTCCCGTCGACGAGGATGTCCAAAGACAACCTGGCGTACAACAACGCTAAATCAACTATCTTAAGCACAATATACATGGAATGAAGCTGTGCAAATAGCTCCCGATCACAATCGATTAAAAACTTTAATTGGAGAACATCATCATCATCACCTGTTTGTTGGCTAATGTTATTACTTTTTATACCCTTCTTCTTTGGTGTCAATAGGTATAGTTTAGTCATTCCGTTTGTAATTTCTACAATATTTATTTGCAACCTTGTAGATTGTATATTTTATCTGAAAGATTATGAGTAGGCGAGTTGGTTAAACAATATCTGTCTGTTCTGTTGGTTGAAATAATTTTTTCGGAGAAACAACATGCTGCGCTGACATTTCATATCAATCTTTTGTAAAAATCCGGGAATGTATCGCTATTGAAATTCAGAACAATACTTTCTGAGATATGAACAAATAAACACGACTTCCTTTATTTTGTCCCATATTTTTACCACAAAGATTTTTCAGCTCTAGAATAATTTGTGGACACCTTTGTTTCTATTTGTTGATATGATATTCGCCTAAAAAAGTTTTTGAAAAATCGATCGCGAATCGGTAAAGCTATAGGCAAAAATTAAAAAAAAAAAATATCTAATGAAAGGGCTTGATCAGTAAAGTACAGTAAATAATGAAATAGTAAAAATCCAAGATGGCGTCCTTAATACAATGTTGGATATATAGATTAAATATAGTAATAACGGCTTTGTCCCAGCAACATTAGTATCAAATGAAATAGCTTGACCAGTAGAATACGAAAAATTATTTTCAAAAAAAGTGTAAAATTCAATATGGTGTCTAAAACAATATGTCCGAATTATTTTTTCTAACTCCATCAATATGGGAATCAAATTAAAGGGTCAGACTAGTAGGATACAGTTAACTATGTAAAAATTCAAAATCAAAGATGACATTGGAAATATTAAAGAACAATTTCGTATAACATTAACTCTAGGCTAAGCTGTGGATTACTATACCTACATATCGATGGCTTAATGTAAAAAGGGCGTATCTTGATTTTTAACAAAAACGTGTTTTAAATGTTTTCTGGTAGTTCACATACACACACATCACCCCTAAAAGCTATGGTTGAAAATAACGAATTTATAGCCAAATAAAAAAGCTTTAACTCAATACATTCTCTTAAATTTTATTCAGTTTTTTCTTTCTCCTCTAAAGTAGTAAAACATCGAGTAACGCTTTTTTTTATATTAAGCCCTCGATATGTACGTGATGGTGAAGGAAATTTTAAGATTCGGCATGGCCCAATATAGAATTCATACCTTTTTTTAAAGACTGCTCTTTCTTGAATTTTTTGGCATTTGAATTTTTTGTCTTCTCTAATAGAAATTTTATTTGCTTAATGAATTTTGTCTCTGCAGAAAAATTTCTAATAAATTAAATAAAGGCAAAAAAACGATTCAACTAAAAACCATTACTATTTCAAATAGTTTAATTACAATGACATCAAAAAATTTTTATAAAATTCAAAAGATAAAATTTTGAAAAATTTCCCAAAAACAAGAAATTTTTGAAAAACTTACTAAAAATAGAAAGATGTACTAAAAATACGAAAGGTTTTTCAAAGAGTACTTAAAATTTCCTATTTACTAAAGAATCAAATATCTTAGTTGTTAACACAAGATAACCTTTATTTGCCTACAAAGTCAGTAAAATGTCAATAGAAAGCACATGCCTCAACAATATGATACAAGGGTCATGTTTGAAAGAACTCAACACTGTAAACATACACACACTTATGCATACTTACCTCTCTTGCCGGATATAAATTATATACAATTTTTTAAAGAGCTTTTCCGTTCTCTATTATTTAACCCATATTCTTACACACATTTTTTTGGGGAGAAAATTAAGTCATTAGATAATAAATTAGGAAAAAAAAACTAATGATCTGTGTATTCATAAATAATTGTTATTAAAATCAATTTTCAATAAAAACCATTTTGACTGAGATAGAGGCGTGTGGATAATGTAAGTAAGCACGACTAGTGAGCAGGTAGTTGTTAAATTAATTAACCGTAAAGAATGATTTATCCACAAAAAGACTGCTAGAGATTATCGTGATGTTGTCATCAAACTAATTAGAAATGTAGCTGAGTAAAAGTAAACAGCCTTAAGAAAATACCATTTGAACATAAACAACAGAAATTTCTTTCCGAAAAAATCACAATTGCAAAGGCCTCTTGAATACATACATGCAAACATACATGCCTAAGAACATAAATATATATTTAAATATATATATATATAAAGGGTGTTTCTTATGAAGGTATAATATTTGAAGTTGATAGCAACACGATTAGACTGATTGTCTAATCCAAATTGTAAAAATTTATTTTGAAAATCATGATTCTGTTCAAAATACGTATAGCGCACTACGTCCATTTTACAGTCACCATAATTGCCCAACACTTTTGTTTGAATGGATACTAAGGTGATCGATTATTCGACATTTTTAAGAAACCGGTTTTCAAATAGTTTGAAAATTAGAATTAAGGAAAAAACCGGTTGCTTTTTTGAAAATTTAGAAAAAACCGGTTAACCGGTCGAATACATAAAATATAATTCTTTCTTATATCCATGACAGAGATACATACATACTTATATAGGTATAAACTAGTTTGTTTTATGGTTTAATTTCATTTTAAGTTGGTTCAATATATTATTATTATGTATTAGTTCAATGGTATTATTATTAAATGCCGTTTTTTTTAATAAAGATGTTAAAGTACAGACACTATTTACCTTACAGTGACCGAAAAGTTAAGTTTATGTTTCAATTAACTTTAACTTTAAAGGTTAGGTTTATAAATTTAAAAATGACATTGTTTCTCCACATGAAACAAAATATGGCAACTAAATTGTGGTTTATATTTCTGTTTTACTTCGACCTTTTAATTTTTTTTTTTTTATTTTAAGTTTTAATTTTTTTATATTAGTGACACAAAACAGTAAATCAATCATCCAAAATGTTTTTTCGTTATGTAAAATTTTTTAAGAAATATATTAATTTGGCAAAAGTAATCGGGTTTCCTCTGGGACTGCCATATAAAAAAAACAAACAAAAAGTTACCTTTTAGTAACATTAACTTTATAGGCAAGTTGTAATAATGACCCTTTGTGTGCCAAACTATTTAAGTATACAAGTCATATGTTATCAGAGATATTAGTTAAGCTATGGGTAGTCTTAAGTACAAGTCGATTTCGTAGAAGCAAAATATTATGAAATTCGAAAATGAGATCAAAAATTATTGCAAAATAGAAAAATTTTGTCAAAAAACTTTACTGAACAGCTGATTATCACAGCAAATTATAAGCGCAGCAATGTATAAAATACCTGCTATCCATTTAAGACAAATAATAGTTAACCTACATTTGTTTTTGAAACAGCAAATAAATTTCTTACAACTTTATTGAAGAGTACTTAATAAATTTGCTGATTTTTTTAAATTTTTTGAGTAATGAATATAGTATGGTACGTTTGGTTTTAAAGGTAAAAATGAACATAAAATTAAAAATGAAAAAAACCGGCTTCTGTGAATGAAAAAGCCGATGTATTCGACATTCGAAAAACTAACATTTGGAAAAAACCGCCAGCTGAAAGAGTAAAAAAACCGGTTTTTCCACCGGTTGTAAAACCGAATCGATCACCCTAATGGATACCTCAATAAACGAAAAAGCGTATTTGAAGGGATGATAACCCTCATGTGTATGTTGAGACACCTTTACATCCAGAAAAATTAACTGTTTGGTGCGCTTTATGGGCTGGTGGAATTATTGGTCCGTACTTCTATAAAAACGATACTGTTAAGTCAATGGTAACCGCTTGAAAGCCATGATTACTGAATTTTTTGTTCATCAATTAAAAAACCATGATGTGCATATGATAACCGCATAGTTTCACTTTTCGGAACCATGAATTGACCTCCAAGATCGTGCTTTTTAACGCCGCTAGTTTATTTTCTGTGAGCATATTTGGAGTCGCTGGGCAACGCCTATAATCAAGAAATGACTGACCACTTGGAGAACAATATTTGCCGCGTTATTGCCGATATGTATCCACAAAATTAAACTACTTCCGAGCCTGCAGTGGCGGTCATATGCCAGAAGTCATATTTAAATTATAATAAATTATACATTCATGTCAATTTAAAAAATTCATCTTTATTTTATACCATTTCAAAATCATATACCTCTTTAAAAAACACCCTTTAAATATAAACATCACAAGTATATTTAACATTGTACTAGTGCATATAAATATGACTGTAGATGCCTTAAATGTTTGCCCCTCTTATTGTTTTCAATTGAACTCTGTTTGGTCATTTAAGAGTCGACTCAAAATCTGTACAACGAAATTCTTTTTCAGTATATTAAAATAAAACCCGTTATCAGTTGAAATTGTTTTTGGTATTACCAACATAAGATATCAAGAAAAGCTGTTAATATAGTGAAAATTGAAAATAAAATAAGAGTAAAACGTTTCGTTGAGCTGAGCTGAGAATGGCGATACAAATTTATTAACGTCGACTAACTATTGTAAAAGTTGTTAACCGCAATAGGGTTATATTTTGTTTATAATATTTGCTATTCTATTTTGTAGCAGTTGTAGAATATTTTGAAAATAAAAAAATTTTCTACCGGCATAAAAAAATTACGTGACTAAAATATTGTGAAATATTTATTTCCTTTTTTTTTCAATTAAATAGTACTGAATAGATTAAACTAATTTTTTTGAAGAGTGTAAATATCGCTTTTAAATACATTAAAATAAATCTTTTATACTGCGGTAAAAACTTAAATTAGGGGCATTTACAATATGTGAATACAAATAAATAAAACTTTTGTTATTCGCTTTTATTTCGGTATTAAAATATAATTCTTGTAGATTTTTTAAAAATTTTCCTTTTTAAATTTAAGTAAATTGGCTATTTTAAGGAAATTTTTTAAAAATTTGCTCTTTTTGAAAATATTTGCTATATTTCGAGATTTTTAAAAAATTTTTATTTTGAGGAAAATTTTTTAAAAATTTGGGTTGTTAGTAAATTTTTCAAAAATTTGCGTTTTTTAGTAAATTTTTTAAAAATTTGGGTTGTTAGACAATTTTTTAAAAATTTAGGTTGTTAGTAAATTTTTCAAAAATATGCGTTTTTAAGTAAATTTTTCAAAAATTTGCGTTTTTTAGTAAATTTTTCAAAAATTTCCGTTTTTTAGTAAATTTTTCAAAAATTTGCGTTTTTTAGTAAACTTATCAAAATTTCGCGTTTTTATAAATTTGTAATTTTTAGGACATTTTTGAAATGCTTCTGCTTTTAGTAAATTTTTCAGAAATTCTGCTACTTTAAAAAATTTTAAAAATTTGTTATTTTTAGTAAATACATTTTTTTGTTTAAAAACTGAAGATACATAAAATCTGATAATACCCTTCACCATCATGTACATGTTTAGGTATAATAACCACATCGTAGATTATCCTATATTTCATGTTATACGCCATTTTTCTTTATTATTTCCAGCGCCATCCTCGATTTTGAATTTTTACGTAGTTATCTGTATTCTACTGGTCAAGCTCTTTCATTTGATGCCATCTTTGGTTTAGATTTATTATATAGCTGATTGTACTCTACTAGTTAATCCCTTTCAGGGCCATATTGACTCTCGCGATAGTTAAAATATAGATTTTCCTCTCTTAGTTGTATGAAAAAACACCGATGCAGTTATACTTTGGTGCTTATATCTCAGTTTGTTTCAAGCCGATATGTTAGACTTTTTCAGAAATAATTTTTGAGACCACGGCTTATAATTTGGCGTCATTAAAGTAAAGTGTCCAAAAATTATTGTGGAGCTTAAAACATTTGATAATTAGAAAAATTTATTTTTTTTTTCCAAAAAAAAAAAAGTCCTAATAACTTTGCCGGTAGTGAGCGATTTGTTTAAAATTGTTCACGAATATCTTTTGAGCCATATCACATCTCTAATGGTCACAAGCGTGCCTATAAATTATAATAGCGCTGAAAAGTTTTAATTTTTGTGGTTAAAATAAGGGAAAACACAGAGGCAGTCGTGTTCATATGCTCATATCTCAGAAAGTTATGGGAAAATTTTGCTGATTTTCCTTACCAATCTGCTTCCAAATTATTTCTGATATTTTGTTACCATACAGGGGTCGTGGCGATGTCATGGGGCTTGAAAAACTGATTTCAACATACACACGGACAAAACTCGATCGACTCCTCTCTTCATAAGCTTTCAGAAAATATATTTTTTATGGGGTCGGAAATGAATATTGTAAAAATTTAACACGGAATTACATTCTATTGTCACAAGATGAAAGGCCCTAACTCGTGTTTTTTACGAAATTGAGTTTTTCATTAATTTCAATACAATACACACACTGTCGTGTAAGGGTATAAAAATATATTGTAAAATTAGTCACAAGTGTATGTATATTTGCCACGCTTCACACAATTCTTAATAGATTTTGTAAAGTATAATTCTGTTGCCTGCTTTTTGGCTGATACTCAATAATTAGTTATTTTTAATTTTGATTAAATTTTTTACTTCGTTGTTAAACATTTTTAAACTTTTAAAAATTTATGCCAATATTTAGTAAAGTTATTTTAATTTAATTTTATTTTTTAAATATGCAAAAACTATACCATCATGATGTTGTTGTTGTTGTTTTTCGATAAAGTATTTCAATCATAATTGAATTTAATTAATTTTAAACTGTCCATTTAAAAGTTTATCTTTTTACTTTGCAAATTGATTGCATAGTATTTTGTTCGGGTATTTTTTAAACAAAAAAAAAAAAATGATTATTTAAATTTGTTTACAATTTTGACATAAATTGAAATACATTGACGCAATTTAGTAGAGAAAAACTGAATTTGTTTGCAAAAAAAAAAAGAAGAAAAAAACAACTGTGACAAACATTTGTATTTATTTTGTTGATATTTTGAATTGTTCTAATGCCGCCTGTGCATGTGCATGTGTATTATTAGTTGTCACAAGTGATGACAGCATGATATAAACAAAATGACAACCAGGCAAATTGTACTTATTATTTACATCAAAATTCTATGTTCAACTGCCTGTTTTACAAAGAAAAATATAAAAAAGAAAAAACTAATAAAATTTGTATATTGCTTGGTGCTGACTGGTTTTTATAGCTGTATTTGTTTATCTACTGCTAATTGATGAGAGAAAATAAAAGCTGTTTAAATTTTCAAGTTTCATTTTAAGTACTCTCTATTGGTGGTAAATTTTGCATTTTATTTGTATCTTTTAAAGTGAAAAAAGTGGTAAATGTTTGCACAAATTTCATAATATCACAAAACAGTTTGCTATTTGTTAGTTTCCCACAAAAAATCTCAAGATTATGATGAAATTCTTATATCTCCATATATCATCTGTATTAAATTTTTAAAACTTTTTCTTTTAACTTTTGCAAAGCTATTTTATAGCAAAAAAAATAGTTTGATGCTTAAACTTTTTTTTGCTAAATTTGTTTGCATGATGTTTTTGTTGTTCCAAACAAATTTTATTCCAAATAGAAGTAGTCATTGTCGTCATTCATTAGCGCCATACAGTACGTGTTTATTATCATCATTTCTCATTTCTATACTAATAAACTTTGAATAATTAAAAGTGGCAGGACTAAAAAGGGCTCAAAATATTTTTTGTAGTTAAAACCTACAATTTTAGTAGAATAAAAACTAGAACAAATTTTTAATTTTTATAAAAAATATAATATCTTTGGAAAATTTTTTTAGTAGTAGATTTACTTAAAATTTACTTTAAACAGCAAGTTTTGTAAAACTTTTCTATAAATAGCAAATTTTGTAAAAATTTTCTTTAAATAGGAAATCTTGCAAAAATTTACTTTAAAGAGCAAATTTTGTAAAAATAAAAAATAATCTATATATATAAAAATCAATGTGTGTTTGTATGTTTGTTTGTGCTTTATAGACGGTTAAACGGCTGGACCGGTTTCCTTGAAATTTTCACAGAATCATTCTGTATGTCTGGAAGGAACTATAGGCTATACTTTGGTTTGAAATTGTGAGTGGGCGGGGTGCCACGCCCTATTAAAGAATAAGTATTAAATATTATATATCACGAAAGTTAATGCAGCTAGAGTCTTCAAATTAAGTACAGTAAACTTTGACATCCACACGAACATTTGGGTAAAAAATGGGGGGACTTTCAATAGTAGGCGTGGCCACATGAATTAAATACTAAATTTCGTATATTTGGAAAACGATATCGATTAGAGTACTAAAATTTTGCAAGAGCAACTTTGACACCCAAATAAACATTTTTGGGAAAAACGGGTACATTAGAAATAGTGGGCGTGGCACCTGTCATATTAATTAAACACAAAAATTCGTATAACTGGGAAGCGATAATAGTTAGAGTACGCAAATTTTGCACGAGAAGCTTTGACATCTATATGACTATTTTGATAAGAAATGGATGCTTTAGTAATAGTGGGCGTGGCACCTGTCATATTAATTAAATACAAAAATTCGTAAATCTGAGAAGCGATAATAGTTAGAGTACGCAAATTTTGCACGAGAAGCTTTGACATCTATATGACTATTTTGATAAGAAATGGATGCTTTAGTAATAGTGGGCGTGGCACCTGTCATATTAATTAAATACAAAAATTCGTATATCTGAGAAGTGATAATAGTTGGAGTACCCAAATTTTGCAAGAGACACTTTGACGTCTATATGATTATTTGAATAAGAAATGGTCGATTTAGTAATAGTAGGCGTGGCACTTGCAAAATAAATATATTTTTTAACTATAAAATTTTTATTTCATTACGATGGGAGTGGCAAAGTACACCGGGTATTAGCTAGGTTAAAATAAAAAATTACTAAAATGTCAAATCTAGAAAATTTCTTAAAATTTACTCAAAATTATTTGTAAAAAATCGGTATTTGCGAATAATATTTGGTCAGAAAGCTTATGCCTTACTAGGGGTGTGCCTACTTGGATCTATTTTAGGACCACTTCTATTTTCGTTATATGCAAATGATTTGCCAAAACAGCTTTCTAAGTGTAAAATACATTTACATATATGCGGATAAAGTTCAGCTTACTTTAGTTAACTCAGTTCAAAATATTACTTTAGGTTTCTTCTATATAAAAGCTTAAATTAAATTCTTATATAGAGTAGTGAAACTGGACTTTGTTTGAATCCAAGCAAGTCTAAATGACTTGTAATGTGTAAAAAAAACTCAAGTTCCTTTTATTATTGAAGATATCTTCTTAAACGGTGAGAAAATCGAAATTGTGAATCGAGTAAAGAATCTTGCCATAACTTTTAATAGCAAAATGACATGGACTGATCACGTAAACTCACTAGTTGGTCAAGTATATGTTAAATTGAGAGCTGTCTGGTCGACACAATATTTAACACCCACACGGGTAAGAACTTTACTGGCTAGGACGTATCTGATCCTCTCCTTGTTCTATGAATGTAAATTATTTGCAAGTTGTTACTCAGTAAGTAAATGAAAAATAAATGTCTTATTAAACAATATCATAAGATATGTATATGAATTACGAAGGTTTTATAATGTCTCCTTTTTTTCCAATAATCTTTACGGAGTTTCCCGGGTAAGTCTGTTAAAAATACGCACACTCATTATTTTGCATAAGATAAAAACCATCAAAATTCCCAGTTACATATTTGAAGAAATATGCTTTTTCAATCGCCTCGAAATCGACATCAATATCTAGTGTCCGAATTGCAGTACATGCCGTTCGACTTTGGTACAATCTTCCACCCAATCAACAACTAAACCACAATGCTAATAGTTTCAAAACATTTTTAATGCATTTTTTTAAATTTGTTTTTTGTTCATTTTTTTTAATAAAACTTTTATTAATTTAATGTTTTTTTCTTCTACTTTAAAAGGTTTATCTATCCTTAGCTTATGGTCATTATATGTCATATTAATTATGTTAAAAAAAAAGAAAAAATTCTTGTAACGTAATACGTTCGTGTACTTTAATTATAAGTCTAATAGTTTGTTTGCACGGACGATATTCGTAATTCGTTGTCTTCTTTATAATTTAAAGGCTAATTTAGAACCGAATTACATAATTTTCCCATGCACAACTTTCAAAGCAAATTACTAGTTTTGTGGGTAATTCATTTAGAATTACTATCCCAATTATAATAAAATCAGTGTCTTCTCTAATTTTGTTCGGTAGTTATTCTGCCTGTTCAACGATGTCAAAAGAAACCCAAGAAAAATTTTCATTTGCACAAATATATTGAAAACAACAACAAAAACTAAAAATTTGTATTTGTTTTCAACGTATTTGTACGAATGAAATTTCGCTTGGGTTTTCTTTCGACATCGTTGAACAGGCAGATTATATCCAGCTGTCAATAAAAAAAAAAAAAATCAAAGCAAAGCAATAAGAAAAAAGTTCAATTTCATATAGAAAGTTGTTATGTCTAGAACACTATTAGCCTCATAAAAATTATTGGATAAGAGGAAATTGTGCTTAGAGAGTTTGCTGGGTGCACTGGTTCTATTTGAACTTGAACTTTTTCTATTTTCTGGTTATTAAAAAAATAATTACTCTTTGACTCCATTGATAAAAAATTATAATTTTCTATATAAAATTTTATATTTCTTAATGTTTACCGCTAATAAAAACAAAACTATAATTCAAGAAATAAAAAAAGCACGAAGAAGAACTGTCAAATCCAATTAACAATATGTCGTGGAAACAGGGTAATTCACTTAAGTAATTCAAAGAGCGAATCAAGTAATTGAATCTGTCGTGGAAACATGCTATAAGTCTTGTTGTACAGGGGCGTAATTTTTGTTCTGTAAAATGAAATAGTTTTTGTATAGCAAAGGATATGATGGCACCAAATGATATGACACACAAAAGCTTTTCATTTCATAGTTTTATAGAACAAGAATTGATAGCCAGGAAATGAAAACAAAAAAATACATAAGATTTGGATTTGTTTTACCATTGTCATTTTCAATATACCCTCGTATTTTGTGTTTGTGTTTTTTTTTATTGCCAAAATGACCAGTGTTCTATGCATTATTTTATTGTTTTTGTGTTTTTTTTTTGCTTATTTTTTGCAACTCAAATAATTATGAAGTGTATTGTGTGTTGGTAATAAAACTAAACTTGTGTTCAAACAATCTAGGACTGCTTTAATACAGTTCTTTTGCTCTTAATTTCTGCAATTACGTTTAGTTTAGTAATCAGAAAAATTTGTTGCGGTAAAAATTACTTGCAGTTAAAAAACTAATCATACTAAAACTTAATTAAAAACAAACAAAAAATTCCAGTCAAGAGAAAAAACTAAATGTTATTTGCTGTTAAACTTAAGTCAATTGATGTTGAGAATGGTGGGTAAAAAAAAACTATTAAATAAATTTGTTTAACTTTAAATATATTTCAATATATATTTCTTTGCATTAAATTGTGACAATCAGTTGTCTTTTGTCAAGTAAAAGGTAATAAATAACCTTGTACGAGCCACGGTCGACAGACTAAATATTGGTATACCAGTCCATAAGTCTGTTGGTGGCGCACACGATTTAACCTAAACGTGCATATCTCTTCCCTGCTCTACTTTTTTAACAAAGATATAATATAATTTATAATTTCTTGTAATAATATTGTAAATAAATGTTTTTATTTTTTTTAGTTTTTATTTTATTTCATGTTTTAATTTTAATTTTTTATTTTTAGATGAACGCCAGGATATACAAAAGAAAACATTTAGTAAATGGATTAATTCACATTTAATCAAAACCCAATGCACGCCGGTCAATGATCTATTTTTGGATCTAAGAGATGGCCATCGTCTGCTGGCATTATTAAGTGTATTAACAAATACAAAATTGGTAAGTAAAAACGTCCTTCTTTAAAATGCATTTAATACACAATTTTGTTTTTAACTATTTTTAATCCCGAATATTTTCAAAAATATTAATAAATATTACTTTGATGACGTTTAAAAGCAACGGTAGATTTAATGACATTTTATGTATAAAATTTATATTTTTCCTCCAAAATACTGTTAAAAACTTCGGTAAGGAAAACAGTAAATTTCTATAAATCTTCTGAAAATAAATTTAGACGTGTTTCCATTGGTCTATTTTAAATTTTAGAAACCCTAGCGAAATTCTGTACAATGCTGAGATTTTGTAAATGAGACATTTTTTACAATATTACCCAAATAATAAAAAAATAATGCAACACGCCCACTTTTACGCCCAACTGACTTACACTTATACCAAGGCATATTTAAAGGGTGTTTAAATTTTAAGGGCCGATGTTGGTTTTGCATAACACATAGATAATTTAGGAAATTATTGTCATTTCTTTTTATGATGATAATACTGTTATGGGTCAATTATGTGTGGAACAAGATATCAGCCAAATGGCCGCCGCGACCTCAGCGGCACACCTCTATCCAATGGTCCAAATTTTCGATGACGTTAAGGCATAATTGAGGTTCTTTTTCCGTTAATTTGCCGAATTATCTCATCCATTAGCTCTTGAATTGTTGCTGGTTTATCGATGTACACTTTTTTATTCAAATAACCCCAAAGAAAGAAGTCTAACGGTGTCAAATAACATGATCTTGGCGGCCAATTTACGTCGCCACCACGTGAGATAACACGGCCATTGAAATTGTCGCGCAAAAGAGCCATTGTTTCGTTAGCTGTGTGGCAAGTGGCATCGTCCTGTTGAAGCCACATATCGCCCATCTATATCTTCCAATTCAGGCCATTAAAGGTTCGTTAGCATCTCACGATAGCGAACACAGTTCGGTTTAATTTTGGAAAAAATACGGCCCAATGATGCCGCCAGCCCATACACCAGTCACTCTTTATGGGTGTATTGGTTTTTCGACAATCACTCTTGGATTATCCTTTGCCCCAATGTGGCAATTATGCTTATTGACGAATCCACTGAGGTGAATATGTGCCTCATCACTGAAGATGATTTTCTTCGAAAATTTATCATTCAAGGTTGCCATTTCTTGCCACCATTCTGACCCTGGACGATGTTTGGAATGGTCAAGAGGCTTTAGTTCTTGCGTCAGTTGCACCTTGTAAGCGTGTAAATGCAAGTCTTTATGCATAATGCTCTTTAGCCACAGTATCGCGAACAGCAGCAATATTTTCTACAGTACGAGCTTTACGAACATGCACTAGTATTTTCACATCTCCCACAGACCCGGTTTGCTCAAATTTTTGTACGATTTTTGCGATTGTACGCACATTTAGACGATTAAATTGACCGAAAAAATCACGAAGTGCACGATGTGCATTTTGATTTAAACGCCCATTTTCACAACAAGCCTGAATAACTTTAACGCGTTGCTCGATTGTGTGTCTTTCCATGGTTCAAATTGAGTTAGTCTGAAGTTGAGAAATGTCAAAGGAAATGCAGAAAAAACCTAGAGGTTTAGGTGTGGTTCACATTCAACATCGGCCCTTAAAATTTAACCACCCTTTATTTATTAATTAACCGAAGTTTGGAGAGTTTGATATTTTAAATAAATTAGAGAAAAGAAAGTGTTACTTTTTATCTATGGACTTTGATAGCTAAAGTATAAAATAAATGAAATAAAAATGAGCTGTCGAGTCCAAGACTTCCTGATGAATAAATTCGCCTTGACTTTTACTGACTTACATGTATAGAAGCAAATACATTGCATAAATATAACACGCTGTGCTTCAACATTCAAATGAAATTTTTCAAAAGAAATAATTATGTCACTCCTTTTTTTAACATACTCCCACCCCCCATATAGGAGGTATTCTCTTTGTTAATTTTTCAAATTGTCAATGTTTTTAATGTTTTTTTTTATTATAAAATCCATAATTTTTAATTAAACTTAAATTAAGTTTTCTTTTATATTTTATTTTCTGACTCCATAATTCTTAGTTATACACTGACTATACACCATAGCGCTCTTACCTGTTTAAAACATTATGATGCACGTTTGAAATTAGGCAACTAATGGCACGCTAGTTTCCACAATTTTAAAAGGATTTTTCATCCTGATAGCAGTAAAGTTTTAATTAATTTTTACTCAAATTTTTTTTCTTGTGTCTTTAATTAGAATATTTAAAATGTTCTTTAAATATTTTAAAAGAATATGTTAAGAGAAACCACCAACCATACATGCAATCAAAAATGTTGTGAAAATTGTGTTCTTTGCGGTTGAACTTTTGACATTTGTGGCTTAAGGAAAGAAAAATAGTAATAACTATGTAAAAGTATTATTTACTCTATCATATATACATAAATGTATTTATATGTTATGTGTGTATGAATATTTGACTACGTAATAAATTGTAGCTAGAGGAAAAATACCAACAAACATAGGAGGGATTAAAGGTAAACAAGAGTTTTGCAAATAATTACACTAGACAACAAAAGCAACCTGCTGGTACAAATGATGATGATGTTGCAAACAAATTATAATTTTTGCAACTGAACAATTTTTATACCCTTCACACAGTGAAAAAGGGTATACATATATAGGTTTGTCATTCCGTGTGAAATTTCTACAATTTTGATTTCCGACCCCATAAAGTATATATTTTCTGAAAGCTTATGGATAGGGGAGTCGATTAAGCCCTGTCAGTCTGTCCGTCTGTCCGTGTGTATGTTGAAATCAACTTTTTGATGCCCCCCGACATCGCTTGGACTCGGGTGAGGTATTAAAATATCAGAAATATTCGGGAGTAGATCGGTATTGAAAATCAGAAACATCGGTACATAAACAACTGAGATATGAGCAAAAACCCACGACCACCTCGATCACAAAAACAACATTACAACAACAACATACATACATACAAATGTGTATACTGGTTAGAGAAAACGTGGGATCGAATCCCAGCTGAGGCAAAAAAAAATTTTTTTTATTTTTTTTATATTGTTTTTTGTAATTTTTTTTTTATTTTTTATTTAATATATTATTTATATTTTTATTATTTTTTTTTATTTTTTTATTTAATTTTTTTTTCAAATATTTTTTTTGTTTTATATTTATATATATTTTAATTATTTAAAAAAAAAATTTTTTTTAATTTTTTTTTAAATTTTTTTTTTAATTTTTTTTTTAAATTTTTTTTATTTTTTATTTTTTTTTTAACATATATACGTAAATTTATAATTTTACAATGGGATGTTTTTATATATGTATGTTTTTTATATGTATGTAGGTATATTATATGGAATGGTGATACAAACTACTGTTATTGCATGATTACACGTTTCTTTTTTAAATTTTTTACGTTAAAAAAAAATAAAAATTTTTTTTCTTCCCGCGTAAATTATTCTCTTATATTTTACTCAAATATCAAATTGCATATGTCAACCACAGTAAAATAATTTAGTTATAAAAGCATTAATTGTAACAGGTAAGAGTGCCATTTTGCGCTGTGCTGAATCTAATACTACCCTACATCATCGTGTACATAATGACCACATGGTAGCTTAGAATATACATATGTATATCAGATTTATTTATATGTTGTACGCCATTTTGCTTTAGTGTTTCCGACGATATCTTTGATTTACATAGTTAACTATATTGTCGAGACCTATCATATAGCCATGTTGATAGGGTTAAGAAAAAATTATCTGTAATTTTTTTCTGACGCCATTTTTGTTTTTATACATTTTCATAGTTTACTGTTTTTTTACTGGTCAAATTCTTTCATTTGATGCCATTATTGTGGGAGTTATAGGGGACAAATCTGTAATTACTCTTTTGACCCATATATCCCCATTTTTAGATTTAGGGCGCCATCTTGGTTATAAAATTTTTTATTGTTTGCTGTATTCTACTAATAAAGCTCTTTAATTTTATACCAATATTGAGGGGTTTTGAATGGGGTTATGGCGGCTATAATATATTTTAAATTGTATAATATTCTTCTGGGCAAGCACTTTCATTCGATACTTACATAAATTGACCCAGAATCTGAATATATCGATATTCGTTTGCAAATTTTTTTTTTAATTTTTGCATATTTCTGTGACAACAAGGAATAGCTGCTTAAGTCGTCATGAGCTAAAATTTATATAATCACATCATTGAATAAATAGTTTTTTAAAACTACTATCAGGCGACTTTTCAACTATTTTGAACAACTTTGCAGGAAGTTATAGCATAAAAGCTTATTGCCTATATTTTTTCAACAGAACACAACAATTGGAACAATTACTTATTTCTACTTATAATTTATTTCAATATACGAAAACTAACTTTCTTTTTAATTTATACATTGCGGAGTTCTTATAATAGTCTTTACCTTAAAGGGAATCAATTTAAAAAAAATCAACTGAAAAATTTAAAAGTGCTTTTCTGAAAAACTATAAAAAAGAAATACGCAGTTTTTTCATTTCATTCATTGAGTGGGTTTTCAAGATTCGACGGGTTTGTTTGTTTGACAAGATCTCCGCTGCGATTTGTAGCGACTGCCGTTTGAGCTTCTCTGGCTATGTTGTTTATCCATGGACGTTTATCTTTGTGTGTGCAGCGTTTTACCAGTCAATTTGGTTTTGGCAGAGTAGAGAGCAGCTTACATTACTTTTCTTTCTGCTACCAAGGCCCATGTATCGTCAGGTGTCCAGCAGCCTCAGTAAATGTACGTATAGTGGTTTTCCTATTTTCCGCTGTTCATATGAAGTTGATGCAAGAGTTTGTTGTAGTGTGGTAGTTTTTGAACTGTGGCCGTTTGCAACTTATAGGAATTACAAGATGCAATAATAATATTTTATGTTTGAGAGGCCCCCAT
The DNA here is from genome assembly GCA_941918925.1 of Phyto melanocephala. Classification (NCBI taxonomy): domain Eukaryota; kingdom Metazoa; phylum Arthropoda; class Insecta; order Diptera; family Rhinophoridae; genus Phyto; species Phyto melanocephala. The sequence continues at coordinate 46,421,654 of OW799233.1, read as the reverse complement.
TATTAGAATGTGACTAACATCCTCATTTTCACGAAATTTCGTAAAACTCATTTATATTTTCTTTGCGTCTAATTGATTGCACAGACTTTGTCCTTACCTTTGATTCAGAACCTCCTAACAGTCGTCTACAAAATTAAAGAATTTGAGAATTTCACCCTCCAAGAAGTGAAAGTTATTCGAATAACGGGTTTTTCGTTTCTTACAAGCTAAATGAGACGGCTTTATTTAAAAATCATCATTCTTATGTGTACCTACATTTCCTTCACCAAATTAAGTAATTTTTGGAAACTCTTTCCAGTTATTGTGTTTGAGAACTTTTAACTCATGGTGTGAGACACATCTCGTTAATAATATTTGCAAGGTGTCCACTCTACAAATACGGCAATAGAATTGAAAATGTATGCTAGGTTTGTATATGAAATGGTTTGCATCCGAATTTTTGCGCCACTGGAAGTTCTTTCTGTTTGTACCTTAAATATCTGTTTGAAAGCATCTAGACGATCTTTAAAGTTTTCCAGCTGTTTTGGAACTTGTTCCCCTTAATATCCTCCTCTTGAATAATGGCAGTAACCATTCTTTTAAATCTACTAAATCGCTTCCCAATTCCAACAGATCCTTGGCACAGTAGTTCTAATCATTCATCCCTCTTGTAAAGCTTCCAAAATCTGTAACATGGCATTGTACTGCTGTGATTTCTCTTCTCTTAAGTCCCAACATTTCACCACACAAGACCACTGAGGTTGCAACTATTCTTTTACAGTAATTCAAATTGACAGTCAATGCACTCCACTTTACATTTTTTAATATCTTTGTCCAAGTATTTATGATTTCGAATCGAAAACCAAACTTTTTACTGTTTGAGATAAATTACAATATTTTTTATTTAACGTGTATTAAAGATACAGGCAATCTTTAAAAATTTGTAGTAACAATTATAAATGTTCTATAATTATCTTTCACTCTTATTATTTTAAATTATTTTTTCTTATAACATATGACGTTTGATTTCCATTCATAAAACAACACAAGACAAATATGTTCACTTACAAAACAATTTATAAATAGTGCAAAACAACTACTATAACTGTTAAACTGCTACCACTGTCATGCTAAAAAGTGAACTACTTGCATCATCTGTAAATGACCTTGACAATTTAAATTAAATGGTTTTGTTTGTGTGTGTGAACATGCTTGTGTCCGTATTAGATTTTAGATGAGCATAATGTTCATGTGCAACATGCATGTATTAACTAGGGGTATGTACTCATACTTACATCATTTTATATATTTTACTTAAACTTGCATCATACATAAATAAAATCATTTAACTAGAATAACCTTGACTTTGTTTTTCCAACAGCAGTTAGATGTTTATTTTTAGAATATTCTTATGTACCCTCATGCAAGTCGTAACAACAACCGTAAAGCTGTAAACCATATCCAATTTAAGGAATTAGTCATTTCTACGTAAATTTATTTCGACGTGAACATTTCTCATTAAGATGTTGCTTAAGAAAACCTAATTTTCTTTTATCCCGAACTATTTTCTCGAATAACTTCATGACACTATTAAAATTTTTACATATTGGCCTGCTGGATATGGTGTTAAATTAAAGTCTAATTTACTAATAATTACCCAGCAAAAAAATCTATGACAATCTAAGAAATTTGCAAGGGCTCAACTGATGACGAAGCAAATAAATTTTAAGTGCAAAAACTAATGACTTTTACAGTACCGTGTTATTTGAGATCATGTGTTTACATAAATATTATAATGAACTGCACTTCATTCTCATCAGTGCATAGAACTCATGCATATATAGGGAAAAGCATCTGATGTTTCAGGAGTTAACTTTTTCATTCTGTTGAATTCATTTTTAATCACAACATTTATGACAAATTTTCTTCGCATTCAGGAAGTCATTTCGAATGAACGCCTTTACACAATTGATTAAAATAATTCGCTTTGCCCTTCATCCGATTTTTTCTGCTGGGTAACCAAAAAACTGACTGGCATGTTAATGCAATGCTTTGCTTACAAAAAGAAAATTAATAATAAAAACGATGTAAAAGAGGCGACTTTTGTACTTCTTATGGCTGTGACCTTTTTCAAAATTCTTTTTCTTTTTTTTTTTTTTTTTTTTTTTTTGCGAATATGACTAAAACATAACATAAAGAAACTAACTTACTTATCTCTACATCTTTTTTATTTTCGCTTTTGTTTTTGCAGAAACCAGAGAAAGGTCGTATGCGTGTCCATCATATCAACAATTTGAATAAGGTTTTGCAAGTGATACAGGAACATGGTGTCAAACTTGTTAATATATCTAGTGATGATATAGTGGAAGGTAATCCTAAGCTGATATTGGGCCTAATTTGGCTTATAGCCTTAGAGTTCAATGGACAAAATCTAGTCAAATCACATTCCAGCAATGGTGTTGAAAAATCTTTGCTTAATTGGGCTAGACAGTTTTGTGAACCCAAAGGCTTAAAGTTAAATGATTTTTCCATCAGCTGGTCGGATGGCCAAGCTTTCCTAATCATCTTAGATGCCCATTTGCCAGAGGTAGATTTGTCGTCGGCTTTACAGAAACATCCTTTGGCTAGATTAAGAATGGCCTTCGATTTGGCTTATGAATATTTTAAAATTGAAAAATTGTTAGATCCAGAAGATGTACACACCCACAAGCCCGATAACAAATCCATACAAATGTATGTTATGTGTTTGTATCATGCCATGGAGTCTAAAAAGTCACTGGAAGATCAGGACGGCGAAATAGAAGAAGATGAGATGCAGGAAGTATTATTATTTAATGAAAAAGCTCGAGAAGCCTATAGAGAAACAGTGAATATAACCGACTTAGATGAAATTCCCTTGGACAGTAATGAAGAACAGCATTCCGATATTAGTTCTACTGCAAATAGTAATACAGACTCGGGTATTAAGACCAAATACCACAGCGATACTATTAAGAGTATTATGGATATAGAAATGGATCAACCCAAAACGTTGGCCAACTTTCCAATAAAGGATGATAAATCTAGACCTCACAGTATAGCCACAAATGTTTCCATAGAAATAACTACCTATCAAGCGGCTTTGGAAGCTGTTCTAACATTGCTATTGGAAGATGAACAATTACTGTCGGAAGAGCTGACGGAACCCACCGATTTCCTTACAGCCAAGTCTCAATTTCATGACAATGAACAATTCATGTTAAAGCTCACTGAACACCAGCAGTATGTGGGTGAGGCTTTGGAAGAAGGCTCAAATCTAATTAATGAATCTCAAAAGTCAGCTGGCTTAACGCCAGAAGATCAAAACGAAATAAGACAGCAAATGGTTTTACTTAATGAGCGATGGGAGACATTGCGGTTGAGGGCTTTAGATGTTCAGGCCAAGATACTTATGCGTTTGGCTGAATTCCAAACACAGCAAATAGAAAAACTTAAGAATTTTTTAACCAACATTGAGGATCGCATTTCTTTGATGTCAGCCTTGGGTCCCTCGCTCAAAGAGGTAGACTATCAGATCAAAGAGTCAAACTTGCTTAAGGAGGATCTTAAACACCAACAGGAATTGGTGGATAGTTTAAGTAACATGGTGGTTATTGTCAATGATGAATCGGGTAATTTTAATGACTTGGAAGATAAACTTTCGGCTTTGGGGGAGAGATGGTCTCATGTGGTAAAATGGTGCGACCTTAGACAAGAGAAGTTGCAGCAGTACAAATGCCTAACCAGATGGCTGGATACTCGAGAACAGGATCTCAAGCACATGGAAAGTAAAGATGTTACGGATTTGGGTAGCATTACAAAAAGGATGAATGATTTAAACTACTGCGCCAAGGACCTGTTGGAATTGGAAAGGTATTTAATTGACTTGAGACAAATGGTGGCTGCCACCCTACAGGAAGGTGATATTAAGGGGGAACAAGTTTTAATACAGCTGGAGAACTTTGAAGATCGTTTAGATGCCCTAAAACAGATAGTTGAGGTACAAACTGAAAGAATAGAGCAAAAGGGTTTTAAATTTGGTCGTGATCGTGCCTCATACGATGATTCGAGAGTAGTTAAACCAGATAATTGGACAGACTTTCAAATAATTATTAAATTTGGTGAAGAAGATGTAGATGCAGATGAAGAAGATGACCATAATAATCATCTTGTAAAGGAACTATCACCCTTGGCGTGTAAGAAGCGTAAAATTCGTAATTCAGATAACTTTTACTTATTGGAGGGTAAAATTCTCGAAGCGTTTGGTTTTATAGACGACTGTGAGGAACGTCTGAATGAAATGCAAAGGCAAAGCCTACGCAATCAATCAGAGTTCCTGCATAAACTTGAAAAGGAAGTCAGCTCCCGCATGGATAACATAAAGGAGCTAAAAGAGCTTTACGAAATTTGCGAAGATGAAGATGTTAGTCGTAATCTAATAACAGAAGCTTCTCAAATCAAGAATATAGAACAACGCTATCAACAGCTCAGTAGAAAACTTGAAATGCAGTTGAGGGATTGTATCCAGATGCTGGAGAAAGAAAAATTCTATAATAGTTTAACCGGTTTCAAATTGGTACTGGCAGATTCACGTGACTGGTATAAGCAACATTCCAATACGGCTGCTAAAGCTGATCTAGAACAAAGACTTAGTGATATGGAATCTCTTACCATGGAGATAAAACAGGCCAAAGAGAAAACCAATTCTCTAACGGATGATTTGAAGGATTGGAAACAGGACTTTTATATTTTCTATGAATCATGGAATGATATGAAAAGAGCTATTACCACTCTAATAGAAGATAAAGGAGGCTTAGATGAAGTGCAAGAAAAAATACATAATTTACAAAAATTTGTACAAAAAGTGCAAGAAACACAAATGGTAGTAGACTCTTTAGAACCTATGCAAAAAAGACTCAAAGAGCTTAATCAGATAAATGATGATATTGAAACCCTTAAGGAGAATTATGACTTTATCAAGCATAGAAAACCTAATTCATTAAATTCTGAGTTTCAAGAGAAATGGCTTAAGGCTCAGGAACAAATTAACGAAAGAATTATTAAACAAACTACGGCTATAGAAAATCTTAATCATTTTACAGCTGAATACAATTCCATAATGGCAATACTTAGAAGACTAGAGTCCAATCTAAAGGACGATGAAAATTTCTCCGTTGATTCGAAAACCGCCACTACTGAGGCTCAAAGTTCCATGGAATTGCGTAAAGTAGAAATTGATGTCATAAGTGCACGCAATTTCAGTGAAATTATAATAAAAGATGCTCAACCCCAGCACCGCGAGGATTTAATGTGCCAAATAAAAGAACTCAATGAATTCTTTACACAAATTCAAGCACTGCACAAGGAAAATCTGCAAAAGAAAGTTCAAGTACAAGCTCAAACCGAGAAAGTTTTCGAAAGACTTTCAGAAACTGAAAACTGGCTAGATAACTTACATTTTAATACACCCAAAACACTTGTAGGTCAAATACAAAATTCCAATGAACTCTTCCATCTGAAAACAAAATTCCAGGCCCTAAAAGAAACCTGTGAAAAGGAATCTGTCAACTTTAGGGAACTGAATGAATTAGGTGGCGAGTGTCTACTACAAATAGATGAACTTAAATCGAGGGGAGTAGATAATGTGGATGAAAAATATAATATGTTGGCTAAAAAGTTTACACGTTTAAATGCCCGCTGGACGGAGGTTACGGCTTTGGTGTATAAGAAATGTGCTTTGCTCGAACACATTTCAACGCAACTTGGTGAATTTAAGAAATTCATGGTTTCCGAATCGGGATATTTGGATCGTTTGGAGAATAAAATGCGTTCAACGCCTGAAAATGCCGATGCAGAAGAAATCATTGAAGAATTAGACGTAAGTTGGAATTATTTATTATATTTATGGGAATTTTTTTTATTGTAAATTAACTTTTGCAGGACTTAGAGAATGTTCTGCGTGGACATTCTGACGACTGGTTGGAAAAAATTCAAGAAATTGGTCAGGAACTAATTACGCATGAATTTATGGCCGACTCTATACGCCAAGATATCAACACCATTGTGGAACGATGGAATCAACTACAACATAAAGCGAAACAGCGTGCAGAAATACTGGAACAAGAAGTCAATGAGGCCAAACAATCGGAAAAATGCGTCGAACAATTTGAATCGTGGCTAACGCGAGTCGATGAAATTCTAAGCGAGCATTTAGAAAATGATGTGACCATAGAAGACTTACCGGATGACTTCCAACAGCTGGCCATGGAGTTTAAGGAGAATGAAAAATGTTTTCAGGAAATTGATGATCTAATAGCCGAACATCAGCGTAATGGCAAAGTGGAGGCCGCCAATCGTTTACAGGACCAATTAAATTTGCTGGAGTTGCGATATAAGTCTTGCCAATTGAAATTGAACAAATGCACTGCCCCTCAACCGGCCTATGAATCACGTTTGAATAGAGCGGTGGCCGAATTGAGAAATGTGGAAAGATCTACTTTGGTTTTGGACGTGGCCACAGCTGGTCCTTCCACAGTGCAAGTGCAATATCAAAAATGCCTGCAAATCTATAGAACTTTATCGGAAATTAAGCCAGAAATCGAGAGCACTATTAAGACGGGACGCAAAGTCTGTGAAGATAAATTCACCAAATCGCCAAAACAGTTAAGTCAACGTATAGATGCTCTCAAACATTTGTACAATGCTTTAGGAGAGAATGTTACGCAGTCTAAGATATTTCTGGAAGGTCTTATAAAACTGGCGCAACAATTAGATGAGTGTTTTGAAGCGGCCGAAGAGCTAACGCACAAATTCGAAAGCCCACAAAATATACATAATAGAAATTCTATATTCCTGGAATTTGAAAGTATCTTACAGAAATGTGAAGACATTTATGAGGAATATGCCAAATCTTGTGATCAGGTATGCATGGAGGATACACGACAAAAAATCGATGATCTCAAGGCGACATATTTAAAACTAACCAGTGCGGATGTGATAAAACGTTTAACGGAAATGAAGTCAACTTTGCAAAATCTAGACAATATATCATTGGATACCTTAAGGTTAGTTCGCCGTAATAACTATTAATTGCACAGGCGCAGTCACAGTCTGGCAATTTAAATTTTAATTGTTGTTATTGTTTATCTCTTGATTACAGAGCCATGGAACATGACTTAAAACAGATTAATGTACCCTCAAATCCGGAAATTGAGAAGCTACAACAACAGGTTATAGCCATTGTGGTGGTGAGTTTAATTTTGATTTTCTCTACGTATCAACTAAATTGCTTTATAACTGTTAGATGTTGTTTTATTTGTATTAATGTAAAGAGTTTTGAATTGCACTTGTTTGTTTTTTTATTTATTGGTGTTTGTTTAATTGTCTGTCTTGTGTAGTAATTGCTTTTTCTATTTCATTAGTTTTCTATAAATAAATATCTACTGGTATTTTCTACATCTATCTTTATCGTCAACATATGTATGTATGTGCTATTTTTTGTGTGTTTACTTGTTACTTTTGAATTATTTTTTTTTTTTTATTCTCAAGCCTACATTTTATATGGGCATTTATGTTATAGAACAAAATTTAATTTATATATTTTTTTTCTTTAAAAAAAAATAAAAAAAAAAATTAAGAAATTTTAAAGTTTAAAACATTCTACCTTAACTTTAATATTTTAATTAAATTGTTTACACTTAAATAAAATTAACATAACCTAACAAAATTGTGGTCGTAGTACTAACTTTGTAACTTAACGTGTTGAACAGTATTCACCTCAATTAACTCTAACATACCTTAACCATATTCATTATGTCAACTAAATACATTCTTGTTATAACAAACAAATAAGAAAATCACCGCAATTACCACATCCATATCCATAACAACCAACCACCACTATAATTACAACAACAAGTCAACAAAACCAAGGTTGAAGTCATTATCCATAAAAAATCTGTTCCAAAACAAAGCAAAGAAAAAAAATTAAAACTGGAATAAAGAATCTGTAAAGTATGTAGAATGGTTAAAGGTTCCATATAAACCATAACGAATGTTGAGAAAAAATGTTTTTTGTCCCCTCCAATCATCTTAGGAAACTCACCTTACTCACCACTTTTTTTTATACATAAACACTACTGCTTTCATGGGAACTTTTTTTATTTAATAATATATTAAAAATTTTGTAGATTAATTTAATTTTCAAAATTACTTTTGTTTCTTTTTTTTACTTATTGGGTTTTATATAATTTTTTTATGCTTTTTATCTAATCAATATTTTGGAGACTTCAAAGCAATTTTTTGTAGAATTCTATAAAAAAAAACTCAAAATGGCTACAAGAAAAAAAAAAGAAAAATTTTTTGTTTCTATTTGTTTTTTCACCTTCCCTTACCACTACACCACAATCTTTTCCGCCTGTTAGGAATGCTTGAAAGCGCGTTTTGAAACCAAAAGTAGTTTGGAGAACTTACTCAGTCTTAGGCTCGAGGATGAGGATACCGAAATTGTGGTAGTAAGTGATACGGTAAGACAGAGGCGAGCTCGCACACCTTCTTCGAATTCAAACTCACCCACAAAAGAAGTAAATGATACAGCGGGGCGACAAAAACCACAGGTGGGTTGCGAAGAAGATTTTGTGGTTGGTCAATCTTCCCAACAACAAGTGTTGCCGGATTTGTTGCCACCACAAACCTTCCGTTTAGCTGAAACCAGTGCTCTCTTCTCACAGATCTCGAAGAATCCCCACAAAATGGAAACGGCAATAGCACCGCCTAAACCCAACAAACGCAAAAGTGCAGAGAGTCCAGCCCAAATGGTCGAAATCAAGGTGAAAAATATAAATAGTGATAAAATGTCAGTGCTTATGTCGGCTGATTTGGAGCCACAGCAGGGAGAAATAGTGGATACTGTAAACATTTTAGAATCTGTAGAACCTTTTGTGCCTGAGTATGTAGAAACGGTACAAATATTGGACTTATCTGAAGATTCGGATTCTTCTATGCGACTTGACGGCGAAGGCAGGGAAATTAGACGAAGCAAAAGCAAACGTTCTCTCTGTGATTCACCGAAAACTGTGCGGGAAGAAAATGATTTGGAGCTAGAGTTAGAGGTGGAGCTAAGACCCGGCACCAACCAAACTAGCACTCCCATATTAAGAGTAGAAAAGCAAAGAATATCTTTTGATGAAAAACGTAAACGTGTGGAAAAAGAACGTGATATTCTAAGGGATTCTGAGGAAGAAGAAGAGGCCCAAACAACTGGTGTCTATAAACAACCTAAAGCCAAAAGATGGCGTCAATTGGAAATGGCCATGGATGAGTTGGATAATAGCATGGCTGAGCATGAAGCCCGCGATAGTTTCTATAATCCCGACAAAGACTTAAGTTTCGAAGTAGAACCTTTGGTGTTTTCCGATGATGAAGATATACCCAGATTTTCTATGGAAATGACACAACCTTTAGACTCGGATAGTGATACGGTATGGACACTAAAAATTTGATTTAAATAATAAATTTGAAAATATGTTAAAAGAGACATAAGAAAAGTTTTATATAATTTTAAAATATGTAAAAACAATTCAAAATTTGTTCGCTTTTTATTTCTTTCTCTCCCTCTCTCTCTCTCTTTATTTAGAGTCGCATTGATACTCCCTCTACAAAGAAACCCAATGCCTTTTCCAGCAAAATCCTGTCTCAATCACCTTCTTTAGATGATTCCAATATTACACTTAAAAGTCCTTGTTCTGAGTCAGCTAAAACATTAACCAACATTGGCTCTCTAGAACAAAGAGTTTTGGAATTTGAGAAGAGCGCCAAATTTATGATGAACAAACTGGAGAAAACTAGAGAGAAAATCGGAAAATGCAATGAGGGTGAAAGGTAGAACTAAAGCTTCAATTAAAAGTTGTTCTTTAAATTCATTTTAATTATATTTGATAACTTTTTAATAGAGCCATTGAAGATCTAAAAATGCTAATTGCCCCCGATGCTGCCACCTTAATTTCCCAGGGCGATTCTTTGGTTTTAGAGACTCATGGCAAACAAGGTTCCTTATCACGTGTGGTCATGAAAAGTCAAATTATTTTAAGAGAAAAATTTAGAGAAGTCCAACAGGCCAAGTTAGTATTTTTTACAACAATTTTATTTGTCATTTGCAATTGTTTGTTAACTTTTTGGTGTTTTTTTACAGGCCAAAAGTTTACTCTTCTAATCGAGATGGCTTTAGCTCCCACACGACTTTGGATAAGGTCAGCATGAAGGGTATCAACTTGGAAGAGCTGATATTCAAGGGTTTAAAACGTATTAAAGATTTAATTGAACGACCAGTTGATCGTAAATCAGTTGACGATCTGGAGAAACGATTATCAGATATAAGTGTTAGTACTTTTCTTTCTTTTAAAAGGGCAGGTTTTATTTAAGACGTAAAAGTAAAAAAAAATATTTTAAGCCGAAGAGTTAATCTTTAAAACTGGAAAGATTTAACAGAATGTTTTAGTTAGTTTTAAATTAGTGGAAAGTTGTAGAATCAACTGCAGCAGTAAGGCGTAAATAGTAATCTTAAAGGAGCAGTAGAATTAAAAAAAATATTCTTCTATATAGATATCTGCTAGATTTTATATTGTTCAATTAAGATATAAAACTATATTTGAGGCAATATAGTTATAAAAAATCATACCCAATTTTTATATGTTAAGTGTGGTTTTTGAGAGACAAAGAAATTAAAAGGTGGCAACGCAGTGTTCTATAACCAGCTGATTTGACGGTTAGTTTAGCTTGGCCCACGGTGTAATTTCATAAGGGGATAGCGTAAAGGAGAACAATTTTTGTCTCTCTTTTTTTTTTGTATGGAGTTTGACAATTTCCGGAGTTGAAATCATTTTTTTTAAATATGTAGTTTGACATACTCCAGAACACAAAAGAATAGTCAGCTGGGCTGGCACCGCCACCTTGTATAAGTCTACCCTGGTATAGCCTAATTTACTACATAGGGTGTGTAAAAATGTTATCTTCTGGTTAAGCCACTGAAGGCCACATGACCAACATTATATTTTAAAATTCTTGCCATAAAATTAAAAAATTAATAAAGCAAATTGGTGAATATAAGAAATGCTTTAATGTAATTTACTATTTACATATTTTTCGCCTTTATAAAAAATATCCTCTACCAACATCTATTAAGCTTATGAACAAACAAAAATCGACATGAACTCTTCTTGTATTTCTGATGCTCATTATTAGCCAACTAATTAAAATTTCGAAAAATCTCTGAACAGAATAAACACAATTTTGTTTTTTTCTATAGTTTCAATAACTCTTAATAATATTTTCAATATGGGATTTCTAATTTATTTGTTATAATTTCACAAACACACATTAAAATTTACTAATTTAAATTGAAAAAGAAAACGCTGAGAGGAGACAGACAGACAGACCCAACATGCATATTTCATTAAAAATTTATTTCAATCTCAATACAATTGATTAAATTCGAAACATTTTCAAACACTTGATTGCCTCAAAATAGTTTTCTACCCAAACTATAGAATTTGGTTAGAAAATATTTCGTATTGATGCCAATATAGGCCATCAATCAATTTTAGCCATATTCTCCTAATCAGCCATTCAAATGCATGAGTTTGTTTGGTTGATGATTGGTTTGTTTGGGTCACAATCAAAAGCGATCGGATTAATAAACAAAAATAATTTTTATTTTTTGGTAGCACACACTCTCTCACTTGTCCCGTCCATTCCAACGTAAGCAACAAAAGTGTGCCACAATAAGGCATCAACTTTTAATTGGTTTGAATAACATTAAAGAAATAATGTTTAGTTTGATTCATTTCTTTCGAATTGGTTTTGTTGAAATATACAAATGCGAAGACATACAAATTGATTTCGTGGTGATGAGAGCGTAAGAGAAGCGGAAAATTAAAAATAAAAGAAAAACAATCGCAGAGAACGTTGAAACAGTTTTGGTTAGTTATGCACATATGTACGTACTAACATATGTACACTCAGGTCTTTTTTTATGCGGTAGATGCGTTCCGCTTAAAACCGCATAAAAAAAATCGCATAAAAAAATAATCTAGCTCCATACAAAAACTAGGGATACGTTCCGGAATTTTAAAAAATCGCATAAATTGAAATTAAAGTATTAAAAATGTACCAAATTCGCATAAAAAAAAGGAAATTTCATTTTTTTTTGATGGCTCTGATTGATGAAGTGGTCTGTCAGAGCCTTATTTTTAGCTCCATTTGCTAAGCGGTCCAAAATTTCGATTTTGGTCTCTAAAAATATCGTTTGTCTTTTTTTCTTATTTTTTTCCATATCAATTTCTTAAAATCGAATCCAAAAGTTTTATGTTAGCATTGAAACCATAGAAAAATTACACTTACTTTTTGGAGCGAAACTTCAACACCTACGATAATTAAAATTTAAAAATCTCTGTAAAATTCCACCACAATAAATATTTTAAATTTAATGCAAAATTCAACTGTCAATGACTAAACTGCAAACGTACGTTAGAACATTTCTTCGCCGCCAGCTTACAAAATCTATAAGGGAAATTCCAAATTTCAAATAATCGCTGCTGGGCATCAATTCTCGTTCTATGAAACTATGAAGTGAAAAGTTTTTGTGTATAATATCATATGGTGCCACATGCCCTTTGCTATGCAAAAACTTTTTAATTTTACAGAACGAGAATTGAGCCCCTGGTCTTCGCATGAAACGCATTAATTAACAGAAAATACAAACCTTAACAGAAAACTACAAACTTTACAGAAAGCACAAACCTTAACAGAAATATCAAAGCCCAGTGTTATCAATTATCTAAATATTATTTTTATATAAAAAAAAAATTTGAATTTTTAAAAACCGCGTAAATTCAAATTCGCATAAAAAAATACCGCATAAAAAAAGACCTGAGTGTATGTACTTATCTACGTAGCAATTTTGTGTGAGAATGGCATTTTTTCAAATGAGTGCACATTTCTGCTTCTGATCTTTGTGTTAAATATTTGTTTAAATAAAACTCAGTGAAAGTGTTGCCTTAAAATACTACGACGTAATGCCGGTACAATGACACGATATATTAAAAAATTTTTAAAAAATTAATGTTGAAAAAAAATATCTAAAATGTAGTGAACAATTTTTGTAGCAATAGTTGACTTACTACATAGGAGGCATAACATTTTCCGATAAATTTTTTTAAAAAAGAAAAGGATATTACAGTAAATTTTTGGCAAAACAATTACCTTATTATCAATAACTTTAATGAAAACATTTGCATAAAATAGTGGCAAAAAAATTAAATATATTACATATGTATGTAGATATGGCATAGACACAACAAAGACATAATATAGACATGACATAGACATGACATAGACATGACATAGACATGACATAGACATGACATAGACATGACATAGACATGACATAGACATGACATAGACATGACATAGACATGACATAGACATGACATAGACATGACATAGACATGACATAGACATGACATAGACATGACATAGACATGACATAGACATGACATAGACATGACATAGACACAACAAAGACATAATATAGACATGACATAGACATGACATAGACATGACATAGACATGACATAGACATGACATAGACATGACATAGACATGACATAGACATGACATAGACATGACATAGACATGACATAGACACAACAAAGACATAATATAGACATGACATAGACATGACATAGACATGACATAGACATGACATAGACATGACATAGACATGACATAGACATGACATAGACATGACATAGACATGACATAGACATGACATAGACATGACATAGACATGACATAGACATGAAATAGACATGACATAGACATGACATAGACATGACATAGACATGACATAGACATGACATAGACATGACATAGACATGACATAGACATGACATAGACATGACATAGACATGACATAGACATGACATAGACATGAAATAGACATGAAATAGACATGACATAGACATGACATAGACATGACATAGACATGACATAGACATGACTTAGGCTTAACATAGACAGGACATAGACATGACATAGACATGACATAGATTTGACATAGACATGACATATACATGACATAGACATGACATAAATATATCATAGACATGACATAGACATAACATAGACATGACATAGACATGACATTGACATGACATAGACATGACATTGACTTGACATACATAGATATGACATAGACATGACATACATAGTAATGACATAGACAACACATAACCCACCAAACATTTTTATTACCAAAAACCGCTCCTTGAATCGCTTTCTTAGTGCTTACGTGCATTCAAGAGCGTTTCTAGAAGGCATAATTTTTAAATGCGATGTCACATTTTAGATATCTCTTTCTTGTACTTAATAAGCATTTATTTCATTCCTACAGCATAATCAAACCTTCCCCTTACGCTCTGCCGAATAAGGTAGAAGCAAGAAAAGGAGGAATTTTAAAAATTGCTATTGAAATAAATAATCTTCTTTTTTCAACTGCTAAAATATTAGCCTGTACAGAAGACATCCTTTGCTGTGCTTTTGTATGCAAACAATCTAAGCATTTCAATAAATGCAACACGGCAAAGTAATCCGAAAAAATATTTTTGGTGGGAACATAAACATTACATCGATATGACATTGAAAAGATATACGCTGTGGTAATGTTGACATGGACTGAAGATAGGCTAGTCATAACACATTTTTGACAAGGAAATAATGTACAGATGTAGACTTGACCAAAACCTAGACAACTCTGTTAGTGCAGCCTTTAAGATGTCTTTAAAAGTGATACCCACTTAACCATAGCTAAACGTTGTCGACAAGTATAGAATACCGGCAGTAAATCGTTGACGATATTTCCAAACAAATACCGCTAAAATTGTTGCAAAACCATAAGATGAAAAATGTCGCTTATTGTGCCATTGAAATATTAAAAGAATGTAGGCAGCAACATTGAAGACAACCAGTCATATTTATTAACGAAAAATTTTTCCTCATTATCTTAGAAAAAAAGTTACAAATGCCATTAGTGACAAACTTTAAAATTTGCTAAAGACATCGTTAGAGTCAAAGGTATTCGCTATAGTTGATTTGTAAATTTACTTGACAATTTAATTAAGAGAGCAAAAGCCTGGTTTGATAAATAACTAGCTTTTTTAATTATTGATCCCACTGTTCCAAATCTCATTGATTATCGCTTTTTATACAACCACCTAACTACCGCTCTTTCAAAAATTCTTTAAAAATCTTTTGAAATTTTTGTTTGTATGTAATAAAGAAACTTAACACAAAAAATTTACATATTTAATACATTATTATATATACATAGTTTTTTGTTATTTTCCTATTTATTTAAAGAACTACAATTTGGAACTTAACTAAAAATACATACATACATAAATACATACATATATCAAAAACAATAAAACGCTAGACAAGCAGACAACACAATTAACTGAAATAGAAAATAAATAAATAAAAAAATTGTGAAAAACATCTTCATAAAAGTCAAGAGAGACTCTTGAAAAAAAAAATGGTCCAAATGATTTTCCCAATATTGAAGAGCATTAATGGCAAATTTTTGTTGTTGGCGGCATGCAAAAGAAAATGTTTAAACGAAAACATTCAGTAGGGAAAAGTATTTTGTGAACTGAACAAGAAATTCATACGCCTTCAGAAATAAAATTTACGCTTAATCGATTAGAAAGCAAACGCTTTAAGAAAACATTAAAGAATTAAATGAAAATAACAACAATAATAAAGATTATTATCTAAAAAGTTTGTTCTTTTTTATTATTATTATTTGAAACTTGATTTATTATTCTCAATGCAATTTTGCTGGTTATCACAGAAAACTGCTGTCAGTGAAGATTTTTACTTGTTTCTGGTCGCCTCTATTGTTCTTAAATGTTTTGTGGAACACAAGAAAAAACTTACAAAAAAAACATTTCTTTTTATTCAACATTAAAACTGAAAAAAAAATCCATTTTTGTTTGGTGCTTTTGGTGCTTTCTTTTCCATTTTCATTCATCTAGTGTCGTATTTTTGTACGTGTTTAAAAATTTGTATTTTGCTGCTTTCATTTCTACAAAAACTTTTATTTAAAACTTTTATGGTTTTTGTCGTTTGTTTTAATTGTCAAAAATTTACTATCAGTTTTTCAATAATTGCTTAAAATGACTTTTTCCAACTTTCTTTTATTTGTGTATGTTTTCTACAATAGGATCGTCGTGACGATTTGAAATTGATTGTAAATGCCATTGGAAAGAGTGAACAAATGCCCAAAGTCAGCACAGCCATGATGAATGATATCGAAACGGTAAGAGAAGATTTGATTTGCAAAATTATTGTACAAGTTTTGAAATTTATGATTTATGTTGTTTGTTGTTGTTGTGTTTTTTGGTGCTGATGATTCCTTTGCATGGTTTAGACTAAAAACAACTTGCAGTCACATGCTGACACAGTTGAGCTGTCTCTGACGGAATTGAAATCGAATGCTAAAATAGATAAAACCAATGGCAGTAGAGGTAAGTGCTTGAGAACATTTTGACTAAAAAAAATTACAATTTAGTATAAAAAGCATTAAAATTAGCATATAAGTTTGACAGTTAAAGAAATAATTGTTCAATATGGCAAAAAAAAAAATTCTTGCTTCATAAGGCAACTACTTATTATTGGCAAAAAAAAATAGTGATTTTTAGGAAATACTTGCCGAATAGCGCAAATAATTGTGCAATTTATTTGCTCAAATGTGACTGAATTTTACTTAGCCCCGCAGTCGAAAGTCTAATGATGTGTCATTATATGATTTGAGCAGTTATTATACAGTTCTATGACTTTAACTTTACTGTTTACCAACTAGTTTCTACAATCAATTCATTTCTTAACAAACCAAGGCACAAAACTGCTACATTGTTTGAATCAGATGATGTTTAGTTTAGGGGATTTTATCTCAGACAGCAAGTAAAGGATTGTTCATAATGAATTCGCTCTTAAAATCTGTCTTCGCTGAGCTCAGCCGGTCAGTCTACATTTCTAAAACTGTGTTTACTGTTTCTAGTTCTATCAACTCAGCTTTAAAGCTTTTAAACTATTCGCACAGCATCGGCCTTTAACGACAGCCCACAGGAAAAATGTTAAAGGAGTAAATACTCAGCTCACAAGCGCCCAATTGACATCCAAATTAACGATTGTTTGATAACCTCTGTGACATGTTGCGCCATCCTGGTAAAACCATGTTTCCCATTTCAACCCATTAGTAGTCTTTAATAGTGGTCTAGATGTTAAGTGAAATAATGTATGCCAATGATGCATACAAAAATCCATATAAAACTTTTCTGTTAATATATATATTCGCTTCTTGACAATGACTTGCGGGTTTTGAGATTCCAGGATTTTTTTAAGGATAAGTTGATTTTTCGACCAAATTCGATCATCAATCAGAACTTCTCTAACACCTAAACACAGAAGCTGTTATAAAGAGGATAGTTTGAAAGTAAGCAATTCCAGATTTGTGTGCAAAATTTTGTCGATGTCGAGCGAGTCGATGTTTTTCGATCTAGTAGTGGCGGTAGTCATATTTTTGTATTTGCGTGTTACTAAGGAGATCACGATTAATATTCTTTAGCTCTGTGATGTGTATTTTATTTCGGCCAAAATTTTTTAACAAACACAGAGTTTTTTTATCACAAAGGGGTCAATATAATGAACCCAAGTGGGCTGGTCAACAGCTGCCTGTTCCACCTAACACAGAGTTTAAGCAACACAGCAGTCACTTTGGAAAAAATTTTGTAATGTTATTCATGGTTGTTTAAGCGACTAATGCACATAAGGGATATATCTGTGACAAAATTGTTATTGATGTTAAAAAAAATATTTGTATTTGGAATACCCTTTGACCAGTATGCTAAATCTTATACCTTATCGTTGATTTACTGGTAGCAAATCATCATGACAACTTGCGCACAAGATAGAACAGTGTTTCTTCAACACTTTATTATCAAACGATTGTTTGGTAATGCAGAAACGGTCGCCTTACAAAGTCCAGACCGATTCAGCAAAGATCGGTTGGCATTTATTTGGTCTTAGCTCATCGTTGTCATTGTCCGCAAAAGTACCCAAGGCAGTCAATAAATGATTGTGCACAAAAACTTGACTTCATTTTGTTAATTTAGACTTTGGAACTAGATTATACACCCGTGGAAGGTTTAACTAATATAGAAGCTCAAAGTTTATAACCATAGACGATGCAGTTTGTTCACTCTCGATTTTTACTAGGATTTAAATCCCTCAAAACAAGCTTGTTTGGTTAAGATTTTGAACCAGGGATATCATTTGTCAGTAGTTTTAAAAAAAATTTGGTGAGTTCTCAAGTCTCTGCAAAAATTATTACGTTAACAGGAAAACCATTTCATTTTAGCTCGAATTAAGCGATATCGACGAAATACACCTTTTACACGCAAATTTTAGTTCGACACTTTTTGCTTGAACTCTCTTTCAAACATTCTTTGATGCTTACAAACAAAATTTTTAAATTGACAAAATTTAACTTGTGTGTCTATATTATCATGTGCGTTTGTTTCATTGCACGAGTTGAAAAAACAAAAGGAATTTGCGATTACAGCAGTTTGGTTCTCTAACTCTCTCTCACCGACAATATCAAGAGTTCGCGAACTTTAAATTGTGCGTGTTAGAGGTGTTTAAGCAACATGTTTACCCAGCGGGTTCACGTCATGTGTCACACAGAAACCTGCACAATGAGCTTGACTTTTCTACAGTCCCAAAAAAAAACCAGAACCGGTCAAACCTTTAAATGTAGCGGAATCTATTCTGTAGAGTTTTTAAACGCTGCCATATTCTATATAAAATCTTTCATTAAAACTTTATACAGCTTGTGTTGCAGCATTTCAGCAGCTACCCTCACTTATTGAAAACCCCCCTTAATATTTAAGATAATATTTCGCTATAATTTTTTTAACAGCAATTTCATACATTTAAAATTTTTAACATTCACCAATTGTTGACATCTTTTATTAGAAAAACATAAAATATAAATGTGTGCTCTCTACCCCCTTTTTTAAATAAAAAACAAAAAAAAAATATTGTATTTGATGCAGCTAACAGCATGCTGCTCATGCTTTCTTTAACATTTTCATATTTTCACCAAAGTCTCATATGTGTGTGGTTGTTTCTTTTTCAACATCAATTTGTATAAAATTTATCGCTTGAATAAATACTGTTTTTTTTAGGGGGATGGAATAGAATTCGTATTTATTTAATTTAAAACAAAACATAGATTTCCGCTGATAAGTTTGAAAATTAATTTATTTATTTGCTGTAAATTATGGTGGTTTAATTGTTTTGTTTGTAATACATACTTGTGTTAGTATATTTCCAGCGGTAAAATTCAACAGGGCTTTATACTTCAGGCCTTCTGGAAGCCGAAATTACACCTTTTAGATTTTTAATCTCATTCTACCCTGCCTGCCCTTAAATGCCTTTTAGAAGACCTCTGAATTCCCTTCTAAACATCCGATAGTCATTTTAACTTTCCTTCTTCAAGAAGGAAAGAAAGTTGTAATTTCGGATTTATTTTTTTTTTGTTTTTTAATTTTTGTATTCTTAGCGACAACAAGATGGTGTTAAAATTGTTACTAAAACTAGATAAAATTAAATGACATACAAAATAAAAGAAAATGAACACACACACTTAAGAATACACAAGAATTCATTAATTGCGTTTAAAACTTATAAAGAGTGAGTTTAACAGTGCTGAACTAAAAATAGGAAAATAATCAGATCAAAAATATATTTTGTTATAATTTAAAAATTACAAAACCTTAACTAAAAGGGTTCCAATGGAGCCTTTATCAGAAGTTCTTCTAATCGGAGACCTTGTGTCCGCTAAAAAGTCTTAATAAGGCCTTTTAAAAGGCCCACTTATTTTTACTTTTTACCGCTGTATTTGTATGTATGTAAGCACGTGCATGTAAATAAATATGTGGTGGATTTTGTTTTTGAAAATTGTTCAATTTGTTGAAAAGATTTTAATAAATTATTATTTAACAATTTTAATTTTTTTCAAATATTTTACATAAATACCAAAATAACATTTTTTGAATGCCTCGTTGGCGATATTTTCTGCACTCCTTGAAGAGTCTTTTTTAGCGTTAGATGTGTCATATATTTCACTCACAATTTTAAATGAAAATAGAATACAGGAATTATAAGTTTTTGTTTTATTTCTTTAATAATTTTACAAATAACTAACCAACTTATAATCTGTGTGGTTTCATCACAAAATCTTTCTCTCTTGATCCGTCAGTTGATCAATTTATTTTTCTTCAATTATTTTAAACTTCAGCATTCCAATTCAATATATAAAAAAATTATTTTCTCTCTTATCTCATTTATTTTAAATGTCAAACTTCATAAATAAAAAACATAAAGAAAAAAATTCTCTCCGAACTGCGAATACATGATGAATAAATTATGCCTAGACGAAAAATACACATTTTTATTTTGAGAACAAATATTTTAAAAGTGTTTACATTTTGTTTTTTGTTAAAAAACATTGGGTGGCTTCTTTAGGGAAAAGTTTTTTTATAAATTAAAATAAATTTTTTTTTAATTCATCATTGGTGTCATCATTGGAGTAGACCCTTTGACGAGTCCTTTTTAGAGTTGGATATAAGTGTCATCTATTTTAGTCACAATTTTAAATGCAAATAGAATACAGGAATTAAAAGTCTTGATTTTATTATATACTAGAAAAGCCCGGCGCGCGTTGCTACGGCACTTAATGAATAAAAATGCATTCTGAATTTAAATTGAATATCAAGTGCAAAAAGCTTAAAATTATAACTTTTTTAATGGGCGTGGCACTGCCCACTTTTCTAATCACAAAACTGTGTAGTCATGACAGCTCAATATGTCTGCAAAGTTTCAGAAAATCGATCTAGTGCAAGTAGCTAAATGTGACAACTTATTTCTTATGGGCGTGATACTACCCACTTTTCTAATTACGAAACTGTATAGTTATAACAGCTGAATATGTGTGCAAAGTTTCAGAATAATCCGTGAAGCTCAAGTAGCTGAAAATGAAAACTTTTTTTTATGGGTGTGGCTTTTACGATCGGTCCAGTGCAAGTACCTCAAAATTATAACTTTTTTTATGGGCGTGGCCCTGCCCACTTTTATAATCACGAAATTATAAAGTCATGACAGCTTAATATCTGTGGAAAGTTTCAAAAAAATCGGTCGAGTGAAAGTACCACTAAATAATTACTTTTTTATGGGCGTGGCCCCGCCTACTTTTCTAATAACGAAATTATATAGTCGTGACAGCTCAATATGTGTGCAAAGTTTCAGAAAAATTGGTCAAGTGCAAGTAGCTAAAAATGATAACTAATTTTTTATGGGCGTGGCACCGCCCACTTTTTACTACCCATAAACACTCCCTGGTATGTGTACAACAACTTACCAAAGTTTGAGCCCGATCGGTTTTACAGTTTCAGAGTCTATAGCTAACACACACACACACACAGAGTTTCACTTTTATATATATAGATTTAAATTTTTATTATTCTTTTTTAATATTTTTAAAAAATTTTTGTTTAAAATTTTTTTTAATGTTTTTTGTAATTTTTTTTTTTTTTATATATTTTTTTTTATTTTTCTTGTATATATATATGTATATTCTTTGTTTTTTTTTAGAAACATACATACGTAAACTAAATTATAATTTTACAATGGTATGTTTTTTACATGTACATATGTATGTACGTATTTCATATGAAATGAATGGTGATACAAAATATTGTTATTGCATGACAACACGTTGTGAAGGGTATATAAGATTCGGCACGGCCGAATATAGCACTCTTATTTGTTAAAGATAATTTATCGAAATGTTTTAAGCTAAAAATTTTTTAACATTTAAAAAAATATTTTTATAAAAAAAAATAAATATAAAAATGTTTGTAAACTTTCTTTTAATTAAAATATTTGCCATATTTTTATTATATATGTATTCACAAACAGGTTTGCTAGACCTGGCGATTTCTCGCCAGACGTTGTGATATTAAAACTTCTTTGGCGTCCTAATTTGCGATTTGGCGACATAGCGAATTTTTCTCGATTTAGAAAATAATTGGCGTTTTTTTTCATGAGCCTTGAATTTATTAATTTTCTGGTATTTTTATGTTTAAAATTTGAGCTTCCGAACAATTAGGTGGCTCGTTTATGTGGTGAATAAAGAATATTTCAATTGATCGACTTTATTTATCGCCACCCTTCAAACAGAATACACAACAGTGATGGAAAAGTTGTTACGATCGTACTTTTTTTGATACTATTTCATTTGAAAAAATACCGTGTTACTCCTCTGTAACATTTGATACTCTCAGTGATACGTCTAAAATTTAAAACCATTGATTTTTTAAATTCATCTGTTTTAGCATTTCCCCTTCATCACTTGTAGTTTATGAAAATGGCAACTCTAGTTCTTATTATGTCTTCTTATTTTGTTTTATATAAAATATTACTGATATTTCTGATTTTTGTAAAATGAATTATTTTTCGATAGTGCTTGATGAGAGCACTGATATAAGCATCAACAAAAACTTGGTGATTGTTATTAGAACTTTTAATGGACAATGTCGTGATCGATTTTTAGGTTTAATTAAAACAGATGTCAGCTCATCAAGTGACATATTTGAAAGTACTTTAAAATTTTTAGAGCTATGCAATATACCTTTAAATAATATAATCGGTACTACAACCGACAACTGTGCGGTCATGATGGGCCCCTTGAATGGTGTGCAAGCAAAGTTTAAAGAAAAAATTCCTCACATTTTTACAAACGATTGCATTTGCCACATACTAAATTTTACATCATCCACTGCATCAAAATATGGAATACCGATTGAAATTGATAAATTTATAAAAGACAAATTTCCATTTTTGCAATAGCTCAAGTAGAAGGGAGGAGTTCACAACATTCCAAGAGTATTTCGGTACTGGATTGCATGTCATATATAAATATGCAGCAACCAGGTGGCTTTCACGGGAGGAAGTAGTTAATAGAATTTTGGAGCAATGGGAGCCGTTGAGGTACTATTTTAAGTTAAACGATTTTGAAAGGGATTCAAGAAATGAAAGGATCGAATTTATAAGATCCGGATTTTTTGATCCAGTATTCAAAATGACCTTTTTTATTTTTTCAATACGTTTTAAAGATCATAAGTTCTATTATTCTATTAAACGTTTTGTCTGGTAGAACTAATAATATTGTACAACTTCTGTTAAAAATGTTTGCAAATGAAAGGCAAAATTTTGAAAATATAAACTCTCAGTACAGGGCATTGGCGGATCTTGAAGAGCTTAAGCCTTTGGTAAATGAAAATATTTGTAGTTTTTGGTCTAAAGTGGCTAAAACTAAAATTTCTTTGGGCGAATATATGTTTTCCGACATTTCGAAAATTGCAAATGGAATTTTTTCTATTCCTCACTCCTCTGCAAATGTAGAGAGCATTTTTTCGTATCAAAATCTAATAAAAACCATACAAAGAAATAGGCTTAATGTTGATACCGTATCAAGTCTTATTCTGACCAAAGATTTATTAAAATCTAAAGACTTCTGTTGTTATAACTTTGACATATATGTATACTTAGATATATCTAAAACAAAAATATCAAACAAATTGTAGTTGCTGTAAGCTTTATTACTTTTGATCACGTGTTATAATTATTTACTTATGTTCCTGTTCAATTGGCGCTATTTATCTAGGGGCTATTTCAGTTTAAAGTGATATACCTTAAAAAGTACAAAATAAATTTAAAAAATGTTTTGTTTAAAGGTAAAATTAAATTTTTATATATTGATTTATGGTTTTTGTTAACTTTTTGTTTTCATAAAGATTTTTTTACTCTTTAATAAAAATTTAAAAAAAAAATAACGATTTGTTACTCTTGAGGTTAAAAAAGTACTCTCAGAAAAATTTTTTGATACCGAAATTAAAATCTCATTTCCCATCACTGATACACAATAAACTGTGTCTCTGTTTATTGTTGTTAAATTGTATACACTCTCATAAAAGAAAAGTCACAATGTTTTAATAGTTGGTTGATTGTTTTTCAGCGAATACACGACCTTTCTTAACCATCACAATAGACATTAAATATTTGTCAACAATTTTAAAACACATTCATCACCCTGTAAACCAACAGTGCTTGTCTTGAATGAATAAAGACGGCACTAGCATCAACTGTCGCAGCTAACACCACTCACTACTGTATACATTTTATTAAAAACCATTTGTTAACATTCTGTTTAAAGCAACATTTCAATACAATGTTAACAGAACACTGTAAAATTAACACATTACCAAACCCAACCAACCGTAGAGGTTCTAAGCTTAGCTAAATTGAGTTTATTAGATTTTTTCTATATTCTCTAAAATCTTTGTAGCTTTTTTTCTGCCTACAAAGCTTTTTTCGTTTGCATTTTTCTCTGAACTTGACACTGAAAATTGTGTAAGAAAAATATGTTTAATAGCAACTGTTTTTACCTCATAAATATTCAAATGAACAGCGCGCACCGGAAAGAACACAACCCCAACGTGTTAACACAAAACACAACAATAATTAAAAGAAATAAAAAGCGGCAAAATTATGAAAAAATAAAAACAAACAGGCTTAAGTTGACAAGTGTGTGCATAAATTTAAATATAGCCTCGTTAAATGTTTGGCAATAAGCTAAAGTTTAAATTCAAGAAAAAGATTCCAAAGAAAAAAATGTTTTTAAAAACTTGTAGAGAAGCGTGAAATTAATAAAATATGATTGAAAATGTGAATTTTTAAAAATGAAATATATTTAAAATTTGAACAAAAATTTTTTGCATTCCAAAAGGAAACGAAATTAATCAACTAAAATTAAGCCAATACAAGCTATTAAATCAAAGTATATTGCCTACAGTTGTGTTAGAAATCAAATAAGAATTAAAAAAAAAATTGCGATTTTTCTTTTTCTTAAAAAATCTTTATGGTAAAAAAATTGTTAAAAAGAATTTTTTTTTGTGTCAATTGCGTGCCTTAGTTCCTGAACTAAATTGTTGGTAAGAATTTCATCAATATTTGTTGCTGTTTATATACCGGTTTAACCAAGATCTTACATATTATATTCACTGAGAAGCATTTGAAGATAATTTATTTGTATTATTCAATACAAATGAAATATTTTAATCTAAAATTAAAAAAAAAAAAAAATATTTTTGTAAAAAAAATTAATTGATTACAAATATTATTCCTGTAAAGCTTTTCCAAAACCACAAAGAATTAAACATATTTAAAGAAAAATTTTCTTTTTTTTTAAATTATTATAAAAATTATATTTATTTGGTTGTTGGGTTTAAGCTGGTTTATATGCATTTCACTGGTGCTTATGCCAGATCATCAGTAAACCTTTACCCAAATTCTTGAAAAAGTTTAAAATATGTACGATGATCTGATGATCTGGCATAAGCACCAGTGAAATGCATATAAACCAGCTTAAACCCAACAACCAAATAAATATAATTGAAAAATTATGGGAGCATATCCCAAAAAATTTAGTAAATTAACTTATAAAAGATTTTATTTTTCGGTTGCCCTTATAAGCATTTCGTGTTAACCAACGGTTAGCCAATTGTTAAAGGGATTAGAAAAATAAAATAAATTCAAAATTAAAAAAATTGTTGGTTGGGTTTTTGAAAAAGTTTTTTATGGTTTTTTGTTTTATTTTTGAATTCTCATTTTGTTTATGAGAATTTAAAAATATAACTTATAAAAATTTTAAACTTTTTCAAGAATTTGGGTAAAGGTTTACTGATGATCTGGCATAAGCACCAGTGAAATGCATATAAACCAGCTTAAACCCAACAACCAAATAAATATAATTGAAAAATTATGGGAGCATATCCCAAAAAATTTAGTAAATTAACTTATAAAAGATTTTATTTTTCGGTTGCCCTTATAAGCATTTCGTGTTAACCAACGGTTAGCCAATTGTTAAAGGGATTAGAAAAATAAAATAAATTCAAAATTAAAAAAAAAATTGTTGGTTGGGTTTTTGAAAAAGTTTTTTATGGTTTTTTGTTTTATTTTTGAATTCTCATTTTGTTTATGAGAATTTAAAAATATAACTTATAAAAATTTTAAACTTTTTCAAGAATTTGGGTAAAGGTTTACTGATGATCTGGCATAAGCACCAGTGAAATGCATATAAACCAGCTTAAACCCAACAACCAAATAAATATAATTGAAAAATTATGGGAGCATATCCCAAAAAATTTAGTAAATTAACTTATAAAAGATTTTATTTTTCGGTTGCCCTTATAAGCATTTCGTGTTAACCAACGGTTAGCCAATTGTTAAAGGGATTAGAAAAATAAAATAAATTCAAAATTAAAAAAATTGTTGGTTGGGTTTTTGAAAAAGTTTTTTATGGTTTTTTGTTTTATTTTTGAATTCTCATTTTGTTTATGAGAATTTAAAAATATAACTTATAAAAATTTTAAACTTTTTCAAGAATTTGGGTAAAGGTTTACTGATGATCTGGCATAAGCACCAGTGAAATGCATATAAACCAGCTTAAACCCAACAACCAAATAAATATAATTGAAAAATTATGGGAGCATATCCCAAAAAATTTAGTAAATTAACTTATAAAAGATTTTATTTTTCGGTTGCCCTTATAAGCATTTCGTGTTAACCAACGGTTAGCCAATTGTTAAAGGGATTAGAAAAATAAAATAAATTCAAAATTAAAAAAATTGTTGGTTGGGTTTTTGAAAAAGTTTTTTATGGTTTTTTGTTTTATTTTTGAATTCTCATTTTGTTTATGAGAATTTAAAAATATAACTTATAAAAATTTTAAACTTTTTCAAGAATTTGGGTAAAGGTTTACTGATGATCTGGCATAAGCACCAGTGAAATGCATATAAACCAGCTTAAACCCAACAACCAAATAAATATAATTGAAAAATTATGGGAGCATATCCCAAAAAATTTAGTAAATTAACTTATAAAAGATTTTATTTTTCGGTTGCCCTTATAAGCATTTCGTGTTAACCAACGGTTAGCCAATTGTTAAAGGGATTAGAAAAATAAAATAAATTCAAAATTAAAAAAATTGTTGGTTGGGTTTTTGAAAAAGTTTTTTATGGTTTTTTGTTTTATTTTTGAATTCTCATTTTGTTTATGAGAATTTAAAAATATAACTTATAAAAATTTTAAACTTTTTCAAGAATTTGGGTAAAGGTTTACTGATGATCTGGCATAAGCACCAGTGAAATGCATATAAACCAGCTTAAACCCAACAACCAAATAAATATAATTGAAAAATTATGGGAGCATATCCCAAAAAATTTAGTAAATTAACTTATAAAAGATTTTATTTTTCGGTTGCCCTTATAAGCATTTCGTGTTAACCAACGGTTAGCCAATTGTTAAAGGGATTAGAAAAATAAAATAAATTCAAAATTAAAAAAATTGTTGGTTGGGTTTTTGAAAAAGTTTTTTATGGTTTTTTGTTTTATTTTTGAATTCTCATTTTGTTTATGAGAATTTAAAAATATAACTTATAAAAATTTTAAACTTTTTCAAGAATTTGGGTAAAGGTTTACTGATGATCTGGCATAAGCACCAGTGAAATGCATATAAACCAGCTTAAACCCAACAACCAAATAAATATAATTGAAAAATTATGGGAGCATATCCCAAAAAATTTAGTAAATTAACTTATAAAAGATTTTATTTTTCGGTTGCCCTTATAAGCATTTCGTGTTAACCAACGGTTAGCCAATTGTTAAAGGGATTAGAAAAATAAAATAAATTCAAAATTAAAAAAATTGTTGGTTGGGTTTTTGAAAAAGTTTTTTATGGTTTTTTGTTTTATTTTTGAATTCTCATTTTGTTTATGAGAATTTAAAAATATAACTTATAAAAATTTTAAACTTTTTCAAGAATTTGGGTAAAGGTTTACTGATGATCTGGCATAAGCACCAGTGAAATGCATATAAACCAGCTTAAACCCAACAACCAAATAAATATAATTGAAAAATTATGGGAGCATATCCCAAAAAATTTAGTAAATTAACTTATAAAAGATTTTATTTTTCGGTTGCCCTTATAAGCATTTCGTGTTAACCAACGGTTAGCCAATTGTTAAAGGGATTAGAAAAATAAAATAAATTCAAAATTAAAAAAATTGTTGGTTGGGTTTTTGAAAAAGTTTTTTATGGTTTTTTGTTTTATTTTTGAATTCTCATTTTGTTTATGAGAATTTAAAAATATAACTTATAAAAATTTTAAACTTTTTCAAGAATTTGGGTAAAGGTTTACTGATGATCTGGCATAAGCACCAGTGAAATGCATATAAACCAGCTTAAACCCAACAACCAAATAAATATAATTGAAAAATTATGGGAGCATATCCCAAAAAATTTAGTAAATTAACTTATTATAAAAATATTTTTTTACAAAACTTCTAACAATTAAAATATTCTTATTTTTTATTAAAATTTTTATTTCAAGAAACTGCCTTCATTTTACTTGAAATACAATATTAATATTTTAATTTATTGAGAAAATGTGGCGTAATAGTAGTGCAAAATTTTTCGCTAAAATTATTATTATACCCTTCACACAGTGAACAAGTAACAGTGCTATATTCGGCCGTGCCGAATCTTATATACCCTTCACAACGTGTAGTCATGCAATAACAATTGTTTGTATCACCATTCATCCCATATAAAATACGTACATATGTCTATACTGGTTAGAATAAATGTGGCATCGAATCCCAGCTGAGCCAAAAAAATTTTATTTTTTTTTATTATATATATTATTTATATTTTTTATTTTTTTTATATTTTTTTTAAATTTTTTTAAAATTTTTTTTTTTTAGGTTTTTTTATTATTTTTTTCTTATTTTTAATATTTTTTTTTTGTAATTTTTTTTGTTTGGTATGTTTTTTACATGTATGTATGTATGTTGTTGTTGTAATTGTGAAAAAAAACGAGGTGGTCGTGGTTTTTTGCTCATATCTCAAAAAGTTATGGGGCGATTGTGCTGAATTTCAATAGCGATTCATTCCTGGATATTTCCAAGAGATTGATACCATATACAAATCTGAGGAACATATAGTTGCTTCTAAAAGTTGATTTCAACCAACACACGGACAGACGGGCAGACGGACAGACGGTCAGGGCTTAATCGACTCCTCTATTCATAAGCTTTCAGAAAATATATACTTTATGGGGTCGGAAATGAAAATTGTAGAAATTACAAACGGAATGACAAAGCTATATATACCCTTGTGCACCACAGGTGAAGGGTATAAAAAGGGTATATATAGGTTTGTCATTCCGATTAAGCTCTGTCAGTCTGTCCGTCTGTCCGTGTGTATGTTGAAATCAACTTTTTGAATCCCCCCGACATAGGTTGGACCCGGGTAAGGTATTAAAATATCAGAAATATTCGGGAGTAGATCGGTATTGAAAATCAGAAACATCGGTACATAAACAACTGAGATATGAGCAAAAACCCACGACCACCTCGATTTTTTTTCACAAAAACAGCATTACAACAACAACATACATACATACAAACGTGTATACTGGTTAGAGAAAACGTGGCATCGAATCCCAGCTGAGCCAAAAAAATTTTTTTTTTAATTTTTTTAAAATTTTTTTTAAATATTTTTTTTATTTTTTTTTGTTTTTTGTTTTATATATATTATATATAAATAAATTTGTAATTATATTTATTTGGTTGTTGGGTTTAAGCTGGTTTATATGCATTTCACTGGTGCTTATGCCAGATCATCAGTAAACCTTTAAAAATATAACTTATAAAAATTTTAAACTTTTTCAAGAATTTGGGTAAAGGTTTACTGATGATCTGGCATAACTATTTTTTTTTTGAGTTATTACACTTTTACAACTAATATCGATATGTTTTGCGATCGTCTCTTTTGAAAAAGTTCACGCATTATTTACAGAGTTCTTTTTGTTCACAAAACATTTATAATTGCATTTAAAAGAAGTTGTCTTTGGAAACGAATATATTTTATTATTTTTATTTCAACATAAAAAATTAAACAAACCAGTTTTTATATGTCTCTTCTTTCGTAATAATGGGGGGAAACAAACACGCACACACACACACTTAAATATTTTACAAATCAAAAATCCTTTGATCCTGGCATTTTTTCCCTTAGATATTTGCCAGCATTATGCTGTTTTTGTAAACAAGACACATCTTTGCGACTTAAAGATTTTATAGTAATTACAGTGCAATTTTAATTTACGCTTAAAGTAGACTTTAAATTGTCAGAAGATTTTTCTGCATATAAAAATTAAAATGGCCTAAAGTTAAACAATATTTTTGTTAATATTTATGCTCTACAGCAGCGTAGATGGTAAATACGTTTATACGTACATAACATAAGTTTTTAAGTTTAATAAAAGATATCCGTCTGTCGGTCTTTCTTTTACTTTGTAATTAAAATACTGGCCACATTATGAATATATTTCAACTAGCCAAACCCGGCGCGCGTTGCTACGCCCCTTAATGAATCGAAATGCATTCTGAATTTTAATTGAATATCAAGTGCAAAAACCTAAAAATTATAATTTTTATGGGCGTGGCATTTCCCACTTTTCTAGTCAAGAAATTGTAAAGTCATAACAGCTCAATATGTGTGCAAAGTTTCAGAAGAATCGGACCAGTGCAAGTATCCCAAAATTAAAATTGTTTTTATGGGCGTGGCCTTGCCCACTTTTCTAATCACGAAATTGTAAAGTCATAATAGCTCAATATGTGTGCAAAGTTTCAGAATAATCGGTCCAGTGCAAGTACCTCAAAATGATACCTTTTTTTTTATGGGCGTGGCACTGCCCACTTTTCTAATCTTGAAATTATTTAGTCATGACAGCTCAATATGTGTGCAAAGTTTCAGAAAAATCGGTCTGATGCAAGTACCTCAAAATTATAGCCTTTTTGTATGGGCGTGGCCCCGCCCACTTTTTTAATCACGAAGTTATAAAGTCACGACAGCTTAATATGTGTGCGAAGTTTAAGAAAAATCGGTCCAGTGCAAGTACCTCAAAGTTAAAACTTTTTTAGGGGCGTGGCCCCGCCCACTTTTCTTATCACGAAATTATTTAGTCACGACAGCTCGATATGTGTGCAAAGTTTCAGAAAAATCGGTCAAGTGCAAGTAGCTAAAACTGATAACTAATTTTTTATGGGCGTGGCCCCGCCCACTTTTTTTCATCCATAAACACTCCCCGGTATGTGTACAACAACTTACCAAAGTTTGAGCCCGATCGGTTTTACAGTTTCAGAGTCTATAGCTAACACACACACACACACACACACACACACACACACACACACAGAGTTTCACTTTTATATATATAGATTAAATTTGCCACATACATATAACTTAGGCACATAACTCAATTTGATTGTAGTAGGTCTTTGATTTTGCGTATTAGTCATAAAATTCACTTTAACTCTCAGTATGTAACTGGCCCTACCCCATTATAAGGCCTATATCTATAAACACTCATAAAAATATTAAACATAATTTATAGGCAGATGTCTCTTATTTATGCTGTGTTGCTGTCTGGTAAACTTCAGAACATATGCGAAGTTTCTGGGAGTGACTGTAAAAGATCTAAAGGGTGTCATAATAAGAATGCACTATTTAAATTAACTGCAATTTTTTGTGTGAAAATGGCAACGCTGAAATTTGGCAGCTGACAAATATCTTTAATCAGATTTTCAGTCGTGATTCAGCTCTGGTCGGGTCAAGAGCTCGCTCGTTTTTGCCATTGCCATTTAATGGCAATCAGGTTGTCCCTTTTTTTTTGACTTCGAGAGTTTTGCGTCTCGCTTTCGCGAGGTTAACTGTGTGGCGTCGCGTAACTGTGATTTGGATACAGTTTCCAGACTATTCTACAGTTAACCGCGCGTTTTCGTTTTAATTGGAGGAGTACCAAATAAACTCATTTTACTTGTGACTGGAGGAGTACCATATAAACTCAATTTACATGAGACTGGAGGAGTTCAATAAAACTCAGCAGTAATTATTGTTCAAACGTCTCCGACTTCCTATACAATGGTATAGGTCGACCTGCGGTACCTGAACCAAAGTTTTGTAACTGGAGGAGAACCACTAAACTCAATTTTTATTTATTGTTCGAGTGTCTCCGACTTCCTATACAGAGGTATAGGTCGTTCCACGGAGAAAGAACATAGTGAATACCCTGGCTTTTTGGTTATGCACCTCTGCCATTAAAATTTAAAAACCAAAAAAAAAAATTATTTAGATTTTTAAAATAGAGCTTTTTTTTATGAAAGAACAACGCGTTGTAATTGTGAAAACTTATTGCAAAAAATTGGAAAGTTATTTTGAGAACTTTCGTAATCTTTGAAGAATTTCTAGTCGAGAAAGTGCACCTAATATGCTAACCATTCGAAAAGTGGTTGAACAAATTTGAAGAAACTGTGTCGTTTAGGGACAGTAAGACTGCTGATTGGTCTCTTGGAAATATTACTGTTCTAAACGATAGTGTCTCGCCGAAAAAACAGAAACACAGTTTCGGAATCGTTCATGCACTTTAATACGTACAAAATACACCTCACTCAGGGACTCAAATCATCAGGCCATGGAAAGTGACGACAATTTGTTCAACGGTTAATGGAACAAAGTGAAATCAATGCCAAAAGTCATCCTCTCCCATTAAGTGCTTTTCCACCTGAATGGCTTCGCGAATACACAAAATTGCTGAGTTTGAGTGTCAGAAAATCCTAAGGCAAAACATGAGAACAAATGCATCTACAACGAGCAACTGTCTGGTGCGGATTGTGTTAAGGCTGCTTAATTGCGACTTACTTTTTTTGATTATGAAGCAGTTATTGCAGTAACTGTGAACAGCACTCGTTACGGGAACATGATAATGGACTTCTTGGGCTTCAGTCGGATGGCATGTATCTGGACGACATGTGGTTTTAGCAATACGATGCCACCTGCTACAGCTCCTAAGAAACAAACCATTTATTGCAGCAACGATTTCTACAGCAAATTATCTCGCGAAATTCTGAAATTCGTCAACTGGTCACTTAAATCATGCAACTTAACGCTGTTAATTTTTTATTGTTTTTGGTTTTTGTGAAATCATGGCTCTGCGAATAAACCAGAAAGCAATTTTAGAACTCAAATTCAAGATCCAACGAGTCTTCGGTGAGATACAGCCACATGTGTATAAAACAAGCATGTAATGACGTGTCATCCGATCCTTGTCATCCATTTGATTGATATTTTATTTCATACTTAGGTTAAGGTAGGTTGAAAAATAGGGTCACAAAAAGCCCGAACTCATAACGGG
This sequence comes from Phyto melanocephala, assembly GCA_941918925.1. Taxonomy (NCBI): domain Eukaryota; kingdom Metazoa; phylum Arthropoda; class Insecta; order Diptera; family Rhinophoridae; genus Phyto; species Phyto melanocephala. The sequence goes on along the minus strand of OW799233.1, from coordinate 46,388,162 downwards.
TATACACGTATGCCCCATTGGCATGTTGTGGGTTCTGTATATATTTCATACTTAATAGACGCATCTATCTCAAAAAGTATGTGCTTTTATTTTAAAATGAAAAAGTGCATTCTTGTGAAGACACCCTTTACATTTAAAATTAATAATTTAAAAAAAAACCGTCCTCAACGTTTGTTAAATTTAAAAAGTAATGAATCTGACATTTTTTAACAGTCGTTTATTTTATAGGGCATACTACAGTCGACCTCAACTGTTTATAATCTTATAACTTGTCTACTTGTTTTGAATTATTTTGTATCTAGCAAACTATTAAGACTGTAATTTCGTTAAACGAAAGGCTGAAAAAACATTTATGCTAAACGTCGTCTTAATTAAAATATGCAATTAAATTTTAATCGCATATGAAAGACATACATAATTATCAACCATTCGAAAGTGTATTCAGACCAAATGACTGCACGTTACAGTTATTTTTCAAAAACATTTAAGCACAAAATAAACACATGCATTCATTCGTTTATCTGTGTTACAGCTAGTGAGCTGTTGTGGTTGCCTTTAGTAAAAGTCAATGTCCCTTGCGAAGCAAGACTAACTGCTAAAGGAGGGACGACAATTTAAAAATCAAAATACAAAACTGTCTAAAAAAGAAAGAAAATACCAAAGAGTTTTTGCTGGTCGGTGTCATTAGGAAAATCGGTACAATACGCCGACACTCCTTAGCCTAAAACATAACAGAAGCAATAACAAAAGTAAGATAAAGCCAGTACAGCTGAAATAGGCTCAGACACAATTGCCTGTTTATTATTGCTTAAGTGTTTTTTCTACCTGTCACACATATGACACGAATGTGTTAGAACATGTACGAGTATAAGTTCTTTGGAGTTTGTGTTAAAGAGAAATGAAAAAAGTACTTAGGGGGCAAAATTCGAATGCTTTGCTGGTACGCCGTTTAATGTTAAAAGTACTAAACTAGGAATTAAAATTCAAAATTGTGCAAAAATGTCCATCTACAAAAAAAATTCATATGTTTTTCCACAAGATAAAGATTTTACACGTTTTTAAAATTTTTTCTGGTATAAAAAAAATATTCTTTGAATTGAGTACAAATTTTTGGAAAAGTACATTTTTATTGAGACATTTTAAATTATTTCCTGTTTTATAGTTATATGATGTAACCATCTCTTACACACACACACACACATACACATGCATATACATAAAATAAATTCAGATAGACATCATCGCATCAACATCATTTCACACATCACGCAGTTTAGGGTTTTTCCTTTAGTTGTTTTTATTTTATTTTGTTGTCTGTTAATGAATTATGGCAGATGTGTTAATGTGTGAGTGTATATGCAAGATTATGTCTGTATTTGTATATTTCCTGTGCGGCATGTTATTGCCATTTCTACGATTGTTAATGTTTGTTAACTTTTTTTTTCACATGTTTCTTCCGGCACGATATTAATTTTAAAAGATTTTTTTCATTCATTAAAATCGTGTTTTGCTTGAGGTATTTTTCCAAAAACCCCCCAAAAACAGCTTATGGACATTTTAAAAGTTTTCTTTTAAAATAAAAATTTGTTTTTAAATTGAATAAAAATTAGTCAATTTTAATTTTTTGAGATTTTTGTTTTAGTTTGGTATAAAAGAAAATATATTTTATTTTTCATTTAAAAAAGAAATTTAAAATTTTCCCAAAATATAAGATATACAAACTTATTTTTTAGTTTTTTTTTACTTTTTTAAGAAAAAAAAAAAAAAAATATTAAAAATTAAGAAAAAAAATTAAAACAAAAATGTTAGAAAAATGCTTTTTATAAAAAAATAAAAAAAAACCAAATTTATAAATATGAAAGTTGCTTCGAAAATCTTTTTACATTTACATTACAATTTTTTTCTCGAGCATTTATTGTGACAGTTTTCGATTTATGCTCTTCTGTGTTCTCTTGCTAACACATTTTCTTTAAGTAATTGGCAACTGAATTCCTTCGCTCCAAAGGTCTTTCAAAAAAGATGTTATTACTAATAAACAACGCAATATGTCATCCTTAAAACAAGGAAGAGTGCTATATTCGCCCGTGCCGCATCTTATATACCCTTCACTGCTGTCAACATTACGTTTTCTTTTTAAAGAAATTTTGTATAAAAAGAATATTCGCCTTTAATTAAAAAAAAATTGTAAACAAATTAAATTTAAAAAAATACATAAAATCAAATAAAAATGTATGCATTGCCTTTAATAAAATTTATGCCAGCAGTGCATTAAATTGAAAGAAATTTTATTTAAAATTTAAAAAAAAAAACACGAACATATCTCTGAAGTTTTGCTGCATTTTTTACCCTTTACACGAAAGTGCAAAAAACAATAACGGCGGGACATTGAACGCACATGGTTTTACCCAAACAAAACCTGATTTTACAGCTCTCATTTTCTTTAATTTCTTGACCCGTTTCTTGAATGTCACTATAAGATATAGGGTGGCCCAACAAAGTCGCACGATGTTAATTTTAAATAAAACACAATGTTTTCAGAGATTTATATTATTTTTTTTTTATTTTGATAAAAATATCTATGACAATTATGTGTGAAATAAAATATTGGCTTCAATTGTTAGGCACGACGACGAGTCGAGGTTGACGGCTTTTGTGACACACTATTACTAATAACAGCAATGTTTTTCGCAGAATGAACTAGGCGAGCATGCACAGGTGTTTTCACATTGCCTACAGATGCTGCCTGCTGAAATTTACACAGTTCTTCTGATTGTGGACACATTTGGTCGATTACGCTAACCAAAACAAAATGCATTTTGATTTGAATACCCATTTTTGTAAAATGTTTCAACAATCTTAACGTGCTGCTCAATTGTGTACCGCTCCATGATTGGATTTTTTCAAGCACTGAAGCAAAGAAATGTTAAATTAGGTTGGGCAAATAACATGACGTTAAAATATGACCCACAACTAACATCGTCCATTATGATTGGGCCACCGTTTATAAGAACATTAATTACTGGAAAATATAGGATCAGTCGGTTCAAAACCTGCAAAGATATTGGCAAGAGTATCAACTTTTTACAAATGTATGTATGAACATGATGGTACAAACTGGATAGGTTTTTGTTTTTGTTGTTATTTTTTATGTGTATAAATATATGTATGTATGTATATATGTAACGCGGACTGTGTCAGCCGTATTGCTGAAATTGTGAAGTTTTTGGTTTATTCACTGTACGTTGCACGAACATGATCACACACAACAAGATTGAATGTACATGATGACATGCCCTTAACTAACAACAGCATACATTGAGTAAGTGAAATTAAGATAATGATTTGGAAAAATCTGTTTCACAAACAACTTATATATCGATGGCCGCATATAGAGAGCCACAAACTTAATTAATTGTAACTTTTCAGGAGAAGGTAAAAACATATTAAAAAGTTTTCTTTTTTTATGCATAATGTTACTTCTTTTGTAAAATTGTTTGTTAAATTGTAATTGCGTTAAAATTTTGTGTTGAGATGTATTTGTGTAAAATATATTGGAATTGCTGAAAAAATTAATTTCGTAAAATATACGATTTAGGTCCTTTTATACTTATGACCATCGATATGCACTTTATACTATTGTGAAGATTAGGGGCAGCCGAAAATAGCGCTCTTCCGTTTTTTTTATTTAAAATTACTTTTTAAAGTTAAGTTTTTCTAAAACATACTATTAATAAAAAACTTTAACTCAAAAAATTATTGAAATCTGTGAAATTATTAAAAATGTTCCGTTACAGGCATTGAAATAAGGCTAAATAAGTGTAGCCTATTTAAAGTCGTCTCAATCAACAGCAACATTATTTGCATAAACTTTTTATCACAGTAATTGCCATCCTAACGTTTTGCAAACATTTTTTTTCTTATTCAAGCCTACTTGAATGAGACTACTACTCTATGCCAATTTCTTTTCTCTTCTATTTATTTTTGTACTTCTTTCATAGTGTTTATTCAGGCGTCAGTTATGAAGTTGTTGTTTATTATCTACCTGGTTATACATATACATTGAAAAAAGAAGCATGTACAAATGTTTTCTTATTACTTTTTCTCCAGTTTACTTGGCATTGAGAAGTCAGTTAGTTGTTCACATACAAAGTCCTGTCATTTATAATAAATCCTTGTTGGCTTTTCAAGGTTTTGTTTGTGAGCATATCTTAATCCTTTTGGCTTACAATACACGTACTCATTTCATAAAAAGTAAAGAAAAGAAACAAAGACCTTAAGTTTGAAAAAAGAAACAAGGGCTAATGTTTTGTCGACAGCTTAATACATATTTGTATCCACAATTTTCTATAGGCAGGTTTTAAAAAAAATAATAAATAAAAAAAACAAAAATAATACTTTTATTCAAGAGACATCTTAAAGTCCTATTAAATGAAGTATTTGAGTTTTTTTTAACTATTCATCTAAAAAAATTGAGCTTTAGTTCAGTTCTATTAAAGTGAAAGTCTTTAAGGATAATTATATTTTATATCCTTTTTTACTGTACCTTAAAGTATGTTTTACTTTTTTTCGTCTTCAGAGCTGTAAAGTAATTGGATTTGCGCTTATTTTTTAAAACATATGCTTAAACAAGAGGTTTATCTAACATTTATTATACTGTTTACATAGTGAAAAAGGGTCTATATAGGTTTGTCATTCCGTGTGAAATTTCTACAGTTTTCATTTTCGACCCCATAAAGTATATATTCTGAAAGCTTATGAATAGAAGAGTTGATTAAGCCCTGACCGTCTGTCCGTGTGTTGGTTGAAATCAACTTTTAAAAGCAACCATATGTTTCTCAGATCTGTGTATAGTGTAAATCTTTTGGAAATATCCGGGAATGAATCGCTATTGAAATTGAGCACAATCGCCCGATAACTTTCTGAGATATAAGCAAATAAACACGACTGCCTTTGTTTTTGCCACCAAAATTACAATTTTTCAGCCATAGAATAATTTAAAGATTCCTTTGCTACTATTTGTAGATATAATATGCTTCTAGAGATATTAGTGAAAAATTGTGGATAAAGAGGGCTCTAATCGGTAAAGTTATAGGCAAAAAAAAATGTTTTTAAAAAAATATATATTCCAAAAATTTACAAACGAAAATCATATTTTTGCAGCTTCCGAGAGAGTCAATATTGGTATCATCTGAAAGGACTTAACTAGCAAAATGTAAGCACTATAACAAAATTAAAATTCATGTTGGCCGCTACTACAAAATGGCGGATAATAAATTTATATATGAGCCAAATCTGGTATTTTAAAATGTAACTTCTTGAACCCTCTCAATATTGGTATCAAATGAAAGTGCTTGACTGGTAGAATACAGTAAATTATTAAAAAATGTAAAATCCAAGATGGCGTCTAAAACAAAATGGCGGATACAATTTTTGTAACCCCATCAATATGGGTGTCAAATGAAAGGGCTTGACTAGTAGAATACAGTTTATGTCTAAAAAATTCAATATCAAGAAAAATGGCGTATAACATGAAATATAGGTTAAGCTACAATGTGGGATTATACCTATGTACATGATGCTGAAGGGTATTATCAGATTCGGCACGGCCGACTAAAGCACTCGTACTTGTTTTTTTGTTTTTAACTGTGAAGTATGCTTTATATATTTTGATATGGTGTTAGAATTAGGGTGATCGATTATTCGACTTTTTTTAAGAAACCGGTTTTCAAATAGTTTGAAATTTAGAATTAAAAAAAAACCGGTTGCTATTTTGAAAATTTATAAAAAAACCGGTTAACCGGTTCGAATATATAAAATATAATGTATAAAGGAAAAATAAAAAGATATTGTAAAAAAAGATTATAATAAAAATTATACTTAAATATGAAATTTTTACAGTTTATATACGTTTGGCTGCACAATAACGCAATAACTGACATGAATGCAGTTGAGTAATTTGGTTTTAATTAGTTGAATTTAAGGACAAAAGGTACCCCTTACAAGTAAAATAAATAAATAAGACTTTTTATAAGGCTGTTATAGAATTTTGTATCTCCTTCTGTACATTTTTTAAAATGTTAAATAGATCTTCTAAACTAATATGCACTAACGTATTTTGTTTGAAATGATTTCTGTAATTTGAAATACATTTTAAAGGCTAGGGAGACATACAAATAAACTAGTTTGTTCAATGGTTTAATTGAAATTTAAGTTGACAGACACTCAATGCCATTAATTAAAATTAGGATCTGGAAAGGAAGATTATTGGTTTTTCTTTATTGTAGCTACACTTTTTACCTAAAATTGATCAATCAGCTAAGTTTATGCTTTAATTACCTTTAACTTTTAACGTTTGGTTTATATCCTATAAAAAAAATAATATTTAAGCTCAATTATTTTTCTCATTTTGCATTTGTTATTTAAACAACAAATAGATTTCTTACAATATTATAAAAGAATATTTAATAAATAGTTTTTATTTTCTGATTTTTGGAAACTTTTCGCGTACTTAATATACTATGGTACGATTGGTTACAAAGATATATGAAAATAAACTTAAAAATATAAAAAACCGGCTATTTCGGTTAAAAAAACCGGTGTATTCGATATTCGAAAAATCAACATTTTGAAAAAACCGCCAGAAAAAAGAGGAAAAAACCGGTTTTTCCCCCGGTTGTAAAACCGAGTCGATCCCCCTAGTTAGAATGTATGGCCAATGACGAATTTGTGTATTAAATTTTGAAATGTTTTCTTTTTTGATTTTCAATACGAAACTATTCTTAAAGATGATTATGTCAGGCTTCAATGCTATTGAAGATTTAAAAAAATATTTTTTTTTAATTCTTCATACGTAATTTATTACAACAAACATTAAATCAACTTTTTGTTCTCACTATAACTTTTCTGCAGCATTTCGCTTTTTTTTATTATAAATAGCAAATAACAAAAAAAAAAACAGCTAATTTAGTTTATCTTTTTATGGTCAATTTGTTGTTGCTGTATTTTTTCGCCTTAATTACCACTCAAACGTTAAACTTTAATTGACCTCATTTTGCCACTTGAAAATTCTTCATAGTAAAGAATTTGTTCAATTTGCCAGCCAACCAAGAAAGGCCAACTAGCTGACCGACTGCCTCTAGCAGCATCATTTTCTCTTCCTCATTGGCACTATTAAAAACAAAGAACATTTCATCTCATTTCATAACTTGTGGTTAAACTATTTTGTGGTCTAACTTTAGGTGAAATATTCCTTTTTGTATGTATTTGTTTTATGCTGGTGTAGTTTTCGAACAGCCCCTAAAAGCATATAAATTAAAACATCTACATCTTTTGTACAAAATTTGTGTTGAAGAATTAATTTTTTTGCAGCCTTTTAGTAACATAACCATCACTTTCAACTGTTTTAAAATATATATAAAGAATTTCCTGCAAAGCATGCTTTTGTTTTGTGTATGTTTTCCATAAAAAAACATTATTGTTAAGCCTTAAATTAGGCTACATTTTTTGTTTTATTTATATTTATATATCAAATGAGTACTTAGTTTATTAGAGGTTTTAGTTACTTCTTAATTTGCAACCTGTTTGTAGGAGTGGTGAGTTAAAAAGCATGTTTTAAAATATTTTAAAAAATTTGTTTTTTGAGGAAATTCTTTCAAAAGTCTACTATTTGTAGAATATTAAAAGCAAAGTTTACTTTAAAAAAAACATTTATTAAATTATAAACAATTTACTATTTTTTTTACAAAAATTTAAAAAATTTTAAGTTTTAGGTATTACTTAAGTTCTATTCAAACATTTTTTTTTTTAATTTTATATAGTTTGTAACATTTTAAGAATTCTATTTTTGGAAATAATTTTAAAATTTTTCTATTTTTGATAAGTTTTTTTCTATTTAATATTCTTGGAATTTTTTTTTTAATCTGCTATTTAAAAAATTGTTTTCAAAATTTACTAATTCTACAATTTTTTTTTTTAAATAAACTAGTTATAGGATTTTTTTTAAATATCTACTATTTGAAGGACATCTTTTAAATATCTATTGTTCATTTTTTTTGACTATTTCTTGACAATTTTATGTGTATATTTACAAGGGTGATCGACTCGGTTTTAAAACCGGTTGAAAACCCGGTTTTTTACTCTTTCAGCTGGCGGTTTTTTTCAAATATTGATTTTTCGAATGTCGAAGACACCGGTTTTATTAACCAAAAAAAGCCGGTTTTTTATTTTTAATGTTTATGTTCATACATCTTTGTAAAAAATCGTACCATAGTATATTTATTATTAAAAATTTTTCATAAATCAGAAAACCTATTAAATACATTTCCAAATATTGCAAGAAATTTATTTGTTGTTTTATAAACAAATGTAAAGTAAGAAAAAAAATGTAAGGAAAAACTTTTGAAATGAAATTGTATAAAATCTAAAAAGATTTTCTCCCTAGCCTTTAAATTGTATTTAAAATTAAAGATATAATTTTAAACAAAATATGTGAGTGCATATAAATTTAAAATACATATCTATCATTAAAAAATAGACAAGTCTTTTTTATTTATTTTACTTGTAATGAGTAGTTTTGTCCTTAAGTTAAACTTATTAAAATCTTAGTAAGTCAACTGTTTTCATGTCAGATATTTCGTTTTAATATTGGGCAGCCGAACAAATATCAACTGTAAAAAGTCCATATTTAGATATCCTTTATATAATTTTTTTTGCAATATTTTTAATTTTTTCATTAAGGAATTATATTTTATTGTTCGACCGGTTAACCGGTTTTTTCTTACTTTTCAAAAAAGCAACCGGTTTTTTTTAAACTCTGAATTTCGAACTTTTTGGAAACCGGTTTCTTAAAAAAGTCAAATAATCGATCACCCTAATATTTACCCAGCAAAAAATTACGTGCTAAAGAAATAGTGGATGCATGAGTTCAAGCCATGATGAAGTGGTTCAATTAAGGTGAAACATGCATAATTTTAACATTAACGTGTCATTGGAGGGCATGTGTTTATATGAATATAATGACAAAATTCAATTAATTCTAAGAAATGCATAGAACGCATGTATAGTAGATGAAAAGAAACCCATGTTTCATGAGTTAATAATGTTTGTTTACTTGAATTGCTTAAGATTGGTCGCATGCATTTGCATGTATTTTGAAGCACGTCCATAACAGACAACCATTTTGTATTTGGAGCAGACATTTTTCATGCCTCCTTTTGCACTTATAAATTTGAAACAATGAAACATGTTATTCACATTGAACTAGTGCAAAATTTTTTTGTTGGGTAGAAATAACAAAGTTTTAGGATATTTTTTTTAATTTCTACAAAATTTAAAAAAATTTTTTATTTACCAATTTTATTTTCATTTAAAAAAAAATAATTATATAGTCATGACAGCTTAATATGTGTGCAAAGTTTCAGAAAAATCGGTCCAGTGCAAGTACCTCGAAATGATACCTTTTTTTATGGGCGTGGCACTGCCCACTTTTCTAAATACGAAACTGTATAGTCATGACAACTCAAGATGTGTGCAAAGTTCCAGAAAAATCGGTCGAGTGCAAGTACCTCAAAATGATACCTTTTTTTAATGGGCGTGGCACTGCCCGCTTTTCTAATGACGAAAGTGTAAAGTCATGACAGCTCAGTATGTTTGCAAAGTTTCAGAAAGTTCGGTCTAGTGCAAGTAGCTAAAACTGATAACTAATTTTTTATGGGCGTGGCCCCGCCCACTTTTTTAATCACGAAATTATAAAGTCATGACAGCTTAATATGTGTGCAAAGTTTTAGAAAAATCGGTCTAGTGCAAGTACCTCAAAATTTAAACTTTTTTAGGGGCGTGTCCCCGCCCACTTTTCTTATCACAAAATTTTTTAGTCATGACAGCTCGATATGTGTGCAAAGTTTCAGAAAAATCGGTCAAGTGCAAGTAGCTAAAACTGATAACTAATTTTTTATGGGCGTGGCCCCGACCACTTTTTTTCACCCATAAATACTCCCTGGTATGTGTACAACAACTTACCAAAGTTTGAGCCCGATCGGTTTTACAGTTTCGGAGTCTATAGCTAACACACACACACACACAGAGTTTCACTTTTATATATATAGATTTTTGAAAAAAAATTTTTGTACATTTTATGGGAAATTTGGTATTTTTAAGAATGTTTTTCAAATTTGCTTGAAATAGGAATTTAAAGAAAAAAACTTATTTGATGAATTATTTAAACAATCAGCTATATCAAAAAAAGATAAAAATTGAGGTAAATTTAAATAAATATTTTAAACAATTCGCTTTATGTCTATAATTTTTTGTGATTTTTATTTATTGTAGACTACAACGACGAACCCAGCGGTACAGGTGCTTTGGCTGGCAGCTTTGATAAGTCAGTTTTGCAAATATCCGATTGGTTGACGTGGGAACAAAACATGATCAAAATACAAAGTGTGCCAGTCCATGATGTCGATGAGGTACGCATGGCCATAGAAAAGCAAGAGGTAAGTATTTCTTTTTCAAACATTCATTCATTTAAATTGATTCATTCTTGCATGCATGCAACATTGCACAGTGAGGTAAGAACTATACAAATATAATTAATATATAATTTACATGAACAAAATTTTATAATTAAAATTTGTGTCGGAAAGACATTGATCAAGTTTCTTGAAAAAAGTAAAAGTAACAAACCGTAGTTCATACTTGCATGTACTTGAAATTCGTTTTGTTTTGTCTTTCGTAATATCAAATCTGACATTAGGTGCGTCTATAAAAAACTAAAATTGTATGCAATAAAACTATTTCTGTGTAAACGTAAAAGCAAGTTTAAAAAAAAAAAAATGTCTGCAAGTAAACTATTCTAATGCAAACACAGATTTAGTTTGTCTGTATTAATCCTTTAAATTTCTTTTTCCCCACTGTGTATTTTATGTAATATCAAAACAATTGTGGCTGCATTGGCGGCGCCATACATGGCAAACTTTAAATTGAAAAACTGTGGTTTTTCTGCTGCTTTAATGTTTTTTTTTTTTTAATTTTTCTTCGTTAACAATCATGACAACAAATCGTTACAGAAAGTTTTACGTGAATTGAAAATGAAAAAACCGCAACTCAATGAATTGGTACATACTGCTGAGGTATTGAAGGGAGATGTTAAACGTCAACAGTTGCAGGAGAAGGGTAAGTGATAAACAAATGCAAAATATATTCTTCTTTTTGTCAATGTAAAACATTTTATTGTTAAGCCGAGGAATTTAAGTGTAAAAAGGTTGTATGTTAAAATAATTGGCAGAAAAGAAAATATTTTTTTTTCTGTTAAAAAGAAAAACATAAAGTAAAGCAATGTTAGGTTTGTTTTGGGGTAATATTTGACATATACATTTAATGAGACTTTTTGTTAAAAATGTTTAATCAAATTTTTTTTTATTAAAAAATTAAAACAACAAACTAGAAAATTTCCAAGTATATGCCATCAGCAGTAAATTTCTAAACACTTAGTTGCTAATATAAGTTTCTTCTTAATAGAATTAAAATAATTGTCCTTACTTTCTTATTATGCTCTTTCGATTTATTGTTGTCCTTTTCAAATTCAAAAAATGCCATAAACAGTCATGTAAACAATGACACCGACAGTCATGTGCTTAGATATCTGTAACAAGAACAACAGCAACGACAAAAAATCAAATGCATTTTTAAAATAACTACAAAATAAAGGAATTGCAAAAAAAACACACACACACACGTACACATCTAAACGATATAGAGAAAATCAAATTCAGTTGACGGTTGTGGGTGGGTGGTTGTGAAAGGGCTTTGTTAGTTGATGGTGGTGGGAGTGAGTGCACAAAGTTCAAAAACACAAGTTTGACACTTGAAAAGTGCAGAAAAGCAAATAACAATAACAGCAAAAACAACAGCAAAGACTGCCAGACTTAAACACAACAGTAGGGCCAAGTCAAATCTTTACATGTTTTTTATTCAAACAGTCACTTACTCACTTGCCCCTCGCAACCTTTAAAGAGCGAGAAACATAAACACTTGAATGTTTACTCGTACAATAACAATAGACCATGATAAATGTATCAAATAAAACAACACGGCGATGAAGGAATGCAAAAAAGTCAAAGATTAAAAAATATTTATAAAAAGGATTTGTAAAAACAGAAACACATGCACACACACACACACAGGATAAGTTCTCTCTGTGGGAGAGATTTCACCATTTTACTATGATTTTCCAGTGCGTATGGTGAATATTTTTGTATGAGAAGGAATTTCTTGCACATTTAATTCTATTTGCGCTAAGTGCGTCTGTTTCAATTAAGGTGTGTTTTTGGTTTTTTTTAATAATAAAAATATAAATTAAAAATAAAGATAAAGGTTTTTGTAAATATTTTTTTAATTATTTTTTTAAATATTTTTTTTTTTAAATAAATAATACGTTGTTTTATTATTTAAGCTTGAGTTCAGTTTTTTATATAAAAAAATATTTTATTTTAATTATTTTATTCAAATAGGACATGGTATCGATTAAGAAAAGATTGAAGAAATTATATATTTTCTAATATATTAATAAAAAATTAAATTTGGTATGAATAAATGAAAAATTTTTTTTTTAAATTCCGCAGATATTACAAAATTATCTGTCGTAACATTTTTCTGTTACGACAACGCGAAATAAGTAATAGTTGCTTAAATAGTGAAATCAGTTGGAAACTTAAACCGCTAATATCTTAATCTTTACTTAAGACTTTTCAATTTATTACTTACTAGCTCTAACTTCCATTTGTCATACTAATTAAAACACTTTGAACTTTTGACATTTTAATGTCTAAATTAATTAATTTAACTACCTTCTCAAGTGTAGTAGCATTTAGTTTTAAAAACTAATTTATGTGACTCTAGCCCCATGTCTATCTACATTTTAGACGTAATTGCATGTTTTGACATCATTATGTCTATCCATGGTCATGCTTGACCAGTATTTCTCTCTTTGCACACTCATACACGCTCAACTAAAATTAGTTGTGAGTTGTAATGTCTACATTTGTCATACATATGTATATGCTTGCATACTACATTTACATTCGCATGGTGTAGTAAATATATTAAACTTGATTTGTACAATCAAAACTCATGTTTTTTGTTGTTGTTTTAAGGACTGATTTACATTTAAAATACATGACCACTCGTGACGCTGATGATGTTGATGACGGGAACACAAACACAGACAACGACAATGTTGATGAGGATAAAACCATGTGATATTTTACCACATATTGACTACCATGTAAATCAACATGTGTTGTTCCATAACATGACATTACAATAATAATAATGAACATTTTAACAAAATTACAAAAACAAAAACAAAATACAAAATATAAATATTTTTCTATTTGATTCAACACTCAAATGAATCTTGGAAAATTTATGTAAAAGTATGAGTAAAAATAATTAATGGCTGTATACATTATGGTTTTATTAAAGGGAAAACAGTAATATTAATATTTAAATTATCCTTTAAGTAAACTTTTCTATCAAAAACTTCTGAAAATACCTGTCTCAGTTTACGACATTAAGTACAAACAAGTAAGAGTTCTATATTCGCGCATGCCGAATCTGATAATACCCTTCACCATCATGTACATAGGTATAAACCCATATTGTGACTTAACCTATATTTCATGTTATACGCCATTTTTCTTAATTATTTCCGACACCATCCTTGATATTGAATTTTTTCAGACATTAACTGTATTTTACTAGTCAAGCCTTTTAATTTGATACCCATATTGATGGGGTTAAAAAAATTTTATCCGCCATTTTGTTTTAGACGCCATCTTGGATTTTACATTTTTTAATAATTTACTGTATTCCACTGGTCAAGCCCTTTCATTTGAAACCAATATTGTGGGGGTTCAAGAAGTTAAATTTTAAAATACCAGATTTGATCCATAAATATAAATTTATTGTCCGCCATTTCGTAGTGGCGGCCAACATGAATTTTAATCTTTTTATAGTGCCTTATATTGCACTAGTTAGGTCCTTTCAGATAATATCAATATTGTCTCTCTCGGTTATCCAGAAGCTGAAAAAATTGGCTTTCGTTTGTAAATTTATGGAATATATATATAAAAAAAATGTTTGCCTATAACTTTACCGATTAGAGCACGCTTGATCCAAAATTTTTCACGAATTTCTCTAGAGGCATATTATATCTATAAATATTAGCAAACATAACTATAAATTATTCTATTGCAGAAAAATTATAATTTTCGTGGTAAACAAATGGGAAAAAACAGAAGCATTCGTGCTTTTTTACTCATATCTCAGTAAGTTATGGGGCGATTATACTGAATTTCAATAGCAATTCATTCCCGGATTTTTCCAAAAGATTGGTCTGAGGAATATGTGGTTGCTTCTAAAAGTTGATTTCAACCAACACACGGACAGACGGACATGGCTTAGTCGACTTTTCTATTCATAAATATATACTTTATCGACAAACCTATATATATCCTTTTACACTGTCGTGTGAAGAGTATAAACAAGATTTTTCTATGTTTATAAGGAATAAAATTTTTTCAAAAAGAATTTTTTTTATTAAATTTAGTTTTCAACTCAATCCTAAAAAAAATTAAAAGTAGAGCTATACTAACTTTCCCATCCCTGCTTCAAACGTATTCTTTTATTGTATAGTATACTTCTCATGCTTTTTAGACTTGTGTTCGACTCGTCACTTTAGTTAATTTTTGCCAACAACTTTGTTTTTCGAATTTCTAAATCCCTTTAAAATTACTTTATGTTTCGTGAACTAAAGTCACCGATTAACCCAACTCTAATTCTTTTCTTACATTTCTGTGTCAGTAGGATAACGTACACAATTTTTAGCAAAACTTTAAAAATTTAAAAACTCATATGGCCCCAAAGGCCCACAGCTCTGATAACTGGCCGTTTCTGTTTTCTTAAAAATTTCCATAATTTTGCACAAAGATAAATCTATATCTCACCGATGATGCGCAGGATCTCGGATTTGTGCTCAGGAATTGTTTTTCGTATATTAGATTTAACCAGAGATTTTACAAAACCCCAAAAGAAAAAATTCCATATCTTCAAATCGCATGATCTTGGTGGCATCAGACTTTCTTAAGATAAATAGATTTTTTTTGTGTGGGGTGTTGAAGGTAAAGGCGCTGTTTTGCTAAAACCATATTTCGTCCACCGTAGGCCATTAGAACTCCGCTATCATGCTTCTGTTACAAATGACGTTCACACTCACTGCAATTTCGGTTTTATTTTTACTAAAGTTGGGCCCAATGACGCCGCCTGGCCTAAATCTGAGTTATAAAACTAGTCAATGCATTCACGAAGCCATTCAGATGGAAATACGCTGCATCAAAAAAGATGAACTTGTATCAAAAAATTGTCATTGACTTTACTCTAACGATTTGCTGGTACTCCATGATCCTTTGTCAAAATGCGCTGCGTAGGGCTTCGTGAAATTTGATGTTGTTAGGAGCTATGCTGAATAGATGTTTTGAGTTTTTTGTGACACTCTCGTTTACAATAGGAATGTTTTCAAGATGCTGACCGGTATGTTGACGCACAAGAAGTTTTACTGACTACAACCAATCCAGTTTCATAAAATAAGAGTTATTCGAAGATTGAGAGAGTTCCTAGCATAACTTTCAAATTCTTGTAAAAAAATTTCAGAATTAAAACGCGGTGACCTTTCGTAAAACCAGCGGAATAAACATAAATAAGCTAGCACACACAAAAATTACACTAAATTTAAAAAATGTATTCCTACTGAGACACCCTTCATTAGCCGAATAATTAGTAGGTTAAATATTTAATAAAATTGTTGTTTTTTTTTCGTACACAAAAATTAAAAAAAAAATGTTATTTTAATAATTAACCGAAAATATATTATTCGGATTCTTTTTATGGATTTTTTTTTCATAAAAAAAAGTTTCAAATATTATCAAAAATTGTTTTACAAAAAATATTCGGTTAATTGTTCGAATAAGAAATTATTCGTTTTACTAAATTTCTAGTTTTTTTTTTTTTTTTGTTGTAAACCATTTATAATTTCGTCTACCTAATTACTGGTAATTAATTTTACGTTTAAAATTTGCTTCTCCTTCTGCCTCATTTCAACCATTTTATTTTGTCAACTTCCTTAACTGATTTTCCAAGCTTTAGAAACAGATTTTTCTGCATTGTTTAGTACTTTTTGTTTTTTTTTAAAGTACATTGTTAGTAAGACTTTGGTTGAGTCGAGATTTCTTTTTGTATGCTACAATCTCGGCTGCTCTATCATGGCTAAATGCATAAATTTGTAAGTACGTTTGTATGTGTGTGCTTTTGTATGGTTGTGTAATAATAGTAAAACAAAAATATTTTTGATGTGTATATGTGAGTGTATAAATCTTTTTCAACGTCTACCACAACTAGTGTTTGTTAACCAAACAATAGGACATTGTTGTATCCTTCATGTGCATTCGCTGTTTCTGGTATCACTTTATGTGTTGCATACTTGCAGGCACAGATACACAAACACTTGCCGTTGTTAACTCGTAACTTATTTTCAAATTATTTTTTGTTTTTCTTATTTATTTGTTAACCACATTTTCAGTTGTTACCAAAAATAATAAAAAGAAACCAATCCAAGGAAGCACACATGTTGTGACATGACTACAGGACTCTTATTATTTACTGCATTATGCTCTTCATATGAAGTCTTGCCACCAGCAAACAACACGAAAACCAACTAAATTGTAGAACATCAAATGAAATTATATTAAAACCTACTTAGACCTTTCTTTGCGTTTAGGTTTGCCATTAAAATAAGCTACACCTAGTTTATCTTAAAGAGGTTTATTATAAAGGCCTGGTTAATCAAAAATGGCAACGGACATGACAGCGGGAATGGAGGAATTGTTTATTAGTTGTAAAAGTTAAAAAAAAAATTGATTTAATGGAAATATGTGGTAGAATTTTTTTTTAAAGATGCAAAAAAATTAAATAGTCGATTAATCGAATTTTTTTTTAATTACTGATGCTCGTATAATTTTCTTTGTAATTTAATAAACAAAAATTATTTTATTGAAAATCTAATATTTCGCAATTTAAATTAATCTTTGTTAAAAATAATTTTAATTTTTATAAAATTTTATTCGAATAATTTTTAAAAATTTTTTATTTGCGTTTACAAGTTTTAAATTAATTTTCAGTTTAAAATGCCATTTGAGTAATTATAACCGAATAATTTTTAGTCGTTCAATAAAGTAAAAACAACTTTTAGATTTAAAATAAAATGATGTAGTTTTCGACATGATCCTAAAGATTATACAACACGATTTTTATTCGATTACTGTCTTAATGAAAAAATTTTTTTTTGTACCCAAAAAACTGGACAAATTTAACATTCTTGTTTGTCTAAGCAAATAAATGAAACATCTTCTGAGAATAAAGAAGTCATCGAACAATTTTAAGCAGATGGAATAGATATTTAATTTTTGTCAGAATATTAATTCCTTGTATTGTTTCCCGGTACTAAAGAAGCTCTGATACCCGTATGGCTTCTAACTGGGGAATATAATGTGCAGAAAGTCTATAGCAAAGGACCGGGAAACCTAAAAGTATTTATAAATACTACGGTGTTTTATTTGGAAATCTGTTCGTTATAACAACAAATGCGACTATCTAAGTAAACATTTATAAGAGCAAATTTATTCTAAGCGAAATTAAAATAAGCGATCACTCAAATAATGGAAACTTTTTATTCTCTGGGTTCGAGGACAGTTTGGGGAATCACAAAGCTATATAATATTATAAAGTCACTGGCTGGACTTCGCACAAGTTAGATCCTAATATTTAAACGAGCAAATATACCGACCATGTTTCAAATTACTGAAAAACTTTCGCGAACTACATGATACTGAGCTCTCATTTATATTAGCAAGCGCACTATAAAATAATTCTTTTAACTGAAAATTTAAATTTATACATATATAAACCTTTCTAATTATTTTCTTAAAAATATTAGTTTGCTATTTTTTATAACATCCGTTTACTATTATCATTTTTTTTAATTTAAGTACGATTATTCGATTTCTGTTCGAATAATTAATCGGTTATTAAATATATGAAAGCATGCGAAATATATGAATAATATATTTATATAACAACCACGCGTCTATTAACTGTTCAATTATATTCTTTTTGTTTCATTAATCGAATAATTATTCGTACAAAATTTCTAAGTTATTTTCTTATAAAACATACTTAATTGAATTTCTAATTCGTGAGAGTTGAGAATTCAAAAACAAATGTGTATATTTCATTGCTTAAAAATAAACTATTTGAAAATATATATATACCTTCTGAATGTTTATGAATAGGGGAGTCGATTGAGCTATGCCCCACTGTCCATGTGCCAAAATAAACTTTTAGTAGCCGTCACATATTACTTAGAACTGTATGTGATATCAATCTTTTTTTAATATCCAGGAATGAATCGTTATTACGATACAGCACAATCGCCTGTTAACTTTCTGAGATATGAGCAAATAACCACGTCTGCCTCTGCTTTTTTCCATAAATATTGTGGTATAGTCGTTCACTTATCGGCAAAAATTAAACATCAAGTTACTAAAGCTCATAAATAATTTTTGGTTACGCTAAAAACACCACATAACAAGCCAAAGTCTCCAAAATTATTGCTGAAAAAAATTTAAAAAATCGGGTTGAACTTACTAAGAAATAATCACCAAAATACAACTGATTCGGTGTTCTTCCTAAAATATTAAACATTATTAAAAATGCTTATGCATATACCAATAGCATGCATTTAAAATATATTTGGGTCAAATTCAGTAAATAAAAATGTACCCCCATCAAGCCACTCAATATTGATACGAAATGAAAAAGCTCGACTAATAGAATACAATTAACTGGGTAAAAATCATAAAGTTGTCGGAAATAATAAAGCAAAAAAGCGTATAATATAAAATCCGAAATTTTGGCTATGCTACGATGTAGAATAATTCCTATGTACATGATCAACACTCTTACTTGCTTGCTTTTAATTTAATAGTAACCGAATAATTATTTCGATTTTTAATCGAATAATAACTAGGATTAAAAATTTTATAGACAATACTCGTCATCTTATTTTTCTTCGCAAACAACAACGCGACTAATTACTATTCAAGTATTTGTTTTTTTTTTCTTTTTGGTTACTCGAACAGTTATTCGAATACTTACTTTCCCAAACAGTTTTTTCTTATCAAATATGCCGCTCTAATTTGTTTATTTTTCTTTTTTTAATTGAATTATTAAGACCTTTATTCGAGTAAAAAATCGGTTAATAAATATCAAATTAAAAAAAATGTATAGATTAAGCCCATAAATTATTCGAATGTTTGGTTTTTAATTTTTTATTACTTCTTTGTAAATTTGTTTTGGATTTTTTTATGTATTTGTTTATTTATTTTTTAGTTTTTTTCCATTTATCCCTAATTACTGACAGTATAGTTACTTTGTTTTATATTTAACGATTTATAGTTAAAACTAATCGATATCTTTCTTGCTATGAAAAAAACATAAGATAAAAAAAATCCCCTACTTTTTAACAACCAACAACTGCTAACTACAGCAAAGTATAGTTTTTCCTCCATTTCTTTTCGTTTTTCAGTCACATTAGAAATATACCGATAATCAGGCTTATTGTTCCTTTCAATAGCCAGCAAGTTAGTGCTATATTGTGGCTTATTATTGTTGTTATTTAATATTTCCAACAGGCAAACTTTTCCTTTAGGCTTTTGTTTCAGTTCATACTCTAAACGTGTTTTTAATTAGTAGCCTTTAGAAATGGGAGAAAAAAGTAAAAAAAAAAATTGCTGGAAAAAAATTTTAAATGCAAAACTATATCGCGCAGAATAATTTGTTAAAATAAAATGAAATTAAAAACTATGCTGGCTGAGGAAAACAAAACGATACTGTGAAAATGTACGTATGTATGCGGGCATGTAAGCAAAACAAAAAAGCAGAAAAAATCCTCTTAACCCATAATTTACCAATTAAGTGCAAACTTAAGTAGGAGAGTGTGTGTGTGCATTGCACAAGCACATTCATTGATTTGCCATAATTATTTTAGCACATGGTTGGTACCTGCTAAGCCGATAACACCTAGTAACCTTAAGATGACATGTGTAGGTGACTGTTATACTCTGCAACATTTATAAAAACTGAGTAAAATGAATGTGACCCAGCGGTATAAATGATGAGTAAAAAGTCCTTATAAACTGCCTGGCTCAGTCATTTACTTTTGTGGAAATGCAAAATTGTGTAATGTGAGCACAAATTTTAAATTTAAACTCTGTTTTATATTCTGAGAACGAAGTCGGGAGGCTAATAGTCGACATCGCCATTTACATGGGATAAAACCCGTTCCAATTTCAATAAATTTGGAAATACAACCTTGTCATTCTAGCTTTTAATTTTTATTATTTTTATCCCAAAGTGTTCTAATTCTATGTTTAAAAATTCGAATGTTTTCCACTCACACAGGGAAAACAGTATCGGTTACGAAACCAGAATTGTTGGCAATCGTATTGTTGAGTTGTAATATTATAATTTTATACAGGGTGGCTCAGAAAGACCGAAGTGGTGTGAATTCCTTATAACTTTTTATTTAAGACATTTTTTTTGAATTTTTTGGTTTTTAAATACAGTAAATTTAGAGGGAATATTTTAAGATTAGTTATTAAAAATGATATCCCGCAAGTGGTGGCCATTTTCTGCTTCGCACAAATGAGCTCTTTCCAACACATTTTCCATGACCTTTCGCAAAACTTGCGGCGTTATGTTGTTAATTTCGTCTCGAATATTGGTTTTTAATTCCTCAATAGTCCTAGGCTTATTAACATAAACTTTCCCTTTTAAATAACCCCAAAGGAAACAGTTTGGAGCGGTTAAATCCGGGGAACGCGGAGGCCAATTAAAATTGCTTCTACGCGAAATTATTCTTTCACCAAAGGTGTAGCGTAAAAGAGCCATTGTGGCCCTCGCAGTGTGCGCTGTGGCTCCATCCTGTTGGAATCATACTTGCAGATGGTTTTCCACGGCTGGCCTTACAAAATTTTCCAACATCGATATCGATCACCATTGATGGAAATGACGACACCTCGTTCATTTTCAAAAAAATATGGGCCAATGATCCTTTCTGAAGAAACACCGCACCAAACAGTACACTTAACTGGGTGTAATTGTCGTTGATGAAGTACTCTCGGGTTTTCCGTAGCTTGTTAACGAACCCATTTAATTGGAAATGGGCTTCGTCACTCATAACTAAGTTATGAATAAAATTAGGATTCTCTTGTGCTTTTTGCTAGAAATAAATTGCATAGTCAAGTCATTGCTGGTAATCTGTCGGTTTCAATTCTTGGACAAGTTGAATTTTGAATGGAAACATTCTTATGATATGCAAAATTCGCTGCAGCGACCCTTTTGAGAGGCCAAGTTGTGTCGAACATCTTCTGGTTGATGTTTCTGGATCCTCTCGAATACTCTTCTTTACCACTTGAATATTGTCAAACGTGTGGACAGTTCGTAGTCGGCCGGAACCAGGAAGGTTCCTTACTGCTCCTTGTTGTCGAAAATTTGCAACCAGACGGTTTATTGTTATTGACGGTTTAAATTGACGACAGTATGC
Source organism: Phyto melanocephala (assembly GCA_941918925.1). Lineage (NCBI taxonomy): Eukaryota > Metazoa > Arthropoda > Insecta > Diptera > Rhinophoridae > Phyto > Phyto melanocephala. The sequence continues at coordinate 46,366,450 of OW799233.1, read as the reverse complement.
ACGCTGAGTCAACACAATGGACCGTTGATTTGAAAAGTAAATTTCAACGTTTGGGCACGCTGTTCATTTGCGTATTGCTCCATTATAAATTGTCCAAGTGTTCTTTACAAAATACTGAAGAGAAAAGAAAAAAAAAAGTTATAATAAAAAAGTTATAGGGAATTCACACCACTTCGGTCTTTCTGAGCCACCCTGTTGTTGCATCTACAGAATTTTGTTGCAGAATAAAAATATGTAGTCAGCACTTAAAAATTATGATTCTGGCAATATATGCTTTACGTACGGTCTACACCAGCCATCGATTTGTTCGAACAACGAACAATCTTTGTGCGCACATGAATTTGCCTGCTGTGAACCGCTGTTGTCGATGTTTTGTTCTTGTTCAAACAGCGTTGTCAGAACATTTGTTCGAACAACGCTGTCTGATATTAAAAAACATTTTGAATGTGAAAGACAGAGATGGCACATAAAAAGAGCAACAAAATACAATTTATACGTTTTCTTCATATCAAATAACGTTAACAATTTCTTAACAATTGCTCTGTCGATGTTTTGTTCTTGTCTGAAAAAATTAATGGCTGGTGTAGAGATCATTGAGACTTAAGTAAAATTGCTTAGAAGATATTTTAAATTTGAACTCATCTTTTTATTTCAAAACACATGTCATGGGCTTAAAAATCCTATTTCTTTATTCTGAATAATTATTTAATGAAGGTCTATTTTGCATTTGCTGAATTGTCGTGAAGGAAAAAGGAAACAGAAAATAATAACTGACAAAAGTCTAAACAATTAGATTAAATTACACTAGATTATTTTTTACAAAGCTGAGACTTACTTTTTGCTGTTTCAAAAATAATGAACTACTATGTCTATAATTAAAGCTCTAAAAGCTGCTAAAATTTGTGCATAAATGATGCTAATGCTTCATACTTAAAATATCTTTCAAATACAGATACATATTAGTGTCGTCAACGTTTTAAATCACCAACATTTTTTTTAAATATATTCTTAAACGATTTTTTGGGAAGCAAATTTTTTTAAGCATTTGGAACAAAAAATATTATTATAAATACAATTTTTTTCATTTATTTCATAAATAAGTATAACAAATAAAAACCTATATTTAAGAGCATATAAAAAATCTGTCAGATTTTCCCTTTTCAGAAAAACCTTCATGTAGGGATCTTTCTCTACTTTTGGCAACACTGGGCTCGAACCAATAATTTTGCATAATATACTTACGCCCCCTTCCTTTCGTTCGTAAATATTTATTTAGTGTTGCTACACTTAACCGTCACTCATTTACTCACTCACACAGTCAGTTAGTCAGTCAGTCAAGTCATTCGTTCCCTCTTCAAAGTCATTGGGATTTTGTTATTTAATTTTTCCTTGTTTTTTTTGCTTCTCCTCATTCCTTTCTTTGTTTGACTAAATTATGTCAATGAGTTGTTCATTCCATAAAAATAAAAAAGGATACAGAGAAGAACAAAAAACAACAACAACAAGAAAAACAAACATCAACTGCTAAAGCCAACAACTACAATTCTTTATTCAATTAAATTTAACAATGATTCTTGGGATTCATAATTTGTTTACGCCTTCATTTAAAACATTTGTTCTTTTGTTGTCAGATTTTTTTCGTTTTTTGGAGTAGTTAGATAAAAAAAAATATTTGACATTTTTATGGACTTTTTAATTGTTAACGATTTAATTTTTTTGCTCTAATGGAATTTCTATTGCATTTATTTCTGCTTGTGTGTGTGTGTTTTTTTTTTGGAGTTGTGACATTAAGATAATTTTTAATGGTGGTGGATGTTAAGGAAATTGATTGAAAATTTTCCAGTTAATAAGATTGAGTAGCAGATATGTTAAAAAGGCATAAAAGTTTTAAGGAAAAATGGCATATAATTACAAAAAGGTTTCTAAACAAACATATTTAATAAAGCTACAGTATTGGTGAAAACAAAAGCACATAATTTTTTAGATGTGTTTGAAAGTAGTTATATATGTATATGGCCTCAGTGGTCTAGTCAATAGTGTGCTATGCTGATAGTCGGGGGGTTTCAAAATTAATTCTAGATCTAACAAAAAAATTGCTTCTAGGGCTGATCAAGTTTAAAATATGTTCATCAACATTCATATTTATTAAAAAAATTCATATCCAGAAAACGATGGTCATAACCTGTACCAAGTACCAAGTATTTCCTATACAAGTACAGAATTTTTAATACAAATAAACGACTCTAGTTTTGTAATGCTGTGTTTACGATAAGCATGTATCGCTACTAAGTAGATGTGGATAGAAAAATACGGTCCTAATATTTTAGTACTGTCTGTTGATATTTGACAAATACATAATTATTAAAAATGTATGTTTGTGAAGAAACAATGTTGGCGGAGTGGTAAAGTGGATTAAGTGCAAAACTACAAAAACAAAGTAAAGAGGTTTTAAACCTTTTTCAGACAAATCAACCAAAAAGAAATAAACCCTCATACCTAAACAAGAGCGTTGAGCGTCAAGCGTTGGAATTTTACATGTGTTTTGTTTTTGTTACAATAACAAAATACATGCAAAATTGCAACGCTTGACGCTCAACGCTCTTGTTTAGGTATGAGGGAAAGAACCGTTCGGCCGTTTCAGTTCGGTCCTGACAACAATGAATCGTCGGCCTCACATGGACGTGTTCGAAGCTCTACCAACAGAGGAAATGGCAAATGACAAATGTTAGCAAAGACTCTAACCACACTTAAAGTACAATCTCCATCACTACACAATCTATGAAAGCGTTGTGTTCTTGTTCCTAGGCCGCAACAAATGGTGTGTTTTTAGTTTATTGACTACAGGAGCTCAATTCTCGTTCTGCAAACCGGTAAAATTAAACATTTTTGTGTATCTTATCATGTGCTGTCACCATAACTTTTCCTGTTCTTTACACAGTTTCACAGAACGAGAATTGAGCCTCTGTTCAATGTTATAAATTTATATTTACAATATTGAAAAATAATGAAAACAAAAGTCCGATAACGCTTATCTTGCGTATAATTTTAATATTGTGATGAAATTTTAAATTTGGTCATTCCATGTTCGATTAAAACGCATAAGTGTTGCAGATGTGAGATTTCAGCAGGATGGTGCCACAAGTCGGACAGCATGTCATTTACTATAAAAAAAAAAAAACATTTGTAGAATAAACAATTTCAAGAAATGGACCTGTTAACTAGCCACCGTGCTAATGTGATTTTTTCTTTATTATTATTTTTTAATATTTTTCTTATTAGTAAGAAAACAAATATTCGCCTCAGCTCCACTTAGATGTTTTTTGAAAAAAAAAAACAAATACTACAAAAATCGTTAATAATTATAACAATTGTTACGTATTATCCCAATTTAAACTATATAAATTGGGATATCGCAACCCTCGGTAAGCGCAACCCTCGATTATCGCAACACCCAAATTCTTAACATTGATTACTCTGTAAACGCAACTTTAAAAAGTGGCAACTTCGCCACTGTTCTGGAAACCAACTTAGTTTAAAAATTTCTTTGCTTGTGAATGGTTGTTCTAGCAAAAAAAGAAAAATAGCCTTTAGTTAAACTAACAATAAAGCAATAGAGTGAAATTCTGAAGAAACTTGAAAGTGGCATACCTGTGAAGACGATTTGCAATAAATACAAAGTTAACAAATCAACAGTAGAGTTAACAAAAATTAGCAAACATTAAAAAAAATTTTTGGCGAATGCTGAATCTGGAGCTGGTAAGCGCTTTTTAATAAGAGCCTCCGAATAAACCGAAATGGAAAAAGCTTTTTACAAAGAGTTCATTAAACAAAGAAAGAAAAACTTCCCAGTTTCTGCTGAAATTATGAAACAAAAAGCACGCGATTTGCATAAAGAAAGTTAGCCTGAAGAATTTAGTGCAAGCAACGGCTGGTTTGCAAATTTTAAGAGTCGCCACGGTATACGGTTGCTTAAAATTTGTGGAGAAACGTTTTTAAATAATGAAGTGGTGTAGAGAGGTTCCAAGAAAAAATACGAGAGCTTGAATTAACACCGAAACAAGTTTATAACTGATATCGGTGAAGTGACAAAAATACAATGGGGTGAACCAAATCTTGGGAAATAAAAGGAAATTCTGAGATTAAGCAGATCAACACTTAGGAGACTAACCAGTGTGCTCCCAGGTCATACGGAGTTGAGAACCCATCTAGCTCGCATGAAATTGTCTGAAGAAACGACATGTAGAGCATGCGAGGAAGAAGAAGAGACTTTGATACACTATCTCTGTCATTGTCCTGCGTTTGGGCATATTAAACGCGAGAATTTTACAGTGGATACTATGCCGAACTTAGAATACCTGGGGAACTCGAACTGGAGATCCATAAGGCGTTACATTGAGGGGACTGGGTTCTTGGACTAGTCCGTCATTTATGGGAAATTATGTTTATGGTTTTTGTTTGGGAATTCCGTTCTCCAGATGGAGCGCACAACATGCCAACTGGGCATAAGTGTATACCTGTCATAGTTTTGGGCTTTTAATGCCCCTCCTTTTTAACCTTACCTAACCTAAGTTTATAACGCCGATGAGTCCGGTCTTTTTTAAAAAATCATGCCGGACAAAACTTAAGTAACATTTTAAGAAACATCTGCGCCTGGTCGAAAAAGAAGCAAAGAGCGAATTATATTACACCAATACATCAGGAACGCACAAATGCAGCCTTTTGTGATTGCAGTCCACTCAAATCAAGTAGATGCGATTATTAAAAGCTTCTTATTTTACTTTTTTTTTTTGCTTTAAAATAAGTCTTTTAATCGAGAAACAGGCACAAAAATTTGTGGCTCGGTTTTCGCAACAATTCAGTTATCGCAACAGCACAAAATTTCTATTGGTTGCGTTAAGCGAGGTTGCACTGTACTTAAATACACACATACATACATATCATGTAAGTAAATAACTATATCAGAAGTTCATCAACATGTTGTGGAGAATAATTTTTTTAAGAAAGATTTAGGGCCATTATTATAACTTACCGATAACTAGATGTTAAGATGTTATCGGACAGATAACTAGTTTTTCGTTATTACAACTTTCCTTTAACCTATAAGTGTCCGATAAGTTAAAGGGAAGATCACTCTGCCTTTAACTTTGAACGTGAGGTTAATAATTAAAAGTTAACATATTTTCTATCGTATAAGCGAATTGTTTACTATTTGCTTGTCGTTGCCACTTTGTTTTTAAAAAACTAATTAATTTGTTCAGCATTTGCTTTTGTGCTGCCATATTTAAAAAAAAAATAATTTATTTTACAGGGAGGTTGTAATAACGAAAAATACTTAATGGTCAGTTTATTGCTCACGTTAACAAAAGTTACCTTTTAATACAAAATATCTTTGTCGGCAAGTTGTAATAATGGCCCTTAAACTGAGAAATATTTTTTATAATATTTACTACCAGAATGTTCAATTCGTTGGTTTGTTGTTTCATATTGATTTCTGTTACTGATCGCATTACATTGAACCAGTTGGGAACCCTATGGGCAAGTTTTCGACAACTATTAATGCTTTGTTTTGAAGTTTCTGAACCGACTTAAACTCTGCATTCTTTTTAAAACAATTCACAAGTGTCAAATAGTTGTATTGACTTTTAATAAAGGTCTAAAACATTTAAAAATTATGTTTTAGAATTAAATTCATTCCTTATTATACATTAAACCTAAAGCTTTGATTTGGTTTGTTTGGGTTTTTAGAAGGGAAAATTGGACTCACTTATACAGAACTTGAAATTAGTTTGAAACCTGTTTGCAACTAGCCATAATGGCTACATTCCCTAAAATAAGCCATTGAAACAAGACAAATTAAAGAGCTTTGCCTTTATAAGAAATAACCTTTAGTTTGTATATGTTAAGCAGCAATCAAAACAAACAATGCAACATTTTAAGTTCAACAACTTTTTATACCCTTCACACAGTGAAAAAGGGTATATATAGGTTTGTCATTCCGTGTGAAATTTCTACAATTTTGATTTCCGACCCCATAATGTATATATTTTCTGAAAGCTTATGAATAGGGGAGTCGATTAAGCCCTGTCAGTCTGTCCGTCTGACCGTCTGTCCGTGTGTATGTTGAAATCAACTTTTTGAAGGCCCCCGACATCGCTTGGACTCGGGTGAGGTATTAGAATATCAGAAATATTCGGGAGTAGATCGGTATTGAAAATCAGAAACATCGGTACATAAACAACTGAGATATGAGCAAAAACCCACGACCACCTCGATTTTTTTTCACAAAAACAACATTACAACAACAACATACTTACATACAAACGTGTATACTGGTTAGAGAAAACGTGTAATTGAATCCCAGCTGAGCCAAAAAAAAATTTTCTTTTATATTTTTTTATTTTTTTTTTTAATTTTTTTTTTATTTTTTAATTAATATATTATTTATATTTTTATTATTATTTTTTTTTAATTTTTTTTTTTAATATTTTTTTTTTATTTTTTTTTGTAAGGCACGGCCGAATATAGCGCTCTTACTTGTTTTTTTTTTGAATTTTAAACTCTACAGAAATTTTACATCAACATTAAAAAAGTCGTTTTTTTGCAACCTTTATCTAGCAACAAGTTTTTTTTTAATCAACCTAAATTGTAGCATTCTTTGGGGAATATTTTCACACTTTATGCTTTTGAGTCTTAAAATAGTTAAGTGTTGCCATTCACTTTCTGTTAGACCTCTACGTAAGCCAATGCATTTTTTATGTAGTTTTTCTTTTTCTTTTTATACCCTTCAGATGAAGTTTGTCTGAGTATTGGTTGAAATTAACTTTTATAACACCCCACATGTTGCATACTTCGATCTGTATGTGGCAATAATTTTTCGGAAATATTCTGGAAGAAATCTTTATTGAAGTCCAGTACAATCACCTTAAATATTTTTTTTTGAGATTTAACCAGATATTCACGACAGCCTCTGTTTTTTGTTATACATTTACTACACATATATTTTAAATATGTGCATATATCAAGTTAATAAAATAGTTTTTGGTCACACTAAAGGCAGTAAATTCGGAAATTATTTCGGATAAAAACTAAAAAATCGCTATGAAACTAACTGAGATATAAGCACTAAAATACAAATGCTTCAGTGTTTATCCCAAGGTTTACAAACGAAAATCGTTTATTTTTCAGTTTCTAAACAAGCGAAAGATTAAATATGAATAGGAAAGGCTTGACTAGCGAAATATAATTTTCTATAAAACAAATTAAAGATTCATGAGGGCCGCCACTAAAATAAATTTGTACAGGGTCAAATCTAGTATTAAAAAATGTACTCCCTTGCACCCCCTCACTATTGATATCAAATGACCAGTAAAATACAGTAAACTATGAAAAAGTTAAATTTCAAGATGGCGCACAGTGTTCGATTCTTGAATCTAGCTGGCCAAAACTAATAACTTTTGTAATAAAACGTGTAGAAAGTTGATTTTTGGCACAAAAACTTTAAATTCTCTATTTAAAACAACTGCAAAAAAATGGATAAATCCGCCTACAGACATCCATCTGTCCATCCATCTGTCCCGAAATTTTATTACATATAGTAAAACAAAAACTTTTCAGTTTACTAAAATCGCTTGTTGTTGATGAACTGCTGACAAAATTTTGTTAAATGAAGTCAACCATACGATCAACTTTGTCTTTTTTGACAGTGGATAACCATATTTGAAAACGATCTTTGCAAGAAATTTTAGTAGACTCCATGTCGTTTTTGAAAAATTTTGTTTGGCATGGGCACTTTCGGGCAAAAATTTTTTTTATTTTCTATTAGTCCAAAGTCCAAATTTTACTAAACAAGTAATAAGATCATGGAAGTATATAGAAGAAACAAATATTTGTCTACAAAGTTTTATTTTCGTTTAAAAAAATGTTACTTACAACCTTCCTGATATAATTGCTAATAAAAACTACGTCCTTTATTCTGATAACCGAAAAATACACCGCGTTTACTCTAATGATTATACCAGTCTCAGTAAAAAAAGAATTAATAAACTAAATTGCATAGACAACTTGTAATTGACCTCTAAACATAGGCAATGTTTCAAGCGAAATAAACAAAATTTTTTTTCTTCATTTTACATGATATTCGTAGTACCGTTATAGTCGTACATATTTAAATTCCAGCAAAAAATCATGAGAAATATCTTAGTTGGTATGTTCTTATTTCAATATTGTGGTCAAATTTGTTCCTTTTTATAACTCATTTTTGGGTTTTTGGCCAGCCAGATTAAAGAATCGAACACCTTGTGGCGTCTTAAATAAAATGGCAGATATAGGGGTTAAATATAGTTATTATGGATGTGTCCCCTTTAACCCCAATAATGCTGGCATCAAAGGTAAAAAAAAAAGTTAAAATTCAAGATGGCGTCCGAAACCAAATGGTGGATATTTTGCTGACACCATCAATATGCATATAAAACTAAAGGGCGGGACAAGTAGAATACGATTACTATGCAAAAGTTTAAAATCATAGAAGGCGTCGGAAATAATAAAGCGAAACATTAAATCTGGATTTTAGGCTACACTATGATGAGGCCATGATCATGTACAAGATGAAGTATATTTTATAGATTCGTCACTGGCGAATACATCACTCTAACTTGTTTGATATTGTCTTGCAAATTTTTCTTACAATATTATTGAAATAGTTGTGCATATGTATTTGTAAACTTCGTGTGGCAGTGAGGATGTTTTCATGTGCTCAGACTTTATTTATTTTTTGTATAGTGACAAATATGAAATAAAATAAATGTTGGCATTTTTAAAGGACTCCCAGCGAGTACTAAACAAAATTCTATTCAGTAAGTAACTTGTGGAAATGTTGCAAATTGTTAGCGATTTGTTATTTTTATTTAAAACAAGTAACAGTGCTATATTCGGCCGTGCCGAATCTTATATACCCTTCACAACGTGTAGTCATGCAATAACAATTGTTTGTATCACCATTCATCCCATATACACGTACGTACACGTTAGAATAAATGTGGCATCGAATCCCAGCTGAGCCAAAAAAATTTTATTTTATTTTATTTAATATATTATTTATATTTTATTATTTTTTTTAATATTTTTTTAAAATTTTTTTAAAAAATTTTTTTAGAAAAATTTTTAAAAAATTTTTTTAAATTTTTTTTTAAATTTTTTAAAATTTTTTTTTTTTAGTTTTTTTTATTATTTTTTTCTTATTTTTAATATTTTTTTTTTTGTAATTTTTTTTGTTTGGTATGTTTTTTACATGTATGTATGTATGCATGTTGTTGTTGTAATTGTGAAAAAAAACGAGGTGGTCGTGGTTTTTTGCTCATATCTCAGAAAGTTATGGGGCGATTGTGCTGAATTTCAATAGTGATTCATTCCTGGATATTTCCAAGAGATTGATACAATACTCAGATCTGAGAAACATATAGTTGCTTCTAAAAGTTGATTTCAACCAACACACGGGCAGACGGACAGACGGACAGACGGACAGACGGTCAGGGCTTAATCGACTCCTCTATTCATAAGCTTTCAGAAAATATATACTTTATGGGGTCGAAAATGAAAATTGTAGAAATTACAAACGGAATGACAAAGCTATATATATGTTTATACCCTTGTGCACCACAGGTGAAGGGTATAAAAATAGTTATTTCCTTACAACATATTGTCTGCTACTGAAATTGTTTTTCTTAATTTATTGTTCAAAATAAAACCGATAGATAGCCCACCCTTGACTTTTTATTATTCTTCTTTATCTGTGGAAAAATCCTTTTACAATTCGCTTGAATCGAATTTATTTTTAATAATTAAAATATTTCCTTTATGTTAGTGTGTTATCTCTTGCCCCCGCTTTTATTGAATTTTTATTAAAACTATACCTTAATTGCATTTACTTGTTAAATATCCCTTATTACAAAACAATTAAATTAATAGCTTTCATTGTAAATTGCAAACAGATTATAAAAAGTCCTTGAATTTATGATTTATTATCACTGTAGCATTTATATTTACATTTATTTTCCTTAAGTATACCTGTGTACTTCTGCTTATACCTTTTTACACACAAAACATAATGATGGACCAACCGAACTTTGCTACGTTAACAATCATTCATACAGTGCATCCTTTGCCCTACCACCACTGGTCGCCACATATAAAATTTCCCTTGGGCTAGAAAGAACTACATTTAAATGTGTAGTGAAAAGAAAAACAGCAGTAATAGTCAGGCAGTCAGTTCATGTTTAAATTTCCACTACATTTGCTTATCAAGCTCACACTACCACACATAAATATTTACAAGCAAATATAAAAGCAACAAAAAGCAATAATAACAAAATCTTAAAGCCAACATAATGCATTTTAATTTGTGAACAAAAACAAACCAAAAACAATATACAAATGTATATAAAATATGTAATATAAAACTCGTATTAAAATCAGAAAAAAAACTATAGCCTACCAATCAGGCGCATGAGCACCTCTATAAAAATGAGGAGAAAAAGAGCATTAAATAGAGATAACGAGAGTAGCACGACGTGAATGACCAAATAGTAATAACAAGAGAAAAGGATGTATGCTTCGCTAATGTTCATAAAATAAAAACAATGCTTAAGCCTCTAATATAATTGTTGGCACCCATTGGTACTAAAAGTACTAAATAGTACGGTTTCACACAAATTTGATTTATTTTCAAAAGAAATTACTTTAGAAACTAGTGCTGAAGAAGGGACAAAATTAAGTCTTACTTAAAATGTTTTTATAAAAGTTTACACGATGTGGAGAAATAATAAATTTTTTAATTTTATTCAGTTCAAAGTTCATTTGTTTTCTAGGTAATCAATCTTCGTTCAGTAATAATATTGAGTGAAAAAAAAAAACAATATTTGGCAGCCACTTTCTCTTTCTTCTTGCCTAAGAACTAGTTTCTTTCGTATAACTTTAACATACTTTTAGGGGCTATAAATGAATGTTAGCTCCTTGATAGCTTCTAAGATCTTCGAAGGTTTTATGGTGCAAAAAAAACATGAGCGATATTTTTATACCCTTCACACAGTGAAAAAGGGTATATATAGGTTTGTCATTCCGTGTGAAATTTCTAAAATTTTCATTTCCGACCCCATAAAGTATATATTTTCTGAAAGCTTATGAATAGGGGAGTCGATTAAGCTCTGTCAGTCTGTCCGTCTGTCCGTGTGTATGTTGAAATCAAGTTTTTGAAGCCCCCCGAAATCGCTTGGACCCGGGTGAGGTATTAAAATATTAGAAATATTCGGGAGTAGATTGGTATTGAACATCGGTACATAAACAACTGAGATATCAGCAAAAACCCACGACCACCTCGATTTGTTTTTCACAAAACCAACATTACAACAACAACAACAACATACATACATACAAACTTGTATATTGGTTAGAGTAAACGTGGGATCGAATCCCAGCTGAGCCAAAAATTTTTTTTTATTTTTTTATATTTTTTTTTTATTTAATATATTATTTATATTTTTATTATTTTTTTTTATTTTTTTTTTGTTTTATATTTATTATATATATTTTAATTATTTTTTTTAATTTTTTTTATTTTTTTTTAATTTTTTTTATTCTTTATTTAATATATTATTTATATTTTTATTATTTTTTTTTTATTTTATATTTATTATTTATATTTTAATTATTTTTTTTAAATTTAAAAAAAAAAAATTTTTTTAATGTTTTTTTTATTTTATTTTTTTACCTAAATTCATTTTTAATTTTGCAATGGGATGTTTTTATATACGTATGTTTTTTATATATGCATGTACATATGTACGTATTTCATATGAGATGAATGGTGATACAAACTACTGTTATTGCATGACTACACGTTGTGAAGGGTATATAAGATTCGGCACGGCCGAATACAGCACTCTTACTAAATTTTACTTGTACTTTTCTCCTTTATATTTCTTAGCATTGCTTACACAAAAAGGTATTTTGTTCAGCAAAGTAGTTGCGCATAAGTTCCGGGGATTTTGATAAAGTAACAGACCAAGCTTTGAATGCATAATTGTGTGGTTAACCTACATCTTAGGAATCGCAAAGATTTCACCATAAAGAGCACGTGCACTGAGATCTCGTTTTTTAAGCTGCTAAAGCGACAGGTCAAAGTATCAGAACTATTGATATCTGAGTGTGTCCTTTTTTACAGTTAAACCGGTAAGAATCCGCAGATTTTTATCGAAAAAGAAAAAAGTTTTTAAAATTTACAAATTTCGTCTTAATAGTTTTTCTAGTCTACACCCAAATAAGAGGTAAACTCAGCACTTCTTATAGGAGATAGCTCTTGCCGGACATAGTTAGGTTAGGTTGAAAAGGAGGGGTATAAAAGCCCAAACCCATGACAGGTATGCACTTATGCCCAGTTGACATGTTGTGCCGGACATAGCATGGGACCTTACCGCAGAAATGCATCTAGTCAATTATTAACAAAAATCTTATGTTTGATTCGAAATCTTTAGCAGCTTTAGGTTGTTGTGCACACAGAGAAATTTAAAGCAATTGGGTTCACAAAGGCCGCCTAGTTGTCAGGTATAGATTTTCAATCACATTTTTAGCCACAGAAAACTTGGCCCACTACGCTGATGTCTGTGTCACCAATCAATTGCTACAAACTCTCGTCGGGTCCTTTTTTTTTATCAAGTCTTCAAGTTCCTCAATTGTTTCACAAAACTTAAACTAAAGGAATTTTATCGCTGAATCAGATTTTCTGCAAAATTGGTGTGTCCTCTTAAACTTCTATATCTGTGGTTTTCATGGGCAACCGCGTATGTTCATTGTATACGATTTTGAGTTAAATATTGCTTGGTTTTAGACGGCCTTTTTTTGGTTTAAAAAATTTCTCAAATAATATGAACCCATTCCGATTATTTTAATGGGATAACAACGTAACTTCTATATATATTCAAAAATCGTTGTAGCTCTCCTGAAAAATTTGATTTTAAGACATACGTTGTTGCCCATGAAAACCACAGATATTTCATGTGGCTAAGGTGCTTAAATCATAAAGAGCTTATGAGTGCGATACTCATGATAGAGAAGTGTAGTGGAGATATTTCAAATAGACCCTCTAGAGTGACCAGAGTGCTTGCACACATAATACGAACAGGGTAGACTAAAACAGAGGGGCGTTTAAAAGCCAAGACAGATATACTTACGTATGGCCGTACCAGCATGTTTCACGCACAATGAAAAAAGGTATTCTTCAATTAAACCATAATCCTATAACATAAAAAATTTAAGAAAGCCATGAACCAGGTTTCTTAATGTAACAAATTAGCTATTTCCCATCGGAGACCTTAAGGTTTTCCAAGTTTGGCATGGTTTTCCGTATCTTATTTTCCGGAACAGGTGATATTAATAAAGAAAAAGTATTCTAATGTTTCCCCTGTTTCCTTGCATTGCACTACATGTTATTCTATCTGTTACTAAACTCTTTGTGACCGGTTATTATATCAATTATCAATTTAGGATCTCATTGGTTCTCTTAAATTTTGGATTTCGACACTGTTCGTTTATTACTTTTCGTATATGAACAGGAGCTTCATATACGAATATATGCAGAGCGACAACTTAATATAAGAGAAGCCTTTGCTTCGACGCGATTAAGAAAATTTGCCTAGGTCACCGGTTTTATTATAATATTCAGACATTATACCCATACTAAGTAAAAAGACACATGTTAAAAAAAAATTTAGAAAGCCCAGATGCATGGATTTAGTCAGAATGCACTTAGGTTTATATCGCCTAAGGTTAGATGACAGAGCTCCGTTTATTAAATCTGGGTGTAGCACGTATATGTGTGGTTACCATTTGGATAGGACGCATCACAATTGTATTCTGATCTTATCATCAAGAAAGCTACAGTTCAAGGGTTGTTTATAGCCCGTCCAGCTGTAAATCTTAACAGATCAACGAAATCGGCCATGACGTTATGGGATCCAAAGTATAAAAAGAGTATAAGAAATCTCAGATATTTCTCTGCAACACACTCTATACCAGGCATCGTGGAATAATTAATATTTGTACTCACAATAATCGATAACTTAGTAGGAGTTAATAAGTGTTCTCTTTCGAATTCAATAACAAGGAATGCTTAGGAAAGAATTTTTTTTAAAAATCTTTCAACAATTTTTAAAAACTACTATTTTATAGTGACATTAACAAACGCATACTTAGAGGCGTAAAATGTACTGAGAGAAGAGAAGACATAAAGGATCTCCAATACTTATATAAGTCAAAATTGTAATAGAAAAAATTAAAAATAAAAATTTACAAATGGTTTCTTCGCCTTAATTTAAAATGTAAGTTCTTCTCTCAAAAAGTACCCAACGTTTTTTTCTTTGTAGTTTCATCTCTATTACACCTTTGTTTTGGGGGTAGTTGTTTAAGGTGGGGGTGTACAATGTGTGCAAATGGACTGATAAAAATTGATAACAGAATATCGTACAAAAATGTGCATGTTGGAATTTAAATGTTTCCGTTGTACACGTTGCTAAAAAAAATAACCACCTTATGAGTACGTATCTTTTAATACTGTTACCGCTTTAGCAAGAGGTAGTGAACCCTTATGGAGCAAAACAAATTAACAGGCTAAAGAGGTGTGTTTCGTTAGGGGTGGTTTTCTTTTCTTTTTTTCTTTGTATGTGTGGTAAGATTGTACTTAACTTCCAGTGGAGAAGCAGAGCAGGAGATTTGAAAGAACAAAATTTAATCGTTAGTTAAATAAACGTTGCGTTCAATTGTGGGGGATTTTTTCATAAGGAAAATTTCACCGCATACTTGCAGACGTTGCTTAAGACAGCAGTAACGAAAAATACCTAAAATAGAGATTTAATAAATTCTATAACAAATACTTAATATACGGTTGTGATTTCCAACAATATTCTCCAAAAAAAATTAAAAAAAAAAGAAAAAAGAAAATTAAAATTAAAAAACTAGAAACCAAATGGTTTATAGTTAAAAATAAATTAAAAATAAAAATAAAAAAGACCACTGTCTCAAAGTGTTGTGTTGCTTTTTTTTTGGGATTTCTGCTGGCTTTAAAATATTTGTGTGTGTATTTTTTTTTCTGCGTAAATCAATAAACCGGGAGGGTGGCTTTTTTTGTTGTTTGTATTTTCAACATGTTCGTACTTTAGCCGCCTGTAAATATGCTTAAAATACTATATTAAATGTAAAAAAAGTTGTTTAAAAATTTATAATAAATAGTGAAATGAGTGTTAAAAATTGTGCAAAACACTTAACGGTGAAATAAATAAATTTATTAAATTCAATTTAAATCCCTTTAGTATTCTTCATAAAATTCTTTATTTAACTAGCATACTTTTAGGCTTATTTGTGTTACGTTTTTTCCGGCTCAAGGTTAAAGTTTCATTTGAGTTTGTGTTTTCTTCTTATTTCTTTTTTTTAACCTGCCAGATTGAAAAGCTCTTTGCTAAAACACTATTTGCTTTCATCATAAAAATTTATTTATAGTGCTCTGAGGACTCGTGAATGTCTGTTTGTGTGTGTGTGTTTTCTTTTCATTTTATTTATCACCATGAAGTTGAATGATGATAAAAACAAACTGAAATAAAAATTTTTACCTGAACATTTAGTTTTTAATCATTTTTTTGAATTTTTATTTTTTTTTTTCAATTCCATTTTGTTGATTCAATCGCCTAAAGGCTTTTATTTGCCTTGAGTTGAAAAGTTTAGCATTTCATTCATTCAATTCCAAGAGTGTAAATAAAACTCGTAGTCAATAAATACAATTCGTAGCAAAGTAAACGTCTAACAATGCGAAATTTTATTTTCAATTGCCTACTTTTGCTTTGGTATAAAATTTTGTTTTAAAGACTACTTTTAGGTGAAAAATCAATTTTTCTATTTGAAGGTTGAAGTACACTTTAAGTAGTTCAAAACTGTTTTGTGTTGACTAAATAAATAACAACAAAAAAGGTTTTTATGGCGGATAAAAAATATGATCCGAACTAAACTAGAATCTAACTAGAGCTACACTTTAATTTCTTTAGAATTCAACATGAATAAAACTATAACTGAACTGGAAGTGAAATTTAACAATAACTGAACTAGCAGGGAACCAGTACTGAAGTATTAGAACTAATTTAGAACTAAACAAGAACTTAACTAAAACTCAATAAGAATTGAATTAGAACAGAACTTAAACGGAACTGTAACAAATTTACAGAATTAAAATTGAACAAGAATTGAGCAAATAAGTAATGAACTAGAACTAAAAAAGAACCAATCAAAACTTAACTAGTGCAACTTAAATTTCTTCAAAGTATTGGCCATTATAAGCCATTGAACTTTTCTATTTTTCCGACAACATATAGATTCCGTGCCAAAAGTATAGTATATCTTTTGAGCAAAAGAACGAATAAGGCAGTTTCAGATACTCTGTTACTAAGTAAAGCGTGCCGCAGGGAGAGCGTTCTATGCGTGAGACAAATCTTCTCAACTTTACGGTTTAACGTTTCTGGTCTTCTATGTAAAAATCGCTACTTTTGAACCACATAAACCATCTTTCACTATAAGCTTCGGCGTGTTTAGGCGACACTTTTTTTCAAACTAAACAAGTCGAGCAAAACATCCCACATATACTGCTTTGTTGGCATAAAATTCGACTCTTTCACAGCAAGAAAATCTAAAAATGAATACATTTAATTACAAAAGGATACATGTAATTACAGAAAATGTATCCTTCAAAATGGCATATACATTTCTAAAGACAAAACCGCATTTAAAAGATATTGCTAATTCCGCATTTTCATAATAATGCAGTTGCAATTAGACTTTTCTTTCAAATGTACCTAATTATACTCAGCTAAAGTTTCAATGCAAAAGTCATTCAGTTGAAATCTGATTAAGTCCGAGTTCTTGTGCTACTTTTGTTGACAGTGGAAATATTTTGCTTTACTCAAACCGACTTACGAATGCATTTGAAATGCTTGTCGAAAAGGTTTGTCTGCCATTACCGGAGAGATAACTTTGAAGCGTTTACACTAGGTTAGTTTAGGTTGAGGAAGAGGGATAATTGAAAAGCTCAAACCCATAATATGTGTAAACTTATGCCAAATTGCCATGTTTAGAGCTCTAAGGAATGAGAAATTCCCGTAGCTATAATTCAAAAATCATCCAATATTTAGACCAGGTCAAGAAACCAATCTTTTCACCATAATTCCTTAAAGATTAACAATTAACATCCCTTAAGTATTCCAAATTCCACATAGTTTCCACATTAAAGTTGCCGTGTATAATACACTCTAATGCAGGACATTGATAAGTGTGGTGTTATAAACACTCATGATCTACATGTCGTGTAATCCGACAGTACCTTACGAGCTAGCTAAGTTGTCATCTCCGTGTGACCCATTACTATACTAGTTGATCTTCTAAGTGTTGGTCTACTCAGTTTCAGAATATCCTTAAATTTCTCAATATTTGGGTGACCCTATAGTATGTTTGTCACCTTACCGACAGCAGTATTTTGTCATTTTCTGGCATGTTTTTCCAACGCCCAAGCTTTAAGTTATATTTTGAACCTTCAAAAGGTCACGGTATTAAAAGATGATCCCATTTTGGGAAACTTGCCGTCATCTTCGGCATAATAGGCCGGTATGGCCTGGTTGTATTGCAGGACAATACGTATTTTGTTTATTAGGGTCTTGTTAACTGATTTACTGTCCGTAAAGATACGAATCAGAGTTTCGTATATTATCGATTGCATCCATTAAATGCCTTTTGTAATTGCTATAACTTCAGTATTGTATTCTGGAAGACCGAATACCTCTATTTCGGTTTATGACATAGAAACACATGCTTGTTTGATCACCAATCTTCGATCCGTCTGTATAAAGATCAGGGGGCAAATTATGGCATTCGAACGCGATCGAAATCAGAAAATTCCCATTAGAATCTCTATGCCTCAAGCACAGCGAACTCGATCTTTCGAGTAAAATTTCGATCGTGATCGAATGCCGTAATTTGGCTCCAGTGTGTTATGCTTAAATTAGTCGAGACATAACCATACAAAGCAGCTGTTTGAACAAAACTTATGGGCAACAATTTATGATGCCATAACCATTTGAATTTTGGTTTCTTATGGCTATGGCATTCAGGTTATGGTTCGTTTAATTTAACCATAAGGTATTTTTCATTCCATTCTTCGTTCTCTAGCATTTTGGCGCTACAGTTAATGCTGTCATATTTCATTGGAAACTTGTCTCATGTTACATCTGTTATATTTATCATCGATGATGTATAAAAACATCGAAGGAATTTACATAATATCGATAATTCTTTGGTATGTGGTTTTACGGACTCTTACTAGCCATTCAACCATTGTCATTAATCTAGTAGCGAGTTAGACTGCTTCGTATTTCACCTGCATCTTTAGCGGCGGTTTTGTATAAACCTTCTCTTAGGATGTATACAATGCTATATTAAGGCATGCCTTAAGATCGCTGGCAGTATGCTCGTCTATAGCAAATGTATCATCTTGGGCTAACAACCCAATTTTACCCTCTCGCTCTTCTACAAAGGGACCAAATTCTTTGAGCTTTTTCCACTCTACTCTTAGTGTGGTTTCTCCAGAATAGCCTCCAATAAAGTACAGCTCCTGGATATTTGACTCTTCTATGATCCTGTATTGTCTTATTTCGACATCCGAAACACTTGTACGCCGGTATCTTCCTCTTTCTCGTAAGAAAAGCAGATTTCTGTCCGTTGCAAGTTGATATTCAGCCCTCGCTTCTCTGCCCAGTTGTAAGATATAGGTTAGGTTAGGTTAGGTAGAACAGGCAGCTATTGTGCAGTTCACTTCGCTCCATTTTATTGATCCCATTGTGATACCTGAATAGAAAAGTAAGAATAGAAAAGAGAGAAGAGAAGCAGACAACACCAGAGTCTCTGGCGGGAATCGAACTCGCAACCCCCAAACTAGCAGACCAGCACACTACTGACTAGTTCAGCGGGGCACCCTAGTTGTAAGATATACTTGCATACATTTTGGTAATGAATTTTTAAAATCACGACATGCTGCTCAGGTATATAATTTTCTTAGTATTTTTAATATATTTATTTGATAATAAAGACATTAGACCAGACAATTTCACGCTCTTATTAGGAAATCCATAAAAAAACTTGAGCTTAACTGAAATTTAGCTAAAAATCAACTTAAATGTTATCTTTGTTATTAAAAACTTACTTGTACGCTTATCATATAGCCATAAATAATTTAAATTATTTTCTCATTTATAAAGCAAATCCTATCTATATCCCTTTACAAAAAATTGTTCTCATTTGCAATTCATAAATTTACCAATTTCTTGCTCTATTTAACTGTAAATAATTTTCTATTAACCCAGATTGCCTCTCGAAAGTAATAAATATTCATTCGATGCACTTTTCTCTGCAAAACCTTCTTCCAAAAGTGTGGGCAGAAAAAACATGTTGTGACAAAAACTCTGTTTATGATTGTAATTTGCATTGTCTTTGGCATAATAAATATAATCTATTTTAATCTACACCAACAGCATGGCCAAAAACTAAAACATACACAACACACACACACACTTTAGAAAGAAAAATTTGTTTTTTTTTGTTAAACCTGAAAAAGTTGTGTAGTTGTATAGCTTTCAGTTGAATTTTTTGTTATTGACTGGTATTTATCATACCCCGAGGGTATGCTACCAATTTATATACTTAGTCATTATTTGTGCGTGTGATGGCATATTAATATGCTGATGATTAAAACAATAAATATTGCATAGACATTAGGGGCCCTAAACAACTGAAATAAATGGAATCAATACGAAGAAATAAATATGTATTTTAGATGCGAAATATTATATATCATTAAATTAGCTACAGTTTTAGCGAAATACTAATTTATTTAAGGAACTAAAACAAATTCCAAATCCTTCTCATTGTTTTGGACTGATTTTTTAATACGCCAAAATTTTTAATGGTTTCTTTGGAAATACTCCTTCCTACCGTTGTCCTTAGTGCCTTTGTTTGTGGTCTTTCCGAAAGGAGTTTTACCTTTCCAATTCATAAATTCTCTTTGTCGAGAGCATTTGCGTTTTTGCAGTTTGCGTTTTAAACTTTGCAAGAACAACTTTTTGTTCACCCATTTTCTTGTGTATTCTTTGGCTAAAAAAATGTTGTTGGCAAAACTGTGTTGCATGTCTGCGATTTATATGCATTAAAAGAAGCACAACTATTTTTAATGTTAAAGTCCTTCCACAGTCTTTTTTACTTCTTGTTTGTGTAGGTATGAATGCTTTGAGAAAGTTTTATATTCCAGAGACTTGTTTGCAAAAATTAACACACACAAAGAAAGCCATAATGTTTAGGTAAAAGTTATAGTGGTAAATTGTAAAGAAAGGATTTAAAACATAAAATTTGTTTTAAATGAAATTCGTTTAAATAGTTAGAAATACTAAAACGAATGCAAATTTCGCAAACTGTAAGAACAGGTTAGATTATACAAATATTATTTTTCAAGTTCCCAGAAAAGATCGAAATAATTTACAAATGGTTTCAATAATAGAATTCTAATTTGTTTACGGTTCGGTTGCTATACTTTTGTAGGGCTAAAACGGTTACCTTTCTATCACCTGACAAAATTGTCGCCCATTACCCGTGTGAAAAATTCGAAATGCATGGTACTAAAAAGGATCGACCATTACCCGTGTGTGCCATGGAAAAGGTGGTCTGCCAGCAAAATACTCTTCTGTTTGTAAAAGTGTGTAGAATAATCCAAAGCAATTGATTAGTCCTTGAATTTCTTTAAGGCTCTTACTTACTTGGAGGTTAAGGCCAACACCATGTAGGAACGAACTCATCCTGAATATGGTATTTAATGACCACAGATTTGGCGAGAAAATCGCAATGTGAAGGATATTCGAAATCAGTCGAGACTTCTCTCCCTGACTTCAGCTGACATTGGGATTTGGACTAACGACCATGCCGCATCAAACTGAACTTAGAGACCATAGTTAAATGACATACATATATTACGCCGTTTGGTTTGGTTTGATCGCTAGTCGTTCTTTTAAATATTAAATAGTCGATCATAAAAATGTTCAAAAAATCATTTTAGTAGAAAGCTGTCGTTTTTTAAAAAGAATTAATATGTTAGCCAGTGAAAGTATTTGACATTACGATGTTAAGCTTATCCCAATGTATCGGGTGTCCCAACTAGAAGGCAATTTTTAAATTTGGCGCCATTCGAAGTGTCATTGTTTGACATTTGAACAATTGTTATTGTTTGCTAGTAGAAGGTACGAGATTAGTAAAAATGGAGCGCTACACGAATGAACAACGCATTCTCATTGTGAAATTGTTTTACCAAAAAAGTTTTGCCGCTACAGTTCGCAAATTGCGATCATCCCATTTCCATCTTGATGGCTTCGTCAATAGGCAGAATTGTCGCATTTGGGGTGAGGAAAATCCTCGAGTGATTCACGAGAAGCAAATGCATCCTCAACGTGTCACTGTGTGGTGTGGTTTTTGGGCTGGAGGACCTTTTTTTTATGAAAATTGAGGCAGGTCAAGCGCAAACAGTCAATGGTGTTCGGTATCGTGAAATGATAACCAGTTTTTTCTTGCGTAGAATTGAAGAAATGAATGTGGAGGGCATGTGGTTTCCACAAGATGGCGCCACATGTCATACAGCCAGAGAAACAATTCAATTGCTGCATAAGTCATTTCCCGGTCGTGTTATTTCGCGTTTTGGAGACCAGAATTGGCCGCCTCGATCGTGTGATTTAACACCTTTAGATTTTTTTCGTTGGGGTTTTTTGAAGTCGATGGTTTATGCGAATAAGCCGACGACGACTCAGGCCTTAAAAGAGGAAATTGGACGCTGCATTAATGAAATACCGCAGCATTTATGCAAAAAGGTCATTGAAAATTTCATTAAAAGATCGCGTTTGTGCCAGCAAAGCCGCGGCGGCCATCTGCACGATATATTGTTCCATACATAACCTCATTCTGTCTACTTTACGATATAATAAAGTTTCACGAGTTTTTTTTTAAATATCTGTGTTTTATTTAAAAATTGCGTTCTAATTGGGATACCCGATATAAACAAAATTTTACCGTTTCGCTCGTTCCATCAGTTGGCACTATTAGTGGTCCTTAGTTATTCGGAAAGTATGTTTCAACTGTCAACAAAAAAGCCACAGGTCAAGAAAATCTAAATTATTTTGTCCAGGTTATCTGAACTTAAAAGTTTTAGCAGCGTCAAAGGTATGACGATGATGGAAAACTGTTCATTTTAAAATTGCATA
Organism: Phyto melanocephala; assembly: GCA_941918925.1. Taxonomy (NCBI): domain Eukaryota; kingdom Metazoa; phylum Arthropoda; class Insecta; order Diptera; family Rhinophoridae; genus Phyto; species Phyto melanocephala. The sequence goes on along the minus strand of OW799233.1, from coordinate 46,344,083 downwards.
AAATATAAATTGACCCATAAAATTGAATTGTGTGAATATTAGCGAAGTGAGATTCCAGTATGGTTAAGCCACATATAAACAATCGTGGGGATCCATCACGCGAAAAAAGTATAATTTTTCCTTTTGACTAAAAAATGTTGGCAGCCAAGTAAAGCTGGATCCATGCCTAAGTTTAGCGAGTGTTACGTGAATTTTACCCTGATATCGTTCGATTTTATTATGCTAAACTTTACGTTAACAGCGTAAAAAAGGGCCAGATTTATGGCAATAATTCTCAACCGACCGATCCCTTAAATTCGGAAAAATTTTACCTTTTAATTCCCTGCTACCCTGCAAATACTCAACGGACATTTGAAAAAAGAAGTATTTCATATTGTTCGGTTCTTGTTTAGTTTTAAATAAGATTTTGTTAAGTTATAAATAGTTTAGTGACACTTCAGATTTAGTAGAGGTTTATTCTATTTTCAGTTTAGATCGACTCTTTTTTTTTTGCAATCCTAAAAACCATTATTTTGATTTAAGACTTTAATTTCTTTAATATTATTTCCTTCTCATTTTTTTATTTTTTATTTAATGGTCGTCTTCTTACTTTCAAAAATTCCTTATCGTATTTAAAATCTTTGACTTTTTATTTATAAATAATTTTTTTTTTAATTTGCTTACTTGTAGCAAAAACCGTTGCCTACTTTAGGGAATAAAACATTCCTGCGTATATAATAATTTTTAGTGTGTTGAGTAGTCTGATGTGTAAGAGAGAAGTAAAAGTAAATTAAATTAAGTTTTGTTTGTTATATACTAAGTATATACTGTACTGTAGATAGCATTTAAGGTTTGCCATAGCATTTGTAACATTGTGTTTTAAAATGAATAATAGATATCACTAACTATTTTTTAGGGTATTCAAATTTCACTTAGATTGCTCATGTACCATTTGGTTGTCTCTTTTTCTTATTTTTCCCTTATTATGGTAGTAAGTCTTGTTGATTTTGACAGTGGGTGTTTTACTATGCTTCACTAACATTATAGTATCTATAGAAGCATAACAATATTGTTGCATACTTACCGGAACATTAAACTTTTTCCCATGCAATTGAAATAAATTGTTGCATACTTTTTTGAAAAAAAAAGAAAAAAACAACAACAACAATTTAGATTTAGTTGTTTATGCTTATGAAATAAAACTAAAGTATTTAGGCAGAGATTTACAGTTATTTTGCTTAAAAAAAATTCAATTTAAATACTCGTTGAAATACTAACATAAGCAGCATGGGATAACAAAGATTAAGAAGGTTGCAGTTTACACAGAAATTCTTTTAAATGTTCAAGTCCAGGTTTTTGTATCTATTGAATTGGAGTCTATAATTTAAATCTTTTAAAATGTATTTGTGAAGCCATTAAAATGACAAAAATCTTACATATATATTTGTGAGTTGGGCTACTTTGTGATAAATTAAGAGCATATCATTAGGTTCTTGTGTTAAGCAAAACATTTACCTCAACAAAATATTTGCCTTAAGTTAGGCTGCATGTTTAAACTAATTTTTTTAATATTGGAATTTTGAATATTTTTTTTTTCGAAATTAAATACGAACAAAAGTTAATGTTTAACAATTTTAGGGGTTTATTAGTTTCCATAAATTATATCTTGTATTGTAACATAATAGTACGACCATTTTATATGCATACGCTGGCACAAATGTAAGGTTTTCAAGTATTGTGATAAATGATAAGACTAAAAGAAACTAACTGTCTTATTAATATTTAAAGTACTTTAAAAACTAATTTGAGATATTCATTTCAGGCATATAAAACAAAAAACAAACGGAATTTATTTCTCATTTTTTTTTTTATAGAATTCACAAAAAGAAAACAAACAAAGTTTAAGGTTTAGGCCAGATGGGTAACTCGCCATCAACCAGTTCACTGGGAAACGCCAACCTAATAGTTTTATTTTGCATTCCTGTAGAACAATAATAGGCAAAAAATTCCAATGCATTTGCAATTGTATATGTGAGTTACAACATCTCACAACATCTCAGCTTAAAAGCTGATATAAGACGGACATATTAGTTATTTTTAATCAAGGCGTGTGAGGCGTACATACAAGATTAAAAGATAATTTTTCTTAGAACTGCCTTTAACTGGTTTAGAGTCTAGATTTAGAACAATTACGGGCAACAAATACCAATTTCTTACAACATACCGAAACAAAATTAATATACATTTTACATAGCACTTGAAACAACAAAAGTCAACACAATCTCTGTGCTCCATAGCTGATGGGTGACTGGCGAGTTTGTTCATTTTTAGTCAATTCATGTGAGACGTACAAGTGAGGTTAAAAGAGAAAATTAGCTCAGAGACATGTTTTGCCTATAACTAACGGAAAAGCATGGCTGTCTCATTGACATCAGCTGCACCGATATCGCGTTAGGCTCGTGAAAATACTAGGGTATTTTGATATCAATTAAAATGAGATGACTGATGTTTCCGGGAGGGGGCATCAAGATGACTCTGGTATTCCCTTCATAAATTAATAAAAATAGAGTTTAATGTACATACTTTAGGGTCGTTGTATACATGTATACAGGGTGGGCAAACGAACATTACGGAGTTTAAAAATTTAATAATATTTTTGTTTGTACATTTGTTTTAAATTTTTTTTCATCAGATTATAGAATATAAAAAATTGAAATTTTTCGTTCACTAAGTTGGCAAGTGTGTCGCAACGATGGACTCGTTTTAGAGCATTTTCCATAAGAGTTTATAAAACTATATCTGTAGTATGTATTGTCGGGCTCTCTTTCACATATAACACCTCCTTAAAATAACACCAAAGAAAATAGTCGATAAAATATAAGTTTGAGCTATTAATTTCGGCATTTCTGCAAATTATTCGCTCTCCAAAAATTTTACTTAAAAGTGGCATTGTGTCTCAGGTTGTGTTGAAAGCGGCTTCATCCTGTTAAACCATATCTCAAGTCTGTTTCAAGAATAGAACGAAAAAACCGATACGGCTTTCTATTTACGGATAAAGTAGTTCCATTTTCACAGAATTAAAGCCCAGTCATATCTTCATATATAATGACACACCACACTGTTCACCTAATGGGGTGCAATTGGCATTAATGAATGGCTTTTGGATCTTTAGAATCACAGAACATATAGTTCTACTAATTAACACAGCTATTAAAATCAAAATGAGCTACACCACTCATTATCAAATTTTCAATAAAATTGATTTTAATTCTAACCAAAACTAATCTAAAAAATTTAGACGTTGCCGATGATCTGCGGGTTTTAATTTTCCTTTGTTAAACTTTATACAGAAATAAAAGTACAATAAAACGTTCTTTAAATAGTGACGTGCATGCCATTCCTAACTGGGCAGAACGCTTTTAAGTAAATGAGGATTTTGGTATATTGTTAACATTTTGCTCTTCTCGTTCAATATTTACCGCAGTGCGAACTAAACTTGGTCTACCAGTTCAAGGCAAATCTCTAATATTGAAATATTGGTGGTGACGACGAACTTAGCAACAAATCCTTGCTTCATAGGACAATTTTTTGGCGTTAAAATGTCAACGACATGCCTTTTTCGTTAAAATGATTAATTGCTGATTTAATTAATAAAATTCTATTATTCTAGACTTCTGTTTAGTTGTTATATATGCTCTAAGTGTTATTTGAAAAAAAAATATATTTTTAAAAGAAGTCACTAAACTTTTAAACCCAATGGTGAGCTTTGCGTGTAGAAAATATTTAAATCGGTGCAGGTATTTATTGTAGATATAAAAAAAAAACATACAAAATAAACGGAATCTGAAAAAAGATAAAACTAAAATAATCGGAATGGCCAGCACCAGATTAAAATTATTTTGACCGTAACCTTTTAAATAAAAACAAAGTTGTTTTCTGTGGCATGTTTGTTCCAACCTATAAAAGAGCGCCTTATCCGCTATTAATTCATACGTTGTGCGCTCAATGACCTCTTGGTATGTTGACAGGAAACGACCATGAGTAGACAGGCTCGTATGATGATCAAGAAGCTTCTTGGTAGAAGATCGGCAGTAAACTTACTTTAACATGATCTGCTTACTGTAAACTGATTGACTTCACCAAAGGCTAATTTCTACCAAAATACAGATCGAGAAGAACAACGTTTGTTAAATGTGCCTGAAGTTGGAAGTATCAGAAGCGCACGTTTATGTACAAATTTACAAGATCTTAAGTAGGCATCCACTAAGTACACTAGATCGAGACTAATTGAAGCAAAAAATCTTTAAATACCTATCGGAAGCCGGAAATTATTGGACGAACAAATGAGTTCGAAAAACGAAGTGTTAGCTTCGGTATAATCCCTAAAAATGTATATAAAGTCCCTTAATATGAACGGTTGAATATATATTCTATCCAGCTACCAAGAAAAAGAAGATGCTACAGATAATATTCCTTAGTTCCTTTTAATTTGTTATTGTAGGAGTCCACAGTTGCCCAATGACCTGTTAGTCAAATTCCTTAACACTGTGCGAAGCCAATGTAGTCATTTGAATGATATAAAACGACATAAACAACTCATGTGATGATATTACGCTATTCCACAGAACTCTGTTTGAGGTAACTATTGTCGCCTCGTCTCATGCTACTTCTAGTCCTTTTACTACGGTACAATGGCATATATTGTTTGTTAGTGCCACCTTAAAGCATAACTCATACACAACTAATCAAAAAACAATTTCTTTAATGCATCACATACACAGTATGTTTTGTTATAGCAACTCACCATTATTGAAAAATCCTTCATATGAAATCATACGTCAAATATTTCCTCAAATAATTTTAATTAATTATATCGTGAAGTGTAAATCAGGTGGCTGCTGTCCTACTACTACCACAATCGTAAAACTAGTCAGTAGTAGATTTTTGTTGTTTGCCTTAACGTTGAAATGATTTACTTACTATTGTAGACAACTTGATATTGCAATTGCGTCAAGTCGCGTCTCTGTCAAACGAATTGGATAAATAAATTCAGCACTAACGCTACTGCCATTATGGGTTGTCAGATCTGGCCATTTCTCACCAAACGTGGTGCTATTAAAACTTTTTCATCGTCCTTATATTCGATTTGGCGACATGGTGATTCTTTGGCGATTTAAAAATAATTCATGATTTTATTGGCTATTTCTAATGAGCCATGAATTGATTTTGAGAATCGCTAAATTCAAGACAAAAAAATAATTTTATTCTGGTATGTTTGTATGTTTAATAATAAACTTCGCTAAAACTCGCCTTCGAAATATAATACATTTGCAAACTTCTTAAGGAATTATTATGAGTTGTAAATTATATGAATGTAAATAGAACATGTCCTTTGTAGCTTCGCAAGACACCTATGTTGAATAATTTTAATCGTTAAGTCTGATGAGCACCCCAAAAAGAGAACCAAGAGCTATCATTATATCCATTGAAAATAAAGGTATGATAGTGTTTATGGGCTGGTAGAATCATTGGTCCATATTTCTTTAAAAAACTAGGCAAATCTTAATGTTACCGTCAAAGGTAACCGGTACCGCACCAAGTTAACCGGACAATTTGCGTCCTGAAAATTAAGCAAGTGGTCAGGGTGAGTTCTGGTTTCAACGCGATATGAGCCATACAGCACGTAAAACAATGGACTTGTTAAGAAATAATTTTGGTGAGCACATAGCTTTACTATTTGCTACGGTAAATTGGCCACCTAGATCCTGCGATATCAAGTTGTTTAATACCGGGTGTTTTTTTTACAGGTTTGTTTTTCGAATAGAGATAAAACTGGCATTTTGTGGTCAAATCTGGCAACTCTAATGTCATTTATGTTCAGTTTGGTTTGCCATTTCATCATGAACAGGTTGACAAAAGAACAACGCTTGCAAATCGTGCAAATTTATTTCGAAAATAACGGTTCAGTTCGCGAAGTTTTTTTTTCAGTTTTTGTTCAGTGATGAGGCTCATTTTTGGTTGAATGGCTACGTCAACAAGCAAAATTGCCGCATTTGGAGTGAAGAGAATCCACATGAGACCCTTGAGACGCCATTACATCCACAAAAACTGACTGTTTGGTGTGCTCTATGGGCTGGTGGAGTCATTGGGCCATACTTCTTCCGAAATAATGCTGGAAAGGCAGTTACCGTTAATGGAGACCGGTATAGAGCCATGATAACCGACTATTTTGTTCCCGAATTGGATGGCATGAATGTGGATGAGTTGTGGTTCCAACAAGACGGCGCTACATGCCACACAGCGCACGCCACAATCGATTTATTGAAGGAAAAATTCGATGAGCGCATAATTTCGCGGAATGGACCTGTCAATTGGCCACCAAGATCGTGTGATTTGACACCATTGGATTATTTTCTTTGGGGATATGTGAAGTCGCTCGTCTACGCCAACAAACCAGAAACGTTAGGGGAATTGGAAGGCAACATTCGTGGCGTTATTGCCGACATACGGCCCCATATGCTCGAAAAAGTGGTTAAAAATTGGACCTGTAGAATTGGTTTTATTCGAGCCAGCCGCGGCGGCCACATGCCTGAAATCATATTTAAACATTAATGGCATAAAATTATCCTTCCAATAAAGCCAAATTGATGGTCATTAAAACGATTTTCTTGTGTTTTATTTCAATTCGAAGTCTATACCACTGAAAAAAACACCCGGTACTTACCACAAAATTCTTTTTTTTTTTTTGCTTTTTTAAGTAGGCTACTATATATTTTATAGCCAATATTGTACCTTTTTGCTGTTCATTGATAATTTTGACTTTGTTTTAAATAAAAATTAAATAAAATATATATAATGGCGATATTTTTCTAATTTGGTCGAATTTTAGCGGCTCAGATGAAATTTATTTTTAAGGGTTTATAAAAAATGTTTTTAGTAATTACAAAAAAATTATTTTTCATAGTCTAAAACTCAGAAAAAATACGCTTTGGCGATTTTGGGGATTTTTAACATTGAATTTGGTTATAAAGGCCAAAATATATCTGACAACTTTGATTCCATATTATTTTTCACCTTAGTTGAGACTCAAACAAAAGGTTTATGAATCGACTATAAAATTAAAATCATCGCTGATAAAGTAAATTATCAAAGGCCTATAAATCGAATTTTCAAAGAATATTAGTTTAATAAACCCTATTTAAACCTTTGATAATTTGTAAGCATATAGCAGACTTCACAACTTCAGCTTCATAATTATTTTGAAGACAGCAACAACATAATAATCAGCTGATGTGTATTTCAGCCATTTCAGGGATGCCGCATACATATTTTATTATGAATAAAATTAAAGTTATTGATAAAAAAAAATGTAGTAATATCAGGAAAAATTATAAAAACACATAAATTTATTTCTTTATTGTATTTTTGTAATGTTCTTTTATGTTTAATATTAAAAATAAGTTTTTGTTCTTATTTTTCCAATTTAATATATATAATGGCAACACTACATTTGTTTATTGCTGCCCGTCAAAATAGAAAATAGCCTAAGTTGCCAGCAGCAGCAAATGCTGTTGTGCAGTCGTGCTGCTGTGCTGCCGTCAAAATAATCGTTTTCATTTAAACACATGGATTTTATTTTTGACATATTGCTGCTTGCTGTCTGCTGTCGTCTTAGTGTTTAGAGCTTTAAACAAATTTTAGTAAAATATTGGTTAATCAATCAAAATCATTTTTGGAAATGGGAATTTTTCTGAGAATCGATGTTATAAATAGTATCGATAGTTTTATAATTAACTACTGAAACTATCGAACGGGCCAACTATCGATAGTTTTGCAGCTCTAATTTACATGACTGCCGTTGAAAATAGCTAAGAAATAGCAAAAAACTACTTATGCCTAAATAATACGGAATTGCAGTTAAATGGCAGTACTGACCGAATGTAGCTTTCTGTTTTCTTAAATACGTGAAACGTTTTTAAGGAAATTTGATAAGTTTCAATTATTTTTTTTTTTTTTGTTATATTGACGTTAGTACTACAGCCAAAATATATATTTGGCTGTAGTGGCAAGATAGAAAATCAATAATCTATATTTACCTACAGCAAAATGAGTTTATTTTTTATTTGTATGTCTGTATACTAATATTTTATTTATTATACCCTTCACCTGTGGTGCACAAGGGTATATATAGGTTTGTCATTCCGTGTGCAAAAAAGTATATAATTTCTGAGAGCTTAAGCTCTGTCATTCTGTCCGTGTGTACGTTGAAAACAACTTTTAGAAGGCCCTCGACATCGCCTGGACCTGCGTGAGGTATTAAAATATCAGAAATATTCGGGAGCAGATCGGTATTGAAAATCAGAAAAATCTATGTACCGATGTACTGAGATATGAGGAAGAAACCATGACCACCTTGTTTTTTTTTACAACATACATACATACATACATACATACATACATACATACATACATACATACATACATACATACATACATACATACATACATACATACATACATACATACATGCATACATACATACATACATACATACATACATACATACATACATACATACATACATACATACATACATACATACATACATACATACATACATACATACATACATACATACATACATACATACATACATACATACATACATACATACATACATACATACATATATACATACATACATACATACATACATACATACATACATACATACATACATACATACATACATACATACATACATACATACATACATACATACATACATACATACATACATACATACATACATACATACATACATACATACATACATACATACATACATACATACATACATACATACATACATACATACATACATACATACATACATACATACATACATACATACATACATACATACATACATACATACATACATACATACATACATACATACATACATACATACATACATACAAACGTGGTATACTGGTAAGAGCGAATGTGGCATCGAATCCCAGCTGAGCCAAAAAATTATTTTTTTATATGTATATTGTTTATATATTATTTATATTTTTATTAATTTTTTTTTTATTTTTTGTATTTTGATTTTAAAATTTTTGATATATATTTTTTTATTTCATATTTTTTAAATACGAACGTAAACTCAATTTATAATTTGACAATAGGATGTTTTTATATACATACTAGCTAATACCCGATGTGCTTCGCCACCCCCATCGTAATAAAATACAAATTTTATAGTTAAAAAATATATTTATTTTGCAAGTGCCACGCCTACTATTACTAAATCAACCATTTCTTATTCAAATAATCATATAGACGTCAAAGTGTCTCTTGCAAAATTTGGGTACTCCAACTATTATCGCTTCCCAGATATACGAATTTTTGTATTTAATTCATATAACAGGTGCCACGCCCACTATTACTAAAGCATCCATTTCTTATCAAAATAGTCATATAGATGTCAAATCTTTTCGTGCAAAATTTGGGTACTCTAACTATTATCGCTTCCCGAATATACGAATTTTAGTATTCAATTGCTATGAGAGCTGCCACGCCCACTATTTCTAATGTACCCATTTTTTCCAGAAATTTTTATTTGGGTGTCAAAGTTGCTCTTGCAAAATTTTAATACTCTAATCAATATCGTTTTTCAAATATACGAAAATTAGTATATATTTCATGTGGCCACGCTTACTATTAAAAATCCGCCCATTTTTTACCCAAATGTTCGTGTGGATATCAAAGTTTACCGTACTTAATTTGAAGACTCTAACTGTATTAACTTTCGTGATATATAATATTTAATACTGATTCTTTAATAGCGCGTGGCACCCCGCCAACTTACAATTTCAAACCAAAGTATAGCCTATAGTTCCTTCCAGACATACAGAAAGATTCTGTGAAAATTTCAAGGAAATCGGTGCAGCCGTTTAACTGTCTATAAAGCACAAACAAACATACAAACACACATTGATTTTTATATATATAGATAGATTTTATATATACAGATGTATGTGTTTGATTTGTATGCACGTATTTCATATGAGATGAGTGGTGATAGCAATCAATTGTTTTTGAATGACTACACGTTGTAAAGGGTATATAAGATTCGGCACGACCGAATATAGCACTTTTATTTGTTTTTTTAAATAAATAAGTTTTTTTATAGTTTTTTTTTTTATTTTTTAATAAAATTATATTTTGTTTAATTTTTGTGCAGTGAATAACTTAATATGTCTCTAAGAGAATTTGTTACATACTTGCGGGCATACTTGACTAATTTATTATAACTTCTCTTTCTTTGGTATAATTTAAGACTTTTATAACGATTTTCCCGTAATTTCTTATAAATAAAGCATACAAAAATGCAAATTACCTGTTATTACAATTTACACACACACACAAACTGGCACTACTAGAAATAAAAATATCAACAGTCTGTCCCTGCTTAACACAATTCATAAAGTTAGAAAAAACAAAAGGCGGAAAATATGTATTGAAGGAATGTAGCAAGAAACCATGTTGTATGTATGTTTTGACGACAATAACAAGAGGGTGCTTTCATAAAATACTACAACATAAGGGTTCATAAATATTGTGTTTCAAAAAAACACAAACAGAAATAGTATAATAAAATAAAGATAATAAACACAAGCATACATGCAGCACGAGTTTAAAAATCTGTTGAACTCCCACCCAATGGTGGCAAACAAATTAACACACATCCAACATAGGCCATGACGTGTAGAAACTGCATACTAGGCTTGTACTAGGAGTTGTATTTATATATAGAAAACACCAAAAAGTATGCAACATAAGATACAAAAACTAAATAAATAAAATGTTATTAAAAAGCCGGCTTTGTAGGTTTGACATAACATTGTGATTTTGTTTTTTTTCTATAGAGAACAAAACAATGGTCTCTCTTTTATACGCACTCTCCTCTCTTTTTCTCTCTGTATCACATTTTTTGTTTTGTGATTTAAATTGGCTAGAAACATGTTGAATTTTTGTTTATTTCCATTATGGGGAATTAATTGAGGTGAATTCTATCTCACCACTCCAATTTTATTATTTTTGTATCTTATTCATTGATGTGTGTACTCTTTGCTGTGGCAACGAAACACTATCAAACACACATAAAGAGACCCTTTTGTATTTGTTTAACAACCATCTGTAAATGCCGGTTTAATTGTAAACGTTTTACTTAATATGTTTACAATTTGCCATGTGATTTTATGGCTGGTGCTTAACGTGCTGATTTCAAAGATGTGGTTACTGTTGTCTCCTATCACATCAAATAGTCTATTTTTATTGCCCATGTATGTGCTATAGAACACTTTTTAGCTACAACATGCGCCTAAGTACATGCTATACTGCTTTAAATCTTTTATTTCTTTATATGTGCCTTTGTAATAGGTTTGTTATAAAACAAAATGGAAGAAATTTTGCAGTAGTAAAACAAAATAAATAAATTGAATAAAATAAGTATAGATAGAAACTAAAGCGAATTGTATAGGTGTCAAGTGTCGATTAAATTGTGTACTTCTCTTTATAAGTGGTGATTTATTTTAATTAATACGTATTTGTGCTCATATTCATATTTTTCTGTGTTGTTTTGTTTTTTTCTTCTTGTTTACTTTTTTCTTATTTATTTTGCTTTGTTTTAAGCTTTTCTTCTTTATACATGTTTTAAATGCTATTAGGGAGTAGCATGTGCTTTTGATTTTCCTATTCAAATGCGAACTACGTATTTGTTTAGCCTTAAAGTAGGCAATTAAATTTGCTTTAAACAAATATACTCAACATGAATTGATGAAGAAGGTTAAAACGTTTATATTTGTGTGTTTGCTTTATACATTTTAACCGCACAAATAGAGAATTAAATTTTAGAAAAATACTTTTTGAGACAATTATCTTAATAACTTTTATTATTATTATTTTTTTTTTAATTTAAATTTGTCAATTGTATAATTTTAATGTAAATTTTTATAACCTGTATCACTACACATATAAGGGGTATCTTTCATTTGTGCTATAATTAGAATGTCTATCTGCTAAGAATCACTTTCTGCTATGTCCATCCTTCTGTCTTTCTATGTATATAAACTTTGTAGTCAAAGTTTCAATGTTTTTTTAAATATATTTATAATCAAGTTAAAGGTTTCAGTTTGCATAAGCTTTATAATTTGTATATTTACCCTGAAGAAGCTACTTATTGTTTGATAAGGATATATTGGTTGTTAATAAAATTTTTATTTTATAAAAAAACAAAGGTGATCTCAAGCTCAACAAAAAGAAAAAATTTTTAATATAAAGATCAAAAAATTTAGACGACGTTTATCAGAAGTTTTTGTAAAACAAAAATTCGTATAAAATTTATTTCTTACTAGCTAATACCCGGTGTGCTTCGCCACCCTAATGAAATAAAAATTTTATATTTCAAAAATATATTTATTTTTCAAGTGTCATATAGACGTCAAAGTTTCTCTTGCAAAATTTGGGTACTCTAACTATCATCGCTTCCCGAATATACGAATTTTAGCATTCAATTGCTATGAGAGCTGCCACGCCCACTATTTCTAATGTACCCATTTTTTCCAGAAATGTTTATTTGGGTGTCAAAGTTACTCTTGCAAAATTTTAGTACTCTAATCAATATCGTTTTCCAAATATACGAAATTTAGTATTTAATTCATGTGGCCACGCCTGCTATTGAAAGTCCGCCCATGATCAAAAACACAAAATTTTTAATCAAAATTATACGATCAAAAGGAACGGATTTTTTTTAATGTCCCAAATTTTTTTTTTTAATTACCTTAAAATGTAACGTATTTAGTTGAAGATTCTTTCTTTCAAAAAAAAAAATATAAATAAAAATACATTTTATATTCCTTATTTTCAATAAAACTAATAATAGTTTGTATATGAAAGCAAATTTCAAAATATGTAGTTTTCAATGTTCGAATCTTAAAATTCAATTAAAACATCAACATTATTCTTTTTTTCTTTATTATTTGTTTTAATTAGAACAATAACATTATTATTAGCATATCTTCGAAATTTCGATATTATATTCGAAATTTCGATATTATGTTCGAAATTAAAATTTTGCTCAAAATAAGTGCGTTTTGGTGGCTTTTAACAAAAGCCACATTTAAAATTTCAGTAAAAATATAATTTTTTTTAATTAATATTAAAATTAAAATATTTTTAACTTGTTTTTCGAATTTTAAAATAGATGTTTGCATAGTTAGTTTAAATATTTTAATTTTTTTGACCATTAAACATTATTTTTACAATAAGACTTTCTAATTATTTAATTTTTCTTTATATTCTCTTCATTTAAGACTAATTGTGTTTTTCTTTATTATTCTTCATAACCTTATTTCTTATGTTAAATATACATACGTATTAAATTTGTATTCACTACCCATTTATATTTGCATAAACTCCCTTTTCAATTCTTTTTCATAAGTACCCCGTACTTGAGCTACTTTTTATGCGAACATTTTCCTTTCAGTTATGAAATTTTATTAACATTTCTAAAGCAATTTTCTTGTTGGGAAATGCAACAACACCTGCCTGATTTTTCCAGCATTAAAACTAAACATGTGCAGTTAAACTGCAAAAATATAAAAGAAAAAAAGTTAAAGAAAATGTAAAAGTAATGATGCCTATGCATAAAGTATAATTTTAGTTTTAATTTAGACTAAAATAAGTAGGAAGATTATGAAGAGAATTTATGTTGAAGACAAATGGTTAGTTCCTGAAAGTATGCTTTATGTTATCAAATATATTTTAAAGGTATTTAACGTAGTAGTTTTTTTTTTTTTTTTATTATTTTGTGTTTAATTTAAGAAATTGAAAAACAGCTTTTGTTTTGTTATAGAGAAATTGAAAATACAGTCTCTGCTGTTAAACTTCAACTAAAAGTTTGCTGATTTGGTTAATTGAATTAAATTTATTAAAAATGTGCTGTAAAATAAAACTAATAAAATTTAAAAATGTCTATAAATGCGCAATGATTAATACCATACATACAAATAAAGTGAATTTTACTGTCACCAAAATAAAGTGCTAATCTCTGTAATAAATAAGTTTATAATACAAAAATAAAAAATAAATAATAAAAGGAGTTTAAACTAATAATAAAATAAAAAATAATAAATAATGGGTGATAATAAAGCAAAATATTTTTTTTAATTACTTCAAACAGGCATTTAAAAAAAATTCTTTTCATAAGCAAGACAACCATTTATTACACAAATTCCTAAAAATATGTTTTAACATTTAAGTAAAACAATATTCCCTCAAAAATATGCGTTATAACAATCTAAGCAATCATATCATTAACTAGACAATTAAATAAAACCACGCACAATATAACAAAAATAAAACTCAATATGTCTGCCAAGGCCAATGATAGTGATATACCAAAAATGGCCCCAGAAATACCACGTTTAAATTCCGAACTAGCCGCACAAGCTGCCATGAGAGCACAACAGATTTTACGTAAACAAGCTTCGCAAGAGGAACATCACATGTTTAATAACTCTACGGCTGGCAATCATGTCAAGCCACCTTTACATTTGCCACCTAAGCCACACGGTGCTCAGCCACCACCTTTGCCGCCGCAGCACAATAAACCAGTTCCTGCTATACCAGCACGTTTAGCCGATAGAGCTCCACCACCCGAGATACCACCCAAGCGTCATAGTTTGAAAAGTTTGCCAGACGGTTTTAATTTACCACCACCCGGCAGGCAACCGCCACCCCTGCCCAAAAAGCCCGTCTCAGCACAAAGTTCGGCCCAGAGTTCTACCCAAAATAGCGCACAAAATTCCCCTTTGGCGGTAGCGAAATTTAAAGATAAACCTCCTGTGCCGCCTGAGAAGCCGGAAGTGAAAAGATCTTCCAATCCTTTTGATATGCCTCTGGATAAAAATGTACCCTCTCCGGCTCCCACAAGGGCCAGTGATTTAAAAAAGTCCTCAACAGCTTCCTCTTCTAACACATCGTCTTCTTCACGTCTTTCGCCTACAGATGATTTCGGTTCGGAGGATGCTTTGAGAGGCATAGAAAGTGGCATACGTAATATGGAAAGAGCCATGCAAGAGCAAATGAATTTGCGCTCTTTTGAGGTGGCGCAAAACAACTTTGATATGCAGTTTAAGGCTGCTCTTAGCAGTGGCAACCGTCATATTTCCGCTGTCAATATGCGTGCTGCCGCTTATGAGCGTAATCTGTCTTTAGACGAAAGTGCCGTTGCAGCTCAAAGTGCTGCTGCCGCCGCCCGACAGTCCATAGAAGAAATTAAACAGCTTAGAGCTCAAGCTTTGCAGAATAACTCTACGAATAATCTCAGCCAGTTAGAGCAATCTCAACAACAAGCCATGCGTTCAACTATTGAACATCACATGCGTTCCCTGGATCGTAATTTACCTTTAGAATTACAATACAGTCGTCATCGACAGCATGTGCCCACTGTTCCTAGTGCTGCTGCCGCAGTGGCACCCCCACCAGCCTCAGCTACTGTTACAGCACCTGTTGTGGTTCCTGCCCAAACGGGACCTATGCCTCTCAGTTCTGAGTTTAGAGAGCATATAAGGCAACAACTGTTGGGTAATATACCCGGCACTGTTGTTCATAATACCGGCCAAAGTCCTGGTTCTGCTGCCGCTGCAGCTCTGCTACAACATCAGGCTCAATCTAGGGCCGCAGCTGCTGCTGTAGCTGCAGCCCAGGCTGGGGTTGTGGGTATCGCTCCCAATGCTGTAACGGCTGCTTTAACGCGCGAAGAAATGCGCATGCGTCGACGTTCTTCACATGATGAAACACAAATGCCACAGGGTCCTGCTATACCGGGTATGAAGGATAAATTCTTTTATGATTTTATAAAAAAGTTTGTGCTCTCTTTTTTTTTTTTACTAAAGTAGTATGTTTTAAAAAATAAAATGTTTTTATTTTAACACTTACTTTGTTTATATATAATTTGTTGTTTTTGTTTTTGTGTTTGTTTTTATTATTTTTTAATACTTTTGTGCCAGCCTTAATTTGCGACAAGTAGTTGCTGTAAAATATAAAAGATCAAGTGTTAAATTATTGCCGTAGTTATAATTGCTGTCATGTTGAGATCGAACCTTTGCTTTTGCGGGGATTCTTAGCAGAGGTTATATCAAACACTTATCAAACACATATCAAACACTTATCAAACATTTTCCATTGTTTTGTAAACCACAAAAAATCATTAGAGTTGCCAGATACCCAAATTTAAAAAAAAAATTCTAGAAATATTGGCTGAACTTATGTGGTTTATCATTGTAAAATCTGAACTTCAAAAGGTTCTAAAGGTTTTTTTTTCTAAGCGAAAGAGATTATAAGGCCAAATTAACTACTACTAGCCAAACTATTGTTGTAATGGATAGTACTTTTCAACAGTGTGCCATTGGTTTTAACGTTAGAAACATCTTCGGTATTAAACGTATAGACGATACAAACACAAATTAGCGACAGTAGTTGTAGTATAGCCGTGGTAGCGTCAAAATAATCGTCCTTAATTAAGTGTGTTTATTTTAGTTTTGAGAGATTCGGTAGCCTACAGTGGTGTGTTTGTTACAATCATGATTTAAGTTGATTCAAAATGCTTTAGGTTTTTTTAAATGTTGTAAAAGCTCTGAACATGTTTTAGTTGCTCCTGCCTTTAAATTAAAATTTTCTTCTTAATGATAATATTTAGCTATAAGCCAATCAGTTAACCTAGCGCTGAAAAAAAGAATTGCAAGTTGTGCTATGATACAAATTATTCGCGGAATTCTAATTAATGTCATGATGTCTATTATGCTCAGAATATGTTTTCGAAAATGATGCCTCTGCTTATCCCATTAGAATTGTACACAAAATGGTATACGTTCTTAAAAAAAGTGTTTTGATTTCATGAGATTAACATTTGAAAATGATTTGAGACATATTACCACTGCGACTGTTCTTGTTGAAGCGCATTATGGACGTCTTATTTTGAGCCACTCTTTAAAACTTTGCAGGCAGTATAAATATGTATGTTTCTTAATACGAACAATGATCATCTCTTGGGCGACAATTGTTGCTGATTTATCCCACAGCAAATAAACGAGAATTTTACAACCTTGTAGGTCAATTGACAGGTCTATTCCTCGAAATTTGTATTTTAATAAATTGTTTGTTGCGGTTGGCGTATAGGATGTAGCGCCATTTTGTTTAAATGGTATATTGCCCGTTTCAATGTTGCCCACATTAAAAAAAAATCGTAAATAGTGAAATGGTTACGACCGTAACCTGATCTTTGATTTTTTTTTAAGAAATGAAGACTGCTAATGCCAGTGTCATATGAACCACTTTTCTGTCTGTAGGGTCTGTTGTGAATTGGTCGTATTCCATATGCGGAAATTTTGTTCACTAACCAACCCGTTAAGCTAAGAAGGAATCTGTTCACTTAAGGAAATTTTGCGATAAAACTTCGTTCAAATGGATGACTGAAATTTTAAGTAAAATTGGATAAATTGGTAGCGTCTATTTATCCATAATAATACAGTTATCAAAATAACTAAATACCACAGCGAACTCTTGAGTTATTTGTGATACATTTTTCGACATTGATTTGTCTACTAAATATGTACATATTCTTAAACGTCTGTGACAATATTAAAGAAATCTTTTTAATAAGAAAATATCATAACCTAAAAATTTATTTTAAAAAATGTTCTTGTTTGCTGTATATGTACAATTAAAATTGTCTTCTCTTTAATATGATTTTTTTTTTATTGTCGTGTCCAATTGCTGATGTGACTACTAGCATTGTCAAATTAAATACCACACACATGTACATGTAGTGGCCTCAGTTTATCAAAGTCACTGGAATAACACAATAGAAGATGTTGACATATGTCCTGGCATTGTTTTGTTTTTGAGCGAACAAATCTACCACTAATAAATAAGGTCAAATAGCTAATGTTTGGTGTAACATATATAGTTAAACTTCGTTTAAAAAGTTTATTCGCAACTTTTGTTATTTCTCGCGTTGTTAAAACTTCCCTTAAAATATATTCTTTTTTCTAAACGCCTTTAGTAAACCTAAAATGCTTTTTTAAAAATACGACAAGTAGTTTTTATAAAAAAGTTAAACTCATTGTTTTATTAAAATGTTATGTAGTTAGATAACAAATAAATCTACTGAAAAGTTCAAACATTGCTTTAACGCTGATCAAAATGTTTTAAATATCCTTCGAACTAATATCCAACCCATCAAACATGTGATCATACAAAAACTTATATAAAGCGTGATTTTTTAAGAGCTATAGGAAAGTTTAAAAAAAAACATAAAATTCAGAAAAATTTATTAAATCTTTATTTGAATCGATAGTACGGTCCATATAATTCAATGTTTGAAGATTATTTCATGCAAATGTTGTCCGTGACTGCGCCTTAAATGGTCCAACCGCATAGTCCAATTTTGGCATACTCTTTCCAACATTTCGGCCGGTATCTCATGAATAAATGTTTCAATGTTGTCTTCCAATGCGTCAAGTGAAGCGGGCATATGTGTATAAACATAAGCTTTAACGTAGCCCCACAAAAAATAGTCTAAAGGCGTTAAATCGCACGATCTAGGCGGCCCATTGACCGGTCCCGAACGTGAAATAAAATGTTCACCGAGCTCGCCTCACAATAAGTCCATTGTTAAGCGTGCTGTGTGGCATGTGGCACCGTCTTGTTGAAACCACATGTCATGCAAGTCAAGCTCTTGCATTTTGGGCCAAAAAAAAATTGGATATCATCTTATGGTAGCACTCACCATTAACATTTACGTTGGGATTCAGATCATCTTTGAAGAAGTACTGTCCAATGATGCCACCAGCCCATAAACCGCACCAGACTGTGACTTTTTCTGGATGCATTGGTAGCTTTTGCAATGCTTCTGGCTAATCTTTACTTCAAAATCGACAATTCTGCTTATTAACGTACACCTTGAGTCAAAAAGGAGCTTCGTCGTTGAACACAATTTTTCGATAAGAAGCGCGCGATGAACTTTCTTAACAGAGCACGCATTTTGATAATAAAATTCAATAATTTGCAAGCGTTGTTCGTTTGTAAGACGGTTCATGGTTAAATTGTAGACCAAACTGAAGATGTTTGACAGTGAAATAAAACACGAAACGTGTGTTAGCTGTTTAAACCAGTGTTGCCAAAAAGATAATAGCTAAAAAATCTCCCTTTACATACATACATGCCATGCATTAAATCAGTGTTTGTTTACTTACAAGTGGTATCATACCAGCCTTCTCTTGTATACATTTAAAAGTAAAGTAACATTTTCGTTAAAGACTAAAACCTCCTCATAAGTTTTTATAAGTTTCATTACTACAAACCTTCATATTGAAAAAAGCACGTTATATAGACCTTTTTCCATTTGCAACCCCTCCAATAGATTTTAAAAATTTCCTCTGTCCTTATATTTAAGCATGAACTTTTAAGACTAAATTTTGAAAACAAACAATTAAAAACTATTACTCTTTCCTTCTTTCTATAATAGAATTGAAACAGTTTTCTTTAGCACCGCATTGTTCAGCCGATTTGGACTATATGCGTTGTTGTCTGAAAGGTAAACGAAACATGTAAACACGTTAATAAACAAAATCTAACACTGCAATAATCATAATGTAACCCCATTATAAAAAAGAAAAAATAATGTTTATTACTTAAGTTTGGTGTTGAAGCAAACATTTTAATTACCCCTGCCACCCAAAAGCAAGAAAAACCCATAAAAAAAACTCTAGTCGTAACTAAGCCAAATATGGGTTAATATTTACCTCTAACCCCTAAAAAAATTTAATTTTTGATTTCGTTTTTAATTTCAATACTAATAAAGCATGAGCAATTTAATTCACCACGTTAATCCAGTTTATCACCTCTCACGGGGTTTATTGTTTAATATTGCTTTATATTTCTACAGGGTGTGCTCCATTAATGTGTTTTTTTTTTGTTAAGCAAATTAAACAAACTCAAAACCCTGTATTAAGCACTTTGTTTTTAATGGTTAAACAAATTTGTTAAAATTAATATTTTAAAATAAATTAAAAATAATTGGTTGTTGTAAAAGGCTTTTGCTATTTTATTTTTAATTTAACTAATAACTTTTATTTTGATTTAATTTTACAGTTACCCGTCTTAGGGAGCATTGGGATGAGACCTCACAATGTGTTCTACAAAGAGCTGCCCAGCTTAAAAATATGCTCAGTGATTCACAAAGGTAAGTGAAAGAGTTTTTTAAATAATTGTCAGACGGCTTGCAGTTAACTTACATCGTATCTAGTCGGCTTAGTAAAATGTGTGCAAATTATTTTATACCAAATACAAATTCAACTTGTGTTAAAAAAGTTGTTATGCACTGTTGTTTTTGTAATTTGCTAATTTTTCTTAATATCTCTCTCTCTCTCTCTCTCTCTTATCGTATAGTGGTACTTATGTGTTAGCTATTCCTCTCAATTCACTAGTACGTAGTAAGTTTTTTTCTTGCGTTGTATTTTTGTTTTAAAAATAAAACATAAACCAGAGACAAAACAGAATTTAGTTGTAAAACAAATTTATTACTAAGTTTGAAAAGTGAAACAGCCAATTATTGTAAGAGATTTCAAAGTTTAAAAACAATTTTCATAATATGAGCTGGTGTTCAGTTAATGTTAACCTCTGGTACTTAAGAAGATTGATTGAACGGTTTAGTAAGATAGACTTCAAGTCTATAAAACGGATAGATAAAAAATGATGGAGTCAGATGAAGAATATAATACGTCTACTTCTTCAGTATAGGGTGTCCCAGAAATATAACAAAGTGGCGTTTTAAAAAATAAAACACATCAATTTCAATGAATGGAACGAAATTTTAGCTTTATAAGCTCGCAAATTGTATGGCATATAATATTTAAAAATTGCTTCTGGCATATGGTCTACGCGACTGCGTTTGATAAACGTCATTCTGAAAGTCTAATTTTCAGCACTTTTTTATGTATACCCGGGATTATTTCATCACTAGTTTATCTAATGTTGGCTCCTTAATGATCTATCGTTGCTCATATCAGCAAAAGCCAGAGGTTTGATATACCCTCGCAAAAAGTTGTCCAAAAGCGTCAAATCACCCGTTCGATGGGGCAAATTCCCTGGACTTGAAATAATTCGGTCACCCAACGTTTGGGTCAACAATGTGATGCGTTACAAATGCTATATGACATGTTGCACCATCTTGTTCTAAACATTTCACTTCCAAGTGATTTCGAATGATACGATTGAGAGAAAAAGCATTTATCGCCATTCACGATAATGTTGGCACTGGTTTTAAGATTTAAAGGCACCTGGCCGGATGACGCCTTCGTCTTGTAAACCGCACCTAACAATGATTTCTTTGGGATGTATCAAGAGTCTCATAAGGCTTTTGTTTTCTCCAAAAATTTTTTGTTTATAAACCTGTTAAATCGAAAATTACCCTCGTTACTGAAAATGATTTAATGATAAAAATCTGGTTCAACTTTTAATTAATTCTCAGCTTATTCACCGAAAACACTTTGCAATTGATAAACTCAAATCCTAAGTCACACTCGCATCTACAGCGGCGATAGAATCTTAACGCTACTGTTTAGATTCGGATGAATATTTCCTAGTAGATTAAATATGCTCATTAAATATAAATGTTAGTATTAGCAGCCAAGATGTATGACTCTGCGCACCTTCACCTTGACAAATTGCTTTACGAGTTTGTCGAACAGAACACGAGTTCTGCAAATAAGTTTTCACAATTTGTAAACATTGTGCTGGTGTAAATTTTTTACAATTGTATACTGAAAAAGAAAACATGCTTGATAAGTATGAAAGCTAGTCAGCTTAACAGTTATCCCTATTGGCAGTTCTATACGTCTAAAAACAGCCCCTATAGAAAATATAGTGTTACGGAATAAGTTTTATTAGATTTAAATTGCATACGTTTAGTTTACATTAATTTAATTTACATTTTAATTCGTTTTTACATTTGTGTAATTATTTTAAGTCTAATTTCGATTTTGTTTTACAACTTTGGCAACATTGAAATTGTAAACAGTTTAAACTTTGTAGCATACTTTTAGGATTTTTATTTAAATATTTATATCTAAAGGGTCCGCCAAATATTAATTTTTTTTTAAATGCTATAAAAAGTGTAGCTTCGGCTGTGTGGCACGTAGCGCCATCCTGTTGAAACCAAATGTTGCCAGTATCCTCCTCTTCAATTTTTGTGAACAAAAATTCTGGTATCACATATCACAGTATAAATATAAGAATACTACAGAGGGTGTAAGTAGTACTAGGCTTATGTCTGCAAGAAATACCTGTCAATTGTCCTGCGATTTTTGAAGAAAGAAAATTTGCTAATAAATTAACTCGTCATATCACCAAACCGTAGTCTTATATTTTATATAATTTTTATAATAAACAGGCCAAGGTGTCCAAAAGATGTCAATCAACCTTCAGTAGAGATATCTTGGTAAAGTGGCAGGGTTGCAATAACTAAAACTTTTGAAGCAAAACCGGTTACTACCACTACGAAAGCAGTCGGTAGATTTTTTTGTGTCACAAGATCAAGTTGCTAGTAGTAAGAAACCGTTTTACGACTATAAAATAGAAAATAAAAAAAAACGAAGCTCAGTGACACCAACAACAATATTAAACACTAAAAACTTATAGATCAGGAGACTATTTTTGAGTCACTTATTTGCACATTGTATTGTCATATTTTGCCTTATTTTTAAAAAAAATATTTAATCAGCAATAACATATTCTCAAGAAACTTTTTGAAAATGATGGCAATAAAACAATATGACTTGATAGCACGCTTTTTGAATCCACCAAATAATTGTGTGGTGCTTCTTTTTTGCTAACCCTAAACTAACGCTTGCTTAAGTATTGTAATTTGTATTTGCTTGGCAACAATCTAACGCCTAAATAATGAGACTAAGGTAGATTGATCTAATTAGCAGACAGTTTTTTATTTATTTATCAGCGTTACCAACTTTTTTAAAAAAATATGTCTGCATCTGTCAAACTTGATATTCTTTTTATTCTACAATAAATAAAATAAAATACAAAACCGAGAGTAAAAAATTTCAGCTTTAAAGTTTTTTAAAAATTGTTAAAATTAAAGAAGAAATGAAAAATTGTGTGAAATATGCAGAAACATATACAAAATCAAAATGCAGGTGTTTTTTTAATTGTTGCCTTATTTGCCGCGATTTATATTTTTTATGAATTATTAATTATGAAAAATAATGTCAGAGAGATGACCACCATTTTCATCGATGCTAAATTGGGCTCTTAAACAGGCGTTTTGCATAACTGCACGCAAGGTTTCAGGCTCTATTGCCCCGATCTCAGCTTAAATGTTGTTCTTTAGCTGCTCTATAGTTTGAGGCTTGTTTACATACACTCGTTCTTTGAGATAATCCCATAAAAAATAATCAGGGGCAGTTAAATCCGGTGAACGTGCTGGCCAATTAAATTCTGAATTTTTCGAGATAATTCGGTCGTCAAAAATTTCATTTAAAAGCGTCATTGTGGCACGGGCCGTGTGTGCTGTTGCTCCATTCTGCTGAAACCACTACTTGGCTGCCTCAGGGCGTACAAAATTATTAAGCAAAGCGCGATATCTGTCCCCAGTTGTCCAGAACGTCTTCGCGTTGAAGTTCCTGAATATTCTGCAACACTGACCCGTACACGATCAATGTTCACTTGATTCTGTATTATTCTTGGTCTTCCTGATCGTGGCAAATCTGACACTGCACCTTGTTGTCGGAACCGTGCAATTAAACGATTAATTGTGGTTTGGTTAGGTGCATTTCTGGTGTTGAAATAATTTCGATATGCTCGTTGCGTCAGTAAAATTGAGCGCCCATTGGAAAAGTAAAATTCTACCACTTTCGTTCGTTGCTCAGTCGTTAAATTTTGCATGGTGATGTAACACGAATCAATAAATAAAATCTGAAAAACAAAATAAAAAATATTAATAAACAAAAAAGTTATTCAATTTTTACACGCAGGCGTGACTTTTGGTCGACCTTGTACCTTATGACTATGCCTTAGATGAGGCATTTGAATCAACCTTTTTTTTTTGGACACCCTATGAAATCTTAATTAACTTAAGTCATAAATCTTATTATCTTTATTTTATTTTTTCAGATACGAAGCTAAACGTTTGGAACTTGAGAAATGGTTACAACGTATGGAAGCTAGAGCTGAACGCATGGGTACCGTGGCCACAACTGCTGATATCTTGGAGGCCCAGCAAAAAGAGCAAAAGGTAAAAAGCAATAAACTGTCCATTAAGTATTTTTCGTTACTACAACCTGCCTGTAAAATAAATTGTATTTATTTTAAAGTATGGCAGCACCAAAGCAAATGCTGAACAAATTTATTAGTTTTTTAAAAACAAAGTGGCAACGACAAGCAAATAGTAAACAATTCCCTTATACGATAGAAAATATGGCAAATTTTAATTTATAAACCTCACGTTAATAGTTTAAGGTAGAGTGATCTTCCCTTTAACTTATCGGACACTTTTAGGTTAAAGTAAAGTTGTAATAACGAAAAACTAGTTATCTGTCCGATAACATCCTAACTTTAGTTATCGGTAAGTTATAGTAATGGCCCTAAGATTCACACTATATGTACTAAAACCCATGTCTGCTTCAACGATTACTTTTGTTATTTTATTTATTTATTTATTTATTTATTTATTTATTAAATTAAAAGTAATATAAAAAGCCTTTATTTTTTTATGCACCTTAAATATTTTTGAATAATACGAGTACAAGCGATATTCAGAGTGAAGTTTAAAACTTGAAAACTTTGTTTTTGATCTTGGTGGCGAGTTGAGATTACATTTTCTTGATATTTGTTTTGGAAACCGTTGCTGCAATGAATGGATTGTTTCATGTGTGGAGTGAAAAGTGACGCCTTCTTGCTGAAACAACATTTCGTCACACATGCATGCCGTCAACATAAAACCCACAAGAACTGCAATGAATGCCATTCATAGTCACTGCAATTGCGGCCTTATCTCTAGAAAAGTAAGGCTCAATCAGGCTGTCTGACAAAAATTCCCACCAGACAGTTGTTCGTTATGGGCTCATTAATTTTTCATGGATTGCTGAAGATTTTCTGAGTCCCAAATTCGATAATTCGATGGAAATGCGCTTAATCAGAGATGACATTTTTCTAAAAGGTGGCATGACTTCACTGTGCTCTATTACCTATTGTATAAATTACCGGCGCGTTTTATGGTTAAAGCTGCTGCGTAAGCTGAATTTTTTATACATAAAGTTGAAGATCTTTTGCCAAAATTCGCTGTCTAGCGTTTTGTGAAACTATAAGTTGTTGAGAAATATGCCGAATCGAAGTTTTTTTTTTGTTTTTTGGCGACACTCTCGTTCAATATTTTCAAGAAATTAACCTGTACTTTGACGCATAGATGTCTTGTCTTACTCTCTCTAACCGATCCAATGTGTAATAATTTGTTGACCAAT
This sequence comes from Phyto melanocephala, assembly GCA_941918925.1. Taxonomy (NCBI): domain Eukaryota; kingdom Metazoa; phylum Arthropoda; class Insecta; order Diptera; family Rhinophoridae; genus Phyto; species Phyto melanocephala. The sequence goes on along the minus strand of OW799233.1, from coordinate 46,318,497 downwards.
TTATAATTATTGGTTGACGCATTAGTTTAAAATTTGTCAAATTTTGAGAGAGTTCTCGGCATAACTTTCCAATTTTTTTTAATGAGTTTTCAAAACTATAGTGCGTTGTTCTTTCATTAAGCTCTTCATTTTCAATAATCAGAATAAATATATGTAGCAGCTGCTTAATTTAAGAGTTGGCACTAGCACAAGAAAAAAACACACTAAATTTAAAAAGTGTATTCCTACTGAGACACCCTTTATAAATAAAAATATTATAAAAACAAAAATAAACAAATTTATTTATTTTGATTCTAAAAGTTTGCCTTGAATTATTTAGTTTGAAATAAAAAAATTATTTTAGGACTAAAAACAAATTACATTATTAATTATCTTGTCATGTTTTTCGTTACAGTCCTTTCACGCTGAACTCCATCAACAAAAACAACAATTCGAAATTTTTAATCAGTTGACACAAAAACTGATTGCTGTCTATCCGGCCGATGACACAACACGTATTAAAAAGATGACCGAAGCTATTAATCAGCGGTGAGTCGGTAGTTTAAATAAATTTTCAAATCAGTAAAAAATTCCATAATTTATTTCCAGATATTCTAATTTAAATAATGGTGTCATCAATCGCGGCAAACAATTACATGCCGCCGTTCATAGTCTTCAATCATTCGATCGTGCAATGGATCAATTTTTGGCTTTTCTCTCTGAATCGGAATCGCTGTGTGAAAGTGCTGAAGCTGAAATAGAACGTAATCCGTTAATGTTTAAGGTAAGTACAGTTTATTTATTCATGATTTATACAATTTGTTAAAAGAAATTCAAAAATAGCTTTAAATATTTAAAATTGTAATCTTAAGCTGACAATTTTTCATAGGTTTTTAATTGTCACGAGTTCTTTACCAATTTGTCGCTTTTAAGCATTTTCTTTATCTTTTCGATTTAAATAATTATTACAAACAAATTTATTCGACCCTTTTTAAGTATTCATTTACATTTTTACATTGTCAGAGATTATTTCAAACGTTTTGTCTACAAGAAGAATCAAAATGTATTTTTTGTTTGTCTTCTTTATCTGTCTTCGCTTTAAGTTTTATTCTTGCATTGATTTCTAATTTATCAAACCAATTAAACATGAACAAAGAGTTGTAGATGTTGGATAACTTTTGTAATTTATGCCACACTCCGTGCTATTTGTTTAAGGTTATTACAAAATTTTTGTCACACACGTTATGATTTTTTATGAAATATTTTCCAAATCTGTTTTTATATTTCTTGAACATCGTGCTAAGAGTTTAGATCTAGAAATATGAAATTAGGAACTAATGCACCAATTTCAGATCGAAAGTTCTAAAGATAATAAGGTAATAATAAGGTAATTTTTGGGGGGGTGCTTTAATACCATGTGTGATAAGGCCATGATGGCTTTATCTCTTATTCAATAGAGAGATAAAACCTTTTTTTTTTTTTTTTAATTTGAATGGGAGGTAAAGCCATCATGGCCTTATCTCACATTAGCAATATTATAAAATGGCTTTATATCTCATTTCAGTTTTGAAGAACTTTTGCATTTAACATTGATTAATACTTTTCTTATTTTTATAATTATTTAATTTTTATTCTTGTGACGCACGCAAGAAAACTTTATTCAGCGAAGCCACCTGCCGCGTCCAACTGGAGGAGAAAACCCGTAAGCACGGCCGCAGATTCCAATAATAATAACATTCTGTAAAAAAATGTCTTCTCGGAGACACTAAAGTTAAGTATTGTAATCTGGCCTCGCATACTAAGGTTTTTTGGCGTGGCGGCCTGCGGCCGTTCTTATGGGTTTTCTCCTCCAGTTGGACGCGGCAGGTGGCTTCGCTGAATAAAGTTTTCCTGCGTGCGTCACAAGAATAAAAAAATGCCTTTTCCCGGAAACACTAAAGAAAAGTATTGGAATCTGGCTTCGCATACTAAAGTTTTTCTGCGTTACGGGTTTTCTCCTACAGTTGAACGCGGCAGGTGGCTTCGCTGAATAAAGTTTTCCTGCTTGCGTCACAAGAATAAAAAAAATGTCATTTCCCGGAAACAGTTAAGTTAAGTATTGAAATCTGGCCTCGCATACTAAAGTTTATCCGCGTGGCGGCCTGCGGCCGTGCTTTCGGGTTTTCTCCTCCGCAGGTGGCTTCGCTGAATAAAGTTTTCCTGCGTGCGTCACAAGAATAAAAATTAATTAATTATAAAAATAATTATAACAATATTCTGAAAAAATATGGCTTTATCTCTCATTTGCGAAAAAAAATATGGCTTTATCTCTCATTTCGCAAAATTTTAAATATGGCCTTACCTCTCAATGATTGGGCAATAAGGCCATTATGGCTTTATCTCCCATTCAATTGAGCAATAAAGCCATCATGGCCTTATCTCACATGGTATTAAAGCACCCCCCCTAATTTTTTTTGCATTTTCTACAAATAGAAATAGAAAATTTTATGGGAAAACTAAAAGCTAATTTTTCTAATATCGTTAGTACCCTTTGTATTTTCTAATTTTCTAAATCAAGAAATATGGAATTAGTCGTACTAATTCAAGTTTATATTGAAAATGATATGGTAAAACCAAAGGGTAGATTTTGACATTTTGATCTGAGGTTTTGTATTCTCTTACTTAACGAATGTGAAATTTTGATATTAAGGACAATGGATCCAAGTTGATATTGGCATGTGAAACTAATGAGTTTTTATATCCTTCACCTGTAGTGCCAGGGGTACAAAGCTATGTCATTGCGTTTTATATTTCAACAATATTAATTTTCGACCCCATGAAGTGTATATTTTCTGAAAGCTTATTAATAGGGGAGCCGATTGAGTGATGTGCGTCTTAACGTGTGTTCGTTAAAATTAACTTTAAGGAGCCATCACATGTTGTGAAATCAATGCCTTAAACATCTGTGAATGAATCGCTATTGAAATTCAGCACAAAATAACTTTCTAAGATATGAGCAGGTAAGCACGACAGACTCAGTTTTTTTCTCATATATTTTCCACAAACTTCACTCTTCACCCTTATCATAGTTTAGAGACGCGTATGTTATGACTTATAGATACAATATGTCTCTCGGGCTACCTATAATTATGGCTAAATCGGTAACTTAAAGTTATAGGCAAAAATGATTTGGATAAATAATTTTTTAACACACTGTTAACACGAAATTATAATCTGTATAATGATTGCTTAAGGAGCTAATACACTGCATGTCTTTTACATCTGACTTGTCAAATTCTTCACTGCTAATACAAACATGTCGTGTGTTACCTTTAAACATTACTTCGCTGCAAAGCAGTCAGCGTAAAAATACAATTTTGATTTACATATGTCTCACAAATTTTAAAATCAGATGTAAAAAACATGCCGTGTATTATAGCCTTTAGAAAAACAAACGAATTGCTTTGAAACTAAATGAAACTGTTCTGGTGCTTTTCCTAAAATTTATGAACAAAAATCAAAAATTTTTTTTAAGCTTTTACACAACTGCGACGGTCAGTGTATATACATATCAAATGAAAGGTCTGGACTAGCTAGATATAATACACTGTAATAAATTAAAAATCTATAATGAACATAATGGCGTACAATAAATTATAAATAGGTCAAGTCTAGTATTAACAAATGTACCTCCTCTGACACCCTTAATGTATAAAATTAAAAACTAGAAGTGACTAGTAGAATACAGTTAACTAAGTATGAAATAGTTTTAATTCAAAATGGCGTCTTAAATAAAATGGGGCATATATATACTTGTACGTAGGTCAAATTATTGTAATTAAGGCCTTGTACCCTTCAACCCCCACAATATTGGTAGTTAATCGCCTGTGTTCTGTATTCCGAGTGAAATTAAATCATGCGAAACTGCCATAGCATTGTTGTTATAAACAATAACAATACAATGGCAATTCCGGAATACAGAACACAGGCAAATAAATCAAATTTACCAGTAGACTACATTAAATTATAAAAAATTATAAAATCCATGATGGCGTCAGAAACAAAATGGCGGATATGTTTTTTCGTTACACCATCAATATGGGTATCAAATAAAAGGGCTTAACTAGTAGAGTACAGAATGTTTAGGAAGTTTGATAATAAGAAAATTAACTAAAGCCGAAATTAATTTAATTTACTTTTAATTTAAAAAAAAAAATATTTCATCAAAATATTTTTAATGAAAAAAAAAAAAAAAATATTTTAATAAAAAAAGAAATAAAATATTTTTAAGAAAAAAAAAATATTAAAAAAAAAAATTTTTTATTAAAAAAAACAGTATATTAATATTTTATACAATTTTTTCTATATATTAAATTTCAAAGTGAATCATTTTTATTTTGGCTTAAGTTAATTTTTTTTTTTTTTTTAATAGACAACACTCAGGGGATGTCCCCTATTCATGCATTCATTGTGTTGGTATCAGGAAAATAGGTTATGGGTAGGAGGAGAAAGGGACTAGTGTGTGGACATTTGATTTAAACTTTTCCAGATTGTAAGTGGCTGGAAAAACTTCACCAGGGAGTCTGTTCCACATACGAACAGTACGACTAAAGAACGAATTTTCCCTGTAGTGTGTAGTTCGATCCACTGGCCAATCGACCACATATGGGTGTGCTCTTCTGGAAAAACGAGTATTATGTGCAAAATTGCAGTTCTCAGGAACAAGTTCTCTTATTTCATCGGAGCATATTCCATTGTAATATAGATAGAACAGTGAAACACAACGACGGTGTTCGAGAGAGTCAATAGAGTTGGTTACCCTACTGCCGTTAATAAGCCCCTTCGCCCTCTCCTGTACGCGGTCGAGTAACTTCAAAATAGACTTTGAAGCACCGGCCCATACGTGAGAGTTGTATTCCATTTTCGGTCGGATGTAGTTGGTATAAACAAGAAGAAGATCGGATGGGGTGAAGTATTTTCTACACCGTCTTAAAAAACCGAGATACTTGATTGCTTACTTAGAGACGAGAAAAATATGTTCAGTCCAGCGGACGTCGCATTGAATTTTCATGCCCAGAACATCAAGAGCTTCCGATCCCTTGATACTTATACCATCTAATAGAACAGATGAGGCATCAATATCCGGCGTGCGTTTATGAGTTAGTAGACAACACTGAGTTTTCCAAGGATTAAAATTCGATTCGATTATATAATTTTAAAATTCAAATTAAATTAAATTGCAATCATTTTTAGGAATACTCTTATTTCCGATATTAGCCGAGTGGAATGCTTTAATTAGCAATATTTTTATTTATTTTTTAGTTCCTTTACGAGAATAAATGTATTCGAAATTATACAAAAAAATATATGTGTGTTCTTTGAAAACAATAAAAACAGTATTTTAACACATCAGATCATCACAATGCTCGACCTAAATATTTACCGATTTCGTAAACAAGAAGTCAAGCCATTTGATATTTTTGCATTTCTTTATTCTGCTTTTTATAAAAAAATTTTGAATATAACGTCTTTATTTTAATAAATTTTAATGCACTTATTTGAATTGCCCCTAGTTTTTGCTTCATCTTGTGGGTGCTTTTATTCCGCTATAACATTGATATGCGTATTTTGCATTTACATTACTTCTTACAAACGCATAATAATGTAAGTGCATAACAACATAGTTGCATATGCATGATACCAACGACAACAGCAACAGCAGCAATAAAAAACACTCATTCAAATGATTTGCTGCAATTGCCAGTAGAATTTCATAATTCGTTCATTCAAATGCAGCACATAAGTATCAATGGAAATATCGATGTAAATAAAGTAGTGAAACATGTGTCTTGTGTAACTGTTGTGTATGTGTTTGTTGTAGATTTTATGGCATTTACAACCACTTGAAAATATTGATGATGATTCGTTGTGGTAAGCAGGGATGGTGTGTGCCACATCCATCTGGAGTATTTCCGCATAAAAATTTTTAAGTGAAACTTTGGCTGTCTAGTCTGTCTCCAGCGATTACACTTAAAGTAATCATTGTCTTTAATTGCATTCTCGACAAAAATAGAAATGAAAAATTGAGAAAAGGAAAATGGGCTAAAAAATGATTTTAATTGCACTTAGATTTATTCGAACAATAATAATTTGTTAAGCACAAACAAATAAAAAATAATAATAATCAATAACAGCACCCGCATATGTTTTATTGTATTTTTTCTTCTCCAATGCTTGTCTTGCTTTTAAAATTTTTTTTTGTTTTTTTTTCTTAAGTGATAAAAACTCTTTAAACCATTAAAGTTCATTTAACTTAATTCTTTTTTTTTTTATTAATTTTTTTATCGATTTTATTATACAATAATTTGCTTAAACGAAAATGGGTTAAAGTTTAAATGGTTTTTGTGATAAAAATTTCAATGCTCAAATATTGAAAAATATCCAAAATCTAATACCAAATCCATAATTTTTATTTTTTATCTTTATACTAAGAAGTGAAGAAAAAACTTTGTGCCCCGCTTGGTAACATATTGAGCGTTTGGTGGAGTGATTACTTTGGCAAAGTTAAAGTTCATTTAGGGAAGGAGAGCAGAAAAATAAAATTTATCTGTTCATGTTCATTGTGAAGAAAGTTATTAATATTAAAATTATGTGCCAAAATACAACCGGCAAGCAAATATTGTTATAATAACAAGTAAAAATAAAACCGGTAAGAAGCGTGTTGAATCCTTCCTTATTATAATAAACATCGGTGTAACTACTACATCGTAGCTAATCATTGATTTCAGATCTAATGTTATGCGCCATTTTGCTTTATTATTTCTGATGCCAGCTTGAATATGAATTGATTTTCTACATAGTTAACCTTATTTGATTACTCAAGCCCTTTAATTTGAAAGCCAAATTGATGGAGTTGGGAAAAAATTATCCGCCATTTTGCTTAGCACGCCATCTTTAGTTTTAACTTTTTCATAGCTTACTATATTCTACTGGTCAAGCACTTTCAATCCATACTAATATTAAGAGGGTTGAAGAAACAAAGCCATAATTACTATATTTGGCTCATATAACCGCCATTTTATTTGTGACGCCATCTTCGATTTCAACTGTTTTATTAGTTAACTGTATTCTACTGGTCAGGCATTTTCAATTCATACTAATACTAAGGGGGTTGAAGGAGCATAGCCGCCATTTTATTTGTGACGCCTTCTTGGATTTTAACCTTTTAATAGTTTACGGTATTCTTCTGATAAAGCACCTTAATTTGATACCATTGTTAAGGGGGTTCAAGTGGGTAAACTTTTAAATTCTCAATTTTACCCATAAATAAATTTATTTTACGCTATTTCGTAGTGGCAGCCATTATGAATCTTAAACCATTTTATAGAGTATTATATTTAATTGGTCAAACCGTTTCATTTGTATCCATTTCTCTAGAATCTGTTGTCCAGAAGATGAAAAAATCGATTTATGTTTGTAGATTTTGAGAAAATAAAACCGAACAATTTGTATTTTTGTGCTTATATCTCAGTTAGTTTTGATCCCCTTTGTTAGTTTCCGAGACTACGTCTTTTATTTATTGTTTATAATGTCTTAAAAAAATTATTAGAAGTTTTGGTATCTTGTTTTATATTTAAAAAAATTTATATTTTTAAAGATCATTTTTGCCTATAACTTTGCCGATTAGTAAAAGTTTTTCCCAACATTTTTTATGAATATCTCTAGAGGTAAATCATATATGTATATCAACGGTTGTAAACATGTCTATAAGTTATCATAGGGATAAAAAATTTTAACTTTTTTTGCTCATATCTCTGAAAGTTATGAAGCGATTGTGCTGGATTTTATAACGATTCATTCCCGGATATTTACAAAAGATTGATGTCACACGCAGAACTATGCTACATCTGGGGGCTTTTAAAAGTTGATTTCAACTAATTCACGAACAGACAAACGGGCATTGCTTAATGGGTTTCCCTAGTCGGAAGTTTATATTGTAGATTTTATAGACGGAATGAAATACTCTTGGCACAACAGGTGAAGGGTATAGCAAATATTGAGAACTATTTAAAACGTTACTTTCTTTCATTAATAGCAACTGTTGTTGTCAGATATAAACACGTTTTCAGCTGACGCAAAAGAAAAAATCAAAAATTATTTTTATGCAACGTTTAAAGATTTTTAATCTTTGGCCGTAGAACCTTAATAATGTTTAAGTTTAAGAATTAATTGAAATACGGTTGAAATTTGAAATCTGGATAAACTTAATTGTTCTTGAAATCCGAACTCTCAAACATATTTTTTCACATAGTTGACTAAACATTTTGAGTAAAATTTTTCAAATTTTTTGGAGACTAGCTTATTAATTCTTCTTCTGTTTACGTATTATCACTTATAGTTACTGTAACTTGCAGATGGTTGTGAAAATAGAACATTTGCAGAACAATTTTTTACATTCAGTGTGGTCGACTTTAAACTCCTTTATTTCAACACGTTAACTAAAGGGGAGTTTCAGCTTTCTATCCTAAAGCGTAAGAAATCCTTTATGGTTATGATAACATTGTTATGTCATGGTAAGGGAGGTTACTCTATACGTTGACAGTCAGGCGGCGCTCAAAGCCTTTAAGGGACATTATGACAAATCTAGGCTAGTTGAGAAGTGTAGGAGGGCACTCGATAGGATCATGAACCTCTTCGATGACAGACTGTGTTGGGTACCAGGGCACAATGGAATCGTCGTCAATGAAATTGCTGACGAACTTGCGCGTGGTGGATCGACATTGGTTTCGACGAGCGTAGAGGACATGGTGAGACCTCCGTTAGGATAATATTTTGGGCGTATCCGGGCGTGGGTATCTGACAGGACCGATATGGCGTGGAGGGACAGAAGAGACTGAAAGGTGGCAAGGGCTTTATGGCCCAGGTTGAACTCAGCGGACTCTACGGTTCTTCTGGGCCTGGGTAGGGTATGTCTGAGGGCCACTATTGGGGTTTTAACAGGGCACTGTCCTGTGAGGGCTAGGATTAGTAAATGGGATTGCGACACTCCGTATTATTGTAGGATGTGTGAAGATGAGGAGGAGCTGGAAACTGTGGAACACGTTGTCTGTCACTGCCCAAGGCTGCAGAATCACAGGCTCAAGTGGTTAGGTAAACGATTCCACGATGAGTTGGGTGATGTTTCAAAGTGCAAGCTGGAGAATATTATCGGATTCATCATGGGGATCGGTTGGCTAGTGAACATGCAATGGGGCTCGTAGAGAATATGTTTTTCTTTCTTTCTTCTATTTTATTTCCTATTAACTTATTTTTAGTTTTATTATTTTCTCATGTACTATATCCTTGGAAACTCTCTTTCTCTCTCTTTTCTATATTTAATATATGAAAGAATAACACAATGGACCTTATTGGTCGCCGAGTGTGGGTGTAGGTGGCAAATAATGCCTTCTGCATCCCCTTTTCCTACCTACCTACTACCTTCCCATGTCATCGCTTCAGCGGTTTCTAAAATATAAATAAGAAAATTATTTTGTATATACTGCTCTTCTTTGCAACAATTTTCTTTTAGTTACTATAAAAAACTGCAACCCATTTTATATAAATTGTTAATATCGCCATAATAAAAGCTGAAAAATTTGTAGTTTGCCATCTGTTTAGCTTTTAAATGGTATTCTAAAATTTTGCTATAAAAGTTCTAAGCTCAGATAAGTAGATTTTTTAATTATAACTTTAAAACTTTGTAGATAACGCCAATAAAAATTTGCTACAATATTTATTTTGCGCACCCTTAAGGCTTTCAGTACAACTTCAAATAAAGTTTATCGAAAAGTTCTACAACAAGATTTTAATATACATATATATTTCAAATGCTTTGTCCTAGTTCAAACACCAGCAAAGCTACTTAAGCTTTAAAAGCTGTACTGACAAATCGTCGTTCGCAATTTATTGTGTTCTATGTAACACATAAAACATGTACCTATAGAAAAAAATAATTTGAGAACGACGAAATGTTAAGTAATTTCATTCGGCCTCTTAAGCAGGATTCCTTGCTGTTCCTTAAATGTACAGCCTTTTAAAAATCTACAGATGTGAATAGCTTTTTTTAACATTTCACATTTATTCTCTCTTGTCTAAATGTTAAGCACTTTACAAACTTAAATCAAAAAGCTTTTTTTAGTTTTGTATTTACCACCCATTAACTCTGACATTTTCTTCTACACTTTTTCTCAATTTCCGTGAGACATGAGCTCACACAAAACCATGACCCTTGTCATTTTATTGCATTTGGCTCGTGTTTATGTTTTGAATGAAAAACAAAAAAATAAATACAACCGAATGTTGTTTACAATTTTTATCTGTTTTTGGCGGTGTTTTGTTTACCTTTTCTTGGGGGCTCTCTCTTTCTATTGTTGTTATCTCTTCTCTTGCCCTCTTCCGGCATGTTGTATATGCCGGTTTATGTTTTATTTGAAACAATATGCCGGTGTGTTACAAACGTTAAACCGTTATCTGTACATTTATATTCACTTGTTTTGTAAATATTTTCTTTTACTTTTGAGATTGTTTTGACAGGCTAAAGAGAGTTAAAGAGATACAATTTTTAAAAGACTTTTATTCTCCACACGCAGATGCTGTGTTGTGCGTTCTATGAAGGTTTTTGTTTGGGTCTTTTTATTCATCTGTGCAAATAGATGTTATTCATGAAATGCAAGATAGTGGTGTTTAAATAGAAGAAAAGGTACTTAAAAAAGGGAAGTAATAAGGGTTTACGAGAGTACCAAATAGTTTTAAATTAAATGATTTTTTAAATATTAAGATTTTTTACAAGTTTCAAACAATTTCATCTAAAATAAAATATGCATGTATATTTGTATGCATATGTAATCATATCCCATTTTTAAGTTAATTTGATTTTAACAGCCTGCTGCTTTTTTAGCAGCCAATCTATTAAGGCGATTTAAGTGAAATCTTCCGATACTATCTGATAGAAGCAGAAATAATTGATTTTAGTTTGTAAGTCTTTGGAATATATATTTTTCCAAAACAATTTTTGCCTACAACTTTACCGATTAGAGCACGATTTATCCAAAAATGTTCACGAATATCTCTAGGGGAATATTATAGCTACAAATAGTAGCAAAGGTACCTATAAAATATTCTATGGCTGAAAAATTTTAATTTTAGTGGTCAAAATATGGAAAAAAAAACAGAGGCAGTCCTGTTTATTTGCTCATATCTCAGAAAGTTATAGGGCGATTGTGCTTAATTTCAATAGCGATTCATTCATGGATATTTCCAAAAGATTGATACTATACACAGATCTGAGGAACATATGGCTGCTTCTAAAAGTTGATTTCAACCAACACACAGACATGGCTTAATCGTCTCTTCTATTCATAATCTTTCAAAAAAATATACTTTATTGGATAGGAAATGAAAATTGTTGAAATTACAAATGATAACGCTATATATACCCTTGTGCACCAGAAGTGAAGGGTATAACTAAGCTGAATAGATCAACCATATAAAGAAAAATAATTTAGAAAAAAACAAGTAACAGTGCTATATTCGGCCGTGCCGAATCTTATATACCCTTCACAACGTGTAGTCATGCAATAACAATTGTTTGTATCACCATTCATCTCATATAAAATACGTACATATGTATATACTGGTTAGACTAAATGTGGCATCGAATCCCAGCTGAGCCAAAAAAATTTTATATAATTTTATTTAAGATATTATTTATATTTTATTATTTTTTTTATATTTTTTTTTTTAATTTTTAAAAAATTTTTTTACAAAAATTTTTAAAAAATTTTTTTAAATTTATTTTTTTAATTTTTTTTTTTGTAATTTTTTTTATTATTTTTTTTTATTTTTAATATATTTTTTTTGGCATGTTTTTTGCATGTATGTATATAAGTACGTTGTTGTTGTAATTGTGTAAAAAAACGAGGTGGTCGTGGTTTTTTGCTCATATCTCAGAAAGTTATAAGACGATTCTGCTGAATTTCAATAGCGATTCATTCCTGGATATTTCCAAGAGATTGATACCATATACAGATCTGAGGAACATATAGTTGCTTCTAAAAGTTGATTTCAACCAACACACGGGCAGACGGGCAGACGGACAGACGGTCAGACGGACAGACGGTCAGGGCTTAATCGACTCCTCTATTCATAAGCTTTCAGAAAATATATACTTTATGGGGTCGGAAATGAAAATTGTAGAAATTACAAACGGAATGACAAAGCTATATATACCCTTGTGCACCACAGGTGAAGGGTATAAAAACGGAAGAATTCATTAAAGTTTTTTAGTTTATTTCAGAATTTTGAAACTTCAAAATAATTTTAACAGGCACGTTTTGACGAACGCATCGTGTATGACATTTGCGATGCGAGTTGAAATCTCATAATTGGTGTTTGCGACGTCGAATCGCAACGTATGCTTGAAAAATAGCAAATCGCAAAAAAAAAAGGTATGAACTACAGAACATGCAGAATCAAGTTTAGCAATTTTCAATTTTCAAAATCATGCGAGTGTCTGAACATGCCTGCAAGTTTATTATTCAAAGTAAATTCAAACTGTAAATAATTTTGCTTGCACTCTGTTGTTTGTTATTAGAAATTCCGTAAAGCTGAATATGAATCTCTTGTATGCTGAAAAGTACTTTAAATCAAAGTCTTTGATTTCTTTTAATAATTTTTAGTTTAATACTCTATGATTACAAACATTTTTTTTTTTTAATTTCTTTCCACAAAAATTAATGCAATTCTTTTAGAAAAACAAAAATGATTGTACCTCTTTTTTATGAATATAATTGTTTTATTTAAAAAAAAATACCTTAACATTTTTGAGGTTTTAATAAAAAACTAAAAAGTGATCTCAAGTAAAAGAAAAAATTAGATTAAATTATGTTTAATAGGCATGTTACCTGGTACGCCATACCAAAAAATACATTTGGTGTCCTTTCTCAAAAATTTTAATTGCTATTAACTTAGAAATTGTAAAAGCTTGTTTTGATTACAACTTTCTACTTAAAATATAAATATCAGAGAGATACATATTATCATAAGAAAGATCTATCTTCTAACGAATACTATGCAAAAACTTTGTTGGTACCAGAAAAATGTTCCAGGTTGTATTTGTACTCAAGATGTTAAGCTAAAGTGTTCGTTAAACACTCTTGAAAAAGTGCTTTTCCATATTGAAATAAGGCTGATAGTAGCTACTTCCGTAGTAGGTGCTAAAGTTACTTAAATTACTTTTATACATTTTATTGAAAATAACAACAGGCTTCTTAGAAACAATTTAAGAGCGAAGTTCATTAGAACTATGATTTTTAAATGTACCTGGAGTGCAATTCACTAACTTATTTTAACGATAATCATTTCGCTAAAAAAAAGTTGACAACGATTTTATTGATTTCGGCATTCAGTAACATATTTGAACGACAGTTGTTATTGTTATCTTAACGACAATAATTTTGTTGTTGTTTATTTTATCGAAAAACGGTTGAACTTTATACCCGACTTAGAAACCACTTGTTTAAATCTTAGCAATGGCGGGACTTTCGGTGCGAGGGATGATGTTAGTGGTAAATTTATTTAGACACCTTTTATGACAAGGATGCCACTTCAATGCAACAGTTGGCGAGTATCGTTCAATAGTATTATAGTATAACAAGTGTCGACAAATTTAACGATTTCCGGGTCGTTAAAAGTTAGTGAGTCACATCCCTGATGTTTTAATAATTGTTTTTATAGTAGTTTTTTATTCAATTTCATTAGTACATACTTTATTTGCAAAAAAAATCATGAATATTTTTTTTATTCTATTTAATTTAACCATGATTATTTTATTAAAAAAAAAAAAAATTTGTAAGATTTCACCAAAAAGTACCTTTTTCTCTATTTTGTACATTTCTAACTGTGTGCTCGTACTACGCTTGCATTGAAACATACGACTACATATGAAACTCAACACAGATTGGCGGTGAGAGAGTGAGAGTAATGTTAATGATGATGATTGTGATACTTTTACTAAACGTACAAGTGTATGTGTAAATACACATGTATAAGTATTTTATGTAGCTTTTGCCGAGATGTTAATGCGTTACGGAATTTAGTTTGTATTTTGAATTTCTACGGGTTGCATGAAGCGAACGAAATAAACTCGACAAAGAATTAGCGGCGTGAAACGGGGATTTTTTTAAAATAAAATTTAATAAAAATATAATTGAAAAATAGAAATTTACAATATGTATACAAAAAATGAATTAAAAATATCTTACAAGTCCGTTATATGTGGCAATATAAAAAAACAAATTCATAAACGATTTTGAAATAAAAAAAAAGCATTTGCTATGTTCACTAAATAATAAAAAAAATTAAGTAAATTTTTATAAAAATTAAAAAAATATTTATATTACAAGTATAAAAAGAATAAAAAAATCTTTAAGATTTTAACGTTTTCTTAAGTGTTGCTTAACCTAATAAACAAACAAAGTATATGTGGCCTAAATTAGGGCGTCTAAGAAAGTGAATTTGTTTTCAAAGAAATCTTTCAAGCCCTCATTCGAAATACATACACTCTTAAGTGAATGCCAAAGAAAATCAAGTTTAGTAGTGCTAGTGGTTGGCAAAACGATGAAAGTATTCTTAAGCAAATTAAAAAAAAAAACTAAAACATACTTGCAGGCTGCAAAACCATACATATCAACACAAGCAGTTTTTTTATTTGCGTCTAAAGAAAAATAACAACATTTTGCGTAAAATTGCGTATGTATACGTCAGTGTTTGTGGTTGTGCTAGTATATGAATGTTTAGAAATCCGTGTCACTCAGGCGGTCGGTGTATTTGGATCTAATGTGCCAAAGTCTTGTTGTCGTTATGTTATGCAGTTTAATGCATTCAGGAATATATGTCGATGTGTGTGAAAAACCACCTTTTGTTGCACACTAAATCAGTGCAAATACTTAACATTTACACACACAATCATAAGCGTATATTTTAAGGCAACTTGTTTACTTGCATGTGTGCACACCCATATGCATACATTACATATGTTCACACATACATATTTGTTCATATATGTATGGGTGCATTTAAATGCAAATAGCTACAAATGCAAATACACATGTTTATACATTTATTAGTGTATTTATGCAAACGCTTAGATACATGTGTGTGTCTGCGTTTATGTTTGCAATTTTGTGCAAAATCCATTTAAAATTCATTTTGTGCAACAATTAAACACAAATCAGTGGTTTTAAAATTCACTTTGCAAATTGTATGCGAAAAAGATGTAGAAAATAAAAACACACACACACATTTACTCACGCACTCATTCGGATCAGGCAAATTAAAATCTGTCAGCCCTCTGTATGTTTGTGTATGTGCGTGTAAAAGACATAAAGGCGGAAGGAAGTGTAAAACATCAACATCAACCCGACCACAATTAACATGCAACAGCAAGCAGACATAATTTGGAAATGAATTTGAAAGAAATTAAAGTGCAGTCTGTTGTACTAATACATACACAAACTCATACAGGCATACTGCTAAAGTAAAAAAAAAAAAAATTTTTTTTTCAAAAAGAAAATTAAGTATTTAATCTGATAAAAGATTAAAAGTAGTGTTCTTAGTTTGCTATAAAAAACAATATTTAATTAAAGCACATTTACATACAAACTATATAATAATACTAAAAGTTTTTCATTTAATTAAAATATTTTAGAAAATTTTTCATTTTCAATTAAATCAAAATGAAAATATTTAAAAGTTCTTCAGTGTTTTTGTAAATAGAATTAAAAAGGCAATTTAATTGAAATAATTCTTAATGTAATAAAATAAAATAGCTTTTAATTTTACGACTTTTACGACTAAAAAGAAATCTATTTAGTAGTGCTTTACAGTTGGGCCATTGGCCATCACTACAGGATGCCAACTAACTAATTTGAGAATAATAATCTGTTGTTTACGGCATCTTAAGGCATATCGCACAGATGAATCCAGTTCAAAATTGAGTTCTTAATTTTCTTTTGTATAAAAAGTCAAACCAATATCTCAACCTTTTTTAATCTAGAATTGTGCTATAAATGTGCATACTTTTAGGGGCTTTGAAAACATGTGGCTTGGGGGGGTTTGCGTGTTTAAAAAATGTTAAGTAGCATTGCTACAGTTTTTATAATTTTTAATTTTATTTATTGTGGAACAACATTCGTTAAATTTAGGAAAAATGCAATCCAAAAACAAGTGTTTTGAAGTAATCTTTTTCTTGTCGTTCTCGTTAGGTTGAAAAGGAGGGGTATAAAAGCCTAAACCCATGACAGGTATGCACTAATGCCCAGTTGGCATGTTGTGCGCTCCATATGGAAAACGGAATTCGCAAACAAAAACCATAAACATAATTTCCCATAAATAACGGACTAGGCCAAGAACCCAGTCCCCTCAATGTAACGCCTTAGGGATCTCCAGTTCGAGTTCCCCAGGTATTCCAAGTTCGGCTTAGTATCCACTGTAAAATTTTCGCGCCTAATATGCCCAAACGCAGGACAATGATAGAGGTAGTGTACCAGAGTCTCATCCTCTTCCTCGCATGCTCTACATGTTGTCTCCTCAGATAATCTCATGCGAGCTAGATGAGATCTCAACTCCGTATGACCTGTAATTACACCGGTTAGTTTCCTAAGTGTAGGTCTACTTAGTCTCAGAACCTCCTTTGATTTCCGAAGATTTGGGTCACCCCAGAGTGTTCTTGTCACCTTACCGACATCAGTGCTTTACCATTTTCTGACATGTTGCTCCATCGTCCAACGTTTAAGATCATCCTTAAATCGTTTAAGGGGTTTGGCGTTCTCCAAAGTTATAGTACTCAGAAGAGCTCCCATTTTGGATAATTTGTCGGCTTTCTCGTTTCCGATCAGCCCGTGATGGCTTGGTATCCATATTATCTCCAGATGTTCATAATTTGCATATGAGTTTATCGCGCTCTTGCACTGCAAAACTTCCGGGACTCAACTTTCTCCTTTCTCAATGTCTTAATCACTGATTGGCTATCCGAAAAGATACGAATTGGGGTTTCGCTCTCGTTAACTTCACATTTTGTAGACCCCAAATTGGTGAATTTCGCATTGTGACTTGATTCTTCACTGTAAAAAATTTAACTGACGCAGGAGCAAAACGTGACCGACTATTGACCCTAACATATGTTCCCCTAATGGTCCCTGGAGCAGTTGAAAACTGACCCTTAATTTTCATAAAAAAAGACATCATTAGCGATGAGGTTAATGTCTGGATAAATAGTTACATCAACAGACAAAATTATCGAATTCAAACTACATCGAACAGCGTACAGTGCATCCCAAAAAAGTCATTATATGCCTGCTGAAGATTTTAAGTTGTCGACATCATCGATCCATATTTCTTTAAAAACGACATTGACTAAGTAGGTCTTCACCGTTAATGTTGACCCTTAAATATCGATCATCATTAAATTCTTTTTACTTAAATAAATATGGAAATCAACGACACTAGGCTTTAGCAGTTCGGCGCTATATGCTACATAACTCATTTAACATTCTGTACGATTGAATAGAGAGCATGATCGCTGCGTGCAGTGATGTGAACTCGCCTCCAATATTGTATAATTCAATCAAGTAAGACTTTTTATTGCGTGTTGTTTTTAGGAAGACACAGGTCTATGCGAATAAGCCTCCGAAACCCTTAAGGCTATTGGCCAAATTCAGTGTGGCTTATATGCCAGGGTCATATCCAGCGAAGCCTTGACGGAAATGAAATCGAAAGGCTTTTCAGAAGTGAGGAAACACTCAGTGAAAGATCCGACCCCCTTAGATTCCCCACAAAAAATTTTTCTTATTTGTAAGCAGTGCAGACATTATTCCCTTGCCGAATTGCAAAGCAAAGCACAACAAAGTATGTATTCGGTACTGCTTATTATTTAAGCACCAAAAAAAGTACTGAAATTTATTTCTGTAATAATTTTTTCTTTATATTTCTCCCTAACGGGCTGCTGCCTGCTCCAGCAGTGCGTTAGGAGAAGATATAATTAAGATGTTCCTAATAGGAGTGAAAAAAACAGATCTATGCTAGTGGGACATTTCATGAAAAATCAAGCCTTCTAAAAGAACTCTTGGAAACAGGTGAGCACTTAGTAAACGATTCAAGAAGCGCTTTTTGGCGATGAAGTTTTTTGATGGGTCCCTGCCTTTGGTATATTTTTATTGCAGGCATTACTTAAAATTTTGTTTGTGTTTGAGGCAAATTATTTAAAGGGCAAACATTAAACCTCCTCTCAGACAGTCAATACTTTTCGGAGAAACGTTTACAATCGACGTTTGTGAAGTAAATTGTTGGCAATTGTAAAGAAACTTTTTGACACCCGACATCTTAAGATTTCTAAAATCAGTCATTAAGCTAGAGAACGACGTGTTTTCGTTGTTGAGCAATATTTAAAAAATATAAAAAGCAAATCGAAAATTGTGCGTAAAATATGGTCGAAATATGGACCCTACTACGGAATTAAAAATATTTATAATAGACTGGAGCAAGTGCTGATGATGATTACAGCACTAAGTATTAACAAATGGACCCTCAAATTGCCAATAATAAAGTAGTGCAGAAGAATATTAGAGAAAGTTTAGTAACATTATATCCAAGTTAGAAATTTTAACTGACACAAGAGCAGAAAAAATTAGTGTAGTCACAAGAAGTCCTATGTGTTGTATTGTCACATAGTCATAGTTTTCCAAAGAAATATACTTATATGACAGCAAACATATTGCATTGGTTTTTAAATTTTAAAAAAATTTTAAATTATGTTAATACAACACTGGTCACCTTGTGTATTTATCAAATGTGTCATGTCATATTGTAATAATTTAAAAAAAAAAATTTTAATTTAAATTTCACATTATTTTAAAATTATGAAAAATTTCTAACTTATGATACAGCATAATTCTATTAGTGAACCCACTAATGGAATTTTTCAAAACAGAACTGGAGCGTGACGAATTTTTCCCTATGTTTATCATATTTAAAACTCGCTGCAGAAATTAGTCATGGGATAAAATCTATTTTATTTTGAGAGCTTTTTTGTTTCTCATTCTGTCACTTAATGTTGCGATATTTCCAAAAACTTTAATAAACTTTGTAAACAAAACAACAGCGGCTTGGGGTTTTGATTGAATAATTAATAAAATTAAAATAAAATTTACTGCTGGTCGTGTTTTTTTTTCTGATAGAAATTTTGCTTGAAGTTACCGGCGTTTATTTTTTTTTGTCAGTGTAATTCTTCTAATCTCTTTAAATTATCTCTAAATGGTTTAGTTTACCAACTGTTAACACATAAATTAAAAAAAAAAAAAAAAAAACACCTTCTCGTTTAAACAATTCATTTTATCCCTCTTAAAAACAAACAGCCATAAAAAAGTGAATTATAAAAAACTAACAACTTAAATTTATAATAATTTCTAACGACCTTTCGCTAGTTATTGTTACTAGAATTTTTAATGTCTTTTGTGTGTTTTTCGTGTTTATGAATGAACAACTTTAAAACTTAAAAACTAAAAAAAAATAAATTCAAATTAAAGTTTTTATTAACCCACGCACCATGTAGAAACAAAAAAAAAAATAAAAAGAAATTGTGATTACAACAGCATAATCGGGGAGTTGATAGCATTTAATGTTTTATATTTTTTTTGAATGTTGGCATGACTTGCAGTGTTTGCATGGTCATGATTTATTTCGGTGGGTTATTCTTTTTTTATATGTGTGTGTCTGTGTAAGTGTTTTTTTCATCCAGTATTAATACACCTGTAAGCGTCAGTAACCGGATCAACAAAAAAAAATTTTTTTTACAAGACCAACGTCTGTTTCTCTTAAACCATTTAAATGATCGTTAAATTATTCTTGGTAAAATATGAAAGTGTGACATGTGCGCTAGGCCCGTAAGGGGTTTTTGTGGTTAAAGCATTAGTAATTTATAATAAACGAATATACAGTTGTATGTATATATAAGTCTACCATTCACATCATATATTTTTATGGTTTGAAAAAAATTCCATACACCTTTTTAAGGGAACAGTGCTCTATTTAAATGTTGACAAAAGTGTTCAAAATTTGTTCAGGGTTTTTTTTTCAAGTTTTTATAGGTTTCTTTTTAATATCTATTTTTTATTATTTTATTTTTTTTTAAGATTTTAAGAGCATTTATTGTGTCATTGTATTTTTTTTTTAATTTTGCTTCGTCATAAAGCTGCTTAACTACGAGTTGAATATTTGTAATCATATCAAAAACAAACAAAAAAAAAAAAAAAATACATAAAAATTTTAAAGAATATTTTTGCTTTTAGAATTGACTATGTGGTAGTTTTTTTTAAAGAAAATATTAACTAACTGCCTTATTCATAAAAATTATTAAAGGTTTATAAAGAATTATAACACCAATTTTCTATGGAAATTTGATTAAGTCATAAACCTTTGATACAGCTGTTTTAAGTTTTATAAATTATATCGTTGATCTTTAAATATGATAGACTTATGTGACCAACTAATTAGGTACTTGATTCTGTCAATATTACCCAGGTAGTTCTTTGTTTACTAGTTCCCTTGAAATATTCTTTAGTCATTGTGTTGTTTTTAAACAAAAACTGAAGAAATTAAATTTTATATTCTCTATACTTCAATCAAATGAAACTATTTAAGTCATTCCAAGGCTTTGAACAAAATATTTAAAGCTTTTCGGTGAGTTGTTAGATATTTTCTACAACAAAAGTTTTGTTGTCATTTAAATTTTACACTCTAACCTTTAATAAATTTTAATTTCTATTTGTTAATCCTTTTGCCTTAAAACTGTTCTTTCAACATTTAAAACGACCTTTTGTTTTACAGTTATTCTATTGTCTCTTTGTGCTTTCGGCAAGTGACAAACAAAAAAACTTGTGAGAGACCTAGAAAAAGGTCAATAAATATTTTATAAGTTAAATATTATTGATTTATACACTATAAACATTTTCCTACTTTCGTTTGCCATTTTGTGTGTTTCTTATAGCCATTTGGTCAGTGGGTCTTTGGTGTACAGTACTGTGTAATTAAAAAGTAATAAGCAAAAATTTATGTTGGAATTTATATGAAAGCTACCTTTAGATCAAACTGAGCAGAATTTAGTTTTTGGATTTTTTTTTATCAAAATTGGTGTTCATATTTTTTAAAATCTGGTTTTGGGTTTTCAAATATGTATGTGTTTAAAACGTTAAAAATGCAACCGATTAACGTATGTATGGCAAATTTCATCTCTGTTGTAATATTTTCAATTAATTTGTCGGAGTTGCTATGATAAAGTTTTGCAGAATTTAGTAAAGAAATATATTATTGGGCTGTTTTTCAAAATCGGGTTTCAGATTTTTCAAAAACCGTTTTTAGTTTTTTTTTTTAATTTTTGGTTTTTAAGTCCTGTTTGCGTTTATGACATTAGCAATGTAAACGGTTAATTTATGTATGAAAAATTTTATTTCTGTTTAATATTAATAATAATATGTGGAAGTTGGAATTAATATAAAGGCTATGGCCACCTTTAGATAAAACTTCGCAGAATTCAAAAAATCAGTAATAAAATTTTTAAAAACCGGTTTTTAGATTTGTCAAAAACCGTTTCTCTTTTTTTTTAATTTTTGGTTTTTAAGTCCTGTTTGCGTTCATGACATTAGCAATGTAAACGGTTAATTTATGTATGAAAAATTTGATTTCTGATTAAATATTAATATAAATTTGTGGAAGTTGGAATTAATATAAAGGCTATGGCCACCTCTAGATAAAACTTCGCAGAATTCAAAAAATCAGTTTTGAAATTTTAAAAAACCGGTTTTTAGATTTTTTAAAACCGGTTTTTAGTTTTTTAAACCGGTTTTTAGATTTTTTTAAAACCGGTTTTTAGATTTTTCAAAACCGGTTTTAGCTTTTCAAAAACAGGTTTTTCGATTTTTTTAAACCGAAAATTCCTTTTTTTTAAATAGCTTTTTATCCTTATTTTCGTTTATAGCATAAAAAATATAACCGGTTACTTATTTCTGCCAAACTTTGTCGATTACAAATTTTTTAAATTATTTTGTGGGAGTTCAAATTTGACCAGTTTTTGCAGAATTTGATATAAACGTTTAATATTACTGCAATACCAAAATATAACTCGATACAACAACTTAAGAATGTAGCAGTAAGAATGTACTTCTTCATTTTGAAATATACAAACATATTCTATGAGATAGTTGTGATTTTTAATTGGATTGCGAAGAAAATATGTTCCGAATAAATATGAACTAAAATATCTGTAAAATGACCCCCACAGACCATTACTCTTTTCATGAAATTTTTCGAAACCTCCGGCACTCGGATTTAAGCTCAGGAATTGCTTTTCTGTTGTTCGCATAAACCATATATAAGAAAGTTATAGGGCGATTGAGCTAGATTAAAATAGTGATTTATTTTCGTATATTTTTAAAGGATTGATGCCTCATACAGGTCTGTACAAAAGGTGGTTGCTTTTAAAAGTTAAATTTAACTAACGCATGGTCACACAAACAGACGGACATTGCTCAATGCCCTCGCTAACCTTTATAAGCTTTCAGAAAATATGTGCTTTACGGGGTCGCAAATGAATATTGTAAAAATCACAAATGGAATAACAAAGCTATATATATCCTTGGGCTATACAGGTGCAGGGCATTTAAAATACAAATTATACGTGTTGCAAAAAAAAAAACTTATTTGATATGCAAAAAATTAATGTGCACATACTTAAATAGAAAGACAGATGAACACATGACAATAGTGCCGCTCAGAAGTTAATTATCAATTGATTTTTTCGTGTGTGTGGGACCAGTTTTTTGTTTGTTATAAAATTTTTATTATAAACACCTGCAATTATTCTTACATGAGTATGGTGCTGAAGGTTATAAATATGCCAATAAACTGCACGCTACTGTAAGTATTCCAAACTATAGCATACAAAAGTCAATTTCTATAGATTTTTTACCAAAACTTTATTCGTATGTATGCAACAGAAAAAAGGCAATTTTTGTTTCATCAATGTCGATGTAATCAGATTTAGTAAAACTTTATAAATGGAATAAAATATTGGAGGTTTGAATCCAACTGACATTGAAAATAACTTTAAAATATTGGCTCCAGCAAATTAACGCATTAAAAAATAATGTGTTGAAAGTACTAGAAAATAGTTCTTTAGTACCTACAATTTGGCATTTAAACCCATTATTTAAACACGGCGATGTAATTAGAGGCAAGTACTTACCACTCTCGCTTACAAATAGGGACTCGAATAAGTACTTATAACGCTTGCTTATAAATAGGGACTTAAATGAGTACTTACTTTATTAGCAATAAATAAGTACTTGATTTTAATAACCCATTAATATTAGGGGCTTACAGAAGTCGTTTTTTAAGACGAAAATTCGGTTTGATTATTCTGCGATAAGTTATCTTGAAATTTAAAAGTCGGTGAAAATCTATAAATCATCAGTTTGCTTATGACCTATTTTTCTTATGAACTGCTTTGCCAAAACATTAATACTTATACTCTAAGTGTCTTAAGCTGGAGTTACATACCATGCGTTCTATCCGTTGTTTGCATCTGTCAAAAAGTATAATCAGTGTAATTGTATGTGATAAGTTACACGGCAAAACGCAAAGAATGCATAAACGTATCAACGCAGCAAAGTAGGTTTGCTTTCTACTTTTGTATCCGTCGCAGAAAAGGTGAAAAAATGTCAGCTGTTGTTGATAGCCATGGATGACAAATAATATTTTTTCTTCAATGTTATCGATAAATCTGTTTGTATGGTGGATTTATTTGTTCTATTTTTTTGTGTTAAAATTTGTTTTAATAAAAGGAAAAGTATTCGAAATAAAGTTTATAATTACTTTTAAGAAAAAAATAAATAAAAACTAATTTTAAACACAATTTTTTCATTTCCAAAATTTTTATTCTATTTATCGATAAATGTTATGTGCTGAGTGTCATCTCTGTTTGTTTATTATTAAAAGAAAACAAGTGCAATTGACGAGAAGCTTATTGATACTCTTGTTATTTTCGAGCTTTTTGTAGGCCCTTATAGCACAAATTATAATGTAGATAAACTCAATGAATTCCTCAAATTGCCTTAAAATATCAACTTCACTTTCCATTTTGGCATAATTGTTTTTAGTTAATAAAAATATAAACACAACAACTGATCAAAACAAAAAAGTTGATGCATAAAACGCATTGTGTGTAACTTGAATTAAGAAACGTATAAAATGGTGAAAAAGTATCAAACGCAACAACGCATGAACTGATTGTATGTAACTCTAGCTTTAGACTTAATGCGAATTATAAAAAGTTATTTATTTGAATGACTTCTAACAAATTTCGCAATAGGAAATTGTATTGTGTGTGTTGTGTATCTAAGCAAATGTCTAAAAATAAGAACTTACGTATCACATTATAAATCAAGTCATTACTACAACACTTCTTAGACAGACGATATGTAATACTTAGCCGTTAAAAAGTATGTTGTTTAGTAAGAGCAAGGCATTATCCAGTTTTTCCTGGGGGTTTCAACATTACGCCAGATTTTAAGAATTTATACAAAACCTGACTGACAAGCTGCCTATGTTGTAAGGTTTATTGTCATATTAAATAATTAAAAAAAAAGTTCAACAACATCGAAATGTGCTTTTAAAAAAACTCTTATATAGGTTTGTCATTCCGTGTGAAATTTCTACAATTTTCATTTCCGACCCCATAAAGTATATATTTTCTGAAAGCTTATGAATAGGGGAGTCGATTAAGCTCTGTCAGTCTGTCCGTCTGACCGTCTGTCCTTGTGTATGTTGAAATCAACTTTTTGAAGCCCCCCGACACAGGTTGGACCCGGGTAAGGTATTAAAATATCAGAAATATTCGGGAGTAGATCGGTATTGAAAATCAGAAACATCGGTACATAAACAACTGAGATATGAGCAAAAACCCACGACCACCTCGATTTTTTTTTCACAAAAACAACATTACAACAACAACATACATACATACAAACGTGTATACTGGTTAGAGAAAACGTGGCATCGAATCCCAGCTGAGCCAAAAAAAAATTTTTTTTAATTTTTTTAAAATTTTTTTTTTTAATTTTTTATTTTTTTATTTTTTATTTAATATATTATTTATATTTTTATTATTATTTTTTTTTTAAATTTTTTTTTAATTTTGTTTTTATTTTTTTTTTTGTTTTATATATATTATATACATAATAATTTTTTTTTTAATTTTTTTTTAAATTTTTTTTTTATTTAATTTTTTTTTTTTAAATTTTTTTTAAAATTTTTTTTTTAAATTTTTTTTTAAAATTTTTTTTTCTTTTTTTGTTTTTTTAACATACATACGTGAATTTATAATTTTACAATGGGACGTTTTTATATATGTATGTTTTTATATGTATGTACGTATTTCATATGGGATGAATGGTGACACAAACCACTGTTATTGCATGACTACACGTTGTGAAGGGTATATAAGATTCGGCACGGCCGAATATAGCGCTTTTACTTGTTTTTATTTGTTTTTTTAACAAGTAAAAAAGCCTGTTAAAATTAAATATGTGGGTGATATTTTATTTTATCTATTGAATTTTGTTTTCATTTTATCATTTGTCGTACTTTGAGCACAAACGATAATACTATTTATTTTATTTGTTTTATTTATTCTAGGTTGTTGTTTGTGGGTTTATATAACATTTATCATGTTGTTCCCTTCTTGGTCGCTTCATTTGGGTGGCGTTTTTCTTTTTTTTACCAACTACAAGATAAAATTTACATACGCATTCGATGTAGAGATAAGATTGTCTATTTTTATAGTCTTAACCTCTGCTATAAAAAACATTACGCTTAATGGGAATAAAATTTGTTGTAATTTGTTTTAACGTATCGTTGTGGCCAGTTTCCATAGAATTTTACTTTAATATATAAAATGTGTAAAAAAAGTTTAAAACCTGTCACTGGCAGTTTTTATCACACACTTTTTAAACTCACAATTTACACTGTTTTACAAATTATGGCTAATTGAGTAGATTTAAAAATCCCTTTGGTTATATTTCCGTTTTCCATGCCTCTTAAAATAAATCATAAATATTTAGGGATATTTCAGCATGGAAAAATAAATCTTTTCAAAATTAACTTAAATTCAAATTTAAAACACCATATGCATAAATTTACAAGTGTTCCCTTCATTCACATTACTTTAACCTTTTTCTTGGCAAACTTTAATGCCCATATTATTAACCCACATACACCACCTCTGGCCCTGTGTTTTTCTTTTAACAAACGAAGGAAGTAATATACACGCATACACACGCACACATATGTATATGTGTACACATGTATATGCGTTAACTATACATTTGGGTATAAAAATGATGTATTTAAAAAGCTAGTTTCATAAAGAATCATTTTGCTAAATAATACCAACAACTACTTACCAACACTACTACCACTACAGCTAATATTACTAGCAGCTTTGCTGGCTATTGCTGTCATGTTTGTGAGTGTGTGTGTGTGTGTGTGTTGAAACCTACTTATGGGAATTTCATTACTGACTCTGGCAGTATTAGAAACCATTTTCTCTGTACAAGTGTAAGTATTGTATGTATGTGAAAACATATTATAAAAACTGATTTCTTTTCTTCTTCTTATTTTCTAATGTTCTTATTGGTATTGTGTTTAGTGGTAGTTGTTGTTCATATTTGTTAGATTTATCCTTTAGTTTAGGATTTATTTATTTAGTTTTTTTTTTATGATCTCTTTTTATTTCCTTGCTTCGTTCTTCTACTCTATAGCACTAGGGCAGAGTTAAACAAAAAATGACGGAGTTGCAATACAAATTCTTGTAAAAAACAAGACGTATATGCTCTCCTTGTGACAGAATGTTTTTTTTATGATTTTTTTATTTTCGGTTATAGACTTAAAAAAAATGTTTGTATTTAAAGCGAAAGGAATTTGTACACCTAAAAAAATTTACCTTCTTAAAAGAATTTAATAGTTTCTAAAAAAAAAACGTGACCTTGAGTGGCTTACAAATATAGTAAGAGTTTATGTTAAAGCATATTTTAGGTTTATCTAACTTTATTGATTTAATATGACAAAAATTATTGCATGTAATAATTCAGAGTAATATTTTCGTTCGTTCCACAAATTTACCCACATGTAAATTTACCTCTCTATTATACGGCGTTGTAAGGCGCAACATAAATAAATTTATCTTTTTATTGAATCTTTATATGTTGATGAACTATTATTGTCAAATAAGCACTCAAATCTTAAATATAAAAATTAAATTTTTTCGATGTTGGAATTGAATAATAATATGTAAATGATTGTTCGGTTATCAGAACAATAATATATAATTATGCTGTTATAGATTTTCCTGGTTGTTGTATTCTACTAGTCATTTGATACTTAAACTGAGGTCTGTTAAAAAATAAAATTTTGAAATCCGCTATATTTTGTGGTCTCCATCTTAAATATTTTTTTTTGTTTTTTCATAATGTACCGCATAATCTTCCACTTGTAACCCATATCAGGAAAGTTAAACAAATATTAAGTTCGCAATTTTGATCGGACGAAATCTTGAGTTAGAGAATATGTTAAGGTCGTCATTTAAAGACACCAGCTTGTGTTTGCAAAGAATAAATTTTGTATTTATTTTTAAAACAGGCCATATAGTGCCACTATTATGTCTTGAAATAATTTTTTCTATGCATTTTGTTGGAAATGTTGGACTTTGTCATTTAAGAATAGAATACATTATCATTCACTACTACTATGACTGGTTCAGCAGTCCCCTCTCGGGTGAACCCAAATTTTCTTCTCGAAAAAGTGATGGATGGCTGTTCTTTCTCAGTCACAGCAATGTTTTCGAACTCAAACATGAACTCACAGGACTGCCTCTGTTTTTATACCCTTCACCTGTGGGGCACAAGGGTATATATAGCTTTGTCATTCCGTTTGTAGTTTCTACAATTTTCATTTCCGACCCCATAAAGTATATATTTTCTAAGAGCTTATGAACAGAGAAGTCGATTAAGCCTTGACCGACTGTCCGCCTGCCCGTCTGTCCGTGTGTTGGTTGAAATCAACTTTTAGAAGCAACTATGTGTTCCTCAGATCTCTATATGGTATCAATCTCTTGGAAATATCCAGGAATGAATCGCTATTGAAAATCAGCACAATCGCCCCATAACTTTCTGAGATATGAGCAAAAAACCACGACCACCTTGTTTTTTTCACAATTACAACAACAACATACTTATATACTGGTTAAAGTAAACGTGGCATCGAATTCCAGCTGAGCCAAAAAAATCTATTATATTTAATATATTAATTATATTTTATTATTTTTGTATTATCTTTTTTTTAATTTTTTTTAACAAATTTTTTTAAAAAAATTTTTAAAAAATTTTTAAAATTTTTTTTTATTTTTTTTTATTTTTTTTTATTTTTTTGTAATTTTTTTACTGTTATTGCATGACTACATGTTGTGAAGGGTATATAAGATTCGGCACGGACGAATATAGCACTGTTACTTGTTTTCCATTTTTTTACATTAGAAGCTAACATTTTTCAGCTATTTATTGACAAGTTTGTTTTTATTTAAAGATATAATGTACATAGAGAGGTATTCGTAAAAATTTTTATTACAAATCAGCAAAGTTATAGGCAAAAGCTTTTGAAAACAAATATATTATTTTTAACACATTAAGTTTCTTAAGCACCAAACGAATTTTTTAGTTTCTAGACAACCGACAGAATGAATATGGGTATCGTATGGAAGGGCTTGAGGAATATCATACACTACAATAAAAATTAAAATTCACAATCGCCGCCACTACAAAATGGCGTACAATAAATTCATATAATGGGTCAAGTCTAGTAATTAAAATTGTACCCACTTCAACACCCTGCAATATTGGTAACAAACAAAAGGGCTTGACCATTAGAAAAGAGCAAAAATATGAGATTGTTAAAATCCAATAAAATAACAAATATATGGGTAAAATTAAGTACATAGTTTCAAATTTTTTGCCCTTAAACTTCAAAATATGAGTATAAAGTAACTTTACAGTAACCTCTAAAGTAGTATAAAATCAAAGTTGGCGTCTAAAACAAAATGGCGCACAGTTTTTTGTCTTAACCTCTTATATGTATATGGTTATCACATGAAAAGGCTTGACTAGTGGAACTACAGTTAACTATATAGAAATTAAAAGTCAAAGACGTCGTCCCATATAATATAGCAAATTAACCTTTACCGTTAAATCTGAAATATAGGTTACGCTGCGATGTGGTAATTATACCTATGTTTACCTCATTAAGATTATTTTTGCCGATTAGTCATCAGAAACATGGACAGACGGAGATTTATTAACTCATTTCTCTAATCAAAAGATCAAAAGGTTTCAAAATGTACTTTGTACTTAGCACCAGAGATAAAGGATATTACAGTTAATTATATTTTCTGATCTGTCAGTGTGAAACAAAATTATTGAAATATGGGACCCAGTCGTAAAGTAACTCTCTTACATCGTTGTTAGTGTCGTAAAGAATCAACTACTACATCCATTTTCATCTTTCTTCGATAATTTTATGTCTCCCTTCTGCACTTGGTTAATTGTGTGGCTTTACGTAATCGTATCGTGTTACAGTTTCTAGAGGCTTTTACAAATAACGGTGTGGTTTTTAATCTTCCTATACAAAGATATAGGTCCACTTACGGAACACTGAACGAATATGGAAAATCTGGCAATCTGATCGTATTATTACACCGTCAATCTTTCCTGGAAGAAATGCAGGAAGATATATAATTTGGTTAAATCAAACAAAAGATTTGAGATCAGGAGAAACTATTAAAGTCCTTAACAAAATTTACTAGTTTAAAGAATTTTTCTTCAGAACATTAGTACATTATACAATTTTTATCACTAGGAATTCGTTTTAAGTTTCACTTATTCTTATTACATCGTCATTACTTTCAAATATACTATTGATAAAAAAAAATTAATAGAAATTGGCTTTTGTAGCTGAACATACAGTAGCGTGCATTTTATTGGCATTACTACAGCCTACACTATGATGTTAATGTGGGTAGAATTGTATATTTTGATTTTAAAATATAAATGGGAAAAATAAAAAATAAAAATAATCTATTGATCATTTATTTTGATGTTGAATAACTTATTTCCGTCTGTCTGTCTTTCTTTTTGTATTTAATACAGTTCGCAACTCGACAAAAATTTTAATAAAATTTATTGAATATATTGAAGTGAACCAGTTCTTGGAACTATTAATTTTGCCTGCAGTAAGTTTTTAATATTATCTAGCTTCCATACAGAATTGCCCTCAAACAACTGTACCTTTAATTTCATAATTGACTTTTAAATATTGAGAGTTTAATAACTTTTTAAATTGTAAAAGGCTGTTACAAAATATATAGGAAATCAATAAACATAATACTTTTTTGAAATGTTTTAATCAACAATTCTTGGTGGCATAAAAAAAGAACTAAAAAATAATATTTTTTACATATTAAGCTTTTCTGTGCGTGACGTAGTCGTTGTTGTTTTTCTGTCGAAAACAACAGATATACAACAAGGTCTCATTTATTGTACATTATTGTAACTATTACATGGTACCACAAACTACGAAAACGATACTCGCAGCAAAGCTAATATAAAGTGAAAATTATATTTTTTTAATTATTTAGAAATTAATACAACAAAAGATCTGAAAACTGAATACACAGTTTTATTGCACTGGCTTTATGTATCAAGCTTTGTATATCCAGTAGGGTGATCGATTATTCGACTTTTTTAAGAAACCGGTTTCCAAATAGTTTGAAATTTAGAATTTAAAAGAAAAAACCGGTTGCTATTTTGAAAATTAAGAAAAAACCGGTTAACCGGTTCGAATATATAAAATATAATATTTAAAGAAAAAATTAAAAAAATATTGTTCAAAAAGATTATAATAAAAATGATATCTAAATATGAAATTTCTACAGTTTATTTATGTTTGGCTGCACAATAACGCAATAACTGACATGAATGAAGTTGACTAATTTGGTTTTAAATTTAAGGACAAAAGGTACTATTTACTAGTTAAATAAATATATACAATAAATTAATAGGTACATTTTTTCTGTACATTTTTTAAATGTTAAATAGATCTTTTAAACTAACATGCACAAACGTATTTTGTTTGAAATCATTTCTGTAATTTGAAATACATTTTAAAGGCTAGGGAGAAAATCTTTAAAATTTAATTTTAAAAATTCTTATACCCCTGATAGACACAGACATACAAATATAGGCATAAACTAGTTTGTTCGATGGTTTAATTGAAGTTTAAGTTGACAGACACTCAATGCCATTAATTAAAATTAGGATCTGGAAAAAGAGATTATTGGTTTTTCTTTCTTGTAACTATATTTTTCACCTAAAAGTGATTGATCAGCTTAGTTTATGCTTTAATTACCTTTAACTTTTACCTTTAGGTTTATATCCTCTAAAAATAATATTTAAGCTTAATTATTGTTCTTATTTTGCATTTGTTTTTTAAACAACGAATAGATTGCTAACAATATTATAGAAGAATATTTAATAGTTTTTATTTTCTGATTTTTGGAAACATTAAGCGTTGTGAATATACAATAGTACGACTAGTTACAAAGATTTATGTAAATAAACTCTAAAAAATAAAAAAACGGCTTTTTCGGATAAAAGAACCGGTGTATTCGATATTCGAAAAATCAACATTTAGAAAAAACCGCCAGATGATAGAGGAAAAAAAACCGGGTTTTCCACCGGTTGTAAAACCGAATCGATCACCCTAATATCCAGTCAAAATTTAGATTTTTGTTGTACGGTGTTTCGATCATGTTAAGATCAATAGCCAACTGTAACCTTAAATAAAGAAACAAAACTCAAATGCAATGAGATTTTCAGTATAAACTGACATTTAAAAGACGTCGCAGACTATAATGATGAAACAGAATTTCGACGTAACAAGGACTTTCATACAAATGAGAATCTAAACTACGTTAAAGTCGTCAAACACCATCTATTATATTTTGAGAGCATTGCTTTCATTGTTTAAGTTCAATGAAACAAAATTATATAGTAAAATGAAATAAGACTATTAATGTTTTTGTTGTTGATTTAAATAATGAGATTCTACAGTGCGTTTTTGTTAAAAGTTGCAGACGCAATGCAATGCAAGTCTCTCTACTAAGCAGGTCAAATGGTTTTAATTAGACCACATTTTTTATAACAGCTCTTAAAGTTTGTCTTACAAAATTATAGTTCTTTATACATTGGTACTTTTATTTACAGTTTAAATATTTTCTTTTCTTTTTGTTTTATTGGTTGTTGGGTTTAAAAGCTGGTCTATATGCATTTCACTGGTTGCTTATGCCAGATCATCAGTAGACCTTTTAAACCACAAAATTTATGAAAAAGTTCAAAATTGTTACAAGCTTTATTTAAAATTTTCATAAACAGTATGAGAATTTTAAATAAAACTAGAAACAAAAATAAAAACTTCCTCATAAACCCAACCAACAATTTTATTCATTTTTATTTTTTATTATTTCTTATTTTCTTTTCTTAAATAAACTTTATTATTTAAACTATATTTAAACTTTATTAACTTGTTACAACTAGTGTAAATGTCCTAAGTATGGCATTGTATTGTGTTGTATATTATAATTTTAAAAAAATTTAAAATAAATAAAAAGTATGGTATTGTAACAATACGACACTTAAGACATTTTGTGAATCCACCAAATATATTTATTTTTTTTAAGTGTATTTGTAATAGTTTCAACACAGCCACACATGTTACATAGAAAGTGAGATTAAGAAGAAGAAGAAAAAAATTACATTTACACATACAAAAAGTCCAACATACAATCAGTCATTTATCTTCTTTTGGTTGGCAAGGATTTAATGTTTACTTGACTCAAACAGCAACAGCAACAGCAACAATGACAACATCTATGATACATTTTTATATGGGTTATATGTGTGTGTGTAAAAAAAGCTTACTTACACATACATATATATGCACGGATATTCTTGTGTAAACTGTGTGTTTATTTACACATACATACATACATTGCTTGTTTAAGTAAAGTGGTTTGTCCTTTTTTTTTTTTGTAGTTTTTGTTGTTGTTTTACCACTTTGCCTACCTTATTGCTTTAACACTATCATTACAATACCTTTTTACCTGTTTCTTAGCAAATCCAAATCTTCCCGTTCCATTTTATTCCGAATTCCCTTCAACAACCAACACATTATTTAACGACTTCAATATACTCGCATGTATACGTCTGTTATTTAAAACCTTAAAGAATTCATAACATGGTTTGATGTTGTTACTGCCACATAAAAATGCCATTTATAGATGTATTATATACCAGTCGTTGCAGCAGCAATCCTCTCCAGCCACGCGACTTATGTTTTAGGTATTATTTATTATATTGCTGGCATGTGATTTAAGTCTAAAGTGTAAATGAAAAGAAAAAAAAAATTATTGCCAAAAAATGAAATAACAATCAATAAACATCGTTAGTCGACAAACGGACAGCAGTCGATATATATATGTGTGTATGTATGTAGCCTGCCAAAGATTTTTTTATTTGAACAAAATCCAATTCGTAAAAATGTGATTAATGATGCAATAATTGTTTGAAACCGAACCATGAAAGAAATTCTCTACAACCTGTGCTACCTCTGACTCGAATAAGTACTTATACATACTTATTGCTTTAATGGTGTATAGAAGGGTATAAAATCCGGGTTTTATTCCTGTCCGTCTTTATTCCTACATTTAAATATTTGCATTTAATTACTTTTACACTTTGACCTTTTGCTTGGCAAAAAAGGGGGCGGAAAAAGGATAATTTAAATGATAAGCAAAGATTTTAAAAATATATTTTTTTTGTGCAAATCATTTCAGCCAACGTAAATAATAAAGAGTAATACGAAAACCATTAGTATTATTCAATATGGGGGTTGGATTTTAATTTTAATTGGCTGAGTAAAGGAAGTATTCAGAAATTTAGATTAATTTTCTTATAAAAAGAAATTATTTCTCAAAAAAAAAATTCTGTTTTATAGAAAGAATGGAGAATTCTTTTGCAAACCACAGCAAGTCCTTAAGGTCGTTTATTAAAATATGGCATTCTTACTTCATGCCTTTATGAGGTATAACGCTGTTCACACAACAGCAAAATATCGGCATAGTGACAGTCAACAAGTTTTTCCCGTTTTCTTTTGTGAAGAAAACGTACATATAAAGTGTATTTTCTTGCCATAATCTTCTTTTAATTATTATCTGTGATCTGCATTCCAAGTGATATCAAATCACTCGGAATTCTCATTGTAGTGCTAAGACGTCCTTGGACGCATAAATGTTATGACAAAAACAAATCATCGACAAGATTGGTCCACATGAGAGAAATTCAACGAACAAAATTATGGCTAAAGAAGACACTATAAATACAATTTTCTTTCTTTTCTTACAGGAAATTTCTCTTCTAACACTAAAGTATAACTTTTTTAAGATAAATTCGGGTGGTGTTTTTTAATACAAATATCTTTAAGCTGGCAACACTGTTTTCTGTGACATTTAATTTAAAAGCTCGGTGTTGTTTTGACCTTAGTTTTGGTTGGTTAATACGATTTGTAGAATGAAGAATATACTCGGGAGATTCTTTATTTATTGGGTTTTTCAAAAGGGACTTTTGAACTTTGATGGTTAATAGCGGTCATATTATCCATGCAACATTTATCTAACTGACTACGATTTATTCAGTTGGTTTTGCCAAATAATCTTAAATCAATATAGCTTTTAGGAACATGTGCAAATGATGAATTTTTTTTATCAAAATCTTCTGTTCAGGCGACGTTACACCCCCTTCGAACATTTTACGGTGGCCATAAACATCTAAATTTGAGTCCACGAACAAAAGGCAACATTTGCGAAAACATTGATGCCCTCTGTAAGAGTGTGTAGGACAATCCGAGGCAGTCGATTTCACGTTTCTCGAAAGAACTCACCCTTTCGCACACCACATTCGTAAAATTTGAACTGAACAAAGAGCTGAATATAAACGACCATGGACTTGTATTTGTTAAAAACTGAAGAAAAAAATAGCCTTCGGCGATGAGTCTTATTGCTGGGTAAAAGGGTACGAAAATTTTTTTTCAAATTTGAGACACGAGATCTAAGACCGGCCTATTTATTTGTGTGAATTTTAGGCTGACTGAGGTATTGATTTATATTTCTCTTTAGAACGACATTGGCCAGGTCATCACCATGCTTGATGATTACCAATTCTTTTGACTTAAACTACATGGAATAGTGAACAGCAATATATGTGCTCGCCACCCAGCAGAGTCGTGTGAAATCGTTGTTCTTAAGTTCTTTGAAAATAGACCCTGAGAGCTTATGAGCGTCAGTAGCTAAGGGGCCAAAGCCATAATAATCTCTTTTTGAGGGCTTAAATTGGATACGATATTTACTAAGAACTAGGTTTTGCAACGAAAATGCGCCACATACCATACAGCGCATTATAAAATCGACTTAATCAGGGGTATATTTTGCGACATTGATATTTTTCGAATGTTCAAAACTATTGGCCAATAGGATCGTGTGATTGAATATTTATCTTTTATTTCTTCTGGAATTGTGTAAAGTTACTGGCACATTTGAACAAACCATATACTTTGGACCACCGGAAATGCAAAAGCGTGCCGACCATATCGAAAGTACCGAGTACCAAAGTCCGACATCCAAATTTACTTTTGGCCAGCTATAATGCCCACATTCCTGAAATCGTGCCAAAACATTAATTAATTTTTCAAATAAGTTAAAGTTCCCAAAACATTTTTCGGCGTGCTATTTCAATTTATTTATTTTTTTCACTTCTAAACAAAACACCCTTTATTATCCCTCAAATTTACTACAATTTCCCTAAATGGTTTATATTTTCTTTGAGTGCAATGTCTTATGATTCAAAATAAATTTTCTCTAATCAAATAGTCAAATTGTTTGTTTATTTCTATGATTCTTTATGTTTCTCTTAATAATATTTCCTAGACACAATTTTTGTAGATTTCGAAATTTTATTACAATTTATTGGCAAAATAAAATTTGCAAAGAAAAACAGAAAAACACATTTAGGTTGTGGTCTTTATCGTTTGTGTTGACTTAAACACACACAACACAAATACAAAAATTATTATTGTTTAATGGCAAGACCTGAAATCTTCCGGAATATATAAAGAAGAAAAAAGACCATGACTGGTGATTGACATTTGATTTGCCAAAGCATCAATATTATGCAAAAGGAATTTTCAATAAAATGCTAAAAATGTGATGAAAAAACAAAGTTCTTTACATGAACATATTTTTTTTGCATTTGAATGCCAATACGATTATTATCTGTAAAATTGACTGAATAATTGATACAAAATTAAGAAGAATCAATAAAATAGATAATTTTAAAACTAAACAATTTTAAATTGGGTTCTATTTTTAAATTTTTTTACAAAGTTTAGGTTTTTCTGCGATAATATTTTGCAGCCATTAAATTATTAAAATGTATATTTAAGTTTATAATTGTATGCCATTAACTATTTTTATTAAGGCTTATTTATTTAACCAATTAAAATAAAGTTCTGTTGTGTTGTGTGTCATGTCTCAAGTTTATATTTTGCCAACCCACTGCTATTGTGCTGTTAAAAAACAAAACATTTCCACTCATGTTTTGTGTACATTTTTCTCGGTTGATTTTTAATGTTTTTGTTGTCTTTCATTTTTAATGATAAAACCAGCGTATATTTACTTTTGTTTCCCTTTCGTAGCTTTTCTACAACCAAAAATGGAAAAGAAGCAAAACTTTCAATTTGATATAAATAAATTGGTAATACAGAGAGACTTATTAAAAGTGTACCAGAATAACAAAATTGTTCAGAAGAAATATTTATTATGAATTCTGCAAAAAATAGGAAATTTAAAAGGATTGTCTTTAAATATTCAAAAAAGTAAAAATCTAAAGAATTTGTCAAAATTATTTTAAAAGGTCTTCTCTTATACAAAACTTATCAATAATTTCTAAACAAATGTGTCTGTTGCAGTTATTTTCACTAAAATTTTGCTATTAAAAATCGGCAAAATTGTCGCATAAACTGTAGGGATATAACCCCACAAAAAAGCATTTATCACCAGGTAATTGACAGACTTATTTGCTACAGGTATATAACAGCTTACCATCTTACAAGCAAAAAAGATGTGCGTCGTGTTTCTTCGCAGTATTTTTGTAAGGTGAGGGCCAATGTTTAGCTCTAAAAGTCATTGAGAACACGAGATCCATTTTAGTATCTACCCACTCTTATATCGTACAACTAAGGCTTACAAAAAATGCCCTATGTTCGCCAAATTCTTTTCGTAATTGAGTTGCAAAAATGCTGTATATGGTGTGTAAGCCGAACTGTATTTCTATGACGTTCTAAAGAACATACGTATATGTTATTTTTAAATATAATAATTTTTAAACTAATATTCAAATTTTAATCAGGCTCGAGTTCATATTAACATTCTTATTGTTACAAAAA
The DNA here is from genome assembly GCA_941918925.1 of Phyto melanocephala. Classification (NCBI taxonomy): domain Eukaryota; kingdom Metazoa; phylum Arthropoda; class Insecta; order Diptera; family Rhinophoridae; genus Phyto; species Phyto melanocephala. The sequence goes on along the minus strand of OW799233.1, from coordinate 46,280,793 downwards.
TGAAAGATAATAACAAAGAAAAGTAAAAGGGTTGCTGTTGGGCAAAAATTTCAATCTAACTCATTGTGGTAAAAATATATGAAAAAGGAAAACTAAAGTAGTGACCGAATTCAATTAACTTAAGTCCCGTGAGTTAAATAGATGATATTTACAACCAACATGCACCCACCGATCAAAGAGTGCTGATGATAAAATCGTAGCTGGTTTCGAAAATGCATTCCACTTGGCTAGTTGTCGGTAAAGATATAATTTTTCAGATTATTCTTTCATTTATCACAAATAAAAAATTCTTTGTAACAATAAGAATGTTAATATGAACTCGAGCCTGATTAAAATTTGAATAATAATTTAAAACAGAAAAGTTCGATAAAATAAAAATTAAAAATTTATATAATAATTTTTTTTAAACAATTTCTAATTTCCAAAAAAGCCTACGCATCTATATAATGCAACAGTAAATTATATATGATTGATAAAATGCTATTTAAAAGTTTAGAGCAGCTTATATATTTTTAGGATAATATATTAAACTGAAACATTGCATTATTTAGTATTTCACTAATTGTTATATACTTTAATTATCAAGCTAAATTTGATATATACACAACAAACTCTGTTGTACTACTACTCTCTACTAGATACGCTAGCAAAGATTTATAGTAGCATTGTGTAGTAGTTCTGATTTGCACGTAGTGGTTCTGGTCAAAAAATTTCTACACTAGTATGTTCTAAAACCACGACTGTTACCTGAAAATAATTTGGTTTGCATTGTGGTGCTCTATATTGCATAAATAATAGTTATGATCCGTAAATAACACTTGTATGTTCATGAACCATTAGGGCCGACATTTACATTTCTAGAACCACTAGCGCACATAACATTTAAATAAATTGGTGTTATTAACATTACCACTAAGCAAAATATAGCGTTAAACATTACTTAATATTTTAGCTGTATATTGCCTAACATACTGCTGTTATCTAGACAAGCCTAGAAAATGTTAAATATTTTATACAATGAAAATCAGACTAAATCTGTAACAATATAATTTGGGGCTTTGGTAAGGATTTTAGGCCGCACAGTTTGTCTTTTGAGTCGTTTCAAGTAGCTGGTGTGCATAAGCGAATGACTTCAGGCATATACAGAGTAAATATTATAAAGATTTGCACGCAAAGAAAAAATATGGTTGTGATAACCATAATCGAAGAGCAACATACTACGATTAATTTGTATGATTATCGTTAAAACATATTATGGTTACCAGTTAACATTTTTATGTTTAATTAAGGTATCATTCAATAATCATATATATGACTACAATTAAAATCGACAACCTTTGCTTTTTATGGCAAATTATTGTTTTTTGCCGTAACATACACATATTGATTATACTTACCAATTGAATTTGCAATTTTTGTACCAATAATTTTTTACACTTTATCGTTTATTTTTAAATTTTCTTTAATTTTTCAAAATTTTTGTAAATTTTTTGACATCTCAAACTTTTAAAATAATAAAAATTTTTTAAGCAAGAAGAAGAACAGCTGAAATCAAATTATTATTAAAAAAAATCATAGCTTCATTAATTTGTAATCACGCTGTTGTTTCACTTATTATTTTTAATTTATAATGCTTTTGTATAAAATGTTATTTTTGTCGCATTAATTTTTTTAAATCATACTATTTTTAAATGATAACCATTTTGCAATTTTTACGAAAAGTAAAGATTAAATGATACAATTCAAACAAATGCTTGATTATCGTGACAAAATAAATGATAAAATGAAAAGAAAACTATTACTTGTTTTCGACAACTAAATATTGTTATAGAAACTATAATATGATCGTCGTGACCATGTCGTAACCATATTTTTTCTTTGCGTGTGAGTGGCCAATTGACTTGATCATTTTTAGAAATAACACAAAATAATGCAGGAGTATGTTAACATATATTTTTATTCATCAAATATTGACACACTTTTTGAAATTCGCATAAGCGGATTCTTAGAATCTGTATTCTATGCAACGAATTCGCATTAAGCGAGTTTCTTCATATTTCCCAACGTTCGCTCCGCGATTAGTCAACGATTAATATCTGTTCCATTACTAATATTAACAGTAAATATTCTATCCAATTAGAACTCAAGTAATGGGTACTCGTACCTCTACGGTGATTAATTGCTACTTTTTTTCAAAAATTTGGGTCCTATTACTTTAGCTACCCATTAAGTGCTCCAACAGTAATTTTTTCCTCAATTCAAACAAGGGCATTTTTCCGATGATATTCTTGCTAATTCTTGTTTTTAAATTGAAGTTCAATTTTCCGAACTAAAACATGATTTGTGAAATAAATTTGCCCAAATTGCAATCATTGTTCAGGCATTAGTGTATGTAATCATGATTAAATAGAAAACCAAACCAGTAATTGCCAAATTCAACAATCTCTATCGAAAACCTTTAAAAATTATTCCTAACCATTATTTGTAGCAAATGTTCTTTAGGTACAAGAAGTTTACACTCTTTGTCATTCCGTACAAGAATGAATTGTTGTTAAAAAATCGTGTTATTATTATTATTATTGCCCGGTTTTATCCTCAGTTCCTCAGTAACTAGCATTGCAATAAAAACAACAACAACAAAAGCAAAAGTAAAAAAATTAAAACAAAAATGGAGTATAACAAGTTTTGTAGTACTTGGTTGATTGGTTGACTGGGTTGGCTGCATTGGGTTTTTGACTTTGCAAATGACTCCACTCCAGTATGGTCTGTTGACTTTTATGATGATGCTGATGATGACGATTATGATATACACGACTATGTAAAGAGCCACGACAAACAACTAAACAAATATATACAATCTGCTACATAAGTGGTTCAGAACTTTTATTATTTTGTAGGTTTTTGCAGCTTTTGTTGCAACTTTGTGTATGTGTGTGTGAAGCCTGTGTTAAAATGTGTCTGACCACTACTATAAGACTTGTATTGTTTTTTTTTTCTTTCTCTTTCAAATCATGTTGTTGCCTTGTGTTGATAGTAATTGTCATTTTGTTTGTTACTTTGTTGTTATTCTTGCTGGCCGGGAGCAGTGTATGAGACAAAAAAAAAAAAAAAAAATCGTTAAGAATGTTGTTTTTTGGGTTGGTTGTCAAGGGTGTTTATGCTCGCAAAAAAAAAAACAAATTAAATTAAAAGGATATCTGCTTGTTTGCAAACTAAAAAATAACGAACCTTTAACCAAACTATTCGTTTTTTTAACTCAGACTGGGTTGCACTAATGGTTGTTTTATAGTTAAAAAGCTTTAGTTGTTTTTGTTTTTTTACAACAAATTCTGCAAAATAATAGAGAAATTCGTCAAATTTTATTAGAAAAAAGTAGATTAACCAGCAATAAAAATTCTGTAATTTTACATAGTGATTGTTGTTTTTATTGCGGGTGTTTTGACAGTGTCTTAACATACCGATGATTTGTTGTTTGATGCAACATATTTTTGCGATGTTTGATTGCTGCTTTTTTGGGTTCTTGTTTAGTACATTGTAGCAAAATATTAGAAAAAAAAATTGTAATACTAAAATGTTTCTCAAATGAAGAATATAAATTATAAAAAGTTTAGGAAAAAATTTTAATCAAAATTTTGTACAAGTATAAAATTTATAGAAGATGTATTTATATTGTTTTAAGAAATATCTTAACTCAGCCAACTTATTTTTTTTTTTAATTAAAAAGGATTTTTATATAAACATGGAACATTACAGAGAAAGTAACAAATTAATTATAAATCTTCTAGATAGCGAAATTTACAGAAAATTTTTCGCGTAGCAGCATTTTTTTCGAGTATTTTTGCAGCAAAGAGGAAAAAATTTAGCAATAAATCTTTTTATGTTTAAAAATTTTGTTATAAAAACAAGTGCTTTATGTCTATTTGTGGTAGAAAAGATTAATTGCTTAAGTCGATATAAGCTTAAATTGAGATAATCACACCATTGCATTTCCATAATTTACAACCATCTTTAGGAGAGTTGTCAACTATTTTGGGAAACTTTACAGGAACTTATAGCGTAAGAACTTATTGTCTATATTTTTCAACGAATAGAATTGTTTGTAATAGAACTTGTAAATAATTTTAATTTATGGCTTAACTGAAACTATAAAAAACAATATGCTTCTCAATTTATGCAGCGTGGAACTCATTTAATAGTCTACTTTAAATAAAATCAACTGATAAAAATCAACTCAAAAGTGCTTTCCTGAAAACCTATAAAGACAGACATAAGCAGTTTTTTCTTATTGCCACGGATATATTTATCAAAAAAAATTTGCGATATCACACCTTTGAACTATTTTCTCTGGAGATATGTTAAGTCTGAGGTCTTTAGAAGTATTCCAGCAACGATTAAAGCTTTAGAAGCCAATATAACTCGGGTGAATCGCAACATACCAGTGGCTATGCTGGAATGAGTTATCCAAAAATAATATAAATAATACAAATTTTGAGTTCACTTTCAGATTTGCGTGTCTCATTTTACATTATAAAACAAAGCTCACCATAAATCACTCGATATATGTTTCTGTTGAAACTAGTGTTAGACACAATTTTACTCTAAAAAAAAATTACAAACTTTAACTTTTTATAAAAAGTGTTATACATAAACTTATAAAAATCGGTTTTACACATTAAAAAGATAAAAGTGTCATACAACGTTACTTGGTAATACCAATCCCAATACCAAGTTGGTATACAACAATTTTCTATACAAAAAAGTGTTATACGCGATATATAAATAACTACATATATAAAGTGCTATAAATGTAATATGTATACGCATTGGCGTAGCTACATACTTTTTCTGGTTTCTGGTTTTTTATTTTTAATCTTAAACTGAAAATATGTATAATAGTCAATTAATTCAAATTTTGGTGGTGGCTAAAAACAATTCTGGGATGGGGCATTGCAAGTTCAAAAGTTTTATATGCCAAAATTAGTTCTACAGATTTTTTTTACCAGAAAAAAAGTGTTATACACAATTTATATCTACAGCAAATAAACTGCTTATTTTAAAAGTTTAATACACAACATTTATCAACAGGAAATTTTGTTGCACCGTTTTTTTTTAAACCAAAAAGTGCACAAATTTTCGTTTTTAAATGTTTTTAAAAAAGTTGTATATGGTCGGCTTAATGTGCCAACCTGCTAACTCCCTATCAGAAAATTTTACAGGAGGGACAAAAAACTTCTTATATTTCATATATGTAGCTTGAGAGATAAACGAAAAATATAGTTGGTTTATTTTATGTTATTCTTTATGTATGACTGCAATCTATAAAAATAAAAAAAAACAACAAAAATAAACAAAATGGAGTTAGTAATAATCATTGAACTAATAATGTTGTGGAGTTAGTAGTTTTTCTTACGAAAATTTTTCTGTGAGAGAATTTAGCAGTTTTTCCTTTCAAACCTTTAAGACTTAAACTGAAGAAAAACTACAAACTGGTCGATGAGGCGTATCTTTCTCTTCTTCACGGCATCAAAATCTCAATTTACTTAAAAAGTGGATTAAGCAGGTTTGCATATTAAGCCGACGATATAGATTTTTTTAATATTAGAAAGAGCATTACAAATATACTTTTTCTGAATAAATGTGTAAACATATTTCTCTATAAAAAACAAAAATGTTGTACACTATTCTTTCGATGATATAAAGTGTTATACAAGATATTTATTCTATTTTTGCATAGTGTAGTATATAACACTACAACATTTTTATATATTTGTATAATATAGTTTTGTACAAAATTTTGAGTACGCAGTTTTTCTTAAGCAAATAGTGTTATATACAATTATTTCTGCAAAAAAAAATTGTTATACATATGTCACCTTTTTATAAATTGCTTTCAAATTGTTATACCCATTTTTTAATTGGAAAAATTGTTGTACATAAACTTTGTCTAAAAAAAATTAGAAAAAGAAATTCTTCTAAAGAACAGAAATTTGTACACCTTTAATTTATTAATTTCTTCGATCTTTCCTTATCAACATGCTGTCTTAATTCTTCAAGCTAAAGATCAGTTTTTATACCCTTCACACAGTGAAAAAGGGTATATATAGGTTTGTCATTCCGTGTGAAATTTCTACAATTTTCATTTCCGACCCCATAAAGTATATATTTTCTGAAAGCTTATAAATAGGGGAATGATTAAGCTCTGTCAGTCTGTCCGTGTGTATGTTGAAATCAACTTTTTGAATCCCCCCGATATCGCTTTGACCCAAGTGAGGAAATAAAATATCAGAAATATTCGGGAGTAGAAAGGTATTGAAAATCAGAAACATCGGTACATAAACAACTGAGATATGAGCAAAAACCCACGACCACCTCGATTTTTTATTCACAAAAACAACATTACAACAACAACATACATACATACAAACGTGTGTGTATACTGGGTAGAGAAAACGTGGCATCGAATCCCAGCTGAGCCAAAAAAAATTTTTTTTATATATTTTTTTTTAATATTTTTTTATTTTTTTTTTTATTTTTTATTTAATATTTTTATTATTATTTTTTTTATCATTTTTTTTGTTTTATATTTATTATATATATTTTACATTTTTTTTTTAATTTTTTTTTTTAATTTTTTTTTAAATTTTTTTTTTTTAATTTTTTTTTTTAAATTTTTTTTTATTTTTTCTCTTAACATACATACGTAAAGTTATAATTTTAAAATAGGTTGTTTTTATATATGTATGTTTTTTATATGATTGTACTTATTTCATATGGGATGAATGGTGATACAAACTACTGTTATTGCATGACTACACGTTGTGAAGGGTATATAAGATTCGGCACGGCCGAATATAGCGCTCTTACTTCTTTTACATACACAATTATTTAATTGTAATCCAATGTTTTGCTACCACATAGGGTAGCTTTTTCAGCGACAAGTTTTTTGTAAACTAAACAATTCTTTGGATGGTATAAAATGTTATACAAGATATTTGCTATAGCAAAAAGTTTATAAACAAATTATATCTATGTATATAGAAAAGTGTTATAAAATTTTTATACTATAAAAAAGTTTTATAAACAATTGTTTTTCTGTAGAAAAAATGTTATACACAATTAATATACATACAAAAGTAGAAGAACATTTTAAATTTTTTATAAAGAAATGTATTGTAGGATTTTTTTTTTAAGCTTTATTCAGAATCTTTGCTTAAATCAAAAACCATAATCATATTTCTTTATATAAAAAAGGTATTACCTATAAACTTTTATTTCTATAGATTATTGTGTTTTACACGTTAATCTGTGCGTATATGAAAGTGTTATTTATGATTTCTTTCTATAGAAAAAGTATTATAACAATTATTAAATTTTAATACAAAAAAGTGTTATACGAATTTTTTTAATAGGGAAAAAGGTGTTGTACAGATTTTTTTTTTCTCTAAATAATACAAACAATAACTGTGGTAAAATATTTTGTATATACTAAATTTTTTTTTATATTATTGTTGTACACAAATTTTATCTATAAATGTTATACAGAATTTTCTTAACAAAAAAGAGTATTGAACCAAAAGTTACTCTTTATAAAATATACGTATATATATTTTTTCTTTAAAACTGATTTTATATATGCTTTTATACCAGAAAATAAGTGTTATACAAATATTGCAACAATAGAGAATTATTCTTAAAAAAAAAAAAAAAAAAATTGTATGTCTTTAGAAAAAATTTCGTGCATCTATATATATAAAAGTGAAACTCTGTGTGTGTATGTGTGTGTGTTAGCTTTAGACTCCGAAACTGTAAAACCGATCGGACTCAAACTTTGGCAAGTTGTTGTACACATACCAAGGAGTGTTTATGGGTGGAAAAAAGTGGGCGGGGCCACACCCATAAAAATTAGTTATCAGTTTTAGCTACTTGCACTTGACGGATTTTTCTGAAACTTTGCACACATATCGAGCTGTCATGACTAAATAATTTTGTGATAAGAAAAGTGGGCGGGGCCACGGCCCTAAACAAAATTTAATTTTGAGGTACTTGCACTAGACCAATTTTTCTGAAACTTTGCACACATACTAAGCTGTCATAACCATATAATTTTGTGATTAGAAAAGTGGGCAGGGCCACGCCCATAAAAAAAGGTTATAATTTTGAGGTACTTGCACCAGACCGATTTTTCTGAAACTTTGTACACATATTGAGCTGTTATGACTTTACAATTTCGTGATTAGAAAAGTGGGCAAGGACACGCCCATAAAAAAATATAATATTTAGGCTTTTGCACTTGATATTCAATTAAAGTTCAGAATGCATTTCGATTCATTAAGGGGCGTAGCAACGCGCGCCGGGATTGGCTAGTCTTTTATAAAAAGACTGTCAAACGAAAGCTGAATTAGTGAAATTATTTATGAAATTGACTGTTATATTTTTGTATAGGAATATTGTTCTACACATTATATTTTGAAGCTGAATTAGTGGTTATTTCTATTCATTATGTTTATTTATTTATTTTTTTTTTTTTGTTATCAAATGTTGTTAAATTTTCTTTAAAAAATTGAATTTCTCTTTTTATCCCATTAAAAGTTTACACTTATTTTAATTTTCAACTTGTTTACTGAGTAGTTTGTTTTCCTTCTTATTGTTGTTATTTTTTGTTTTTTTTTTGTTTATAATATTTACACGATTCTTTCGCATTAGTTTTCTAGAAATTTTTGTTGATTTTTACTTCTCAATCCTTTCTCTCTTTATGTACTCTAGCGCTAGTGAAGATAAAATTCTTGAAATTTAGAAAAAACATGAAAACTTTTCCTTAGTTTCTTTTTACCAAAGTTTAGTCCTTCTTGCAAAATTTTCTACAGACAAGTTGATGCATTTCAGTTGGTGGTTTAATTTTGTGTTTTCGATTTTATTTTACCTTTTCATGTTCTTAACTATGTTCTATAGTTTTCGCTTGGAATAAGAGAAAAGGTGTTGTTAATCGTCTTAAATGTTTTTCTTTTATATTTTGTTTTGTTTGTGTATTTTACTTTCAAGACTTTGAGAGAAGTTTTTCTTTAAATATTTTTTTGGTAATCTATTGTGCTTCAATTAAACAGAAATTTGTTACGAAGTTCGACCTACACCAGGAGTGGTGAATATCTGCACTCTACTTGATAGCCTGATTTGTTAAGAATTATTTGACTAAAAGTCAAAGTTTTCACGAAGTTTTTTAGTTTTTCTTAGTTGTTTTTGTTGTTCTTTTTTTTAGCTCTTATTTCTGTTAAAGATTTTGGTATTTTGTGTTACATTTACTGGCTGTGCTTTTTGTAGCTCTTTTTTATGTTGTTCAATAAAAAAAGTCAGTAGACTGTAAAAGGTTTTCTCTTCTTCTACTTTGACGTTTCAATTTGGCCAAACGGTAACTGCAATAACAAAAGAGCATTAAAAGTTTAGTGATTATTTGCCAAAGAGCTGTTAGTTTGGATTTTCTATTTACAAGTGTTGTTTGTTAGGGTCTTGTTATTGTTTTCCGCGTAGGAATTTTTATGTTTGTGCTAAAATGTTTTATTTGTCATATAATTTTTATTAACTGTAAAGGTTCCTTTTATAGACTTTTTGCACTGTGTCCTTATAGGGATTTTATTGTGGATCAGCTGTTTGTTAAAGGTTGATTTTTTAATCTTTAATGCGAAAGAAAATACTTAAATTTTCATTTTTATACGAGTAAATAATTTTACTTAAAAAATGTATACGAAATGTTGTTGCAAAATCTGGTAATAATTTTATTTTATTAAATTTTAATTTATTATTTATTTCCGAAAGTCAATAGTTTTATTTAAAAAAAAAAAAATCTACTTACTGTAAACTATTTTTTTTTTTTTATAAAAGGTGGGCTAAAAAGTTATCCGATGTTGTTTGGCTCTCATTTTTGTTTAAATAAAAAAATTCGATTCTGTTTTTTAATTATGTTTATTCTAACCTTAAGAATTGCATTGGTCAAGTCGAGAAAATGATATCCGCCAAATGGGCGCCGTCACATTTGATTGCTTTACGAGCTCGTTTTATTACATTTTTCATCACGACAAGAATTTCGGGCGACAGATTCTTACACTCGTGTCGAATGTTGTGTTTGAGGGCTTTCAGGCTCTCGGGCTTGTTCACGTAAATGCGGTATTTCAAAAAACCCCACAGAAAAGGCTGGAACGCTTAAATCGGGCGATCTTGCGGGCCTATATAAATCGTCAAAACGAGAGATGAGGTGACCCGTTAACGCCGCCTTCAGAATATCGGTTGTAGCTCGCGCAGCATGTGCCGCTACTCTGTCCAGTTGGAACCACATGCCCTCCAGTCCTAATTCACTTACCCGATGAGATGGAAACGAGCCTTATCGCTCATTATGATTTTGGTCGAAAAATCGTCTACTACGGCCTCGACTTGGGGAGTGTATCGCTCCATGGCTTGTTCACTTGTATTATACATCTATGTAGTTCTCAAATGTCAAAACAGTTTTGACATTGGCCGCCATTTGCAAAAATAAAAGCATCTTCCAATAGGGTGATTTCTGTTGGTCCACCTTGTTTCATAACGCTTTTTCTAACAGCATTGGCTATACTTCCCCTTTTAAAAGTTTTATTGTCACTTTTTATTTTCTCGTTATAACAAGAATAGTTTTTTCTATTCATCTCTTTGTATTTCTGTATACAATCCCTGTTAGCAGGTGGTTTCTTTTCCTTAACCAATGGTCTCATTGTTTTTTATAGCGATTTTTAAGTTCTTTTATTTGAACAAAAAAAAAAAAAAAGAAATTGAAACCCACAAAAACTATCTAAGCAAGAATTTAAAATGACAAGAACTTTAAATAAAATAAACTCTACACATAACAGCATTTTTACCTTTAACCAATTAGCAGCAAACCCAAAGGAGTTACAAAACAGTTAAAAACTACTACAAGCAAACCACTATGTTCGCATCACTGCAACACTAGTCCTTTAAAAGGTCATCTAAATGTGGTTTATATAGCAGAGTAGTGAGTAGTTTTCAACTTGTTTATAGTGGTGTTGCTGGCTCGACTAAAAAGAAACATAGATAAATGAAGGAAACTCATGACGATGATGCTAATGATGACGGAAATTTGTGGTTTCCTTAACCTATTCGATAAAAGACAACAGCATACACACAGGTATAGCACAACTACAACGGTTAAGAGTTTATTTTTAGTAGTTCTTTTTTAGTTGTTGGCTACTTAAATGTTGTGCTACAAATTTATAAAAAAAAAATAGAAGAGAAGATTCTTAAAAAAATGTTTTAATATTATTTTGTCCTTATTTTTGGTATTTCTTCTGAAAATGATAAAATTTTATGATCCAGTTCCTTCCTCTCACTACTTACGGTCCTTTGTCTGCTTTTTAGCTTCAATTTAATTTTTGTTGTTAGTCAACGAAATTGTCAATTTTCGCTTTTTTTTTCAATACTCTTGTAGTATTTCTTTTTTTGCCCTTTTGTGTTTATTTGGCAAAATGTAAATGTTTAATAGTTTCTAAGGGATTTTACTTTATTAGTTTGTTTTTTACTTTACAGAAATACATTTTTGTTGAAGAACGTTTTTTTTCCATTTCTTATTTTGCTGATGTTTAACATCACGCTGTTGTTTTTTCCTATTTTGCTAATTAATTTCATAATGTTGTTGTTAGTTAATTAAGTGAGTTAATTAGCAAGTTAGTGGCTGAATAGTTTGTAAGGAGAGAAATAGGAATTTTTAGAAAACCGAGAAGTATGATGTTGGTATGTGAAAATTCCAAAGGAGATTGCAAATGAGTGTTCTTTGATCCGAACAATATTTAATGCTCCAGTTTGTTTTAAACATCATCTTGGTTGTTTGACATTTTCAGTTGGAGTCTTACGGCCGTATGTTAAAAAAATCCCTAATGTAGACTTAAACTTAATATTAGTTAATAAATATTTTAACCCTAATAAACCTTTGTTAAAAAACCGTATGAGAAAACATCACTCTAACTCACGTATGTTTGAAGGAAATTTTAGTTTTGATACTGGCAATACCATTATTTTCTTTTGTCATTTAATAGTTAGCGATACACAAGAACGAATATAAATTAATTTGGGTAGTCGTTCATAACCAGATTTTATTTGGTTTATCATACAGTAACTTCCTTTTTTTGTATTAGCATTGAACAACTTATGCATTTTTTAATGGGTATATATAATTTGTTCTATATTTATTAAAAAATCAATAATTAAGAAGAATTTACAACACTTTTTTGTTACGGATAAAATAAATAAAATTGAAATAATAAAAAAATAATAAAATTGAATAACGAGTTTTTTTTTATTTGTTTGATTGTATGTACATCACTAAAAACGTTCTTTTAGGTTCGATTCATTAAAAATCCTACAGTAGTGCGTGCTACCCTTCCATCTTGCTACAATATCTAACATTTTTAGATTGGCGTCGCAAACCACCTTAATTAGAAACTTTATTAAAGAATTCTATTAAAAACTACAAGTAATAATTACCTGAACTTTGAGGGAATAAAATCCCTTTATATTTATATAGAATTGTGCTAAATCACCACCAATTTTTTTTAATTTTAATATGGGTCCCGTCAATGGCACCCATTATCCCTGGCAAATTGCGTATCTCCCTAAACTTTTTGACCAACTTCACCTCTTCTAGCACTGTCTACCCCAAAAAAATTTATCCGCCATTTTGTTTTGGACGGCATCTTGGATTTGACTTTTTTTTTTTTGCTAATTGTATTGTGAGTGTTTCATTTGATACCAAATTTGGGGGAGGTGATTTTAAAGTTGCTAAATTTTGAAATACTTGCTTTGAATCATATATATATGTATATAAATTTATTGTACGCCATTTTGTAATGGCAGCCATCATAGATTTCAAGTGTTTTATACTGTATTATATTGTGCTAGTAAACCTTTATTTTTTTTTTTAGACTTTAGTTGTCTAGAAGCTGAACTAATCGATTTTTGTTTGTTAATTTAAGGAAAGACACCGAAGCAAGCAATTGTATTTTAGTGTTTATATCTCACTTAGTTTTGAACCGATTTATTGCTTTTTTAACAAATATTTTCCGAGACCACTAATTGAAATTTAATGTCTTCAGCGTGGCGAAAAATTAATTAGGAGCTTTCGTAACTCGATGTGTTTCAAAAAATATATATGTTTCCAATTTGATTTTGCCTATATTTTTGACGATTAGTAGCCGTTTTTTAACCTTATTACGAACAGCTCTAGAGGCAACTTATATCTGTAAATAGTAACAAACCTGTTTATTAATTATCCTCGGGCTGAAGAATTTTAATTTTTTATCTTAAATAAATGGGAAAAAACAGAAATAGTCCTGTTTATTTGCTTATAACTTTAAAAGTTATGGGATGATTGTGCGGGATTTGAATAGTGACATATTCCATGATATTTCAAAAATATTAGTACTACACACAGACATGTGCAATATGTGGGGCTTCAAAAAGTTAATTTTATTTAAAACATTTAAAGCGGATATAGTTTAATCGACGCCCCTAGTCATAAGCTTTCAATAAATGTATCCTTTATGTGATCAAAAATGAACAATAATAAAAATTACAAAAGCAATAACTATTAAGTATTATTACCACAGGTGATGGATATAAAAAGTTGTATATTGTAATCAAAAGGGAGATCCAACGGGGAAATTTTTAACCAAATAGGTCGGGTTAGCAAACCCGTTCAATGTTAAAAAAGAAACGGCAGTTGGTAAACGCAAGAACTTTGCAAAGGCAAGGAAATTGCAAAGCAAGCGTTTCTTCTTTTTTTTTTGATTATATTCATTTCAGATACAACATTATGACTTATTGGCTTACTGAGGAAAAAGTAGGCAAAGGTATTTTCGAGAACTGTATATTCAAACGTTTTTGAAATAAAGCACTTTTTTCAAACGATTTGGTAATAATTGTCAAACTATATTTTCCTTAAATCAATACTGGAACTTTCAAATATGCTGTTGCTTTATGTTGTTTTCTTTCTTTTCATTTTCGTTAAATATATTTTTTAAATCGGGCTCCTCACTGCATAAATCATTATAAATTGCAGTCACTTGTTCTAATTTCAATTAAACACTGTTTCTTTGAAAACACGATGTTTAAAGAAGTGTAAATAGAGATTTATTAAGGGTTAGAAATATTTCTTTTGCTGCTAATAAAGAATAAACACATACACGCACACATTAATGTAAACATTGTTTTCCTTCGTGCATAAATTTCTTCGATTCAGCAGCAGGTTTTTTTGCTGCACAAAGTTAAGAAACTACAAATCATTTCATTAGCTAATAAACTCACCCAAAACTAAGTTACACAAATATATTTGTAGTGTATACACAAGTAAATATTAACCATACGTATTTTGCACGTTAATATGTATGTATGTGTGTTTACCCCTTTTAACTTTTTAAACCCTCTCTATGCGACTAATATTTATTCGTACACGCACTAACTCGTGGTTTAAGTTTATAATTCATGTGTTTTCTCATGAAGTTGAGTTAAAGGACTGAAAAGGTGTATAAAGTTGACGTAAAAATAATTTACTGTTCTATCGGCTTGTTTAGTAGTGTTTGTAACTGCCAACATCACCTGTAGATGTTGAGAAAAACGAAAACTTTTTTATATTAATTGATTGTAGTGTTGTTCCCTCCTCTGAGTTAAAGGATTTTTACTCTAACCGATGATCTTTTACCTTCAACTCCTTGTCAAGAATGCTTTAACAGGAGACACATTTCATTTCATTCATTTTTCTTTGAACCGCATTGGAATCTTTCATTTGTATTTATGTTATACACAAACATATTCTCTTATATATGTACGTTTGATCCAACCACGACCACATTAAATCCTTTTTGCATTTAACTGTTTATATTTTATTTTCAGGTTAAGTCGTGTGTGTCTGTGTATTCTGTTTAAAATCCCTACTGAGTTTTATTTTTTTCAATTTCCAACAAAAAAAATAAAATTCCATATGTTTAGTTTCTGGTTTCATGTGCTTAAGGATTTGCTTTAAATAAAAAAAATTTTATAAATGTGGCACTCCTACGTCTAGTTGAGTCTTTTTTCAATTATCCTAAATGTTCTTAGTATAATTATGTGTTTATAAAATAATGTTAAAAGATCAAACTCAATTTCGAAAAGTGAAAAAATGCTCATGTTTCAATTCTCTACATTCCGTATCTCTGTAAAACTTTAAAGTTTTATAGAAAAAGTATAAATTTTATAATTTTTTTTTAATTATGTACATACAAATCAACTTTTTGGAATATGTTTAAAGATTCGAACTCAATTTAAAAATTAAAAAAATTATGCAACGTTAAAAGTATCATGTTTGTTATAAATATAAATAAAAATAGATCATTTTAAATTTTTTACGGTTGTTTTGAAATTCGAACTTAGAAAATATATGTAAAAATATTACATTTAATTATTTATGTCTACATTAACATCACTATTAAATTTTTGGAACTTTTTACGTATGTTCGAAAATTCGAACTTAATTTCGAAAACTTTGAATATATGCTTAAACTTTTCTAAAAGCATGCTGAAGTTAAATATGATAGAAAAATATTTTTTTTAAAGTTTTTTTTTGTAAATTTAACGCAATTCTACTATAGAAATAGATGTACTTATTAATGGTTACAGATAGAAAGGCCCTAACTCAAATAATTTCAACTTTACAGGAGAAGTCAAAAACGTAATTGAAACTGCATTATCAGAATGTAATTTCTCTTTTAAAATTGTTTGTAAAACATGTAAACTGCCTCTTTGATACTAGTGCAATAGATTTTTGTGTCGAGGTGTATGTATATGTGTGAAATCTTTTGGAAGTAATGAAAAACCTAAAAAAAAATACAAGTTAATTCCTTTCTACCTGTGGCCATCGATATGACCAAGTACATATCTGAGTTTAATTATAACTATTTACATTCTTTTGTTGTTTCGAAATTTTAAAATTTTTAAGTTTAACAATTTAATATAAATAATATTTCCAATTTTTAATAATCACATAATTTTTTTAAAACTATTTTTAAACTAATTTCGTAGTCATTGCATTCATAAAAAACTAGGTTCATGCATAACATCTGTTCAACTTTATGTAGTCTTTATTTTAGAAATTATTCTTGTCTGTCCTAAATCTTATAGTTGCAATAAAACATTTTGCCTTTTAATACCTTTGTAATACTTGTGTCAATAATACTTTTTAAATGATGAAATATTTTAAAGATTTTAAGCATAAATTTGCAATTTCAAAAAGCAAATATAAAGAAATCGACAATGAGCCCAACATACCGAATAGAATGAAAACTGCTATAACAAAAGAAAAAAAATGGTAATAATTTGCCACAAACTATAGGTTTAAATAAAGAAATAATCATAAACATGCCTACATGCCAACGTATGTATGGATATAGGTTACTACTACAGATACAAAGAAACCTGGATTTAAAAATCATCATAATAAAAACAAGAATAATAATAATAAAGAAAATAATGCTATAGTTTTGAAAGAAAGCAGACAAATAGTGGCAAAAAAAGTGCTAAATAATTTATGGCATGTTTTTAGGGGCAGAAATGTTAGTAAATGAAAATTTAGCACACATTTACACTTGACAACAAATACAACAGCAACGGCAATAGAAAAAATAACAAGTAATATCAACAACAATAGAAATATAAATTCTACTTAAAGTTTTCTTACTTTTTTGTTAACAGTTTGCTTCAGTACGGTTTGGTTGTGATTATTCCTTTTCTATTGTTAAAAAAATGTAAGAATAATTCAGGAAAACTCTGGAAAACAACCACAGGAAAAAGAAAATTAAGCACTCTATAAAAGAAATAAAAATTAAAACAGAAGAATAAAAACAAAATATAAAAAATTTTGTCTTTATTAATATTTTATATATGTACATACAACAACAACAGCAACTAGGAATAGTAAAACGTCACACAAAAAGTGTTTAGTACACAGAAAAAGAAATATTTTTAAACGAAAGAATCAAAAAAAAAGAAAAATGTACATAAATTAAATAAAAATTCAAGTTTCTGAAGAAAGAATAGAAAACGAAAAGAAAAAATTAAAGAATTTTGTCGGGTTAAAGCAAGAAATGTGAAAAATCTGCCATAAACTTTTGTAACACTAATACAATGTTCAACACTTTGTCAGGCTTTCAGATGGAATAAAAGAAAAAAATTATGAGAGTAGAAAAGAAGAATATGGTTCATATCAAAATGCCAGACAAAAATAGGTTGACAATATGAAGTATAATGATGATAAAGATGGTACATGCAACCTGCCAGCAGGCAATTCTCTTAGTGTTCTTGTCTGTCTGTTTCTAGTTGGCCAACATGAATTGGAAATCTACCTTTTGTTTTACCAGATGAAAGGAAGGAACATAATGTCTAGATACTGGAGAGAAATAAAGAAAATGCTGAAAAACAAGCAACTAAAAATGCCAAGAGTGTTAGTCCTGCTAAACACAGACTAAAAATATTTTATACAGTTTAGATCGTAACTAGAAAAAGAATGTTTGAAAATTTCAAAAAGTTCGAAAATTTGTTTAATTTTATACCTCTCATATCATTTAAATATTTTTGAATAATTTTTTTTTGTAATTTCAAAGTTAAATGGGAAATTGGAAAATGGTTAGGAAACTTTTGATTTCGCATATTAAATCTTGCGTTTTGATTTAAAAGCATTAACTGCTTATAAAATTAAATTTTGAATTTTTGTATAAATTTTATGTTTTCGAGTGTTAAAAATTAAAATAAAAGTGAAATTTAAGTAATATCATTTTATTTTTGTTATCACCATATAAATTATAATACTTTGGCAAAATTCAGAAATTTTCGAAATTTATTTCGAATTTTCAAACATCGCCAATTATGAAAAGTTTTGCGAAAAGACTTAAAAATTTTGCTGGAAACAATAACAATTTAAGTTTTTCTAAAAAAATTTATGTTCGAATTTTTATTTTTAAACAAATACCTTTTAAAAGTTAATTTTAATTTATATAAAGGACCATCTAATGATGTTTAATTTTATACTTCTCATATCCTCTTAATATTTTTGAACAATTTTTTTTGTATTTTCAAAGTTGAATGGGAAATTCGAAAATGGCTAGGTAACTTTTGATTTCGCAAAATATTTTTTGATTTAAAAGCATTAACTGCTTATGAAATTTGGAATTCTTGTATAAATTTTATATTTTCGAGTGCTAGAAATTAAAATATAACTTAAATTTAAATAATATGATTTTATTTTTGTTATCGCCTTTAAAATTAGAATACTTTGGCAAAATTCAGAAATTTTCGAAATTAATTTCGAATTTTCGAACATTGCCAATCATGAAAAGTTTTGTGAAAAGACTTAAAAATTTTGCTGGAAACAATAAAAATTTAAGTTTTTCCAAAAAAAATTCATGTTCGAATTTTTATTTTTAAACAAATACCTTTTAAAAGTTAATTTTAATTTATATAAAGGACCATCTAATGAATATGAACATTTTCAAATACTTTTGAAACCTCGAAAAAAACTATGAACCTAATATTCGGAAAATATTATTTTTTTTTTGGAAATTTCCTAGCAAAAATACTTGATACTCAAAAAAGTACGATGAACCGTTTTTACGACAATGTTTGATGTACACGCCTTAATTAGTCGCCAATAACATTAAAACCTTTTAAATTTCTACTTCCACAAAAAAAAAGTTCTTTAAATCATTTCAAGCCAATTACTTAAACTAGACAACTAGAGTTTTTCTCTATGAATGTATGTTTTTGATAATTTTTTTTTTATCCATAAACTACTTATTTTCAACTTCACTTATTACTTCCTTTTCTAAAAATAAAAAAAAACTAACATACAGAGTTTTTTACAACTTCTTTTTTCTATGGTGGTTGAACGATAATTAACACGTGTGCCTGTCATAAGGATGTTGTTAAAATATCAACAACGTCATCACACACAACAATCATCGTCATCATGCTTATGGCAAATTAAGTGAATACAGGCTGCATTTATTACCACTAAAATCTAAACCTTACAAAAAACAATTCACAGCAAAAAAATCTTACTCGTACTGAAAAAGCATTTTTTTCATACACCCAGCACACTTTTAAAAGTATGCAAAACATTTTGAACTGCTGAAAAGCTTGACTGACTGACAAAATTACTGGCTACATGGCAGATTTAGGTTAAAAAATATTTTTAATTTTTGTTTTTCTTTTTTAATTCATACTGTTTCCTTAACATCCTTCAAATATGCATTGGTTTTTATTGTTGTTTTATGTGCTTGCTGGTATGCAATGATTTATAAAACTATGCTGTGAGTTTTGTTGTTTAGACAACAGACAGATGTCTTACCTGCTCTATACAAAATGCAACATCTAACTTCTTTAAATTCTTCATGAGAATGAAAAAAATTTCTTATGTTTTGTCTTTACATCTGTAGGGTTTGTTTTTCTTGTTGTCATCATGAACATCATCATCATTTTTAGACGTTTGTGTTTGTCAGATGGCCAAAACAACAAAAGTAACTGCAACAGCGATGGCAAGAAATAATGTCTTACAACATTCTTCTTCCTTAAGGTCGAGTCTCTTATACTAGAGTAATTTCTACACAAAACATACAAATAAAAATTTAAAAAAATTTTCAATTTGGAAAACATACAAGCAAGTTGTATGGTTTAGGCGTGAAATCTGTTAAAACAAGATTGAAAGTTTTTAAGTTGGCACTCATCATGTAAAAAACATGCATCTTTTAAGCAGGATAGTAAGGAAAAGTTTTTTTTCTCTTTCATACAAATCTGGGTCCAAAATAACATGGCCACGACAAATTCCAAATATCTGGCCACCCTAACTGAAAACTTATGTGCGACGACCTGTATAGGCTGCACCACGCCCCTGCTCTGATTCTAACGAATGTTGCCCAGTTAAATTATTCTGATGTCACAGCAAGTCACACTTCATTTCAAGGCTATAACTTTTTAAGTTATACAGATGTGTCATTATAGAAGATGCCACGCCCCGACAATCTATCCTCTTCATTAGTAGCGTGTATTATCCAATTAAAACTAAAGAGAGTCTTCATAATTGTTACAGAATATATAGAACATAATGATTTTGTTGTATGTTGAGGAGAGGGGACGTTTATTTATCACATTTGTTAGCACTATATTGAAAACGCCACGCCTACTGTTAGTTCTGTGCCACATTTGTGAAGAAGTATTAGAGAATGCTATAGGAATTCGATTTAAAAGTTACAAAAACATTACTTAACAACAGCTTGTCAGATAACGCTTTTTCTTTTCTTTTGGTTGTTGAATTCGTAATAACCAGGATAATGTTGTGATACGAAATTCGAAATTAATCAAGTAGGTAAGAACTGATTTGCCATCGTCTCGTTTTATTCGCAATAATATTGGAAATGTTAGGTTTTTAATATAAAATTGAACCTAAACCAAAAAAAATTAAAATGCAAATAACGCCTGTCATAGGCGCTACGCTAACCAACAAAATTAAGCGTCTTGCCAATGAGACTGAAGAAGAGTGTAGACCGCAAATGGAGATAAATCAATTAGGAATTATTCAAGCGTAACCTTTTATGTCTCTAGAACAGCAATAGGCAAATCTGGTCTCACGAGCTATTTTTCTCTTCTAAGCTCACATGTACACCTCACATGTTTAAACTAAAAATAATTAAAAAATTTTGTCTCGCATTAGCTTTTAAGCAAAGCAGTTGTGCTGACGCTTAGTTTTCAAATTGCTATGTAAAATGTATATTATTTTTTTTTTTGTCAGTACATTGTCAGAGTAAAAGAGTGCAATTCAAATATACAATCGCGAAATGTATTGAGATGTTTGTCTATCCCTGCTCTAGAACTACGAATACACTTTAATTCAATATTTTCAGTAGACGGTTACCGTCAAAACAAGATAGCATTGGTTTAGGATCTTGAATATAAAAAAATCAAATTTAAAAGGATGTTTTTTTTTTTTAATAGGAAACTGCAGTTTTTATTTAATATTAAACATTCCTAAAGAGGAAATGATTACGATTAAAAGCAGTTGTGCTAGACTTAAAACAAGTAGAGAGAGGCAATATTGAGTAAAATCCGATCAAAAACTGCAAATGCATTTTTTTGACTTAAGACCTTTTTGCGTGATACCAAAGACTTAGGAAACTGTCGGCCTGATTCAAAACAAAAAGTTGACAAAAAAATAAGCATAAAGTTTATTCATAACACTCATGCCAAACTCTGGCTAACGATTTGCTAAACTCTTGTTAACGAGCCGTGAACTTGTGAAAAACAGCTGTTCTGTGTTGTTGTTTTACATTATCAATATTTTTTTAAATACCTATTCATCCTGTAGCCAAATTACAGACCGTTTGCCTGGCTTTTCCATTTTTATAAAAAATATTGTTCGTTTGTTATTTTAATTCATTTTTCAATTTTAAAAATTGTTAGTTTGGATGGAACAACAAAAAATGTCAAAATCAGGGACGATATACAAAAAATGGTTGCATTTTTCAGGAGTATCTTGCAATTTCAGAGTTGATTTATGAAAAGTTGGCAAACGGATAAAAGTTTCTTATTCTAGTTAGCAGCTCTTTGTACGTAGTGTATAAACTGTGGCTAACTTTTTGTAATGAACAAGGCCGTGTATTTATAAATGCACTCTTTTCTATTAGTAAATTAGAGCCGTGTGAATTCTTTAAATGAAAAGAAAATATTTTTAATAATTTTCTATAAGAGAAACAAATTTTTTGTTATTCTAAATATTAAACATTCAGTTTTGTAGCCTTTCGAATTAAAAATTTTAACTTTTTCTCTGTATATTTATATCTTAAATGTTCTTTACACCTTAAAACACATTATTCCATAACTTGCTGTTGAATTTGTTTGTCATTTAGCAACCTTAATAATAACTTCTTTAGTCTATTTAACTGAGGTCATGTTTAAGTTTCTAGGGAAATCTCAGTTGTTACAACACCACCAACGTAAAATATCTTTCTCACTTAAAGATTTGCTCAAGGATAAACACCTTTTTTTAATATCATTTGAAACCCCTTCAGCCTTAAAGTCATTTATCTTAAGGCTTTTACTTTTTGTATAATTATACCAAAAACATATGTATCTCGGAATGAAAAACATGACTGTGTGTTTTTATAATTTAAAATAATTATTTATAAATTTATCCTTAAATTTAAATTTTTCAAATATTTTAGTTCCATTAAAAAATATTTTTTTTTTAAATTTAAATATTTATTATTTTAAATATTTATTACAATTTGTCATTTTTAAGAATATTGATGATTTTTGAAAATTCCTATTACAACACAAACAATGTCTTTCTTCTGTCTGCATTGATTTCGATTTGTGAAAATGTAAAAGTAATTTATAGACATAGTCGATGCAAATGGAAGATACGATTGTTCAGGGTATGAACAAATCTATCACATTTATGTCATACGATTACTTTGACAGATTTTTTAAAAATTAAAGGAAAAAATTTTCCATATTTTCCTTTTTATATCTTCACGTTAACGTAACGTCCATTACTAATTTTTCGATTTTTAAATTATTTATTAGTGTGTCTGCCTTAATGAATTATTGTCATTGTAAAAGTAAGTAGAGTTTTAATTTAAGGATGTAAAGTTATTGTTGTTCTTGCTATTATAAAGCGTAATAGATGTTACAAATCTAAATGGTCCTACGAATCAAAGAAAATTAATATTCAAGTAGCAAATCATTTTAAGTTAAAAAAAAAATCCTTAACATTTTTTGATACAGAGTGGTCAAACCAAAACGCACGATATTAATTTTCAGAACATTTTATGATTTTTCATTATTATAAAAGGATTATTTTTGAAACAAAATGTCGGTTCAATGCTCGCCATGGCTTCAGTGGCATACTTCTTTCCGATGGTCCACATTTTCAATGACACTAAGACATAATTCAAGTTCAATGTCGTTAAAGTGCCAAATGATTTCACGCTTTAGCTCTTGAATTGTTCTTGGCTTTTTGACATATTCTTTTTCTTTTAAATGTCCCCAAAGAAAAAAGTAATAGTGTCAAATCACATCGCCACGACGTTAGATAGCACGGCCATTTAATTTCTTGCGCAAAGCGGCCATTGTTTCTTTAGAATCACTATTGTCCAGGTTCATATCCTCAATTTCCGGTTATAAGAAGTTCTTCGTCACCTCCTCCATTTACAGTAACTGCTTGGCCGACATTATTTTCGTAGAAGTTAGGCGTGATGACGCTGCCAGCTCACAAGCCGCTCCTGACAGTCACTCTTTGTACATGCATCGACTCTAACAATTACTCGTTGATTCTCATTTGCCAAATTATGCTTGTTAATGAGTCCACTGAGGTGAAAGTGTGTCTCATCGCTGAAGATCTTTTTTGTAAGTTCACTTGAATCTATTCAACTAACCATTCGGCGTAGTGACGATGCTTGAAATGGTCAGTAGGCTTTAGCTCTTGAGTCAAATTGTGAATTGTGTAAATTCAGATTCTTACACAAGATTCAGTGATGCTCGTGATGCACGATGACAAGTCGATGTTGTCGGCTCTTCTGTCACACTATCGCGAATAATGTTTTCTGCTAAAAGAACTGGACGAGCATGCATAGTTGTTTTCGCGTTTCCTACCGACACGTTTTGCTAAAATTTGCGCAATTTGCAAAGTTCTCCCGTTTTTGGTCATATTCGGTCAATTATGCTGGCTAAAAAAATCCCGAAATGCACAACGTGCAAATTGATTTGAATTCCTAATTTCGTAAAAGGCTCCAGCCATCTTAATGTGCTGCTTAATTGTGTACCTCTTTATGGTCAAATTTGTTCAACACTGAAACAAAGAAATGTCACATGAAGTTTTGCAAAAGCTACGTGTGACTCACAATTATCATCATGTATTATGGTTGGACCACCCTATACTTTTTAATATAAAGGTAGAGTACTGAATTAAACAAAAACAATTTTCTTCTTGTATTAATGGTCCTTCGAACCACAACATTTTTAAGTCACAATATAGTAGTTTTATTAAAAAGTTACAAAACTAAATGATATTTAAATTTTACTCAAATTATCAAAAACACATCTGTATAAACACTGAAGAACTGCGACTGCTTTAAAAAATTGTTTAATTCAAATGAAAAATTTTAAAAATCACTGCCACAAATAAATTTGCTGCAATTACAGAATTCATATACATATAGAAATAAGAGTTTTTTTTAAAGTAACAACACTTTTTTACACTTAGTTTAAATCAGTGCTTCCCAATAGGGCACCTAGATGCGAGACATCCAAATTTTAATTTCCTATTAAGAGAAAATAGTTTTTTGCTTAAAAAATAGTTTAGTAGCCGCTGATTTAACAACGTGCATATAAATGCAAGTGAATGTGCGTAAAATGCCAATCAGTGACTGCGATTGAAATTGTGTTTAAAGCAATTCGCATACAACACATAAGTAGTCAACGAATCCATGTACTGTATACAACAACAATTGAACATGTACAAATATAATTTAAAAGTGTATGAGTGTGAGTAGACGTGTGCGGGAAAACTTAACTACTTCTGCTTGCAAGTTGCAACCAACGACAAGTGATAGTGATAATCAAGCAATTGATGGAAAAATTGTTAAACTTAGCTGTTGTGCAACGCGATTTAAATGAATGTGTATGTGTGCGGTTAGCAAATTTGCTTATTTTTTTCGTCTCTTTTTAAACAGGACTTAAAAAAATGTATATATAAATGTTATCAGTTAATATTAAAGCTGTTGCCACACGTTGTGTATGTGTGGGGCACTTATTTGTATAACGTTTCCGTTTTCATGATTATGTGAAAATGACAACAAAAAGTTGTTTAACAAATAGTAAAAATAGTCAAAAGTATTCAACAACACAAGAACATAAAGCAGCCGTAGAAACAACAACTACAAGGACTGCATTACATTTAAACGGTAATAGCAAAATGAATGGATTTCGCATCAGTGGTTTTCCAGCTGCTACTCTTAATGGTGGCCTTGCCACAACAGCAACTATTCAACAAAGAGATACAGCTTCTATGGTAACTCAGCTACAGCAGCAACAACATAAACCCGCCAATAATACAGCTTTAGGAAATACAAATAAATTAAGCTCAATTGAAGCAACATATGCCAAACCATTTCATGTGATGGCCTCAAACCCCTTGTTATCCTCCTCAGCGGCAGCAGGCAAGGATACAACAACAACAACACCAAATGGTAGTTGTTCATTAAGTTTTATGGTAGACGATGAATTGGATCTGCATATCAACGAATCAGCGGTAACAGTTACCAGTAACTCGGCCTTAAGTATGTTACAACCATCGCCCCCACCATTGACTACAGCTGTGACTACTAGTGCAACTACTGCGGCTCCTATAGCCTTAAAAGGCAACAATCCTTTTCTCAATAGTCCTTCGCCTACAGAAAGTGTTAAAACACCAACGGCCTTTATTTTTCAATCGCCACAACAACAACAACAAGAAATACCCGAATATGCCGAACCACAACGTTATCGCTTAAATAAACAGCCGACTGGAATTGTGACAAATACTGGTTATGCTTCTACCGTTTTGGGCTCTGGAGCTATTGTTCAGGCACCAGAAAGTGTTAATGTGCCAACAAAGGAAACAATCATACAACAGCTTACATCTCCCTCCTCATCGACATCCTCTTCGTGTTCGTCGGGTTTTGTGGATTATTCTTCGAACCAACTGCAGCAACAACAGCAACAATTACAATTGCAACAGCAACAATTGCGTCAACAACAATTGACACTGCAACAGCAGCAAAGGTTATTGCAATTAACCCGCCAACAACAGCAACTGAGACATGCAGTATCAATTGTAAATTCTACACCCTGTTCATCTTCATCGGCTGCCGCACATACAGGTACAACGAAATTAAATGAAACAACGACTTCTAGTAATTTGGGTTCTAGGGACAAGGAAGCTATATATGCTGCTCTATTGCAGCAATATAGACAAAGCCCTACCCAGGTGGCCAACCCAAGCAACGTGCCGGCGAAGGGAATAAAATCAAGCAATAATATTTCAAACTCCTCTCCTTACTGTCCACCAGTACCCTTGCATCGAAATCTGCCTAAACAAAACCCACAACCGGCAGCCACTGCTTCAAATGGTCCCTTAGTACCTAGGAGGTCACATAGTACCCCGCGGCCTTTAAGTACAAATCTAAGTCATGTCTCTAATACAGGAATAAACCAAAATCTAGCTACGCCGGTGCCAAATAATTTAAATAATGCTCAAAGACCTAGAAGTCTAGATCGTTTCAGTAATTTGCCGGCTAATAACAAAGGCCAAACACCGGTTTCACCTTATCAGCCACCACCCATACCCATAAGAAGATTTGCCCCGGGTACCCAAGCAAAACGTAATGTTGCCAGTCCCCAGCCTATGGATACAAATAAATTTCAGGGCAAGAAAAGCACTAGCATAGATAATATCAGACAGCATGCGGTAAATTCTGCAGTTGAAATTCCCTCTTCCACTGGCACGTTGAGACACTCGTTAACATTTCATGGTCGCCCTGTTGAGGCGAATCAACTAGAAAACGGCTTTAGTGTGGAAGACTTAAAATCAAACAGTCATCCAAGTAACACTAGCAATTGGAATAAACCCGAACGTCCAATGTCTTATGCTTTTGGTGGTGCTGGACCTGATCAAGCCTATTTGGAGAATCAATTAAGAGCCTACTCGGAACAGCTTAGAACTATAACCGAAAGTGTGCGCAAGTACTCCGAGCAGGCAAAATTATTGTCAGAGTTAAAGCGCCAGCAACATTTAGCCAAACAGCAGCAAGTAGGTAGTTCTAATATCATCAATAACTTACAAATCAATTTGGATCAGTCCGCAAATAGCCAACAAATGCCAATGTCTAAATCTACCGGTAATTTTTCTTCCAGTATGATAAGTCAGGAAATTGTAAGCAAGTCTTTGGCTTCTCTCAACAATCAAACGGCGGAAACGCAGTCGCCTTCGACACAACTAAAAATGTTCTTGGACAATATTAGAAGCTCTATGAAATCGGAATATCAACAGAATATACCCGAAGAAGTACTGAAGCCCATCAAGGAACCCAAAACAGCAGTGGCAACACAGAAGGTTATAAACTCTGCTACACTAAAAAGAAATTCTTTAGCCGAAGTAACGGAAAGTAAAGGCTCACCTCTGAAACAGGTCCCCGTAAAACCACAAATAACTGTTAAGGAACCAGAGTTGACGGCACCTACACCCTCGGACCAATTGAGACTCTTTCTCGATGCTATACGTTCTAATAAAATACCAGAAAGTGATGAGAAACCCAAAATTGTCAACTCCCAGACTTTGGATTCGTTTATAACAAAACCTTTACAAATGCCTGATGTCACCTCGGGCACACCAGGCAATAATGGGCCGCCATCGAGAAGAAGACCAAAATCCATTATCAGCAACGGTAGCAGCAGTGTGACAACAAACCCTAATACAACTTCTACGGCAGCTCCAACAAACAACAAATTGGAACATTCGCTTACCACCTCGGAAAGTTTCCATCAAATCTCCGACAATCTTCGCCTAATGAGTGAGGACCTAAAAGCTCTGAGTCCCAGCAAAGTGGTCAACTCACACAGTTCAGGCAGCCTTAAAACTTTGGCCATCTCTTCAGAACTACGCATACCAAACTCTTCTGCTCCCCTGGACACCTCTCCCACCATACGCTCACACAATTTTCCCACTTCCAACAGTAACAGCTCAATTTGTAGTCTAATCAACTCCACTGCTAATACTAACAATACCTCCGCCTCTTCGACTCCCTCCACAGCACCGCTCATGACAGATTTCAATGAAATCTTGGACAGTTTCCAACAAATGGCCGACAAATACAAATCAAAAGGTTCCTATGACTACTTGCGAAAATGTTCGGAAGCATTACGACAACATTCACAGCAACTAAAACAAATGCAACAGCAACAGCAGTTGAACAACAACAATAACGGTTTTCACAACAACAATAGTAGCATTAATGAGGATAGTAATTCATGTACAACTACGCCGGGCAGCATACGGGAGGCTGTACAAAATTTACTGATGCAACCACGCAATGGTTTTCAAATACTTGACGATAGAATGCGTCTATTTATCGACATCATCGATAGTCAGGATAAATTGAGTCAGGTAAGTTTTTGTTGTTGTCATTGTAATAATTGTTGCCATTTTTTGCTAGAATTATTATGTTTCGAACAATACTTGTTGTTATTGTTCGTTATGTAAATAAATTTTCGATAATAGTTTGTACTTTGTACCTGCAACATTTGCAGGTATTTTATGTTGCTGTTAATAATGATAATGTTGATTAGAAATTAGCATTATTATGTGATGCCCATACAAATGCTCAGAGAAGAATTTAGAAAAGTTGCGACGAAAAGGTATCATTTAGCTAAATTGTTTGAATGGGGACAATGACAGTTGCTTAGAGCAACAGGCAAAGAGTATATCTAACCAGTTGTTTATGGAAATGTATTTAAACTTAAACAAAAGTTACTTTACTGGGAAAGTATTATGGCTTTGAGTTGGATGAACTAATAATTATAGGTGTGACTTTAAAAGCAGATAGAATTTTCGTTAATTTTTTTTTTTTAATGTTATTTTAAGGAGGTTCAAATTAGGATTCCTTTAGGATTAGGGAAGTTAAAGTTTATTCCGGAAGTAATTTTATTTTTATTCACGGTGAGAGAATCAAAGTTGTGAAAGTCAAACTAAATATATAGAATTTTTATTATTAAAGAGGGAAATGTAGCTATAAGTGGTGAATCAGCAAACTAACAACTCAAAGAGTTGGGCGTGTTCAAAACATAACAAGATTATTTGTGAAATAATTTTCAATTAATTTTTAATCTTAGCGATCTAAATTTTTTTTTGTATGAAGAACGAACAACTTTGGTGCAAAAATTTGTGTTACAAACTTAACCAGGTCGCATGTCATTACATGCATCGTATGCCTAACAGAGCTCTAAGATTTATTATTAATACAAATCAGTGAAATAAGAGGAAACGAAGGGGAGAGAGTGATAAAAGCATTTTACTAATTAAATGGCTTTATTACTGTCAGTCAGATTTAGAATAAATTTACACTAAAAACCCTACACAGACAGATACGTTTACATATACTCTCTCAGACAGCCAATAAATATTTTAACTAAATAATTGGTACAAGAAGCAAAGAAGAAAATGATTAAAAATTTATTTATTTTCATTCGAAACTCTGACACAACGTCACATATGTACCAACAACTCAATTAACTCTTGCTCTCATTTACAAACTTTAATTAACATAAGCCTAATAGGATGTACATTACACACACACACACACACCTTTATGTACAAGCAAACATGTATGTGCATGTGTGTTAGTCTTCTGCTGTGGTTTTTCAAAGACCCCTTATCTTAAGGGATGTCATATGAATTTTATTTAATTTTTTTTTTATACTACAAACTTGAAAGGAAAAGGTTTTGCTGTGTGTTGAACAACATTACATTATTGCTTATGATATTAAAGGCTTTAATCGAAATTACAAATTTTGTTAATTTAGTTTTTATTACCCAATAAGCTGCCGAAACCTCATTTAAAATCCTCCACATACACAACTTGCCAAAAGACACTTGCTTGTCGCCAAAAGAACGGGGGAAAAATCAAATACAAATCACTTAAAAATGTAAATTTATCCACACAGGTAGTTAAGTAAATTAAATTGACTTGAATAAATTTTTAGCAAACAAACCTTTTCGAACACCTGACAGACTAAAGCTGCTGCTAAACGGGGAAGTGGTTTTGTTTATCTGTCTGCCAGCAAGTAATTTTCGGTTAAAAGCATGTCAACACTCGCATAGTTTAAGTGCAAAGTGATTAAATATTCATGAACTTCGTCAAGATTTTCTAAATTTAGTTTAGTTTTAGTAAGAATTTATTTAAATTTAATGTCAGTCAGGTGTTAGCTACCGGTGTAACCTAAACAAATAATTTACATTTTTATAGATGTTTATTTCACCGAAAATTTTTCTCCTTAAGTCTTCACTGTTGTGTAAGACCAAGAAATCCAGTATCTTTTCCCTTCCGCTTAATTAAATAAACCTCTTTCTTTGCGTTATTATTTCCCTCAAATGCATATTTCATTATAATTCACTATTTTCTAACAAACAAATGACAGCTTATAACCAGGGACCGGAACACTATGCCTTAAGTAAATTTGTTTTTGGCGCCTATTAGAAATCTTCAAATGTGCTCTCAAAATTAAAAGAAATATATTTAAAATTTTAATTATAAATCTTATTTAAAACAAACAAAAAAATGACAGTCTCACAGTAATAAAGCGTAATTTTTTAAGAGCTATAGGAAAGTTAAAAAAAAAACACATAAAATTCATAAAAATGCATGAAATCTTTATTTGAATCGATAGTTCGTTCGGTCCATATAATTTAATGTTTGAAGATTGCATGAAGCAAATGTTGACCGTGACTGCGCCTCAAATGGTCCATCCGGTTAGTCCAATTTTGGCATACTCTTTTCAACATTTCGGCCGGTATCTCATGAATAAATGCTTCAACGTTGTCTTCCAATGCGTCAATTGAAGCGGGCATGTGTGTATAGACATGAGCTTTAACATAGCCCCACAAAAAATAGTCTAAAGGCGTTTAATCGCACGATATAGGCAGCCAATTGATCGGTACCGGACGTGAAATAAAATGTTCACTGAACTTGCCTCTCAATAAGTCCATTGTTAAGCGTCGTCTGTGGCATGTGGCACCGTGTTATTGAAACCACATGTTATGCAAGTCAAGCTCTTGCATTTTGGGCAAAAAAAAGTTGGATATCATCTCACGGTAGCGCTCACCATTCACAGTTACGTTACGATTCGCATCATCTTTGAAGAAGTACGGTTCAATGATGCCACCAGCCCATAAACCGCACCAAACTGTGACTTTTTCTGGATGCGTTGGTAGCTCTTGCAATGCTTCTGGGTGATCTTCACTCCAAAATCGACAATTCTGCTTATTAACGTACCTATTCAGCCAAAAATGAGTTTCGTCGCTAAACACAATTTTTCGATAAGAAACGCGCGATAAACTTTCTTAACAGAGCACGCATTTTGATAATAAAATTCAATAATTTGCACACGTTGTTCGTTTGTAAGACGATTCGTGTTTAAATTATAGACCAAACTGAAGATGTTTGACGATGAAACAAAACACGAAACCTGCGTCAGCTGTTTGAACCAGTGTTGCCAAAAAGATAATAGCTAACAAATAACGCTTTACATGTATTGGCAAAGAGAGAAGGAGGAATACTGCAAGACCAAAATATATATTTCGTTTAGTAAACAATTCAAGAATTTTTTGGCACCAGGCACCAGGCAGGTTTAACCAGTATCAAATAAATTTAATCTTTATTTAAAATTAAATTTACTTGCTCTCAAATAGCGTTTAATGCCAACAAAAAGAATTTAACTTTAATCGTTGCTTACTCTATATTTTATATTCTGAACTTTAGTTACAATGTCAAGGAAAACATTCATCACTTCTAGGACAGAAGACATTTACATTCAGGGGTTGCTTAAATTTTCGAAAATGCCTATAAATGTCAGTTATGCTTTGACATTTGTGAACCGAATAGATATAAAATACAAGGGAATAAAATATGAAAAATTTAGTCATCAGATTAACACAATCTAAAAGCAAAACTTAGGTTTGTTTTTTAAATTACAGTCAAGGAACATCGAGCGGCAACTATGACGTGAGCTTTTAACTAACAAAACAAATCTTTTTTTTTTTTTGTGAAAGTAATTTTTTTTCAAAAGCAAAATCGACGATAGTTTAACGCAAATTCTTTATTAAGGAGAAAACAAGCATTTGCTTAAACATCCGCTCCCTGTTTAAAGCATTACCTTTCTGGTTCATCTATACCTCTTTATATAACCCATCAAATATATCAGCAAACTTTCTTCAATTCTCACTATCAATAGCAATCAGACAAAATAAAGAAGAGTTTCTGCATTACAATTCGTACAAGTTTGTATGTATTAAAGTCAATAATAAATAGAAATTTTTTTGTTGACTAATGGCTGGCAGTAACAGGAATAAAAGGAGTATAACGATGGCAGAGGGGGGTGTGTTAGATAATAAAAACTATTGGACAATTCATTAAAAGGATTTTGCATTGTTTGTTTTTATTATTTCAATGTTCGCTTAACAATCACTCGTAAAGTCGTCCATAACGAGCAAGACAGGATAAATGTGTTTTTGCAAGTTACTGTGTGTGAGTGTCTGTCTCTCATCATTGTGGATGGTATGAGTGTGTAATGATAGTAAAAGAACGTCTGTACCAACAATTGTATAACAATTGTTTATTTTTGTAGCTGCTGATTTGTTATCTCTTCAGCATTCTGGCTGTGTTCGGATGAGCTGAGGGACGTTCTCTTTATTAATGGTCACATCATAAATCATGATTAGCCCACATCTAGATGTTTGTTTCGTTTCGTTTTGATTTTTTTTTTTTTTTTTGCAAAATTTCATATTCAAACCCTCTCTTACTTTGTCATTCATTGTCCCCAGAAACAGACCACACAATGTTGACAGTACTTGTGTTGGTTGTTACATAAAACCAGGTTCTGCAGTTATGTTTCTTCTGTTCAGTTGTTATTTAGTGGTACCGCACTACATGAAATTCATCAAAAATTAAAGGACTGTTTGCTGTTAGCGATGACGCTGTCTTTGGAGGTGGGTGCATTAGAGAGTGATGTTGGTGTTCAAAGTTGTCATAAAGTGAACAGCAATTTGGTATAATATTGAAATCACCATTACACTCGTCTCTATTGTCTTTATAAATATTTGGTTTAATGCGCACAGCAGGGTTTGTTTGTAGGAATAGATTTCCACTAGCGCCACTTGTACAATGGCAGCTGTCATTTCATTGATATTGATGGCTAATTTGTTTAAATTATAAAGTTTGTCAAATTATAATTACCTTGTAAACTCTTTTTAACTTTTTAAAAAAGAATCTAGTCTGGAAAAATATATAAAAGCACAACTTTCCTTCCTTGAAATTACACAAGAGTAAATTTTAATATCTTAGACGATTTCGATTAAAATAAAAATTTATTTATATCATAATAGGGAGTATATAAAAAACTTAATCATCGTTTAGTATTGACAACCAAAGTTTTTAATATCGTTCAGTTCTGCCAAAGCTTAATTAATAACTTAAGAATTTTTTTTAATGGCCGCCAGTTAAATAATGTTTCCAACTTAAAAATCTATACCTCCATATAAAACACCCGGCGTAATAAATGATAAGAAAATTGCATAGAAAATATAAAAACAAACTTACGAAATTCAGATTATGATTGATACTTGTACGTCGATAGAAAATAATTATTCAACATATCGAAGTAAGCCAAAACGATGCAAAAAGTATAATTTATTTAAAGATAAATAAAATAATTAGGTTTAGATTTTTTTTGTTAATTTTTTGTACATAAGTAGTATAAATTCATTTTAATTATGGAATTCTTAAATTTGTCCCATTGCGTGTGTAAAAATAAGACTGATTTTGAAAAAATTATATGGTATGGTGTCGGATATTATGAACACATTTAAAAACATACATCAAAACTTGAAACTCATGTAATCCATAAATTGGTTTTGGAAATATCTTTGGTACAATGAAAAAGTCGAATAAGTTATTGGCAAATTATATATAATTTTCAATGCCTTATTTTGCATACATTGGAGCGATTTTAAATTATTGTTACTTTCGTTAAAGCATAGATTATTCCCATATAACTCAAATGTGACTGTATTAATGACTGAAATATCATCAGTTTAGACTTTTCACTCAACTTATTTTTCAGCTTGTACAAAATTCGAATTGCAGGTGCTATTTTATTCTTAACATCACTTATATGTAGATTCCAGGACAAATTGCTTTGTAATGTGATTCCTAGATATTTTACGGAGTGTGTTTCATTCAGTAATTTTCCATCAATATACACGTTGAAGTCATTACTAAGACTGGAAGCATTGGGTCTAAAGCGAATAAGTTTTGTTTTGTCAGAATTTATAATTAAACGATTTAAGCGTGCAAATTTAAATACTAAAGCTGCATCTCTCTCAACGTAGGTTTTCAAAACCAAATCATGTTTGAAAGGATAGAATAAACATACGTCATCCGCAAACATAAAAAGTTGGCCAGTTAAATTTAGATTTTTTAAGCCATTTAATTAAATTGAAAATTATAATGGTCCCAATCCACTTCCTTGCGGAACTCCATAATCCACAGAACCAATAAAGCTTTTCGAATTATTAACTTGCACGTATTGCTTTCTGTTTAAAAAATAACTTATAAATAATAATATTTCACTTCCTTTGACACCATATAATGACAACTTTTGCAACAATATTTGATGATCATTTAGATCAAAGGCTTTTGTAAAATCAAAAAATATACCAGCAACTCCACGGGAACGTTCATCTAAGCCGTTGCATATATACTTCATTACGTTCAAAACGGCATCTTCAGTACTACATTCTCTTCTGAAACCGAACTTAAAATCATACAAAAGATTGTTTTCCTCCATAGAAATCAAAAGTTTGTCATATAAGAGTTTTTCAAAAATTTTGTCTATTGTAGATAGAACAGCAATTGGCCGGTACTTTTCCATAGTTGAAGCATTCATTTCTTTCCGTATTGGAACTATTTTATGAATCTTGAGAACATCAGGCTACACCGAAGAATCTATCATATTTACTGTTAAATATTTTTACTAATATTGGTGCAATAGTTTCTCTACATTCTTAAACAAAATTTGGCGATATATTGTCATAGCCAGGACTCTTATTAATTTTAATATTCAATATGATTTCACTTATGCCATCAATACTAACATTTTCAAGATGAAAACGATAAGGATATTGAAAAATAGTTCGTAAATTATTAAATGTGTCTCCAGGTTACTATTACAGGTTACAGTACAATTTTTGGAAGGCTTTATCCTAAAGGTATTAACATTAACATCGAACATATTTAGAGTGTTTGATTACCTGTTTTACGTTCGCGCCACTCTTACACAAAATAATCACTCAAAAATTTGGGTCAATCTTGGTATTTTTATATTTTTTTTTTTAATTTTTTATATTCAATTTTCTATAAATCTTTTGTGGCGCAACAGTTTTTCAAAATATAATATTTAAGTAAAAAAAAAAAAAACAAATTTTTACTTGAATTAAAAAATATTCTCAAATTGAACTTGTTTCAAATATCTGCTTTTTTACACCAGCCTCCTGTTGCCCAAGATGCATTAATTTTAATAAAATTAAACTCAGGTGCTATTTCTCTTCATCTAGGATGTATAAACAGAACAGATTGCTTGAATACATTTTGTTTGCCTTTTCTCTTTTCGCTCAAAAATGTTTGTTGGTATATTTATCTAAGGATTTCTATCTTACCTTTATGCACAGTTGGGTGTAATATAAACGTTTCTATACTTTTTTTTTGCTCTCTGGTTTTCTATTTTTTAACTGGTAATTAGAAAATATTTGCTTTTGGTTTCTGTGGTTAAAAGAGGAAAACCTCCCATGAGTTGTATGTTGAGATAAATATTGGGTTTTGTGATAAACTACTTAGAATTTGTTTTCATTCTCATCTTTATAATTTGTAATTGTTGCTTTGTTTAGCTAAATTGTATTGCTGCTGTTCTGTTGTTGGCAAATAATTACCCAAATTTGTTAAGTGTTTAAATACGGCATAAATGTTTCAATTTTGTTAGTTTTGCTAGAAGGTAAAATGGAACTTAATGCTTTTCAATCACGTAGAGGGAAGGGTTTGTGGAATTTGTAAAAACAAATTCATTAACAAAAGCTTGTATCGATTATAACTTAATGGTGTCTAAAAAAAATTTAAACACACTTTATTACCTTATTCTTACCAATTTATTTACCTAATTATTATTATTTTATTTTGTTCGAAGGTATAAATTTTTTGGGGACACCCTATAAAAAACTTTTAGCGATAATTTAAATTTTTAAGAAATACAATACTATAAAATGTAAATCGATAACATGTAGCATGTAACATGATAACATTAGCGTAACTCTTTATAAAAAGTCTTGAAAAATTGTCAGCTACGTTTAATGATTTTAAAAATTGATTTTATTAAATAACCCTACAATAATCCTTTTATTTCTTTTAAGGTACGTACATATTATTTTGAATCAACTGTGCTGTGCTTCAGGTAAATTAATGACTAGATTAAATTGCCCGTTTTTTAGTAATTTTTTTTTTTTTTAAGTTATGGGTTTTATGATTTCGATTTTTTATTAAGAACAATCTTGTAATGCTGTATTATATATAACCTTTTCATAGTTTACTGTATTTTTCTTGTCAAGCCTTTAATTTCATACCCATATTATCGGGGGCTTAGGGTGCCCCGGTGGACTAGCCAGTAGTGTGCTGGTCTGCTAGTCTGGTTCAATTCGCACCGGAGACTCTTGTAGCTTTTGGGCCTAGGAAGAA
The DNA here is from genome assembly GCA_941918925.1 of Phyto melanocephala. NCBI lineage: Eukaryota > Metazoa > Arthropoda > Insecta > Diptera > Rhinophoridae > Phyto > Phyto melanocephala. The sequence goes on along the minus strand of OW799233.1, from coordinate 46,244,155 downwards.
AAAGCTTTTGGGCTTAGGAAGAAAAAGCCGTTATTACTAATTTCGACCCATATATCCGCTGTTTTATAAGAGACGCCATCTTGGATTTTAACTTTTTCATTGTTTACTGTATTCACTGGCAAAGACAGGCTTCTTTTGATACCAATATTGAGGGGATTTAAGGGGGTACATTTTAAGTACTTGATTTTATATAAATTAATTTACCGACATTTTGTAGTGGCGGCCATCTTGGATTTTAAATGTTTTTAATTGTGACTCATATTTTGCTAGTCCAGCCCTCTCTTTTGATACTTGTAATGCCATAGCCATATGATACTAAATATCAATTGATTTCTACGGTTAAGGCCACAGTCCACCTAAAATCAAATACATTGTTGCCCATAAGTTTGATTCAAACAGCTATTTTGTGTAGTTATGGTTATGTCATGTCTATTTTAAAATTTAGTTCTATAATATTGTGTTTACGATAAGCATGCAACGCTACAACGCTACAATGTAGATATAAAAATACGGTTCTAATTTTTTAGTGCCGTGATATGGTTGTATATACATGTAGGGGGGATACCGAAGCAGGCCTGCTCCATAAACGGGTCCGTTTTCGATCCCCTTTGTTTCCTAGAGATAACGAGGCTACCAAAAAACAAAGGTATCCCCGACCTCACTGAGTCCTGTGCCATCCCAGGCGTTTGCTCTAGACTTTTGTGACTTCACATTGTAGACTAATGATTATCTACAATCATCATCACAGAGTGCTTTGTAAATTCCAGCATCTGCTCCAGATTAATTTCCCCCATAGCACTCACATCTAAAGGCTATAATACACGGCATATTTTTTACATCTGACTTGTAGGTAGGCTCCTTAACGTGTGCCTACCGGTCGTACTAAATCGACTGCCAGCCATTGCTGTACATTCGCATACTAAATGCCCCGCTGTCTCAGCAGCCTCAAGGCACATTCTGCAAACATCATCCTCCTTAATATTGAGCCGTGATAGTATTTGACAAATATAAAATTACAATGACACCAATCACACATAATAGGAAGGATTTGCACCACAACACAATCTTTATGTTTATTATATTATTATTAATATTATTTCAAATATATTTTAGAAGCACTTTTAATATCAAAAAAAAAAAAAAATAAGATCGTAAACTTTTTTCGAGAAATAATTTTAGTTTTTTCTGGCTCTTTAGTTCACAATAATCGTAGGCACATCCACTGACGCAGATGTCAAGAAATAGTTTTATTTAGCCATGTTCAACACCAGTTACCCCTTTAAAGTTTTCTTTCCAATTGCCTGGAGCTTTTACTAATTTGTGTTCCTGTGACAATACAATTTTGTAACTTGAATACTGGGTAACCAAACGCCCATACATGATAGGGGCTTTCAAATTTCCAAACCTTACAAGCTATCGAAAAATGGAATTCGTAATTAGAAGGATCAAATTTCAAATGTATCTGTTTAACTCAGGTTTACAATATTTTCCAGGATATATAATTATTATATGAGAAAAATATCATTTTGTAGGTCGATTAATATTTAAATAACATCTTCATTTGCCTTTATTTATGTTCTGCGAAATTCAAATTTGTCACCCCTTTTATTTAATTACTAGCGGAATTCTCCCTTATAATTAACATTATTATCGTCATTAACGCTTTTATTAAAAAAAAAAATACGAAATTTTAATATAATTATGCATTTTTATTTCTCTCATTTTCACATCACTTTGTATGTGAATGGCTATGTGCAAGCGCATGCAGCCCTGTTTAACTATAACTTTTTGGAGTCTGATGACAGCCCCTTAGGCAAAAACATATTTATTGAAAGTGAAATGTGGACATGCTTTGGTCTACTGAACATAACTCAAATGTAAATGTATATGTGAGTGTGCATAAAGGCATGCGTGTGCATGTTAACATTATGGTAAAATTTAATTTTAGTTTAACATGTTAAAATTTTAACCACTCACACATACAGGATCTATTAAAAGTGTACAAAAGCATAAATATGACCATTTGTGAGTGTATGGATTATTGGATGAGGATTTTGAGAATATTGAATTAAGTTGTCGTTTGCGTTGGTTTTAATAGTCGATGTGTTGTTAATCTTTTATCAGAATATAATTTAATTAAAGGCGTATATACTAAGTAAAAGAGAATATTAAATGATACAGTTGTTTGTAATTGAAATGATTTTAAAATAAAGAAATTATAAACAACTGCCACTTAAATTAGTAACAATTTTAAACACAAAAAGTAAATGTATGACAGTTACGCTTGTATTATTTACATAAAACTATGAACATATATTTTTGGGTTAAAAAAATTAATGCTTCAAATAATTCATGTAAATTTTGTTCTTTAAAAAACATCAACATAATTACTAATTAGTAAAGTCTACTTTTAGGAGCTCTTAATAAAAATATCAAAATTCATTTAAATTTTCTTATAAATTTCAAAAATTCAATTATATGTATGTAAAGGCTTCTTTTAAATTCAATGCAAATATGTTTTTGCTGCATAATTTAAAATCGCATTAATGTATTTAGAAAAATACCATTGTATACCTTAAAGTTTCTCTAAATCTCAAAGCAATAGAAAAAATTAAAGTCATTTAAAGAGCTAGCAACAGTTTGTTTCTAACCCAAAAAAGAAACTTGTTTTTCTTGTACTTCCGTTCAATATTCACAATGAGAAATTAAAACATCAATTACAAAGAAAAAACTACAACTCCTACACCCACACACACACACACATACACACACACACACACACACATACACACACACACGACGATCAAATAGATGAAATTTACGAAATTAAACCAAGAAAAAATGCCAAACATTAAACTGATGACTTGGCACAAATTTGGGTCAGCTGGCAAAAAAGCAAACGTAGAACAGGTCGAACAATAAAAAAGAAAATCTGCTTAAGCAAACATGACATAACAAAATAGCATAGAAAACGACAAAAAACAAAATCCATTAAATTTTAACCCGACTTTTTCCTTTTTATAATTTCTTCATACAAATTTTGACACACCATTACTGCAGTTAATGATTTAAAGATAACATTCATTTCAATGTACTTTTCTTTAGTTGTGGAATAGAAAAGTAGCTCATCCGTTTCTTACTTTCACTATTTTATAAATTATTAAAGACTGCTTTACTACTGTAGCGTTAGATTTTTGTATTTTTTTTTGCTGTTGTAAAGAAGTAAAAAAAAATTTGTAACCAAGATAAAAATTTTAATTGAAAAGCTTACTCGGCTATAAATATATAGGTAAAATTTTGTTATTCATATTCAGCAGTAAAACTGAAACAGTGGCATACAAAAAATTATACATGAAATTAAATTTTACCTTTAAAATATTTGACGATATTGATAATTTTTGGTTGAAAAGTTTAAGATATTGATATGCTTCTTTAGAATATATTACAATTTCATTATTTTCCTTTTTTAAAATTACGATATTGAATTTTTTTGCAAAAGTAATTTCTGTTATCAATTTTTTTTTGTAAATTTAGGATATTATTTTTATTTTCTTGTATAAAATTCTTTAAAAAACATTTTCAGGAAATTTTTAGAGTTTTACGATATTAAAACAATATTGTAAAAATTTTACTTTGACCTTATTAATTTATTTGGCATTCTTGTGATAATTGTACATTCCTTGACATTATTCCTTAAAAGTCAATTTTACAATATTACAGTTTTCTTATCGAAAAATTAGGAAGTAAAGGTGTTTCTTTTTGAAAATGCGCTATGTACAAAGATTCCTTTGGAAATCGATGTTAAAATTTTTATAATGAAATTTACAATAATAAATTTTTTTTGTGAACTTCTTAATATTAAAATTTTCTTGTTAAAAATTTTATTTTTTTTTAAATTTTTTAAAATTAAAACTGAATTTGTTAAAAAAATTCTATGATGGTATAATTTTCTTACCGAACAGTTTTCAATATTTAAAAAAATATTTGCTTAATTTACAAGCTGTCGTAGTAGTTGTACATATTTGGTTGATAGTTACTCCTACGACAGGTTGTGAAGTGAGCAATTATATTAATTATATTTTCTTAAGTTGGCTCTACAACTTGTAGTTGGTCTTGGCTTCCTTAATGAGTGATTTTCTAGCACTTTGGCTTTGTACTTACTTTCTGCTGTTTGCTATATACCGTACTATTTTGTAGGATTTTCTCTCCAAAGCAACCAGTACCGCTTCATCGGCATGAATCAGCTGTTTTGTTCCTGTTGAATTTTAAATTTATGAAAAATCAAAATGTGTGGTTTCTTGTTCCTTATTTCTTTCTGTTCGGTTGCATTCAAATCTGTAGAAAATTGAATTCAAAATCAAAGGACCGCCATTGGCAGAGACCGCCAAACAGATAAGCTTGTTTTTATAAGATTACCTTGTAACTCAAGGCAGATAAGTTTCTACAGCAGAAGTAACTACAAAAATTAAACAACCGAATGGCACATCATGGAACAACAACAGAATGTAAAAGGCTGCTAAAGCCTGGAGTACCTATATTTTAGTGCAATAGAGAAGCTCGGGTTAAATAAACATGCTGTACAATGTTATTTTAGTTCGTTGAGAGAAGGCTCTGTTCTTGTTTCGGCTTAACACAAATTAGCATAATCTTTCACTTTTTTTCAATTTTAATTTGGCCGGCCTTTGCACAATCACCTTTTCGTAGTTGCGACGAGCAGTTACAAACGAAAACTAAATCTTTTCCTTATTCACCGTCAAATCCATTTTCATTCTTCTTTCCCTATTCTAAAAATTACCAGCTGCACCTCGCATGTTGAAAAAGTTGCACGATAAGCTGTCAACCTATGGAGGATCCCTTGTAGTTGCATATGGTTTAGCTAAGTCGTTTCTTATTTTTGGCATTAAAAGCTTTTCTACAAAGGCGTACAAGTTTTAATGGTATCTTTTACGCTGGCATAGTTTTTAAGAAATCATCATGTGAAAGGCTGTTTTATAGTCGATAGAACTTGTTATATATGACTTGTTTTATTTTATCTTTTCAAGGTTTTGGATGAGTATAAAGACGAAGTCAATAGTTGATTTATTCCGCCTAAGGCTTAATGTGCTTGTCGACTTTAGACTTAAATCTTCGCACAATATGCTGAATCAGATCTTATAATAAAGGATAAAAAAAAAAATTCGAGATAGATGGTCTCCTTCGTTATATATCGGATATTGGATGTTGAGATTTCAGTCCTCGGAAATGCTCTCATACTTCCAGAAGATGCACCTTGTCAGCTTTTCTCCTTTGGTCTTCTAAAGTTCTGCCGGTTTCCCGTCTACTCCTGTCGCCTTGTACTTAAGCCGATTAATTGATGCTCTGACATTATTTTGATTAGAGGGTTTATATTTAACTCCCTCATCTATGATCGGTTACAAGTTGCTTCCTTCACTTGATTCTTCAAACACTTACAAGTTGTAGAAATGTTGTTTTCAAATCCTCAGCAGACTTTGCATATAAGTCACAACGTTCCCATTTTCGTTTTAATATGAATCTGTTGATTGATGTTTTATCCATTGGAGGAATTATCTGACGTCATTTCTGTTTTATTGTTATCCAACAAATTTACAATTTTGTAGTTTCCCAGCAAAAGCTTTCAATACAAAATAATGAGTTGATAGTACTAGAAAACAGTAAGCCATTATTTTAACACGGTGATGTCATTGGAGGCAAATACTTACCACGCTCGCTTACAAATAGTGACTAAAATAAGTACTCACCACCCTCGCTTACAAATAGGGACTCGTATAAGTACTTATTACGATCGCTTATAAATGAGAACTTAAACGACTACTTACTTTTATAGCAATAAGTGAGATTTTATTAGATTTGATTAACCTAAATATCCCCATAATATTATGAACTTACAGAAGTCGTTCGGTTATTTTAAGGACCAAAATTCGTTTTCATAATTCTACGTAAATCTATAAGTCATCACTTTGTTAGTGAAATGCTTTGCGACTGTTGTCAAAATAATTCTTACTTATACCCTAAGCGTGTTACACTAAATGAGAATTATAAAAAGTCATGTATTTGAATGGCTTCTAGGAAATTTCGCAATAAGAAATTGTATTGTGTGTGTATCTAAGCAAATGTCTGAAAATAAGTGTTTACGTATCACATTTAAAGTCAAGTCATTACTAAAATACTTCTTAGTAAGACAGACGATATGTAATAGTCATTGAAAAGTATGTTGTTTAGTAAAAGCAAGTCATGCTGGGATGTTAAACAAATAATAAAAATTAATTTGAGAAATTTTCTATCTTATTTTTTTGGTTTAAAAAAATTATAAAATTATAAAATTTTAATATTAATATTTTTTTTTTTATTAACGTCATTATTGCTGATATCGTATGATTTAAAAATATCAATTTAGAAAATTTTGATTAAAAAAATATTTTTTCTCTTAAACTAGTTTATAGTGATTCTACGTCATATATATATACTAGAACAGCGCGGCGCGCGTTGCTACGCACCTTAATGAATACAAATGAGTTCTGAATTTAAATTGAATATCAAGTGCAAAAAGATAAAAATTATACCTTTTGTAATGGGCGTGGCACTGCCCATTTTTCTAATCACAAAACTGTATAGTCTTGACAGCTCAATATGTGTGCAAAGTTTTAGAAAAATCGGTGAAGTTCAAGTAGCTTAAAATGATAATTTTTCTTTTAATGGGCGTGGCACTGCCCACTTTTCTACTCACAGAATTGTAAAGTCATAACAGCTCACTATGTGTACACAGTCTCACAAAAATCGGTCCAGAGCAAGTACCTCAAAATTATAACTTTTTTTATGCCCACTTTTTTAATCACGAAACTGTATAGTTATGAGAGGTCAAAATGTGTGTGCAAAGTTTCAGAAAAGTTGGTCAAGTGGAAATAGCTAAAAATTATAACTAATTTTGTATGGACGTGGCCGCGCCCACTTTTTTCCACCCATAAACACTCTCTGGAATGTGTACAAAAACTTGCCAAAGTTTGAGTCCGATCGATTTTACAGTTTCGGAGTTTATAGCACACACACACACAGACACAGACAGACAGAGTTTCACTTTTATATATATAAGATAGATAGATATTACGACTAAACGTGTGTGTGTTTGTGTTTAAAAAAGTATTGGTTTTCATATTTTTAAACTCTCCCATTTAAATAAAATAATTTAACACCGACATAAAAAGTGGCAATAATGCCATTTAAGACTGTAGTAAAAACTATAGCGAAACTAATGACAGTGGTTTTGTTTTTCTGCATAAACAACTTACTACCGTTGGCTTACCCACTCAGTTGTGCATCATCATATTTGTTTTTTTGCTATTTCTTTTACTACTGCTTAAGTCATAGTTGAATATCCTTTTTGCTGTTGCTTACGTTAGTTCATATTTTATAAAACTAAATTTTGTTTTTCTAAAATAAAAAATAAAATAAAATAAGTAAAAAGACGGCAAAAATTATAAATGCTACTGGAAATAATAAACTCATATTTTTATTAGTAAAAGTATCACAACTACAGCTACATAGATACACTTTACCACGATAGTAACGTGTGTTTGTATGCATGTTTGTATATATTACTCACTTACGTTCATGTAGAGTTAATAAAAATATTAAATAATAGTTTTTTTTTATAGTTATCCATTCATATTTTTCATTTTTATTTTTTTGTTATTCTATATGAAAAAATTTTTATTTTTGCTGCAAAAACACACACTAACGATTTTATGTGGTTTGTATGGTATATATCGTGGGTCACAGGTGGAAAGGCCCTAACTCAGATAAATGAAACTTTACAAGAGAAGGCAAAAACGTAATGGAAACTGGTAAATGAAATGTAAAGAAATGTTATTTTTGATACTATTGCGTTAAATTTTTGTTTCGAGGTATATTTGTGTGAAATGTATTGGAAACACAGAAAAACTCGATTTCGTAAAAAATACGAGTTATGACGTTTCTATTTGTGGCCATCGATATGCGGTTTTAAAATATTGTTTAGCAACTAAAAGTATGCAATAAAATATTTAAACTTTGTTTTTTTTTAATCTATAATTCTTGGTAAGGGTTTTAATGTTCTCTCTGTGTGCGTTAAGTTTTATGCGTAAATTTTTAGATTTATATAGTGAAAAATTCTTGCTGTTTTTTTCCGACTTACTTTGCTATTATGAAAATGAAATATGCGAGTATTAAACTATAAATATAGATACACAACAAAGAGTTTAAAAAAAATATATTCAACTACTAGTAGCAGCAAACATATTTTTATTTACCCATGAATATGTATGTATGTATATGTTTTACATGAAAATAGATGAATGAAAATGTTAGTTTAGAAAGCAAAAAATTGAAAAAAAAAAATACACACACATAAATATATAGTTATTTTACACAAATATTTATAACACATTTTATGGATGGATGTAAATCACAATTTACTGACAGCAATTACAGAAAAAGGAAAAAGATCAAAAATAATTTTAACTATTAATTTTACACATAAATAAGAGATACTAAATTTAGAGGTATAAAATTTTTTCTTCAATATTAAATGAATTGAAAATGTTCTTTAAAGAAATTTGCGTTTTTAAAATATTTTTCAATAATAGTATTTTCTAACACCGTTTTACGATGAGTTTTTTATTGAAATAAAAATAATTACGATATTAAAATTATGTTTGAAGAAATTTTTACAATATTATAATTTTTCTTTTAAAAAGTTAAATGACTTAACAATGATATCTTAAAATATTTTACGATATAAATATTTATAAGTTTTTATACCCTTCACACAGTGAAAAAGGGTATATATAGGTTTGTCATTCCGTGTGAAATTTCTACAATTTTCATTTCCGACCCCATAAAGTATATATTTTCTGAAAGCTTATGAATAGGGGAGTCGATTAAACTTTGTCAGTCTGTCCGTGTGTATGTTGAAATCAACTTTTTGAAGCCCCCCGACATCGCTTGGACCCGGTATTGAAAAGCAGAAACATCGGTACATAAACAACTGAGATATGAGCAAAAACCCACGACCACCTCGATTTTTTTTTTTACAAAAACAACATTACAACAACAACAAACATACATACAAACGTGTATACTGGTTAGAGAAAACGTGGCATCGAATCCCAGCTGAGCCAAAACAAATTTTTTTTAATTTTTTTAAAATTTTTTTTAAAATTTTTTTTTTACTTGTTTTTTTATTTTTTATTTAATATATTATTTCTATTTTTATTATTATTTTTTTTATTTTTTTTTGTTTGTTTTATATTTGATTATATTTTTTTAAGTTTTTTTTAAAATTTTTTTTTAAATTTTTTTTAAATTTTTTTTTTTTTTAATTTTTTTATGTTTTTTTTATTTTTTATTTAATATATTATTAATATTTTTATTATTATTTTTTTAATTTTTTTTTTATTTTTTTTGTTTGTTTTATATTTGATTATTTTTTTAAAATTTTTTTAAGTTTTTTTTTAAATTTTTTAATATTTTTTTATGCTTTTTTTTTTGTTTTTTTAACACACATACATGAATTTATAATTTTACAATGGGATGTTTTTATATATGTATGTCTTTATATGTTTTTATATGTTATATGTTTTCATATGGGATGGATGGTGATACAAACTACTGTTGTTGCACGACTACACGTTGTGAAGGGTATATAAGATTCGGCACGGCCGAATATAGCGCTCTTACTTGTTTTTTCTAATTTGTTACAAAAAACATTTTTCTTTTTCAAATTTAACGACATTCAAACCATCTGGAATAATTCATAGTATTAAAATATGAATTAAAAAATTTAAAACTTAGGAATTTTCTTTAATAAAATTTACGATATTACAAAATTCTTTAAGAATACTTTTTGATATGTAATAATAATTGATTAACAATTTTACGATATTATTACTTTTTTCAAATTTATTCTTTAGTTTGAGAATTTTTCACAAAGAAAATTTTACGATATTATGTTTTTTTAAAAAATTTTTCACGATATTAATTTTTTTTTTAATTTTTACAATAAATTAGATTTTTTTAAAGAAAACTTCACGTTGTTTAACTTTTCTTTTGAAAAATGTTACATAACTAGAATTTTCTTTTGGAGAATTTACAAAACTATAATGTTTTTCAAGCTTTTTACGATATTTTCATACAGTGATAAAATTTTATTGAAATAAATGAACATGTGTATATATTTAGTTCCTAACAAATTTACGAATTTAATGTGTTATTACGATACATTTTAAAATTTTCTTTGGGATGATTTTGCGCTAGAAAAATCAATAATTTAAATTTTTTTCTTCAAAATATTTCACGGCATTTAATTTTTTTAACTATACCAAAAAAATTCAATTGTACTTATTTAATTTGATGTTATTTTTAGTATATTAAAATCTTTTAACAGAACTTTAACTAATATGGCTTTTCTTACGGTATTAATTATTTGTAGTATTTTTTTTTCAATTTTAATTCACGCGACAGTGTAAAAGGGTTTGTCATTCCGTGTGAAATTTCCACAATATTCATTTGCGACCCAATAAAGTATATATTTTCTGAAAGCTTAGGAGTCGATTAAGTTGAAAAAAACTTTTTGAAGCTCCCCGACATCACAAATATTCGGTAGCAGATTGTTATTGGAAATCAGCATAATAGCCCCATAACTGAAATATGAGTAAATAAACACGACTGCCTCTGTTATTGCGCTTATTATTATATTCGTAGATTTAGTGTCTCTCTGCAGATATTTATGAAAATTTTTTGACAAACCGGTCACTAATTGGCAAAGTTATAGGCAAAAATTGTTTGAAAAAATGTTTATTTTTTTTTCAAATATATAAAATTATTTTTTAAGACCCAAAATAATACCAAATTATAAGCCGTAATCTCAGAAAGTATTTCCATGAAAAACTAACAAATCAGTTTGAAATCAACTGAGATATAAGCAACGACTACAACTGCTTCGTTATTTTTCCTAAAATTTACAAACGGAAATCGATATTTTTCAGTTTCTCTGCAACCAAGAGAGCCAATATGGGGTTTAAATGAAAGGGCTTGAGTATTAAAATATCGTTAGATATGAAAAGAAAAAAATCCAAGATGGCGTCCTAGATTAAATGGCCAATATATGAGTGAAATAAAGTAGTTGCGACTTTGTCCTATCTGCCCCCACAATATTGGTATCAAAAAAAGGCTCGACCAGCACAATATAGTAAACTATAAATAAGTGTAAAATCTAAGATGGTGTCTGAAACAAAATATCAGAGCGAATTTTTTTTACCCCAACAATAAGTGTATCAAACGAAAGGGCTTGACTAGTAGAATACAGTAACTAGATAAAAATTCAAAATCAAAGATGGCGTCGGAAATAACAAAATAGCGTATTGCATGAAATCTAAAATCTAGGCTGAGCTGCGATGTGATCCTTATACCTATTTATATGCCAGCGCAGAATATAATCAGATTCGAATATAGCGCTCTTGCTTGTTTCAATTTAAGTTCAAGTTTTACAAAAGAAAAATAACAATAAAAAAATTAAAAGTTTTTAAAATTTTACGATCAAAACATTTTTAAAAAAACTATCGACATTAAATTTTTCCTTTCAAGAAAATTTTATAATATTAAAATTTATGATCTTAAAAATTTTTCGATGTTTTAATTTTTCTTTTAAAAGATTAAGCGGAAATAAAATATTTCAACAATAAATTTCTTTACAAAATTTTCTTTAACAAAGTTAGAAGATATTCGAGTTTTGCTTCAAAGATACTAGAATAATATAATTTATTTTTGCAGTCTAAGATTGGAAGCATTTTACGATATTATGATAGTCAAACAACTCTATTTGACTCTTAAACTTGTCTATATTATATTTAACGATATTGCAGAGAGTTTATCACATAGTTATAGTTACATTTTTATTTAATTAGTTTAATTAACAGTAGTTTTGTTTACGGTTGTTTGATTTACAGTTTAAGATTTCGTTTGGTTAGCTTATTTGGTCGACTAACTTGCTAAGTAACACCAGTTGAAATTTTGTAGCATACTTCAAGGAGTTGCTAGTTTTTTCCACATATTACTTAACGCTAATATTAACATCTTTCTCTCTATTTTAATGTAACGGTGTCTGGTAATTTCCAGAATATATTCGGGCGTACATGCTGGAAATTTGTTTAAAGTTACATAAGTGACAATAAGATGTCACTGACACTATAAAGAGTGTGGCAGCCCTTGTAAAAATACGATTCGGTGTAATTTTGCAACACGATTTCACTTTTAATCAACATTTTTCTGCAATTAAGATTCAATCGTGTAATTTCTTTAAAATATAATTGCATTTAAATATAGAATACACCTTTACAAGAGTCGACCAGCACAGCCAGTTGTATGAGTATAACGGGAACATTCGTTAAGGGTGTATAAAATTTAATTTGATAATAAAGGTGTATAACACAAAGGGAGATAATAAATAAAGTATTGCATAAGTAATATTTGCAGCGTGTTTAAATAACAAAAAGTCTTTACTATTATTATAAAATAAAATTTCAAGTGTTATTACTTGCAATAAAGGAATCCCAGTTTAATCAAAAGAAATCAAACAACGTTTAAACGTATTAATGTAACATTATTAAATTTCTATCTTAAACAATTTTACTAGTTTTATTTCTTGCTTTAGAATATTTCATATCTTATCAAAACATTTTATGGGAATATATTAATCAGTCTTATCAAATTTTGGTATAGAAAAAAAAAAACTTTTTCTGCTGTCATTTGAATTTAAATTCCCTAAAACTATATTGCAGTTTTTTACTTTTACGTTTTCAACGTTTTTCTATGTTGATGTCTTTTTTAAATCATTTTGAAAAGTTTTCATTTTTGCTTATGTACAGTATGTGTGCTTTTTCATAATATAAATGTACAAATAGAAAAACTTTTATCAAAACAACATGTAATTAATTATAATTGTATGCAAATAAGAATAACATACTTGTATTTAGATAAATACATGTTTTACACATGTAAAAAATGGGAAACTATACATAGACACAAATGTTCATTATTTACATACAATAATCCTGTGGTAAGATACAATTTTTTTGTTGGAATTTTTACATAAAATAAATAGACAATATTTTTTACACAAATGTTTTAGATTAGTCCTGTTTTAGTTGTAAAACTTGTGCTGCTACGAAAATTGTTTAAAGAAATCTAAAATAAAATTACTTTAGAAAATATTTAGTTGTTGGTTTATAGAAATGTTCTACAACTTGTAAGATTTAGGACTATTAGCACAACTTGCCGACAAAGTTAATGTTAATAAAAGGTAACGTTTTTTAACGTGAGCAATAGACTGACCATTAAGTATTTTTCGTTATTACAACCTCCCTGTAAAATAAATTGTTTTTTTTTTTGAATATGGCAGCACCAAAGCAAAAACTGACAATTTTTAACAAATTAATTAGTTGTTTAAAAACTAAGTGGCAACGACAAACGAATAGTAAACAATTCCTTTATACCGTAGAAAATATGGTAACTTTTAAATTATGAACCTCAAGTTAATAGTTAAAGGTAGAGTGATCTTCCCCTTAACATATCGGACACGTTTAGGTTAAAGTGAAATTGTAATAACAAAAAAATAGTTATCTGTCCGATAACATCCTAACTTTAGTTATCGGCAAGTTATAATAATCGCCCTAAGTCTGATCAATTTATTTATGCGGTATTCAAACACAAAAGTTTGAAGTGTATTTTTAGGCACAAAACTCTGATTTTACATTTTTATCAAATAATTTTATAATATTTTTACAGTTCTTATATATTTTTGGTATTATTTAAATACTTTACTGTTGTACAGCGGATGTGTTAAATATACCACATACATACGTACATAGACGTATGAATAGAGTAGCTGGTATTGTTGCATTTGTTGTTACAATTGTTGCTATTGCAGTGGACCATGTTTTACTAAATAAATCCTCTTATTATGTGACCATTGATGAAAGCTTATGCATGTCGCTAAAAACCACATACGTGCGTGAACATGCCAGAGCATGCATGCTTAATTTACAATAAAACATAGTTTACTGCTCCTCTCTATCTCTCGCTCAGTATAAAATATATATAAAATGTATTTTAGCCCTTGTTCTTTATACACACCAAGTGCAATTGAATGAAGAGCAATACATTTTTTTTGCTCCGATTCTGTTTAATTTACAATCCAATGCCGAACAATGATTGTGAGTTTTATTTATTGCATACAAATTTGTGAACATAATGCCTTAAAGTAGGCTACATATTTGTGAATAGCAGTCTGGGTGTGTAAAACCTGGGGTTAAAATATGTATGTATTTTTTTTAAGGTTTTTTTAGGTTCATGATTTATTAGGCAGGACTTTTTTTCTAGTGAATACATGTATGTATAGCTGACCATTTAGTAGGATAAACGAAATTTTTCGGTGGCCATTTGTTATCTAAAAAGGTTGTGATCTTAGCAATAAAAATGGGTTTATGTTAAAAAAATATTAAATTAAGGTATTTAAAATACATTCAAAGCTTAATTTAATCAATTTTTTTATTATCGTTATGTAATGTTGTATAAATAAAATATTGTTGACCATTAACTTTTTCATAAGATATTGACCAAAAGTTTTCTATTCAGAAGTTTAAATTTTTGTTTTTGCCTTAAGGAAATATAAAGCGATGTTTGTAACTGCCATAAACCAAATTATCATATGGTCGCGATATTCGATTTTTCTCTATGTGTTTTGAATTTGTTGAAAACTGTCGATGTTATAACTAAATGGGATTTCTCAATGCTTACTTCTGGTTAAAAAAAACGTCATATTATATTTCAATCCGTGATATTTGAGAATATAAAAAATTATTTTAATATTTATCTTAAACTAGAAAATCCCGGCGCGCTTTGCTACGCCCCTTAATGAATAAAAATGCATTCTGAATTTAAATTGAATATCAAGTGCAAAAAGCTAAAAATAATAACTTTTTTTAATGGGCGTGGCACTGCCCACTTTTCACATTACCAAATTATATAGTCATGACAGTCATGACATATTGAGATGTGTGCAAGGTTTCTGAAAAATTGGTGCAAGTAGCTAAAAATGATAACTAATTTTTTATGGGCGTGACCTCGACCACTTTTTACCACCCATAAACACTCCCTGGAATGTGTACAATAACTTGCCAAAGTTTGAGTCCGATCGGTTATACAGTTTCGGAGTCTATAGCTAACACACACACACACATACAGAGTTTCACTCTTATATATATAGATGTCAACTTATGATGTTTTATACCCTTCAGCAAGCTAATAGGGGTACATACATACAATGCTACTTAATTGTTTTATGCATAACACTAGTATATATTTTCCTTAGATCCAATTGAGTAAAAATTGTCTTACTACTTTTGACCCTTTAAGTCGCTTTAACTATAAAACTGTGTGTGGAAAATATTCTTACACGACAATAAATCTCAATAAACAAGTTGATGTGTCTGAATGCTCACTGCTATTGAAAACCGGGAAAATTATTAGACAAAATTTAAAAAAAAATATATATTTTCTCAAACCTTCCACAGCATGACAGATGATAGAATTATAATCGTAATTTTTTGTGTAGCACCCGAAAATATTAATTTTAAATCCAAAAGAGTATTTAGGAGTGTGATCCTTATGACTCTCTGAGTCGAGTAACAATGTCTCTACCTAACTATTAAGCAAAACTTAATTAATATTCACAGTTTCCAAAAGAATGATTCTTTAACAGTTTTGGGAATTCAAACTTAAAAAACAAACATAAAATTTTAAAAAGGAAATGATCGCCTGTGTTCTGCATTCCGAGTGAAATTAAATCACTCGGAATTGCCATGAAATTGTTGTTATAAACAATAACACTACAATAGCAATTCCGAGTGATTTAATTTCACTCGGAATACAGAACACAGGCGGATATATTTTGTGGGGCGATAAACAAAAATTAAAGATTATTTCATGTAAATGTTAGTCGCGGCTGTGCTGTATGTGGTCCATCCATGAGCTTCAATTTAGCAGCTGATTTCTAATCTTCCGGGGCTGAAATTTTACTCCTAAGGTTTCACGTACTCTCACATAAAAGGAGTCTTGGGTGATCAAATCTACTCCAAAACGTCAAATTAATTGCTCACCAAACTCGCCTCTCAATTGGTTCATGGTGTCGCGTTCTGTATGGTATGCAGCACCATCGTGTTGAAACCACATGTCAACCAAATCCAGTTCTATCACTTTGGTAAAAAAAAAAAATGTGGGTAATTATCGCAGGGTACCATGCCACCGGGTACCGTCCCACGAAGCGTGGCAAATAGTGCATAATTAAGGGTGCATTGGGCAGTCTTTAACTGCCCTTGGTTGCTCTTCACACGGGTCGTTCATGACTATCATAAAATGGAAGTAATTTACATAACGAATTTATCACAGATTTTTGATAAAAAAAAGAATGACGAAGAAACGTTGTTCGCTTGTTAGTCTGCATCAGAATTTAAACACAAGCAAAAATCTTTTAATAATACAGAACGCTTTTATAAACGTTCTGGTGTTGATAATCGAATCAATTAAAGAAAAATTCCATATCACTTATTTTATCTTTTAGCATCCAACGCCTGTCTCAAAAAATTTGAATCAGTGCAGTTATACGTTGCAAGAGCGTTTTCAAGCGTCATATTTTAAATAAAAAAAATAAATTTTACAATTAAAGCTTACTCCAGTTTAAGCTAAACGAAACAAACTTCACTGCACTTACGCATAAATCTAATAAATTTATTATTAAATCTATTTAAATTTATCTATTTATTTTTTCAGTTATGAGAAAGGACGACATATTTGTGAATTGTGTTGAATAAGTCATGTTTAAAATTTCGCGATCATATTCGGTTGGCGAAATAATCATTTATTATACTGCTAGTAGATGCATGTGAGCAACTTTGTTGTTATAAAAAATCATAATTGTAAGTCAATTAACTAAATATGTATTTCCGTACAGTAATAACACGCGTATGTGTGATTAAACATTGATGTTAAACGACACACATTATTTCAAATAAGGCATAGCTAAAGAAAAAGACGTGTTTTTTGTGCATCATTTTCGAATAAACAAAAAACATATATAAAAATTTTTTGATATTTCACATAATTATGTCTTAAATAAATAAATTGCCATTATCTCTCGGGCAGTGCAGTCAGTGACCCCATCCTGTTTTAAGGTTACTTTCAATAATGTTGATTTAATTTATAGCCAACTGTTACCATTCAGCTACCACTGAACAGGTTAACAGGTAATCATTTTTCTAAATACGCCTTAGTGACGAACGAGCGATTCCTAGCTGAGCAGAGGGCACCCCGATAGATGTTTCTGGTGGTTTTGTTAAGACTTTGCTCTACGCGTTTAATATTCTCCGCAGTGTGAATCAAATATGATATAATGGTTCTAGGCAAATTTCTTACGGTGCATTAATAGTATTCACTATTAATTAAACAACAAATCATAATTCAGAGATCGAAATTTTAACATTCAAATTTCGACTATATGCCTTTTGCGTTAAAAGAGTTAATCGCGGATTTATATAATAAAGTTATTGTCTTCGTTTTTTAATTCTAAAAAGAAAAATTAACATAATATACGTATAGATGAAGGGTGCCCCGGTGGACTTGTTGGTAGTGTGCTGGTTTGCTAGTTTGGGGGTTGCGGTTTCGATTCCCAATTTCCGAGAGACTCTGGACTAGTCTGCTTCTCTTTCTCTTTCTCTTTTATTCTAACGATTTTTATTCTTCTCTTCATTTCTATATTAAAGCGTCACCGACCGTTATGTTCTCCGGGTAACTTTGTACTAGCCTTACCTACCTACTAGGGTGATCGACTCGGTTTTACAACCGGTGGAAAACCTGGTTTTTTCCTCTTTTTGCCGGCAGTTTTTTCTAAATTTTGATTTTTCGAATATCGAATACACCGGTTTTTTTATTCGAAAACGCGGGTTTTTTTATATTTTTAAGTTTATTTTCATATATCTTTCTAACCAATCGTACCATAGTATATTTAGTACGCGAAAAGTTTCAAAAAATCAGAAAATAAAAACTATCAAATAGTCTTCTATAATATTGTAAGAAATCTATTTGTTGTTTAAAAAACAAATGCAAAATGAGAAAAATAATTGAGCTTAAATATTATTTTTTTTTTAGGATATAAACCATAAACCATAGGATATAAGCATAAACTTACGATCAATTTTAGGTAAAAAGGGTAGTTACAATAAAGAAAAACCAATAATCTTTACTTCCAGATCCAAATTTTAAGATCTATTTAACATTTAAAAAATGTACAGAAGGAGATACAAATTTTTTTAACAGCCTTATAAAAAGTCTTATTTACTTATGTATCAATTTATTGTATTTATTTATTTAACTAGTAAAGAGAACCTGTCGTCCTTAAATTTAAAACCAAATTAGTCAACTTCATTCATGTCAGTTATTGCGTTATTGTGCAGCCAAACGTATGTAAACGTAAAAATTTCATATTAAGATATCATTTTTACTATAATCCTTTTGAACAATATTTTTTAACTTTTTCTTTGAATATTATATTTTGTATATTCGAACCGGTTAACCGGTTTTTTCTAAATTTTCAAAAGAGCAACCGGTTTTTTTTTTTAAATTCTAAATTTCAAATTATTTGAAAACCGGTTCCTTTAAAAAGTCGAATAATCGATCACCCTACTACCTACGTATAAACGAAAAAATTATTAAATTCATAAACCCCATGTTGACTTTTGGCCCACCCTTGATCAATTTAATTTAGAGGATAATTTATGTTCCCATAAATATTTTCTCTGCATTAATGGTATTTAAGCTTTAAAATATTATTTTAATCTGTATATAAGTTTTATCTTAGTATTTTGTATATGACTTTATGTAATTAAATAATTTTTTTCACCCATAACATAAGAAAAATTATATAGTCAACACTTGGACCACAACATATAATTAAAACTTGGTTGACTTTTTGCTAAATATTTATTTATTTAATTCGCAATTAACAATAAATGCCCAAAAGCTAAAAAGTAATTAAAAATACAAAAATAATGGCCCCAAAAAATATGCTATACATTTTAGACTGTTTTTATTTTATGTAAAAAACCATTCAAAATTAAACCATACACGAAAAATTTCACACCCAACTTATTTCTAATGCTAGGCGCACAATTGGGAAGAACGACGAATTTTTCGTCACGAATATTCGTCATCAAAAATAAAACACATTTGTGTATATGAGAATGCATACAATTGTGGCGTCAGTCGAAGTTCGCTATACGCGGCGAACTCTGCATTAGATTTATTTCTATTTCTTACGCCGGCGAACGACGAACAAATTGATACAAGGTGACCATTTTTTATTAAATTTGGGTTTACATCTCAACTTTTTAAGAAAATAAAGTTAGTTTTTTCTTTAATTATTGTTTTTTTTTTTTTTTTTATTTAAAATAAGTATAAAAAAATTAAGTACAAAAATTTGTTTTTATTTGTGTTTTTGCAAATGTTTAGGTTTTTTAAGTGATCTTTTTTTCATATGGTCACACTATTAGCTGTTATACACAAGCAAAATTTGTGTTATTGTTTAATGCACGTACCCACGACATTCTTTGCAAATGTTTGTTTATACGTAAACAAGTTTTTATTATTACGGAAATTATATTTATTGTTTTGTTGAGTTTCACAAAAAATTAAATTCTTCGATTATTTTTGTTTTTGCTTTGCACAAACACTTAACAATTTTATCAACTATAAAAGATGTAAGTTTTTCGTCGTTGTTGTGCTTCACACGACGAATTTGCACAACGAATTTTTACCGAAGAGTTCGTCGTGTTGGGCGAAATTCGTCGTTCGTCCCAATTGTGCGCCGAGCATTATTCAGTTTTAATTAAACAGCAACAACATTCGCATCTACCATAACAAATATAATATTTAAATATATATTTTATGAAAAAAAATAAATTTTTTTTACTTAATAAAGGGTCCGCCAAATACATTTTTTTTTGAAAATGCTTTAAAAAAAACTACTGAATATTTTTTCAAATTTATTTTTTTATTCAAATGGCTGCCTCGGCTGGCCATGCAGCAGCCTACACGATCGGTTCAATTTTTAAGCACATTATCGATTGTGTGCAGCTGTATTTCACCAATGGCTTCTCGAATATAATCCTTTAAAGCGTCAAGTGTATCTGGCTTGTTGGCGTAAAACTTATCTTTGACGGCACCCCACAAATAATAGTCCAACGGTGCACAATCGCAGCTCCGAGGTGGCCAAACAACATCAGCTCTGCGGCTGATAATGCGATCTTCAAAAACAGGGCGCAAAACATCGAGTGTAGCTTCGGCTGTGAGGCACGTAGCGCCGTCCTGTTAAAACCAAATGTTGCCAATATCCTCCTCTTCAATTTTTGTGAACAAAAATTCGTTCAACATGGCTCGATAACGATCGCCATTGACTGTAACTGCCACTTCTTGCTCATTTTCGAAGAAAAATGGCCCAATTATGCCTTTTGGACCAAAATCCGCACCAAACAGTTACTCTTTTTGGGTGTATCGGCTTTTTTGCCTGTTTACATACCCTCCAAGATCAAAATGAGCTTCATCTGAAAAGATGATTTTTTTTTGGCAAAATCGGTGTCTTTTGAAAGTCGATCGCAGGCCCACTTAGCGAAGCGTTAATCAAGCGTATACACAACCATATTCGTTCAGCGAAAGGATAAAACTCATATAAATCAGACATGAGCTAAGTAATACCATCCACGAAATAAGCACTAGTTGAAAAAAAACGTTAGATGGCGAACCCTTTATATTCAAATAATGATTATGAAGAATACAACACAAATTGTATATATTTCATGCAAATACTAATTAACTTAGTGGCCTATAAATATGCTGCACTTAATGTACTTTACTTTTCACTACCGCGTAAATGCAAATGTTTGAACATACATACATACATGGATACTTATATGCATTTTGCAATGTTTGGCTGGGTTTCGTTGATTCAATTAAATATTTATAGAAGAAAAAACGTTAATACTAAATAAAATAATAAAGTTTATGTTTATTATAATATTATTAAATAAAATCATTTTTATTTGTCTATTTACAACTATCAATGAGTGGAAAAGTATTTTAATTGTGTTCATTTAAATTAATAAAACATGTTGCATTTGCAATTTTTTTCTTTTTGTGTTTTTGATAATGAAAATTCTGTAATTAAATTTGAAACCACATTTGAGAGCCTGTAAAAATATGTTTGAATTACTTAATTATTTCCGATGTTGTGGTGGCGAAAAACACAAAACATGCTTTTTTGTTTTTATATAAAACAACAATTATGTACATTCTGATACCTGAACATGTAATTGTCATTTGTTGTTATAACGGCAGAGGTAAAATTTTATATAAAAGTTTTTTAAATACACAAAAATTTTAATACGGTGTAATTAATATGAAATGAAAAATGTTTGCTTTTTTATTGTAGCTCCGTTAGGAAGCTGAAATATTTATTTAGATACGAAGCTGCTCTTAACACCTCTACCCTTCAACGTTGGTGGAATAACAATGATTAATTAAATTCTTAAAATTATTTTATTGTTTAAATAATATGAAAATATTATATGCTATTTAGCAGTCCTATAGTGATGTTAGGTTAGGTTAGGTTGAAAAGGAGGGGCACTAAAAGCCCAAACCCACGACAGGTATACACTTGTGCCCAGTTGGCATGCTGTGCGCTCCATGTGGGAACCGGAATTCCCAATTTAAAACCATAATCATAATTTCCCATATATATCGGACTAGTTCAATGCTAAGTACTTATTCTAATTGGGTTCGTATTAAAAGGTACTTAGAATATGTTTTGGGAAAAGAGAAAAATGAAAGTAATACGATGCGTGCTTATACCGCTTTCACACTACATACTGAAAGCACTGCCTGTGCTTATGTTGTTGTTTTTTTTTCGGGTAAGGAGGTAGAAATTCAGATTTTTCATGCACCAAAGGCATGCCGACTAAAAACCCCCTTTAACACATTAAAAAAGTGTGTTCAGTGTCATCATTCTAATCGCCCTCCTCGTATAGGCGGTAGAGTGTGCCGCTTTTACCAACTTTATGAAGATGCTTTTGGAAGTATGCGTGCTTTGTGATGATTTGGGTTAGCTAATAGTTTACCTCACCTGTTGTTATTCCAATCAAATTTTCAAGGCGTGGATGGAGTTTAGCTTTAGTCTCTGCTGTTATCTTGCCTGGCAGGCTTGCAAGGTTTCACGCCTATCCTTCCCTGGCTGCAAAGTATTTTCCCGCTTTTTGAGAAATATCTTCCATCGCTTTGTTATCCTGAGACCGAGTGCTGCAGCTCCTGACACTGTGCAGACGTTATTCTCAATGCGGCTGTTAGTTAAACGGCTAGTACGGCATTTGCACTCTTTTTACCACCTAATTGTGCATCCCCAACCTCAGAATACTGCTGCTTGTTTCCATCATCACTCTACATTTGTTCTTAGTTAAGCCACCTTCGTTTGCCCCTAGTCGGCTGAGATGCGCACTAACCTATGTTATTGTTCGGCAATTAGAAAAACAAACTCAAGTATTTTGATGCTCTGTAGTACTAAAAATTTTTATATATAAATTACTCGGCAATGAACAATTGATATTGTCAAGTATCGCTAGGTTAAACACTTGTTTAATAAACTAAAGTAATGGGATCTTTTCTCTACTTGAGCACAGTTTTGCTGCATCACAAAAGTGTGTGCATGAAAATTGTCTAGCCTAGCATCGCTACAATACTGTTTTTAATAATTAATTTAAAAAATCGTATATTTAAAACAAAATTAAAAACTTAAATAACAAATATTGTGAAACTTTTTTAGATCCTTATCGTCATCTAAGTGAGGCTTAAATTAGGACAAAGCTAAGGAGCGAAGTCGAAAAAATGTTAATCTTATTTTTAATCTTGTCTCTTAACTTTTTTTGAAGCAATATTTATTTTGTTTCGATATAGTTATCTTTGAAAACTATGTCAGTTATTATTTTTAATGACAATTATATCGATTTGTTGTTCGATTAACAAAAATGACGAAAATTAAGTGCGTGCTTAAATTATTAAAATTTGCAAAAAAAAAATAGATACAAATTAGTCCTACAAAAAGTTGGCCAAAGAATAAAAGGTGTACGATCGAACTGCTTCCAGGGAGAGGAGATTAAACAGAATAAGGAAAATTTAATCATTAATAGGATATCTGGTTCGGTAAGGAAAAAAAGTACTCATAACATTGGGAAGGCCAAGAAAATATGAAACATACCGAAAAGTGCTCCAAACATAGAAAAGCAGCGCGATTAGCTCAGTGCTCTTGACTATTTGGTCCAAAAAGTTCCAGACAAAAATAATACAAACAAAATTAGAAGCGATAAATAGAGCACGGAAATTAAAATAAAATTTAACATTAAAATACAAATGTATAATGGGTAAACAAAACTTTTGTACTGGCTAATTTTTTACAGCTTCCGCGTCAAAATTTGTATGTTTCTAAGGCTCGAGGTTATATTGAGGATAAGTTTAGCACCAGAAAACAGTAAAAATATCCTAAAAAATTCTTGATGTGGCAAGTTTTATGCAATTGCGAACGATTTCTTTAACCAGTATACCACGTTTGTATGTATGTGTGTTGTTATTGTATGTTGTGTTAAAAAAAACGAGGTGGCCGCGGTTTTTTGCTCATATCTCAGTTGTTTATATATCGATGTTTCTGATTTTCAATACCGATCTACTCCCGAATATTTCTGATATTTTAATACCTTACCCGGGTCCAACCTATGTCGGGGGGCTTCAAAAAGTTGATTTCAACATACACACGGACAGACGGTCAGACGGACAGACTGACAGAGCTTAATCGACTCCCCTATTCATAAGCATTCAGAAAATATATACTTTATTGGGTCGGAAAATTGTAGAAATTTCACACGGAATGACAAACCTATATATACCCTTTTGCACTGTGTGAAGGGTAGAAAAATAGGTCGCCGTGTATTTGGCAATATTTTTATTGCAGGACCTCCATAATTACAAGTATGTAGGACTTTTACACTATCGTGTGAAGGGTATAAAAATGTTTACTATTGGCAAACTGCACTCTAGCTCCATGTGGTAAGAAAATATGAAAATGCAATATAATAGTTAACAAATTCAGTTAATTGAAAACTTAGAAGTTAAATAGATGATATTTATATCAAACACCTAATCTTTGAACAAAGATGGCTGACGACAAAATTGTAGCTGGTTTTGAAAACGTAAAAATATACTTCTTTTGATTATTCTTTTACTACCACAATTTAATTTCTTTAGAAAAAGAAAATTTTTAAAGTGACAACTAATGCCTGAAGAAATTAAAACATTAGTTAATCAATGCCCCGATGGCTTGGTTAGTAGTGTGCTGGTCTGTTAGTTTGGAGGTTGCGGGTTCTATTCCCGCCACAGACTCTGGACTGGTCTGCTTCTCTTTCTCTTCTATTCTTTTTCTATTCTAACTATTCTGTCCATATGGAGCGCACAACATGCCAATTGGGCATAAGCGTATACCTGTCGTGGGTTTGGGCTTTAAGAGCCCCTCCTTTTCAACCTAACCTAATCAAAAATTAATGGAAGATTTCACAAATATTTATTAAATATTTAAATATTTAGGCATGACTTTAAATTAACCTAAAATACAGGTTCCCCCCTAACCATAAGACAATTATGCAGATAATTTAAAGGCGACATTAAAATAATGGTACAATCTCATCCAAATTTTGTCTCATTATGCCTTAAAATACATGTTTTATAAGTATGTGCATATGCATGTATGTTCGTTTACAAATTACACTAACATACATTGTTTGTACATACATACAAACTTATACATGTAGAGAGAGAGAGGAAGAGAGAGGCTGAAAATTCTGTTCCGGTTATTTTTATACTTTCACTACTTAACCAACCACTTGCATATTTAATGGCTAACCAGCACACATATACACTTGCAGCCATGTATGTATGTGTAAAAAAGGGGGAAAAAAGTAACATTAAAATATGTGTACATGACCAACCATAAACTGGCATTTGAAGCTTTTTTTTTTTTTATCTCTTTAAATACCAAAACAAAACGTCCGATGCTTAAAAATTTTATAGGTTTACATACTTATATAAACGTATTCAGTCACAAGAAACCAATTCTTATATACATTCACATCTAGACTACTCATCTACACACAAACGGTCTTAGTATGATGTGAGGAAAAAATACACAGTTTCACTTTAGTAGTTTTCTTGTATTTTTTCTTACACCTATTTCTGATACCCTTTACCATGGGGTATATAAAAGTTTCTATGTGTTTCTTTGAGTTAGTTGCAATAAAGTTTCTGCAGCCTACAGATGGCCTATGGATTCGTACGTTGTGTCAATATTTAAAAAAAATTTTGGATAATTTTGGTATTCAAAAATAATAAAATCGGCTTAAATAATAAATAACCAATTTTCCTAATGTCCTTGTTAACTGTGTATACCCTTCACCTGTACAGCCAAGGGTACATATACATAGCTTTGTCAATCTTTTTGTTATTTCTACAATATTTATTTTCGACTGCACTTTCCGAAAGCTTATGAATACAAAAGTCGACTGATGTCCGTTTGAGATTTGAGCAAATAAAACCACTTTTTTCTTCTATTTTTACCTCTAAAAATAAATAAAAATAATACCCAAGAACACCTTTTCACTATTTATATATACCACTAGCCAAACCCGGCGCGTTGCTACGCCCCTTAATGAATTGAAATGCATTCTGAATTTTAATTGAATATCAAGTGCAAAAACCTAAATATTATAATTTTTTTTATGGGCGTGTCATTGCCCACTTTTCTAATCACGAAATTGTAAAGTCATAACAGCTCAATATGTGTGCAAAGTTTCAGAATAATCGGTCCAGTGCAAGTACCTCAAAATAATACCTATTTTTTATGGGCGTGGCTCTGCCCACTTTTCTTATTACAAAATTATTTAGTCATGACAGCTCGATATGTGTGCAAAGTTTCAGAAAAATCGGTCAAGCGCAAGTAGCTAAAACTGATAACTAGTTTTTATGGGCGTGGCCCCGCCCACTTTTTTCCACCCATAAACACTCCCTGGTATGTGTACAACAACTTGCCAAAGTTTGAGTCCGATCGGTTTTACAGTTTCGGAGTCTATAGCTAACACACACACACACACAGAGTTTCACTTTTATATATATAGATATACGTACATCAAAAACTATCTGTATGAAACTTTAGAAAAATCTCTCACTAGTCCGCAAAGTTATAGGCAATTTTTTACCAAAAAAAAATTTTTTTTTTTTTTTGGTATTTACATCAAGGATCTCTAGTCTGTCGATGATAAATCCTTTTTGCTATTGTGCCACGTTCGGAAAAATTATTCACAAGCCTCATTATAGTCCATCTGCTAGGAAGAGTGCGCCGAATTCTTTGCTCATATTCTCTTTGGACGGAAACTACTGACTCTAAAGCATTAAAGCGGCGCTCTATCCAAATTATTTCGTTGTCCCAATTCTTCATTTTTGTTAAATTAAATATCAATCTACAAAGTAAAAATGGAAAATGTTGGCTACACAAGAAAAAAAAGTTATTACGTTTTTTTGTTAGTAGCTTTCATTAGGCACCCTTTAATTTAAAATCTAGACAATGTATATTAAGGTAAAGTTAATATATGTACCTATAAACAAAATGGTGAAGGATTTTATCTTTGACACAGCCGAATATGGCACTCTTACTTGTTTTATACTCCTTTTTTATCTTTTTAACGTGTAAGTGAAGTAATAAAGTTATGTCTACATGCTCTCTGATAAATCAAATGCAGTAGAAAGTGACAATATTCATCTGAAATTTTTGCCCTTAATTCTATCGTGTGTTACCTCTTTGTTTAATAGTATTACATCGTCATCTATGTATCTGAAAACATGCAAAAGTTGTGCCATAATCAAATGGTGAATATAGACCAGACCCATATCTATTTCTATCTTATTTCAAAAGTTTAAGAAAAACTCTTGTACAAACAGATAAAATTTGCCATAGTCATAGTTGTATAACAGCTCTTATTTAAGTAAGTGAGAATATACGGAAAGGATTTAAAAATGATGACATTAACATTTGAGTATTATTGGATCGCTCTAAGGCACTTGATAGGGTAGACCATGATATACTCATTGGGAAATTGAAAAACTTTTTTAAGATCTTTTAGCCCGCACACAATCAGTATTTGTGAATAACGTTTGGTTTGAGAGCTTATAACTTTTTGAAGAGTTCCTCACGGATCTATTTTAGGGTCACTCTTTTTTTCCTTATATGCAAATGATTTGTCAGAAAAACTTTTTAATTGCCAAGTCCACTTAAATGCATATGATATGCAACCTACTTAAAGAAGCTCAGTTTAAAATATTGCATTAGTTAAATAAAAATTGAAACATAATCCATCTTTGGGCTAGTGCTATCCGCATAAATCTAAATCCATCGTAATATGTAGAAAAAGTTTAGATCTTCTCATTTCCAAAAACACTCTTTTGAAATGGGGAGAAAATTTAAATTGTTAACAGAGCGAAAAATCTTGGAGTATTTTTCAATAACAGATTAACGTAGACTAATCACGTGAACTGATTGGTCAAACATTTTTACAATTTTCTCTTTGGCCTACACAATATTTTATGCCTTTATGAATAGGAATTTCGCTGGCTAAAACATATCCGGTCCCGTCTCTATTGTACGAGTTTGAACTTTTCGAAAGTTGTCACACAGATAGTGAACGGAAACTGAATGTATTGTTCAATAATATTATGAAATATATGAACTGAACAGGTTTTATCATGTTTCTTTTGTCTTCACTAGTCTTTATAGAGTCTCCCTGGAGAGTCTGATGCAAATTCGTGCTCTCATATTTCCACAAAACATACTAAATCTACAAACTCCCAAATATAAATTTGACGAAATACGCTTTTTCCAATCGCCATGTAACCGAGACATCATTTCACCCCAACATCAATGTCTAGGGTCAGAGTGGCAGTCTGATATACATTCTGCTCGTGTTTGGATACAATTTTCCACTAAGTCCCCAGCAAAGACTAGGTAATGACTTGCTCTTACTAAACAAAATACTTTTCATTGACCATTACATATCGTCTGTCTTACAAAGAAGTATTTTAATAATGACTTGATTTATAATGTGATACGTAGGCACTTAGTTTCAGACATTTGCTTAGATACACACATAATACAATTTCTTATTGGAAATTAGCTAGAAGCCATTCGAATGCATAACTTTTGATAATTCTCATTTAGTTTATCTCGCGTAGGGTATAAGTAATAATTATTTTGACAACAGCGGCAACGCATTCCATTAACAAAGTGATGGCTTGTATATCTTCACTGATTTTTAAGTTTTATACTGAATTTAATTTAGAAAATGCCCATCTTAATTTAGAAATGGCCAAATTTAAAGCTAAACATTTTGAAAGGGTATGTGAGTTTCAGCACAGCCGAGACAGCATTCTGATTAGTTTCTCTGTAACAAATTTTTTAACTAAAAGTTCTTGTATCAGATTGAATTTTCTTCATTATAATGTGTAATTTAGACTCTAGTGCAGTGTAGTGTAGTATTTGTTTGCATGAGAGTAAGTTAATGATGAAAACCTGTTTGCTGTTGCCCTAAATGTGTTGTGTTTATTTACCCTAATTTTATGTATAGAGAGTGAGTGCAAATAATACCGTATATTTATAGAAAAAATCAGAGTCATAGCATGCATAGAGGTATTTTTATGCACACACACACACACATACATACTGTACTCGTGTATGTAGCAGTACACTTACTCATACCGATGAAGGTTTAACCCTTGTATAGGTTTAATGATGCAGTGATTTTCTTTTTTTACTCTTTTTGCTCCAATCTGTCGTGTAGTAGTACCTCATCATATACTTACATGTGCACCAGGCATAAGAGGCAAATTTGAAAAGTCTTTTAAAATTAAACCCACAAAAACTGCTGTTATTGCTGTGGTTGCTATTCATCAAATACGAAATCTAAATTAGTTCATCAACCTTCTCAGACTGCCTTAGCTTGGTGTACATGTTTGTATTTTTAAATGTTTGTGTGTGTATGTGTGTGTTTCATTTAAAAATCTGAAAATAAATGAGAAAAAAAAGCAATCCCCGTTAGCTTTAGTTGAAATGACCTAAAAGCCTCGATTTTATTTGTCAGGTGTTTCTTTTCATCTTGTTTCCTTTTTGTTTTGCTTTTTTTACACCCGCTTATATTTATTTACCGTTTTTTGTTTTTTAAATAACAAACCTGTATATGTGGCTGTCATACTTATACAAACAAAACTTGTCATCTTTCTGCCGCATGGAAAAAAGAACACAAGGAAAGCGCCCTAGAGTAGGCATTGAAAGAAAAAAAAAACCCCTGTATTGTATGCAGCATAAATATAAAAAAAGGTAAACAAAAAGGACTACAGTATTTCCTGCTTAAGACAGGCCATCTTTGGAGTGTTTTCAAATTTATAGGTAGTTTTGATTTTGATTATTGATAAAAACAATTCATTTATACTAATCACAATGGACTTTAATAAAGACATCAATTTAAATTATTTATTAATAAATAAATAAAATACTTGTGCAAGCGCTGCAATAAAGTTCTAAATTAAGAAACACTTTTTTTTTATAAAACCAGAAAAGCCCGGCGCGCGTTGCTTTGCCCCTTAATGAATAAAAATGCATTCTGAATTTAAATTGAATATCAAGTTCAAAAAGCTAAAAATTTAAAATTTTTTTTAATGAGCGTGGCACTACCCACTTTTCCAATCACAAAACTGTACAGTCATGACTGCTCAATATGTGTGCAAAGTTTCAGAAAAATCGGTGAAGTTCAAGTAGCTGAAAATAATAATTTTTTTTATGGGCGTGACACTGCCCAATTTTCTAATCAAGAAATTGTATAGTCATGACAACTCAATATTTATGAAGTACCTAAAAATTTTACCTTTTTTTAATGGGCGTGGCCCTGCTCACTTTTCTAGTCACGAAATTATAAAGTCATGACAGCTCAATATGTGTGCAAAGTTCGGTCGCAAGTACCTCAAAATTAGAACTTTTTTAGGGGCGTGGCCCCGCCCACATTTCTTATCACGAAATTATTTAGTCATGACAGCTCGATATGTGTGCAAAGTTTCAGAAAAATCGGTCAAGTGCAAGTAGCTAAAACTCTAAAACACTCCCTGGAATGTGTACAACAACTTGCCAAAGTTTGAATCCGATCGGTTTTACAGTTCCGGAGTCTATAGCTAACACACACACACACACACACACACACAGAGTTTCACTTTTATATATATAGATATATTTTTAATATTAAACTTTTTATTTGTTATTAAAAGAAAAACAAAATCTTTTCTGGTTAACACTCAAATTTTTATAAAATTATGCAAATTTAGTGATTTTATTTAATTCTTTTATACGTAATAAACAAACTTTATATAATGCTTTTTTAAAGCATTCATTCGAGGTCTCGTTATATTTGATTTACTTAAAAATGCGCGTTTAGAGTGGATCTACTGTATACATCATAATGTAAGGCTGGCTTACTCTACCATATGCATGTGTTTAAATGAAAAATAAAATGGTTGTTTTTACCATCTCTTTAGTCATATCACATAAAAAAAGCACAATTCTTTACTGTAACGAACCGGTACAGAATAGACAAAAAAAATGGCAACCAGCTTTTTGTTGGGTTTTCACACTTTTCTAAACAGTTTCCGCGATAACAAACACAGCAAACACTCCTACAAACACATACAATGGTTCACACATGATGTGTATGTTGAAATTGTATTGTTTTTCTATTTAAACTGACTGACAAGCTTTAGTTAAAAAAAAATAAAAAATACATTATAACAGACTTTGTTCTACTGCAAAGATCAGCAGGCTAGATAACAGCTAAAAAGTCGTTACGTCGTGCTTATACTATTGCTAACAAGTCAATTTGAATGAGGCGGGGTATATATTTAATTTGTCATTCAATTTGTAACACATTATTAGTTCTCTAAGTACTTAGTTCATTCTAAGATGATCTTGTGTTTGTATTTATTTGAAAACACCTTTACAAATGAATTTAGGGGGATACCATTTGACAAAATATTTTAAATATTATATAAGCGTAGGCGTATCCGAAACAATACAAAATAAGTTAGGCATTGTAGTGTCAGAGTAGATCATGTCAGTATGTGCGTATGTCATCGAACAGAATCCTATAGTGACTGAACACAAGAATATAAAGTAATGGAATGTCATAGAAATAAGTATGAACACTATATTCGGCTGTGCAGAATTTTTGATACCCTCCACCAATTTTGTGTACATTTAAAGCACAAATTTTATTATTTTTTTATTAACAGTAATCGCTATGGAATAATCCTTTTATATTAAAATATGTATCACTTTCTTTGTATAACTTCGATATGCTAGTAAAATGTTTTCATAAATTTAGTCTTGCAATAAAAGTGGGCGTTAAAGTAGGCGTGTCAATATAGTTTCTGCTAATAAATAAAACTGAGATATATCAATATAGTCCTTTATTTTTCCAAAAACTCTGTCCATAGGGAAAAATAATATGATCATTATAGTGCGCTTCTCACTTTTATTTTCTGACATAATGCCATCTAACTTTTTTTTCAAGTAGTGCTTATGTCGTGAATGGTAACACTTAGCTCATGTCTGATATGACAGATAATTAGTATTATCCGTTCCGCTGAACAAGTATAGTTGTGTATACGCTTGAACAACGCTAGGAAATATTGCGACATCACTTTGGCCGATTTTGCCAAAAAAAAATTATCTTTTCAGATGAAGCTCTGTTTGATTTTGGCGGGTATGAAAACAAGCAAAATTGTCGCATTTGGGGCACAGAAAACCCGCACGCATACATTGAAAAGCCGAAACACCCAAAACGAGTCACTGTTTGGTGCAGATTTTGGTCCAGAGGCATAATTGGGCCACTTTTCCTTGAAAATGAGCAAGGATTGGCCATAGTCAATGGCGATCGTTATCGGGCCATGTTGAACGAATTTTTGTTCACAAAAATTGAAGAGGAGGATATTGGCAACATTTTGTTTCAACAGGACGGCGCTACGTGCCACACAGCCGAAGCTACACTTTTTTTGTATAGCATTTTCAAAAAAAAAAAAGTTATTTGGCGGACCCTTTATATAATTCTGTCGATTTTATGGGCTTCTAAATCTCATTAGCAGTAAATTATGTGAGCAATGGGCATTGAAGTAGGCGTGTCACAGTAGTGGCTGCTGATAAATTCGACTTAGATATTTCAATATAGAGTTCCTCATTCCTTTAAAACCTTTGTCCATAGAGAAAATATATAAGAAATTAAGATAAAGCGTTATATGGGAGGTGATCAAAAAGCAATATTTGTAAAATTTCCGAATCTAATTTTGTCAGTTTTATTACGTTTTCAATTTTAAATATACTGAAACAAAGACACTGTGCGGTATAAATTTTCGTACATTTTGATCTATAACTCCTTTCGTAATGTATGGATTTAAGAAAGTTTCAGAGGAAGATATTTTTGGAATCAAGAAATAAACTTATAAAATTTTGCTCTTCGTCAATGCGTTAAGACACAATTGCATATTATTCGATGTCGAAAGGACATTGTGTTTTTTTTTTGTCAAACCTACTCTTAAATTACGAGCTCACTTCCTAATACACCGATTTAGTCCAATACCACATAAACCTTGTGTATAATAAATATTCCGGCAAAATGTGATCCCCTTACTTTTTGGTTCGAGCTCGTGCTTTCAACAGACGGAGATACGGACAGACGGACATAGCTAGATTATCCTAAAATGAAACCAGGACTGAGAAAAATATATTCTTTATGGGGTCTAGAATAGATATTGCGATGTGTTGCAAACGGAATGACAAAATGAATATACCCCCTCAACATTTTTTTGGTCGTGGGTATAAAAATTCGAGGAATGCGGTGTTTTGTACTTTAGATCACTATATACCGCGATAAAAATTTAAAAAAAATATTTCAAAACATCTTTGAATCTCAATAAAAGTGCATAAGTATAGGTTAGGTTAGGTTAGATCCGGCAGCCGCCCGAAGGCATAACTCACTTGGGTCCTCCGAGGGTCCCGTTGTGATACCGTAGGCATCAACGCCCGTTCGTCTATATCCTCTGGCCGTCGTTCCTCAGCCATCCTGTCCTGTTTATAAAGGTGTGGATCTTTTCCAGATCAACTGCGGAAAGAAAGGTTTTACTTTCAAGTATTCGCTGACTTAGAATCTGGTGTCTCAGGTCCCCGAATGCAGGACAATTACAGAGAAGATGTTCAGTTGTCTTCTGCAGAAGTCGTTGTAAGGGATATCTAGCCTTTTCGCATGTCTACCTATAGGCCAGTGTCAAGTATAGTATAAAACTAGACCCAATTTGATTAGAATTTTATAGGCAAGAGATGCTTAAGGACTTGTTTATTAGTGTTTAATTATTTAGATAAATATTTTTCAATATAAAAAAACTTTTAAATCTTTTTCAAAATAAAATTTTCTATTTGTTTTCTTCTATTTTGTCTTGTTCTAGAATTTTTTTTTTAAATATTCTTTATTTTTCTACTTGAATTTAGCGTTTTCATATTGAATTTTTTACAATTTAAAATGTTCTTGCGAACTCTTGATATACATACTTGATTATATAAAAAGATTTAAATGCATGTCTCGAAATAAATTAGTTTTTTATGCGAGAAACATTTTAAATCAAAGTTAAAAAAAAAAGTAAATCCATCCTAAAATAAAAGATTTCCACTCTAAAGATGGCGTTCCCCCTCATTTAGCGTTAAAGTGTACATATTTCACATTTAAAATAAATAATTAAATTCATTAGAAATTAAAGAAGACCTCATTATATTTTTAAATAGAGACTTTTCATACTAAGGACTCAATAAAATCCTAAATTTACTTACTACGAGTACAAGTTTAGCTTTAAAAAGCATATTTTTGGAACATCACACAAGTAAATACAAAGTGCAAATCGAGAGCACATATACATACATACACAAACACACATGTAAACGTGCTTTTGTATAACGTATTTTGTGCATGTGTATAATTTAGCTAATTTAAATTCAACTTTTTCTTTCTTGCCTTCATTTATTCATTCATACATACTTCATAGAGATTTCTCTTTTAGGGGGAAAATATATAACAAATATCCTTAGTAGACTTGTTAATGGCGTGTAGTATGTGCAAAGGCATATTATTACTTTAAACGTGCTGATTGAAGTAGCGAGCACATAGTTGGAACAAAGTTAGAAGAAGACAAACTCCTTCAGCTGTTTTTTGAGGAAAAAAATATATTTTTGTTGTTGTTTTTGTTAGTTTCCTTATTAAATTAAAAGAAGATTCCTAGAGTTTTAACAAGCGGTCATTAATGAAAACTAGTTCTGAGAAAGTTGAGTTTCAAAGTATAATGAGTTAAATATTAATATTTAAAACAAAAAGTTGAAAAGAAATAGTTTAAAACAATTTTTTTTCTTTGTATAAATATGAGAAGTTTTTAGAAATTCTTTTATATTTCATAAGTTTTGTTAGTTCAGTTCCAGTTTAGAAGATGCAATTTTAAGTCTTTTAAGTTTTAATTTAGTTTTTTTCAGTTGCAGTTGAGTTATAGATCACTTCTGGTTCGGCTCTAGTTCACTCCCAGTTTAATTGCAGTTAAGTTTTAGGTCAGTCCTAGTTCAGCTTTATTTCAATTCTAGTTCAGTTTTTGTTTAGTTCTAGTTTAATTCTAGTTCACCTTCAATTCTATTTTACTTCAGTTCTAGTTTAGCTGTAATTCAATTCTAGTTCAGCTCCAATTCAATTCTAGTTCAGTTGTAGTTAAGTTTCATTCAGTGTTAGTTCAGTTATAATTCAGTTCCATTTCAGTTTTACTTTAGTTCCGTTTTAGCTTAGTTCTAATTCAGTTTTAATTCAGGTTTAGTTCTAGTTCAGTAACAGTTAAGTTCTAGCAAAGTTCTACTTTAGTTTTATACCATCAGCGATTTCCTAGCTTTGATAGTGGCCATGTTGTTAAAGCAACATCTGTCAATATACCTGTCTTTCATTAAGTTCAATAAGACTTGAAAATTATAATGTTTAATGTACCAAAATGGATGTTCTGTGTTTATGTAACGTTGCATGCAACACTTTACTTAAAAATCATCTTCGGCGGTGAGGCTTATCCACATAAAATATAAGAGCATCCAGTTAATAAATGCAATACAAAACAAGTAACAGTGCTATATTCGGCCGTGCCGAATCTTATATACCCTTCACAATGTGTAGTCATGCAATAACAATTGTTTGTATCACCAATCATCCCACATGAAATACGTACATACATGTAAAAAACATACCAAAAAAAAACTTACAAAAAAAAAATATATAAAAAAAAAAAAATATAAATAAATAATATATTAAATAAAATGAAATAAAATTTTTTTGGCTCAGCTGGAATTCGGTGCCACGTTTACTTTAACCAGTATGTATGTAGGTTATTGTTGTAATTGTGAAAAAACGAGGTGTCCGTGGTTTTTTGCTCATATCTCAGAAAGTTATGGGGCGATTGTGCTGAATTCCAATAGCGATTCATTCCTGGATATTTCCAAGAGATTGATACCACATACAGATCTGAGGAACATATAGTTGCTTCTAAAAGTTGATTTCAACCAACACACGGACAGACGGGCAGACGGACAGACGGTGAGGGCTTAATCGACTCCTCTATTCATAAGCTTTCAGAAAATATATACTTTATGGGGTCGGAAATGAAAATTGTAGAAATTACAAACGGAATGACAAAGCTATATATACCCTTGTGCACCACAGGTGAAGGGTATAAAGACACTGCATGGTGTGAATTTTACACTGACAGCTACATCAGTCCATATTACTTTGCGACCGATGTAGACCAGACCATTAACGGCTAGCACAATAGATTGATGAATGTCATTTTATTTTGGCCTGAATTAAACTAATACAACAACGAGGTGTTTCAAACAGTTCACGACACATTAAACACTTCGCACGAGATATTTGAAATCATTTAAATTGGATACCGAGATCATGTTGTCGCAAACTTGTGCTAAAAAGCCACAAACTACAACGCCCATATAATCCATGTCTTTCAAGGTTGGCCAATACTACCGCCGTGCACGACTCTCGCAGAGGCTTCTTGATATTCGGCCTTAAAAATATTGATAATTTTTTCCGGAACTCACAAGCTTTGTAGAGCAAGCCATATTACATTGCGATCAATGGCGATCAAAAGCTTTTAAGAAGTCGATAAATACCAGGAAGAACGTTGAGGTCTATTCGTTGCATTTCTCTATTACTATAAAATTTCTAAAGCTCTTAATAAACTATTTTTTGAAAGTGATTGTGCTACCAAAAAACCAACTTTAGTTTTCAGAACTATTACCAAGAAATATTGGAAAAATTTAATTGTAACTGACTCAAGTATCGCTAAAAATGGCTCTTAACCGACTATAATAAATAGTTTTACTTGTTTTTGCTATAATTTCCTTTTTTTGTGGCAATCATCATACACAGGATCTTCTGACCACATGCTTTAATTTTAACACTGTATATGAATGTGTCGTATATAACCTTTTTTTCATATATTTAGTTTAAAGTCCAGCAGTTCTTATAACGTTTGCCACACACATTTATCAGCAAAGTTAGTATACTTTCAGATAACGTAATCGTCAAGACAACAATATTTCCTAGTTGTCTGCCTCTAGTAGAAATTACTTGGGGTCAATTAGGTGGCTTCTTATTTTGCCAGTTACAATTGTTTTACAAAGCACTATTGCAAAGATTTCTTTTTCCACCCTAACAACTGTTGGAATATTTTTTGTATTAGAAAAAAAAAAACAAACTAATTGTTGTCCTTGTGCACACTAACACAAACTAATATGCTTATGTATCTATATGTTTAGCTATGTAATGGTGTTAACATATTTTCGCTTATATGACATTAAGTCGAATGCTTTTTTTTGCTTCCCTCTTCTACTTTTGACAGTCTACGTCTTTTAGTTTCTTTTTTCTGCACCAACACACATTACACCATTTCAGTTGCAAGTGCATGTTATGAAAGTATAAAGTTTTGTGTGCGTGTGCATTAGTGTGTGAATATATTTATATTTTTTATCAGTTTATATGACAAGTGCACACATTTTTTCGTTATTATCCTCTATGTAACTACTGACAGAGTACACGCAACATGCAATAACTTTTCTGTGGCATACACAAATATTTATGAAAACTTCCATGTGCATGAGTTGCTAAATCATGTTTCCATGTGTGTTGGTATACGATTTTTTTTTGGTATGCAAGTTCGTTTAATGTTATTGCTACAGTTAAGACCACTACTATTTCAAACACTTATGTCAACATAATTTCATTTTTTAGATATGTTTTTTTCCCTCTAGTTTACATCCCCTCTTCTGGCTTACTTTTAACTCCTTTTTGGGCCTTAAAGTTTACATACATACATACATGCTCTGTTGATGCTGCTTCAGCATTATCATGTCGAAGAAAAAATTGTTTTGTTACGTTTTGTCGCTGTTGAAAAATTTAATGGAAGTTAGAAAACAAACAAAAATATTTCACAAGTTCTTTTACAAAAACAAAAAAAATCTATAATCAAAGACAACAGTTTGCTGTAGCAAAAAAAGAGCAAAAGAGAATGCTGAGTAAAGACTAGATTTATGAGCAGCAAATTGAATTTTAATTTAAATAAAAATTTTATGTGAAAATATTTTAATGGAGAACAAAGATAAAAATTAATTATAGTGTTTAAGATTTTGGCCTTTTATATTTTCATTTGTGATTTGGTTGATTGGTATCATTCGGAAATGCATGGTTTTCAAATAAGACTGAATTTTGTTTGACAGTCTGTTAAGTCGTCTGTCATATCTGCCTTTCGATTCGAAGCCACTAAGGTCAATTGGTAACGTAAGTTGCTATCAATGCCAAGCGATTTTACCTCACTAAATTGTTTGTCATGCTGTCTTCTGAAGTTTATGATAGTAAGCGAATATATATCGATGCCTGCCATTAAATCCTTCAAAGAACTTCATTGCCTAGTGCTCACATGCTTCCAAGAGCACTTGCACAAGGCATAATTTTTATATGCGATGTCCCACTTCGTAGTATTTTTAAATAAATAAACGCTAATTTTATTCCTACTAGAAGCGACTTATACTATGTTCACACACGCGCCTTAATTGCCAATTTATGATATTCTCGCAATTAAAGGCCTTTATTAAGCTCAATTTATCATACTAAAAATTACTTTTAAATTGAGCAATATCTTCTTTATTGATTCACTTATCGTTCAAAACTTGAAATGCGACTCTTTAGAAGAAAGTTCAGTGAGAAGAAAATTCTATAGGTGGCATTCCTAATGTCAAACAAATAAATATACAAAAAACAATATATAATTAAAGTATCGCCGCGAATAACGTTGCAAATGACAAAATAATAATTTTTCAGGAGAGAAAAAAAACGTATTTAAAAGGATTGATTATCTCTTTTTTTAAATACTTTTTCTTTTGTACCTCTGTTACACTTATCAATCACTTTCGACAATTCCGTTCGTAGACTTTTGTTTATAACTTACAGCGTTCTTCCACTGACTGACTCATTGTAATTGCTTACAACGTTCTTCCACTGACTGACTAATTGTATTTGCGATTTGGCGGTGACGGCAAAAAAACAGGTTTTGCAAAACTTGTCTTTTACAACGTTATTCGCGGCTTTGCTTCAATTTTAAATATATTTTATGAACAGAAAAAAAAAAACCTGAAAAGAAAGATGCCGGCACAAACTGAGGCCAGTGAAGCTGCATTATTTGATTTGAAATAAAAACAATGTATTTTTATAGCTCTTAAATGCCAATCGAGTAAGATAAATTGAGAATGTGTGAACATTTATTATAATTGCTCAATCAACAATAAATTGAAACAATTAAAAATATCTGTCTCAACAGGGTATAAGTCAAACATTCTCCATAGGCGCTGCTAAAAAAGAGTAACAGAAAGTAAATCATAAACACAAAGACGATAGCGGGCTACACAACTGCTATCGTTGCCGCCAGCTACTTAATTATATTGAAGATGACAGCAACATTGTTAAAAGCTGAGCAAAAGTAGTAGGCGCTGGCGGTGGTGTCTGCGATGCAAACATTAAAACGGCAATAACTAACAGCCGGCAGTAGCTGATAAACTTTTAGTTAAATGGCAATTTTTAACATCTTTATTTTGGTATATATTTATTGCTCAAAGCTTTATTATCTAAAAAAAATTTAAAAAAAACTTTTGTTTCTAATTTAATTTTTCGTTCTGAAATAAAAAAAATAGGTCTCCGTTAATTTGCTACATTTTTAATTCAGAACCTCCATAATTACAAGTATGAAGGACGTGTACGTACGTACGAGCTAAAGTCTGATAACAATTCTTGCGGTATATACACACACTTTGGAACATGTTTATGTATACTGTGTAGTTGTGCTTATGGTTATATTTCGTGTTTCTTTTGGGGTTTTAAAAATATCAAAATGTTTTGATTTTATCCGGTTGCATTGATGTTTAAGGCATTGTACAAATAGTTGTTAATTTTTATACCCTTCACACAGTGAAAAAGGGTATATATAGGTTTGTCATTCCGTGTGAAATTTCTACAATTTTCATTTCCGACCCCATAAAGTATATATTTTCTGAAAGCTTATGAATAGGGGAGTCGATTAAGCTCTGTCAGTCTGTCCGTGTGTATGTTGAAATCAACTTTTTGAAGCCCCCCAAAATCGCTTGGACCCGGGTAAGGTATTAAAATATCAGAAATATACGGGAGTAGATCGGTATTGAAAATCAGAAACATCGGTACATAAACAACTGAGATATGAGCAAAAACCCACGACCACCTCGATTTTTTTTTCACAAAAACAACATTACAACAAAAACATACATACATACAAACGTGTATACTGGTTAGAGAAAACGTGGCATCGAATCCCAGCTGAGCCAAAAAAAATTTTTTTAAATTTTTTTTATTTTTTTTTTATTTTTTATTTAATATATTATTTATATTTTTATTATTATACCCTTCACCTGTGGTGCACAAGGGTATATATAGCTTTGTCATTCCGTTTGTAATTTCTACAATTTTCATTTCCGACCCCATAAAGTATATATTTTCTGAAAGCTTATGAATAGAGAAGTCGATTAAGCCCTGACCGTCTGTCCGTCTGTCCGTCTGTCCGTCTGCCCGTCTGTCCGTGTGTTGGTTGAAATCAACTTTTAGAAGCAACTATATGTTCCTCAGATCTGTATATGGTATCAATCTCTTGGAAATATCCAGGAATGAATCGCTATTGAAATTCAGCACAATTGCCCCATAACTTTCTGAGATATGAGCAAAAAACCACGACCACCTCGTTTTTTTTCACAATTACAACAACAACATACATACATAGATACATGTAAAAAACATACCAAACAAAAAAAATTAAAAAAAAAAAAAATATTAAAAATAAGAAAAAAATAATAAAAAAAACTAAAAAAAAAAAAAATTAAAAAAAAATTTAAAAAAAAATTTAAAAAAAAATTTAAAAAAATTTTTTAAAAATTTTTCTAAAAAAATTTTTTAAAAAAATTTAAAAAAAATATAAAAAAAATAATAAAAAATAAATAACATGTTAAATAAAATAAAATAAAATTTTTTTGGCTCAGCTGGGATTCGATGCCACATTTATTCTAACGTGTACGTATGCACGTATTTTATATGGGATGAATGGTGATACAAACAATTGTTATTGCATGACTACACGTTGTGAAGGGTATATAAGATTCGGCACGGCCGAATATAGCACTGTTACTTGTTTTTTTTTATTTTTTTTTTTTTAATTTTTTTTTAAATTTATTTTTTATTTTTTTTTTTGTTTTTTTAACATACATACATACGTGAATTTATAATTTTACAGTGGGATGTTTTTATATGTATGTACGTATTTCATATGGGATGAATGGTGACACAAACTACTGTTATTGCATGACTACACGTTGTGAAGGGTATATAAGATTCGGCACAGCCGAATATAGCGCTCTTACTTGTTTTTACTGACTTAGTTAATAAAAACAAATATGCTCTGAATTGTATGATATTCCAATGACGTTTTTATGGTTTCATTGTTGGTTGCAGTTTGTGTTTTAAACATGAATGACAGACGTGTTTCGTAAACACTTTGTAAAATATTTACCTACCATTAGTCGAAATTAGACACAGAACTCGGGGACGGGTAGAACACAAGAAAATATGTTTGCTATCGGCGGCCACGTCGCGGCTAGTAACCGATAGCAAACATTTTTGTAAGTTGAACAGCTATTCCTAGGTTACGAAAATATGAATTAGCCTAAATTGGACAAAGCTACAATGTTGGTTAGGAGTACAACTAATATAAGGCCCTATACCACGCTATAGCCGATGTTGTGCTGAAACCGAAAAATGTTTCCTTAGGTCATTTCGGAACAAAAACGTTCCGCGTCGAAGCCGATTTCTCAAAGCCGTTTAAGATTTTTTTTTATTTGTTCAAAATTTTTATTTTTTCAAAATTTTTTATTTTTTTCAAAATTTTTTTTATTTTTTAAAAATTTTTTATTTATTCAAAATTTTTTTACTTTTTCAAAATTTTTTTATTTATTTCAAAATTTTTTATTTTTTCAAAATTTTTTATTTTTTTAAATTTTTTTATTTTTTTAAAATTTTTTATTTATTCAAAATTTTTTATTTTTTTTTTTCAAAATTTTTTATTTTTTTTTCAAAATTTTTTATTTTTTTTTTCAAAATTTTTTATTTTTTTTTTCAAAATTTTTTATTTTTTAAAAATTTTTATTTTTTAAAAATTTTTTATTTTTTTAAATTTTTCATTTTTTCAAAATTTTTTATTTTTTTAAAATTTGTTATTTTTTCAAAATTTTTATTTTTTCAAAATTTTTTATTTTAAAATTATTTAACTATATACATTTCTTATTGTATGTAATTATATGATTATAATCAAAATAACAATCTGAAAACTATCTTTGTTAAGTGAAATTAACTTAAGATTAAGAGTTTATTTATCATTTAATGAATTTACCTGCTGTCATCTTTGTGTTTATAGCATACGGAAGAAATACTTATGACTTCTAGTATATGAACGCCATGATTAGCTCGGACTAAGTGTAATTTGAAAGTTAAATTTTCGACGTCTTTTACCAACATTTGTGTCCGTATATCGGCAATAGCGCAGCGAATGTTGTCCTCCCAATGGCCAATCGTTTCGGGCTTATCGGCGTAGACTAGCGACCCACAGAAAATAGTCTAGCGATACATGATATTGGAGGCCAATTCAGGGGTTCGAAACGTAAAATTATGCGGTTACGTGCGGTGGCACGAGCTGTGTGACATGTTGTCTTGTTAAAACCGCAACTCCTGCACATCATGGTTGCTCAATTGGTGAATAAAAAAATTTGTAATCATGGCTTTGTACCGGCCACCATTGACTGCAACATTCTGATCAGCGTAATTTTTTATGAAGTACGGACCAGTGATTCCACGAGCACATAAAGCACACCAGTTATTTTATCTGCATGTAACGGTGTCTCAACATATACTTGAGGATTACCATCACTTCAAATAAGACAGGTTTGTTTATTGCAAACAAAAGTGATGGACGATTATGTTGGCCGTAAAGTGTACGTAGTCCGCGATACGTATTTTGAACAGAACCATGATTTTCAAAATTAATTTAAAATTAGAAGCATTGTTTAGGCGTCAGTCACTTCATGTTGACATGCCAAACCTAACTAAACATAAATCACTTGACAGCTAACAAAATGGTCGCCAGTTAAAAATTTGTTGTCAACTTAAAAAAACCCCGCGTTATAAACAGTTGTACAAAATGTAATCGAACAACTTCTTTTTAAAAAAGTTTACTTAAGCATGATACAAACGCTAAAAAAAGACATAAATATTGCAAAAACAACAATGAGTCTAATCAAAAGTTAAGTTGTTGTACTCGCACCTTTATTTTATGGCCCATACCGCCTGTTCACTAGAAAATTTTATATTAAAACTTTTGTAAACAAATTTTTAGTTTTATAGGTCTGCAATCTATTTTAAAATTGTTTATGAATATGGGTATACATTTATTACCTTTATTTAAAGTAATTTTTTTAAACAAATATTATCTAACATAAACTCCTTTACAGGCAAACTAAAACAAAAGCGGCAGGCGTTGTGTTTTATACCACTTAAAGCTGACGCTGATGTGCAAAACCGAAATAAAAGCGTCAACATTGCGTAATGTACAGTAAATCGCTTGTTTGGTATAAAATTAGCATTACTTCTGTGGTCGCCAGCCATAAAAGTCTAAGTCGAAAAACATACTTTTGACACAACTCAATTTTATTATACGAAAAAGTTTTTGAAAAAAAAATATATTTAATTAAGCGCACCTTACAGCGCAATATTTTAACCAAATTTGTAAATTGAAGATAGAGGAGGTAATAAAATATTTAATCAAATAAAATTTAACTCTTAAAGGCAAAATAGAAATCTTACTTTTGAAAGGGTATAACAACTTATGTTTTTTTTTGTATATTGAATAATTTATTGTTCTTTAGTTTATGTGGACTTAAGCGATTATTGCAAATTAAAAGTGGCTTAGGAATGGGTATTATGTTTATGTGTTCTAAAA
Source organism: Phyto melanocephala (assembly GCA_941918925.1). Taxonomy (NCBI): domain Eukaryota; kingdom Metazoa; phylum Arthropoda; class Insecta; order Diptera; family Rhinophoridae; genus Phyto; species Phyto melanocephala. The sequence continues at coordinate 46,200,193 of OW799233.1, read as the reverse complement.
CAAACGTGATCATTGATTTTGCGGGAGCAACCTTATTCTATATAGTGCCTTTAGAAAAAATAATAAAATTCTGTGAAAATAAATAATTAAGTATATTTTGGTACTTATTGATGTGTTAATAGAGTTCAAAGCGACCTAAGTCACTTTATATTGTTTTTTGAATCTACAACAAAAATGGGTTAGAGAAATAGGAGCTTGAGGTTAAAATAAAGACTTTTTATAATTCACAATAGCACATAAAACTCCTTTATTTCTTAAGTTGAATTAATCGGCTTCTGTTTAAGACCACCGACTTGTTAACAATCACAAAAACAAAAGAAAAAAAAAATAACCATTTTTTTTACAGCCAACTTCGATATCAAACGCTCTGTTAAAATCGTATTTTTCAAACTGCAAGGCATTGCCACCGCGTTATATCGGTTTGCTTTGTACAAATTGGATGAGCTTAAGAATTTTCAATAGCTTAAAATCGCTTGTCGCTCTTGTTTCGGTTTGCCTATTAGAATTTTTATGATCAGATTTTTATATTTAAAATATAGTCTACTTTAAGGCTGGACATATATTTGTTTGTTGTAACACTTTTTATACCATTTTTATAAAAAAAATATATACATTTTCTAAGCAGATTTTATCTGTTTTCTGTTTTGTACAAATGTGTGTGTGTGCGTGATTTTATTATTTCACTGTCGAAATATTGTTGTGGGTTATTTTTAACACAATCTTTTTTTTTTAATTTTTTTTGTTGTCTTTTCAAGTGATTTGTGTTTTTTATGGTCGGTTGTTTTGTTGTGATTTTTTTTTTGTTGCTTTACACATTTGTATTTGTCTGTCAGTACATACACACCTACAGACAATACAATAAAGCATGTGTATGTGTGTTTGTATAAAAAAGAGGAAATAGATGGAAATGAATTTATTGTTGACTGGGATTTTTTTATTTATATCTTTTTTTCACTTTAGTTTTGTTAGAAAAAAATACGGCCCTTTTTGTCTTAAGGGTTTAAATGTATTTATGATTTTTTCGCAACATTTTGTTATTCATTTTCTCACTAATAATTTTTGCAATTTGTTTTCCTCTTTTTTTTAACGCTTGGAGTTGTTTTTGTAGGGATTTAATTTCGTTTTTATTAAAACATTAGCATTTTTCGTTGCTTTACCTTCACACCGTTATTAGAATCGACTTACGGGAATTTTATTATCTGCGGCTTTTGTCGTCATATTTACAGTAACTTGAATTTCTTTCTGCTGTATTTATGTGTATTCAGTTATATTCCTTCTTAGTTTTTTTTTCTACATTAATGTTATCGTGTTAAGTCTTATATGATATATTGTTAGCAACTCGCACGTGAAAGTATGTGTCTTCTTCTAACTACCCCTCTCTGGTAAAAACTTCTTTAAACCCTTGAAGCTTATAACTTAGAAATAAGAAATATTTTTTACTTCTTATTTATTCTTTATATTTTTGAACATATTTAATAAATGTTAGTATTAAACTCTTGTGATTTTTTTTTAACTTTGCTTTTGCAATTTTTATGCAAATATTTAATTTAAAAATAAATCTAATTTTTCTTCTCTTCTTTGTCATCTCTTTTCAGGTATGTTTGTTAGATATTTAACTTATACTACAGGTAATTCACTAAATAAATATTATAAGTTTTGTAAGGCATTCTTCTTTGTCATTCTTTTAACACAAAACAACTAATAATAACGTATACGGGGATATGGCTTCAGTACCCCTTGAATTATGCTATAAAATATGTTTAAATGAGTTAAAATTAAAGATCTTAATATAGACAGAAACATTTAAAAAGCATTTAAAAATATAAAATAACCTAAAGTGGATCATCCCAAATGAGATAAATAGGAGATTAATGGTGTCTTAGGAAGAATGCACTTTTTCGTTTTAGAATAAAAACACGTGGTTTTTGGTTGTGATTTTTTTAATTGGATTGTACATAACACATATTCCGATTAAGTACAGAATAAAATATCCATCCAATGGCCTCAACGATTCTAATGACAGGCCATTACAATTTTTAATAAAATTTCCATAACTTGTTCACAGATATGAGGCTGTATCTCTCCGATGACACATTGGATGTCGAATTTGTGCTAAGGAATTTGTTCTAGCTTGTTTATATAAACTAAAGATATTACAACACCACAAAGAAAACAATAACAAAGGTCTTAATCAAATGATCTGGGATCAGAAATTCTTGAGATAATCTGGGGCCGAATTACGGCATTCGAACGTGATCGAAATTTGAAAATTCTTACTAGAATCTCTATACCTAAAGCACAGCGAACTCAATCGTTTGAGTAAAATTTCGATCGATATCGAATGCCGTAATTCGGCCCCTGTTCTCTTAATCGTTGCTACAATAACTGACTTGTTTCATGCGCAATGTGACAGGTAGCGCCATCTTGCTTAAATCACATGTAGTTCACATTCATGCCATACAGTTGAGGTCACAGCAACTCCGTTATCATGTTCTTGTAACGTGAGACTTTCACAGTCTCTACAATTTCGGCCTCAATTACGCGGACTGAACAAATTTTTGTACCAGACAGTTACTCGTTGAGGAAGCATTTTTTTCTCATGGATTGTAGGAGGATTTCCTAAACCCCTAACTCGACAATTTCCCGTTTACAACAGCAATGTTTTTAGAAGACCAACCGATACGTTGACACACCGGAGTCATACTGTCCATAATAAACACAGTTTTTTCAAATGTTTTGACCACTCTTCCAGTGGTTAAGACAGTAGGTAAACTTTCTTCATTGAAAATTTTTGGAAGTTTGAAAACGGTCTCAGCACAACTTTCAAAATTTTTGTAATACGTTTTCACAATTTTAACGCGCTGTTCTTTTGCAAAGCGCTCCATTTGGAAAATCGAAATAAGTATATGTGACAGTTGCCACGAAAACCAAATAATTTGATAAGTGAGTTCGTATTGGTACACTCTTTAATATACATAACTCTGGGGTCAATTTATTGGAAGTTTTATATAAAAGTGATATGATTTCTTAAAAAAAAAACAAATGCTTGTTGTTAAGGGAATTCAAAAGTTTTTTATCTAATGTGAAGTACAATCGATACAATTAAGTTCTAAATAAAACGTCGTACCAATGGAAGCGATCTTTATACAGACGGTTCAAAGATTGGTGACCAAACTGGAGTGGGCTTATACGACATAAGCCGAAACAGAAGCAAATATTTCCGTCTACCAGATCACAATACCATTTTCCAGGCTGAGATCATGGCGATTACGGAAGGAGTTAAATGGATAAAGGAAACGAATAGCGAAGCCCCGATTCGTATCTTTACGGATAGCCAATCAGTGATTAAGACATTTAGAAAGAAAAAAGTTGAATCCCGGAACGTTTTGCAATGCAAGAGCGCGATAAACTTATATGCAAATTATGAACGTTTGGAGATAATATGGATACCAAGCCATCACGGGCTGATCGGAAACGAGAAAGCCGACAAATTATCCAAAATGGGAGCTCTTCTGAGTACTACAACTTTGGAGAACGCCAAACTTCTTAAACGATTTAAGGATGAACTTAAACGTTGGGCGATGGAGGAACATGTCAGAAAATCGCAAAGCACTGATGTCGGTAAGGTGACAAAAATACCATGGGGTGAACCAAACCTTGGGAAATAAAAGAAATTCTGAGATTAAGCAGATCAACACTTAAGAGACTAACCACAGGAGACTGTTCACAGGTCATACGGAGTTGAGAACCCATATAGCTCGCATGAAATTGTCTGCGGAAACGACATGTAGAGCATGAGAGAAAGAGGAAGAGACTGATAGACTATCTCTGTCATTGTCCTTCGTTTGGGAATATTTGACGCGAGAACTGGAAATCCATAAGGAACTACATTGAGGGGACTGAGTTCTTGGGCTAGTCCGATATTTATTGGGGAATTTTGATTATGGTTTTTGTTTGGGAAATCCATTTCCCACATGGAGCGCACAACATGCCAACTGGGCATAAGTGTATACCTGTGATAGGTTTTGGCTTTTAATGCCTCTCCTTTTCAACCTAACCTAACCTAAAATAAAACGTCTTTCAAATGGCCTCGACGACCTCTTCTGTAGGAACGCATTCGATGAATCCAATTTTCGAGCACGTTTTCCACTAAATCATGTCGTATGTCATAAGTGGCACGTTTAATATTGACTTGTAAAGCTTTACTTAATGTTAACTCATAGTTGATATTTAAAAATGATTGTGTAAATTATGAGGACTTAATTATAACACTTGAATTGAAAAATATTGGTAACAGTAATTTACTCCGACTGGTGAATGTTTATAATTTCAAACATATTAAGGCGAATATGACTATCAGTTGCTGACATTTATTATGATAACTAAATAAGGGTTTTCCTTTTTAATGAAATTAATGGATCAGATAAATAAGGACTTTAATAGAATTTCCACACACAAAGAAAAAACATGATTGTGGTAATCATAATCGAAGAGCAACATGCTACGATTGAATTGTATGATTGTGTTTAGAATTTTAAATGGTTGTCAGTTACCATTATTATGTTTTATTAACGTATCATGCAATTATCATATCGACCCCAGTGCGTGAAATTATCGTATGTTACAAAAACAAAATTTTGCAGGAGAGCGTTTTTATTACTTTAAAAAAAAATAAAAACGTAAATAACCCTGCTATATACGATAAAATGTGCACAGTGTTATCTCCATAACTAAAAGAATTAACGCTAGTTAACGTAGAACCATTTTGCATAAAAAAACTCGATTTCTCAAAAACGTAACATACGATATTTTCGCGCACAGGGATCGACATTATGACTGCAAAGGAAGTGAAAAATCTTTGCTCGTTTCTAAAACAAATTATTGCTTTTTTCTATTCCTAATATTGATTGCAGTTACTCACCTTTATTTTACAATTTTTTTTACCAACATTTCTAAGCATTTGATTGGTTTATTTAAATAATTTTTTTACTTTTTATTTTTCCAAAATTTTTCTATATTTTTATCATATGTCAAACTTTTAAAATTGTAAAATTAATTCAGCAAAAAGCAGAAGAACATCTGAAAACATTTTATTAATTGTTTTACAACCAAAACAACAAACATGAATCTATCTTATATTATTATAAAATTTTAAATAATAATAATAAAAACTTATTTCAAATTGTTCATTAAAAATTTGGTTGAATTTGATTTTAAATAAATTTTATTTTCTAATGAATTCAAGCCTAAACTTTTAACTCCTGAGGCAGTAGTCAACCTCATACAAACCACTTAAATTTCAATATCGTAATAGTGGACGAAAGTATTGTTGAGAGTTTTGTATTTTTTTGAATCGGAAAAAAAGTGAAAACTTAAAAATGCTTCCAAAGTTGCAGTCACATTTCCCTATTTCGAAAATGACTATGCAAAGCAAACAGAATGCGTTGAATGGCTTGTTAAACACCGCTAAATGGTGACGAGTTTAAAAAAGTCGTTTCTACACCATCATGAATTAGTTCATTAAGAGTCGAAATTGCTTACATGTGATTGCCGGAAAACAAGTGCGTCGGCTAACTAAAAAGTGACCGACTCAAGTCCCTTCAATTATTAACAAGAAAATACAACAAATTATGAAAAGTATAGGATTTAAGTTGTCGTTTTAATATACGAAATACTGACACTTTTAAATACCCAACATTAGTAACTCCAAAAGACCGGTGAAACAAAAATATTTTAACGTGACTTTCCCTTTAAAAAATTTATGGTGTGTGTTTTTGCTAATTTTTATTCAACATAAAAACTTTTTTTTTTTCTAAATGTATGTAGAAGCAACAAAAATCTGGCCTTTAAATGCATACAAATTTAATAAGTTTTACAAAACTCTAGACAAGTTTGAAATAATTTCAACATACGCCTTCAATTTGCTAGCAGCAACCAAATGAACATGAGTTGGTCTGAATAAAAATTAGCTTAATTTGTTCTTAAAACTTTTACTCACTTTTCAATTTGGAAAATAAAATAACAGCAGCTAAGCCAAAGCAAAAAAAAAATAAACGAAATTTTTGAAATTTTTCGGTTTTCTATTTAATTCTTAAACAGAAACTTTTCGTTTACATGGTCAAATTTGGAATGGTTAGTATTTTGAGTTTAGATTTCATTTAATTTTAGTTTTACTTGAATTTTCTAAATGTATGTTCAACTATTTGCATAAATAAGATTTTTTTTCTGTTACTTTACAAGAGAGAAAGAGAGTGACTTTTTGAATGTTCTGGTATGTGTGCAAAACGGTTTAAAATTTTAATGAATGCTATTAAATATTAAAAAGCTATTGCAAAACTTTATGTTTATTTAAATTAAATTAATTTCTTTATGAGTTGAGCTCACACTGCAAGGTTGAGAGGCAAAGTTTAGTTTAATAATAAAATAGTGTAGTATACCTTAAGGTGGTTTATATACACAACATATCTATTGTTTGTTGGCATATAATTATACCCGCCACCAAAAAAATGGTGGGGGTATATTCATTTTGTCATTCCGTTTGTAACACATCGAAATATCCATTTTAGACCCCATAAAGTATATATATTCTGAATCAGGGTTTGATTTGATGACGATCTAGCTATGTCCGTCCGTCTGTCCGTCTGTCCGTCTGTTGAAAGCACGATAGAGGTCGCACCGAAAAAGCTAGGGGGCTCAAATTTTGCCAGAATCTTTCTTATAGACAAGGTTTGTTTGGTATTGAAAATGGGCTAAATCGGAATATTAGGAAGAGAGTTATAGCTCGAAAAGCAAGAGTAGGTCGAAAAAACCCTGTCCTTCGAACATCGAATAAAATGGAATTGTGTCCAAACGCATTAACGTAGACTCATGAAACTTCGAATATATATTTCCTTAGTAAAAACAATATCTGTCCCCGAAAATTATCTAAATCTATGCATTAGGAAAGGAGTTATCGATCAAAATGTACGAAAATTTATACCGCACAGTGTATTTTTCGGTATATTTAAAAACAAAAACGTCATAAAAGCAACAAAATTGGATGTACGACCCTGAAATTTTGCACACATGGCTTTTTGGTCAAATGCTTTGTTCTAACGGAAAATCAATGTGCCACGCCCACTTTTACGCCCACCTCCCATATAACGTTTTACCCAAAATTCATATAATTTCTCTATTAATATAGATTTTGGAATAAAAAAGGACTATATTGAAACATCTAGGTAGTACTCATTGGCAAAAATAACTTTGACACGCCTACTAAAACGCCCACTTTTTACGTTATCTACCGTTAATGAAATTTAAATGCTCATAAAACCGCCAAAATTAGAGGTATGATGATAAAATTTGCTAGGTATATCCCTCTAGGCAATATCATTACTGTGCCAAATAATTAGGGTGCCACGCCCACTTTTACGCCCACCTCCCATATAACGTTTTAACTAAAATTCATATAATTTCTCTATTAACAAAGATTTTGGAATAATAAAGGGCTATATTGAAACATCTAAGTTGTACTCATTCGCAAAAACAACTTTGACACGCCTACTATAACGCCCACTTTTCACGTTATATACCGTTAATGAAATTTAAAAGCTCATTAAACCGCTAAAATTAGAGGTATGATGATCAAATTTGCTACGTATATCCTTCTAATCAATGTAATTGTTGTGCCAAAAAGATAAGGTGACACGCCTATTTTAACGCCTACCTCCCATATAACGGTTTATCTTAAATTCATCTAATTTCTCTATTGACAAAGTTTTTGGGAAAATAAAGGACTATATTGAAATATCTAAGTTGTATTTATTAGCAGAAACTTTATTGACACGCCTACTTTAACGCCCACTTTCATTGAAAGACTACATTTAGAAAAGCATTTTAGTAGCATATCGAAGTTATAAAGGGTGGTTAAATTTTAAGGGCCGATGTTGAATTTAAATAAAACACAAATTATTGAGGAAATTATTATTATTTCTTTTTGTAATGATAATATTTGTATGGTTCAATTATGTATTTAACAAAATATCGGCCAAATGGCCCCCCCCCATCCTTGGCGGCTTTCCTCTATCTGATTGTCCAAATTTTCAATGACAATGTTGATGCTCAATTGTTTTGCCACACTATCGCAAAAAACAGCAATGGTTCCCATTCAACGAACTAAGAAGGCATTCACAGATTTTCTAACATTTTATACAGACCTGTTTTGCAGAAATTTAAATATATTTTACAATTCTCCCGATTGTGGACAAATTTGAACGATTATGTTGATCAAAAGAATTACGAAGTGCACAAAATGCATTTTGATTTAAACGCCCATTTTTATAAAAAACCTGAATAACTTTAACGCGTTGCTCATTTGCGTTCTTTTTCACTGTTCAAATTAAGTTAGTCTGAGATTGAGAAAGGTCAAATGAAATGCAAAAAAAAACTTGTTGTTTGTGTGGCTCACCTTCAACATGGGCCCTTAAAATTTAACCACCCTCTACAAAGAAAGTGATACATATTTTATTATAAAGAGATTATTCCATAATGATTAACAATATAATAAATAATGTGCTTTAAATGTACACAAAATTGGTGGTGGGTATAAAAGATTCGGCACAGCCGAATATAGTGCTCTTACTTGTTTTTTTATTAATAATGTTTTGTTTTAAAATTTTCTAGTTAAAGAAAATTTTTATCCTGAAAATTTTGATATTTTCATAAATTTTGTTAGCAATGAAATTCCTTTCTCTAGCCCACATTAAGTGCAAAAATTATTTTTATTATATCTTTGATCTTCTTACTCTAGTAACAAGATGCCACTCCTCCTGAGGACCACTTTATTGAAAAAAATTTTAGTTTTAAACTGGTATTTCAAACACAGCATTTAGTTTTGTTTGTTGTTAAGTGGTGTTGCTTCCTGCTTGCCACATCTTCATACAGGTTTTTAAAAACAAATTGTTACACGCGGTCAGCAGCAGCAGCAGTGGCAACTAAACACAATGACTAAATATAATAATGTAAGGAAAATGCTAAAATTTATCATGGCATACTTTTAGGCTATTTTACCATAACACACAATATCAAAGTCTGCTTTTAGGCATTCCAACAAATTTCACAAAATATATGGTGGGAATAATGCAAACAATAAATAAAACCGACAAAAACCATATACTTGCGAAGGTCTATACATTTTTAAACAATTTAAACGGTTTACTTTCACTTTTTTCTTTTCTTTTTAATTGTTGTTTTGCCGGTTCTTTTGTTCAAAATCCTCAATGACATAATAACGACTTAAACATAACTGAACACCTTAAGTTTTGCAGTCATATTTTCTTTAATTTATTGAAGAAAATAAGAAAATCTTAAAAGCTTGAGTTGGGGAAAATAATTTTCATACCCGTTCCGTTCACTTTAGGACGACCATTACAGTAGTTATTTTTGTTAACCCTTGAGTATTAGCCAAAAACATTGTGTATGTTCTTCTGCCTCCCATTGTTGTTTGTGGGTAGCGGTTGTGGTATAATGAAATGATGCTGGAGAAATAAAATTTTTTTATCAGAGGTGGTTAAAGTTAGATATACAAATTTTTTTTAAAAATTTTCTTTTGAAAGAAAAGTTAAGAATTTTTTTTAGACAGAGACTCGCATTTCTATTTAATCCTTTGCAAACATTTGGTAGCTTTAAAAATATCTTTTAAAATATTCGGTCTTTCCTTGATGGTTTGTCATTACAGGCGGGCTTGGGATAAATAATTTTTATAAAATATATTTTATTATTGTTGGCTGTTAAAAAAAATATTTTTTTAATTTATTTGTTTTTATTATAAATTGAAAAAATAGGCCATGTTATAAAGATTAATTAATTAAGTTAATTTTCAGAAATTTTTAGTTTTATTTTTGCAAATTTTCGTTTCTATTTTAATTTTCAAAAATGTTAAATTTTAGGTCTAATTTTTTAAAAATTGTTTTTGAAACAAAAATTCCCCATCTTATTGTTAACACACGAAAATTTACTTTTTGGCACTTACTTGAAAAAATTGGTTCTTTAGGGCCGTATTCATAAAAAATATTTGAGATTTATTAAAGGCTTATTTGACACATGTTGTAGAGAAATTTGTCAAATAAGCCTTCAATAAACGTAAAATATATTTTTTTCAATACGGCCCTTAGTGATTAACTTCAAAGAAATTTCTATTCTGGTAATTAATTTCCGAAATTTCTCTTTAGTGGTTTCTATGTTGGATGCGAGTTGTAGTTAAATGATTTTTTTTTCACAACTTTTTTTTTTTATTTGCGAATCTTGACTTGACTGTGGCTGCTGTAATTGAAACAATAGCTCTGCGTTTGTTATAGTTGCGGCCGAAGTACTTTGTTTTGTTAACATTTTGGTTTATTAAGTTCCAGATCTCCGAGCAATAAAGAAAATGGATTGCTGTTAAAAACTTTAATTTTGTGAGTGTTAGGGTATATACAGGTTTGTCATTCCGTTTGAAATTTCTACAATTTTCATTTCCGATCGCATAAAGTATATATTTTCTGAAAGCTTAAAAATAGGGAAGTCAATTAAGCTCTGTCAGTCTGTCCGCGTGTGTGTTGAAATCAACTTTCTGAAGCCACTATATATTTTCAAGACCCGTGTTAAGTACCAAAATATCAAAAATATTGGGAAGCAGATCGGTATTGAAAATCAGAAAAATCGCTCTAAAAACAACTGAGATGTGATGGAAAAACTAAGACCACATCGTCTTCTCGCACCAATACAAACTGGATGAACGTAGGTTCGAATTCCAGTTAAGACACAAACATTTTTTTTTATTTTTTTATAATATTTTTCTCTTATTTTAATTTTATTTTTATTATTTTTTGTTCAACATACATAAATGTATGTATGTATGTATGTATATATGTATGTATGTACGTATTTCATATTATTGAGATGAATGGTGATACAAACAACTGTTATTGCATGACCGCACGTTGTGAAGGGCATATAAGATTCGGTACGGCCAAATATGGAACTCTTACTTGTTTTTTGTTGATTTTGAATCATTCATAATCAGTCCTGTGTACGCTGATTTAGCTGTGATGTTATTCAACATCCGTTTCATATATTGTCCTGACTCTGCAATTATGGCATCCAAGTCCATCCAAGTCTACAAGTCTAGCCGACATGCCCATGGCAATTATTTTAGTAGGAATCACAGCTTGACACGTCATAATATCAAAAACGATGTTCAGTAATAAGGGGGATAAGATGGATCTCTGCTTTACACCAAATTAAATGCTAACCTACTCTCTAACTTGGCCTTAATGTAGAATGGTGCAAATGGATTTCGTATATAGATATTAAATGAAACTGACAATTTTATGTGGCACTGTTATGTTCTTTTTCGCTCACAATATGGTAGAGAGATCAATAGAGATAAATGCAGGTTAAAAATCTTTATAAACTAGATACAGAACCAATTGCCATCCTGCGGTCTGCTCGGTTATAATACAATATCTTATTGAACTAATTTTCTTTTTGTTATTTTCTTAGTTCGAGCTCCACCGCTGGGCATAGGCTGTTGAATAAAATAAGATAACAAGATAACAAGATTCTAACACTCCACCTATTGTCAGTTTTGGGGAACACAAGAATGTCTCACATGTTTCTTTTTGTACACACATTCCCATCTCTTTATTTTTATTATACCACTTGCTTGACCCTATGACACATACACTCATCGAGAATAGGCATTTTAACATAAAAATAAAAATAACAAACATTATGTTGTTGGTTTTCTTGTTGTTATTGATGTAAACAGCTGCCTGCTGGTAAGTCCACTTGACACTAACATGTTGTCGCAGATTTTATACTGTTTTCTCTCTCTCTCTCTCCTCCAAGACCCATTTTTATTTGGTTCATACCCCACACATATTTCCAAAGTCATATTTTTAATATTAGAGAAATTATTTTTATGGTTGCTTTACAACAATTCAAAAATAACTTTATATTTAATGGCAGTTTTTCAAATGTATTATGTTCACGACTTTTTAGTCAGATAATGGTTGCTGTTATGAGGGAGACTATAAACAATGTTTAAGGTGGTTGGCTAGTTAAATATATTTTTGTTACCAATTTGTTTTGAAAAAGTTTTGCATTGTGAGTTAAACAAAAAATATTCTTTAGAGAGTTGAAGTTACTGGGGCAAGTATTTTTGTTATAATCTTTTAGTACACATATTGTGGTGTATTTAATGGTTTGTTAAAATGTATACAATAACGCTCAAAGAACAACTAATAAAAAAGCTTTTTTATGTTCTATTTTTTTTTTATTTATTACCTGGCCACAATTATTTTAATATAAGGCATCGCTATGATTGTTTAACACACAATAAAATAATGTATTTAAAGTACTTTTATGATTGTTAATTGTTTTTGCATATAAAAATTTCACTTCCCTAGTTAACATTGAATTAAATTGAATTTCTTCAGACTCTTTTTATTACTTTTGTTGAATGTTAATGATTGTTTATAAATAAAATTCTTTGTTTTCAATTCAAGTTTTTTTCTCCCGAATTTTCTCTTTTCTTGACTATTGTTCTAATTTCATTTAATTATCGAATTAAATTTTCAGAAAATTCCTAATTGTTGTTTACGGCCTTAAAACAAGTTTGCACACAATAACACTTTCGTTTAGCTTGATTCTAAGATATTTTCGAATAGTTTAAAGTTGCCATTTCATGAAACTTCCGTTTTGTGCACGATAACAATTTTGTAAACGAATTCGAAATGTAACATTTAATTGAGTACAAAATAGAAATTTTAATTAACTTTTTTCTACAACAAAACAGTGCACTCTCGAACTCTTGCTAAGTAATAAATGGAAAATAATATACAAATACCCATGAAAATACAATACAAAATTATACTACGAATAAATAGAAATATGTAAATTGTTTAAAACAAAATGAAATGAAAATAATAAAAAGCAAAGTTGGAATTTTGCTTTAACTGAAGTACACAATTACGAGCACATACAAATTGTAAAGTTTTAATAACATTTATTGAAACTGTTGCACGTTTTAATTTAAAGAAGAACAATAACAACAACAACAGCTGTAGCCAACAAAAAAAGTGACTCTTCAATACCACTACACAGAATATAAAACTATTTCTTTATTGTATTGTACACACATTTCGATTTGTTTTGCATTTTTATTTTGCAACTAAGAGTTGCAATAATATTTACCACCACATTTAAAAGTCACGTTCCGAGAAGCCAAAAGCAATTGAGAGCAACTGGTTAAAAGCAATACTACTGCAGCCAACCAACTCTATTAAAATGTTGCATAGTATTAGTAGTGAAAATAAACGAAAAATATATTTTTATATACAGCATATTTAAAGGGGCACACAATATTAGCCAACAAAGCACATAATAAATGAAATAAAAATATAAAGTCAACTGTTGTTAGTTAGATATTTTTTTTTAACATTTTCTCTCTGTCTTTTTAGAAATAATAACTTAATTCTTATGTTAGTTAAATGTGGCGCATGTTGTTAAATGTTGTTTTTTTGGCTATAATGTGGCATTTAAGTTTCGGGAAATTGAATACAAAATTGGTAAAATGGTCGGAAAACTCATTTTAAAAAAAAACCTAAAAGACCAGATTTTATATATTAAAATAATCAAAAAATTTCAAATCTGTGGCAATAAGGATTAACTGCTTATGTCTGTTTTTATAGTTGGGCATAAAGTCGCTTTTTAATTTTTAAGTTGATTTTTCAAAACTGATTTCCTTAAAAGTAAGAACTCTTATCTGAATTTCGTCCTGCAGCCTTATTCTCTAACTCGCTAAAGCTAAATCTCTATCGCTAAAATTGTAAAAAATATAGTGAAAGATTTTTCCAAGTAAACGGCCCTGCAACCTTATTCTGTAACACGCTAAGACTAAATCTTTATCACTAAAACCCTAAAAAATAAATGTACAGATTTTTTATTCTTGATTTAGCCTTCTTTGATTTAGCCTTAGCGAGTTACAGAATAAGGCTGCTGTTTATTTAAAGAGCATATCGGAAAACTACATTAAGCTACTGATATGCCCTGATATGAATTAGTTACTCCGATAAAGGAGGTTAAATTTCATTGCAGTAAGCAGCAGGGTTAAATAAAAATGATATTTCTGTGGTTTTTCTGGGCAACCGCGTATGTTCCATTTGTACGATTTTTAGTTAATAATGCCATATTGGTTGGTTTTAAACGGCCTTTGTTTGGTTTTAAAAATTTCTCAAATAAGACGAACCCATTCCGATTATTTTTTCTATATACATATATTCAAAAACCGTTTACTGCCAACCTCGTTTTGTAGCTCTCCTGAAAAATTTGATTTTAAGACAGACGTAGTTGCCCAAGAAAACCAAATCTGTGATTTTACTACAAAAAGTATATATTTTCTAAAAGCTCATAAATAGGGGAGCCTTGTATTGTCAGTCTGTCCGTGACATCGCCTGGACTCGCGTGAGGTATTAAAATATTAGAAATATGCGGGAGCAGATCGGTATTAAAAATCAGAAAACCTCGACTACCTCGTTTTTTTTCACAATTACAACAACAACATACATATATTCTGGTTAAACTAAACGTGGCATTGAATACCAGCTGAGCCAAAAAATATTTTTTTTTTTATTTTTATATTATTTATATTTTTAATATTTTTTTTTGTAATATTTTTTATTGTTTTTTTTTTGTTTTTAATAATTTTTTTTTTACGTAAACTCAATTTATATTTCTGCACTGAGATGTTTTTATATACATACATATGTATGTATGCACTTATTTCAAATTAATGAGATGAATGGTGAAAAAACCATTCTTATTGCATGACTACACGTTGTGAAGGGTATATAAGATTCGGCAAACCCGAATATAGCACTCTTGTTGAATAGTTTGAAAGGTCGCTGTAACTAGTGAGAGTTTTAGCAATTTGCTATAAATAAGGAAAAATGTTTTCTGGATAAAAGTGCAGTGCCACCTCGCTTAACGCAACCCTCAATTAGAGCGACTCCTCGATTATTGCAACTCGTAAAAAACCTCAGTTATCGCAACTATTCTCCCAAAATGATCAATTTGTCATTTTTATTTACATATTTTTTAGATTTTTTAGCTTTAGATTTACCGCTAATCCAAGAATACTGAAATAAGCGTGTTGTCTTGTTTTTTGTAGGTATGTACTCAGTTGAAAGAATTTCTTTTCGTGAAAGGTTGTTCTATTTACATTGAATAAAATGCCGGTGATTACAAAATTTGTAAAACTTTCAATTAAACAAAAAAGTGATATTCGCAATATGCGAAAGTGAAAAGTGCATATCTGTAGAAGTGATTTGCGATGAATATAAAGTGCACAAATCAACAATATTCAGAATTAAAAAAAAAATGAAGCTGCATTAAGTTGCAAATGCTGGTGATTATGGACCAGGCAAGCGTGTTATAATAAGAGATTGTAAATATCCAAAAATGGAATAGAAATTGTGCAAGTGGTTTATGAAGCCACACAAAACCATAAAGGAGAATTTGCGCCCTAAACAATTGAGACTCGGTTATCGCAACAACCTCAGTTTTTGCAACGGCCAAAATTTCTATTAGTTGCATTAAGCGAGATTGCACTGTTATTACATAAATTTAGTTTCTTATTTAAATTTAATTCTTTTAAACTTAAATTCACTTTCATTGCAATTTAGTTTAATGTTTTTCTTTTGTGATTTCTTTTTAATCATCTTTTTATAATTAGTTATTGCCACAGGTCTGGGAAGTGTTGGTTTAGTTTTTAGTTTATATCCTCTTTTATTCTTATTCATCTCATCTCCTCATCTTATTAAATGTACAAAGCTAATTTGCTTTTGTTTTGTTTATTGTTTTATGATTTAAAGTTTAAACATCCACCAACAACGTCAACGCATACACACAATTTCTGGGCGCATTAAGTTGCAGCAGCCAAGTAGACAAAGAGTGATGGCAAAAAACGATAAAATAATAACAACAAAAGCTTTAGAAAGAACTAAAATGAGAGCAGTGTGTATTGCTGGCATAACTAATTAAAGTTTTTACCCAGTTACTCATTTCACTCTCTCCTTCACTAGCTCGCTTTGCCCAACTCTTTGACTGCTCTTTCCGTTTTCGCTATTTCCCTTGCAGTTTCACCGAGAAAGTGAGTCTTTTTTTTAAGTCTTTATATTTATTGCGAGCATAAACATAATTTCCGGTAATGTTGTTGTCATAATCATAACATCGTAAGAAATTGTATATAATATACAAAAAAGTTTATGCATAAAGTAGATTGTAAACAATTAAAGTGTGCAGTGTTTCTTCGTTTTTAATTTACCTTTTCCTTAAAGGATTTTTAATGTTTTGCTAAAGTGACTTCTTTAATTTCTTTTTACCTCATTTTTTTATTTTGATATTTTGTTGTGTGAGTAGAAAATTCAATTAAGTAAACAATTTCATAAATTAATTTCGATTTAATATCAATTATAATTAACAGATTCAAATGATATTTGCATAAAATAAATATTAAAGTTGATAAACAAATCCTAATTGAATTTAAATTTTTATAATATAGAGAAGGGAATATTTTAAGGGAGCGAGTTGCATACAGTTTATATTTTATATTTTAAACAAGTGCATTACTTACTGAAGCTTATCGATGCATAAATATGTCATATGTTTTTCTAAGTTTTTTATGACTGTGTGGCACAATTATGGCGATGGCTGTTGTTTTGCAGGCCTTTAAATCACAAATGAAGATTTGGTATGGTTTTGTGTTAAAAATTTTTACAAACAAATTTCCTAGTATTTTGGTTTCTTACATTTAATTTTCGAAAATTACTATTTGTTGTAATAAATTTTGGCTATAACTTTGCCGATTAGTGACCGATATGTCCTAAAATGTTTACAGAAAGCTCCAGAGGCATATTGTCTCTACAAACATTAACAAACGGATCTATAATTTATCTTAGCCTGGAGAAAATAAATTTTGTGATAAGAATTTGGGGGAAAAAAAAAGTTGTGCTTATTTGCTTATATCTCGGAAAATTATTGAATAATTATGCTGCGTTTTAATAGCAGTTTATAACTAAATATCTCTTAACTCATACAGGTCTGTGCAGCATGTGTGATCTTTTTATAGTTAATTACGGCCACCTCTTGACGGATACTCAATTGACTCCGCTATCAATAGTTTTCCATAAAATGTGTAGAAACTATAGGTCCAAAAAAATAATATTGCAGCAATTACATACTAAATAAAAATGCAACTAAGCCCTTGTCACCACAGGTAAAGGGTACCACATATGTTGTCGGTGCTTTTAAAACGTCATATACATAAGTCCAATGCGATTGCCTTATCCGCCCATAGTTGATTTAAAAACTATATTCTCGTTGTGTCACTAGAATACCGGTAATTACGCAACCCTATTTCAAACAGCTCGTCGTAAATTAACCAGTCATTTTCTGCCTGTGTTTCTGGATAATTATTTGTATTTTTATCTGACTGCTAAAAATAAATAGAAAAATTTTAATTTATATTTTGTAGTAGATTTTTTCAGTTTTTACCTCTTCTGATCAAGTTTTTATTTAGTACTAGCTAATACCAGTTGTGATTCGCCACCCCCATCGTAAGAAATAAAAATTTTATAGTTCAAAAATATATTTATTTTGTAAGTGCCACGCCTGCTATTACTAAATCAACAATTTCTTATTCAAATAATCAACGTCAAAGTGTCTCTTGCAAAATTTGGGTACTCTAACTATTATCGCTTCCCAGATATTTAAATTTTTGTATATAATTCATATGACAGGTGCCACGCCCACTATTACTAAAGCATCTAATTCTTATCAAAATATTCTTATAGATGTCAAAGCTTCTCGTGCAAAATTTGGGTACTCTAACTGTTATCGCTTCCCAGATATACGAATTTTTATATTTAATTCATATGACAGGTGCCACGCCCACTATTACTAAAGCATCCAATTCTTATCAAAATATTCTTATAGATGTCAAAGCTTCTCGTGCAAAATTTGGGTACTCTAACTGTTATCGCTTCCCAGATATACGAATTTTTGTATTCAATTGCCACGCCCACTATTTCTGATGTACCCATTTTTTCCAAAAATGTTTATTTGGGTGTCAAAGTTACTCTTGCAAAATTTAAGTACGCTAATCAATATCGTTTTCCAAATATACGAAATTTAGTATTTAATTCATGTGGCCACGCCTACTATTGATAGTCCGCACATTTTTTAACCAAATTTTCGTGTGAATGTCAAAGTTTACCGTACTTAATTTGAAGACCCTAGCTGCATTAACTTTCGTGATATATAATATCTGTGAAAATTTCAAGGAAATCGGTCCAGCCGTTTAACCGTCTATAAAGCACAAACAAACATACACACATTGATTTATATATATATATAGATTACTTAACACAAAACACTCATACGCCTGCATTTCAATAAATTAATAATACTTTTACGTCGCAGCTAGATTGAAATTCAAAAAATCCACTTTAGTATTGGTTACAGGGTCTACCAAGATTTTAAAAATTATTAAAAATATTTGTATATATTTCATAGCTTCTGGCACACGAATATTGTCCTCAAGTGACAGCAGTTGTGATAGCAACGACAAATCTCTTAGTACTATTAAATATGTATAGCATACATTTAGGCTACAAAAACACGATTTATCAATATGATATTTTAATATAAAAAAATTTTAAATTGAAAATCTAAATGTTACAAAAAAATATGTATAACGTTAACAAGTTAATTTGATTTGTCAACTTGTTATAGGTTGAAATATTATAACAGTATCAGAAGCATTAGCAGTTAAAATAGAATTGACTTATTAGAAAACGCCATATAAAATATGAAAATGATAAGGAACGAAGCCAATGAGAAGAAAATAAGAACTCAATATAAATAATTTGTCACTTAAAGTAAGACTAATGCCAACATGGCAAGCAAAAAAAAAAAGAAAAAATATTGAATTACACCCTGGATTGACACTAAAACCATAAATTTGAATTTGACATACAAAACCAAATGAAAGCAAAAATGAATTAAAATGAAATACTGCGAACAACCAGCAAACTCACAAATACATTTAAACAAAAAACGCAAGTAAATAAAAAAAAATGAATAAAAGTTGAAGAAGAACAAAAGAAAAAAAAAATACTCTTGTGTGAATAAGACAATCAAGCTCGAACAAACAATATTTAAAGACCGTAACGTAACGAACAAAGAACATTAGCAGTTCTGGTGTTACAAGAACAAATTAAATTAAGCTGGTGCCTCTTCTTCTCTTTATCTCTCTTGTCTAATATGGCCCAGAAAAAAAAAACCCAAAAAATTTTTGAGTTCAAATACATTTCTAGGCAATCGTGCGTACTGTTGTGGAACTGTAACAAATACAAAAAAGGAAGAAGAAAACACTTTTCAAAATTAAAAATTTACCAAATTTATAGAATGGAATAAAATTTACATAACACACTAACAGCTCTTTGTGAACGCTGGTTTTAAGTAAATTGATATGAACGAAAGTGGCATACGCCACAGTGTTGGTTAGGGGGTGTAGGCACATGATTAAGAAAATCCTTTTGAAATACTAGAGGCAATTTAAAAGATTTAAATAAAATACCAAACAAATAAAAAATTTGTTTAGTTCACACAAGATGGTCAACAGGAATTTATTAAAGGACTTCTTTTAATATTGATGTATCGAATTAGTTTTTTGACGGATTTACACCAACACCATCCTACTTGATTTACTGTAGTAGAATTTTTAACTTTCAGTGCTACAATATGAATCAGCTGATGGGCATATACATGTATGTTATGCATCTAATCGTGTGCCTTAAATCATGTGTTTAAACATAAAATAGCTACAAAATTTTAATTTGGATTAGGGGAAAAATAAAACTAATTTTTTCCGTTGAATCGACGGAACACTGTTTAGCTTGGCAAGTCGATTTGTTTTTGTAAATCAGTTTAAGTTCTATTTTTAAGAGTCTACGACTAATTAGAAATAAAACAATTTATTCTCATTAGTGTATTTAGAAATTTGGTGTATAAAAACCTCTTGGCCTCATTTGAGACACATTTAGCGGAAACGTTACAAAAACCTCTACCAAACTCATAATATCATTTTAAGATGTTCAATTTCAAAACTATAAAAAGGCATTATAAAACCATTTTCGTCCTTTTGTTTTATTTTTGTGTTTGCTTTTTTCTGGTCTAGTTGAGTTCAAAATACTTTTATGACCACAGAAATGTTTGTGACTCTAGTGTTTATTGTACTGAAAAAAAAAACAAGAAGAAGAGAACATTTGCTAATTTTTCCCTTATTCCTTTGAACATTTATTTGCTTTCATTCTAAGGGTTTCTTTTACTTTTGAGCCTTTTTGTTGTTGTTTATTTTGCCTTATAAGTCCTTTGACTCTTTTCACACTTATTAAACCATCGACACTTTATCAGGGGTTTAACAGTTTGTGAAGAAAAAAACAAAATACAAAAAAATTGTACAACAATTTCCACAATATAAAAATCACCAGAAAACTTTTAACCTTAAATTGTATTAGCTACTACAGGCTGCATCCTGTTGTCTCATTGTATATGTCAAGACTAAGATATTTTACTTGTTACAACTGTCATGCCGTCTGTCAGTCTGAATGTCTTTAGCTCATTTAAATTTAAAATGTCATAATGACATCTAAGCCATGCGTAAGAATGCCCCAAATGTACACTTAACTTTATCAAGATTTGAATATTTAAAGAGGACCATGCATACCAAATGTCCTCTATTCTCTGTTATCCTTCTAGCATAACCTTTCCTTAAAAATTAATAATAGAAAGAGAAAAACCCCAACAGTAAATAACATGAAAAGTCTTGTGTTAAACCAAAATAAAAAAACACAAACAAAAACAAAAAAATTATAAAACTAAAATTACTAAAGTTGTTGTAGCATGTATATTCAAAACTAACTGTGATTTTAAATGTAAAGCCCAACATGCTTAAAACAAGAGAAATCTCAGTTTTTGTGTGGAATAATTTTGTTACGGGAAACTTCTTTTGGCTGGTTTTTGATTCAGTTATCACTCAATTTTAAATAAATTTAAAATGTAAAAATTTTTTTTATTTGAATCATTTTAACATTAAATTTTTAAATTTTTTTTACACAAGAATACAAAAATTAGATTTGACAAACGTTTTTAAGTTTTTTTTTTTTGTTAAAGTATACTTTACTGAACTCGATTAATTCGACTAAGCTCTGTCAGTCTTTCCGCGTATATGTAGAAATTAACTTTTTGAAGCCCCCCGACATGGCCTGACCACAGATGAGGTATAAAAATATCACAAATATTTGGGAGTAGATCGGTATTGAAAATCAGAAACATCGGTACGTTAATAACTGAGATATGAGCAAAAAACCACGACCACCTCGTTGTTTTTCATACAACACATACATACAGTGAGTCACAATCAAAAGTATTCATATGAGTTTCTTATATCAAAAAGGCGATTGTTGATAGTTAATTAATGAATTCAATTTTATTCTTTTTTATATTTTAACACAAACGTCCTAACTTAAGATTAATGAAATAAAATTAGCAATATTCAGGTAAATTCAGATAAAAAAATAATAATTGTTAAATAACATCAATTTCTACCTCACAGTGAAAAGTATCCACCTGGCAACACTTACAATTTTATAACGGTATAAAGGTAATCTTGTTATGAAATTACGAGCACAATATTGCATCAGTTGTTTTTTTACAATTTACGCAAAGGTTTGCCATTTGAGAAAGCAATTTTTTCGAATTAAGACCATGGGACCCCATACAACGATTGCCGAAAGAAAATTGGTTATTTATCATGATGAACTGGGAAAATCTCAACGGAAGATAGCAGAAATACTCAATATTACTCGATCTGCTGTCCCAAAAATTATATTGAGGTATAAAACCGAGTATAGAATCTCCAACAAGCCGAAAAAGAGCGAGAAAAAAATTTTCACTGAAAGAGACGACAGGTGGCCGATAACCCGAAGCTTAGTGCACCTAAACTTGCTAAGATTGCGAAGAAATATCTTAAAAAAAATTGTAACCCAGAAACTATTAGGAGAATCTTGCGTAAGCATGGTCTTAATGGTAGAGTTGCACTGAAAAAGCCATTCATAAATCCCAAAAACCGCCAAATTCGAATGGAGTTCGTTTAGGAACACGAAAAAAAGTATTTTGAATATTGTAAGACTGTTATTTTTGCCGATGAAAGCAAATCTAATATGTTTGGGTCGGATGGACCAAGTAAGGTATGGCGTAGGGCAAATACGGCCTTGGACCCAAAACACACAATTCCAACCGTAAAGCACGGATGAGGCTCTGTTATGGTATGGGGTTGTATGAGTGCTGCCGGTGTAGGAAATCTGGTCTTTATCGAAGGAATCATGGATAAGATGTGTTATTTAAACATTCTGAGAAGTAATTTAAAATGTAGCGCTGAAAAATTGGGATTGGGGTCAACATTCCAATTTTATCAAGATAATGACCCCAAGCACAAAACACACATTGTTCGAGAATAGATGCTTTATAACTGTCTTCACACTGTGATTCAAACTCCTCCCCAATCCAATTTTAGAGACAAATATTAGAAGTCATAACATCTCAAGCATAGGAACTCTCAAAAATGCTTTGTAAGAAGAATGGGGAAAATTCAGACTTCTTGCTCGGAAAATTTAGTTAAATCTATGCCAAGAAGGCTAAAAGCTGTAAAGGATAACAAAGGATATCATACAAAGTACTAAACACCTAAGAAATTCTTTTTTTTAATAAAACTTTTATCGTGACTCACTGTACATACAAACGTGGTATATTTGTTAGAGTAAACGTTTCATCGAAGCCTAGCTGAGTAAAAAAAAAAAATTTTAATTTTTTATATTTTTTTTATTTAATTTTTTTTTAATTTATTTTTTTTATTTGTTTTTATCTTTTATTTTGTGCTTATTATTTATATTGTTACTTTTATACCTTTTATAAACGTTGGATTATTTCCTTTAAATAAACCTCTTGAGTTCTTTTATTGCAGTCAAAGACAGTTGAAATTGGTTATAAAATTAAGAGCACTTTATTTATTAAAATACACTCAGATATTGTTTTTATATCACTTTACTTATTACACTTATGATTACACACTTTAATTATCAAACTCACTTTGATACACACGTTACAAGCTCTATTATAATACTTATTACGTTAGCTGTGTTGTTCGGCTATTTATAGTAACATAGTGGTGTTCGGTAACATTCGACAAAGTTCTCGTATGTACATTCTAGTACATTCGAAAACCGTTAAATTTAAATTAAGACGTTAAGTAATATGCACGAATAATAGAAGTGCCTAAAAGTATGCTACACATAATAACAAACATAATTTTCGAACAACTAACGAAATAAACTAATACAAATAAAACTACAGTAACTTAAACTACTACAACTAAAATAATTTATAATGTAAATTAAGCTACTTACAAATAAATCTGTAACAATATTTTTATTATTTTTTTTTTTAATTTTTTTTACATTTTTTAAAAAAATTTTTTTTTTTACAATGAGATGTTTTTATATACCCAGCAAAAAATGTTTAAAAAGGTAATCGAGTGTGGAATTAAGCATTTTTAAGAGAATCACTTCCCAACTGGATTACCAACTTAATTATTTTAACAAGGCGTGAGACTTAAATAATTAGTTCTTAATAATTGATTAGTTTATATATCTAATAATGAGTGATTTTTTTATTTTAGGAAGTACTTCTTTATTTCAATAAGGTAGTACTTCTCTAATTTGTAATGTAAATAGTTCTTTTTTAAAACATAAGGAGTACTTCCAAATTTTAATAATATAACCTATTATAATTTTATTTCAGTAAGTAATTATTTTTTAAGTTTTATGATTAGTTTTTTCTCTTTGTTTATTAAATTTAAGCACAAGTTATTTATCCAACATTTAAATTTTTTATTAAAAAAAGTTATACAGACATTAATAAAATAATTCATTAACGTATTGGCTTTTGTTATTTGTAAATACTTTAAAATCATTTTATATGATGTAAAAAATATTTACATTTTATTCAGAGCTTTCCGACTCGTCCAAGATTTCCTTCTGACGCTTTAAACAAGTTTGCTTAAGATGTTTAAGCAAACATTGGCACTTAATAGCTTTCGCAATTCTACTACAAAGTCTAGTTCAGTAGATATCTCAGTTGATCTTGTCACTAAAAAAATGAAATACTAAGTAAATTTAAAAAGGTAGCCACAATAGCTTTTAATTTTATTTAAAACTATACTTACAAAAGAAAACGTTCATTGTTGCCTTGTAATTCATTAGTCGCTTTGTGTCTAAATGTTGTCTCATTTGATTTAGAGGGCTTTCTTGTCAAAATACTTTTTTTTAAATTATTTTTAACTTTTTTCTTATGATTTTAATATTGCAACTTACGCGACATTTTTATACTATCGTCTTTTCTATTTTATTTAACACACACAAGTCTGTTTATGTCGATGAACACTTCAAAACTAATGTTTTGCACTTAAAAGAATTTTTTTTCAATATTTTTTCATAAGAAATAACTGTATAGCTTCTTTATTTTTTACTCTCATAATTTTTTGTATTCAATTTCTTATTTAAAAAACATGCAAAAGCAACTCGATTACATTTTATAAAATTATATTCAAAAGGTAATCGAGTTGGAATATTTTTGAGTTATTTTAATTGGCTCATTACTTTTCAAGCGATAAAACCAAAATTTCATTTAAATTTTTTGGTTGACAGAGTTCTTTATATAGGTACAAGGCGTATTAACTTTGCAAGGTGATTGCAACAAAAAAATGTTCGCCACTATTTTTTTAAGTACAGTTTGACATTTAAAAACGCCACAAATTCTTAAAAAGTTTGTAATGAAAAAAATCAAATTTCTTGTTTTTTTATCACTAATGTTAATTAAATGTATTTTATATGCATCTTTTTACTAAAACTTTAAATATTTGTTGCATACATTAAAATAAAAAAATTAGTAAAATAAATTAGTTGCAAAAATGTAACTCATTACTTTTTAATCAAAAATAATTAAGCGGAGAGTTCAAAAATTTGTATGTTTTTGTTTTAAAAACTAATTTCATTTGAACAATTTGTAAGGCCTTCTTTTATAACTCAAGTAATACATTCAACTACCACTTGCTATTTTAATTATTTAATGTAATGTGTTTGGTAATCGACAAATAAATTTTAGCAACATCAAAAGTAAGTCATTATGTGGCAAGTTGTTCTTATGGTAATCTCTAATTTTTTGCTGGGTATGTATGTTTTTTATATGTATGTACGTATTTCATATGAGATGAATGGTGATACAAACTATTGTTATTGTATGACTACACGTTGTAAAGGGTATATAAGATTCGGTCCGGTTGAATATAGCACTCTTACTTGTTAAAAAACTTTTCATACAAAAAATTTAGAATTTTTTATCAATAATTTATAATATTTTTTTTTTTATTAAAAAAGAATGGAAAAGTTTTTTATAAGAAAATTTACTGAAATATTAAAAAAAAAGAATATGAACATCATCCATTAAACATTTTTTTATAAATTTTCTTTTTGGTGGTTCACAAATTTACCAGATATTTAATTTTAAATACATATAAATTTACCGCCTAAATGTATGCTTTAGTTTTTTAACCCTTCAAAAATACTATTAATTTAAATACTATATTTCACAATGCTTGGTTAAGCTGTCTAAATATTGAATTGTCCTCCCTAGTGCCTGCTGAGGTTGTTGTTGTGAAAACCTCAAACAAACATCACATACAATTTATGCAAAAATCAAAATATTTGCAGACAGAAACCATTTTGTTTATTTTAGAAAAAGCTTATAAATATTTCCTCTTTAAATCTGTTTAAACAAATGTTTTTGCCATTGCACTTAGTTAGACGAGAGATTTTTAGTATTTGCAGCCTAAAATTATGCAACAACATACAATTTCTTATTGCCATGGTTGAAATATTTGCAATTTGATCTTTTTAATGGAATTATGGCATAACGAAGAAGATGCCTTAATGTAGGCCATATAATTTGTTAGCAAAACAGTTAGTTACAACATTAGCAAAGGGGCTTTTAGAGTTTATGTGCCTAGAAACCCTGTGTATGTGTATACATTTGTATTAATGTTTCCTTGAAATTTTATTCAAGTCTATTTGGAAAACGTAATTAAGATGCGGCCTGTGGTATGTGCTTTAGTCATGTGTCCATTCCTTTAAGTTTATATTTAAATTATGCCTTCAAATACGTGTTCAAATTTTGTACAGTAATTGTGTGCAATAATTTTGCATAGAGAGGGAATATGTATATAATTAGAATACTTGTATATAGTAAATTCATATTTAGGATTTGTGAAATTTTTTTTTTTAATTTGAAATAGTCTCTAAACTTAATTTGGTTTAAAGTCCTTTAGATATGCTACATCTTTTGCAAACTGTAAATTCAATCGAAATTTAAATAAAGAAGTTTCTTAATTCCAAATATTAATTAAGTTTTAGAGAAGAAAAATATAAATAAATACTAGTAATACTTTACATATTCAATTTCTTCGGCTTACTTCTTATGTTGTTACCTGGAAGTATGCTTTAAACTATTGCATACATATACAAAAGCCTTAAAGTATGCTAATTATTTTTGATTACTTTATCATAGCCTTATTATAAGGACCACATTTAGCATAAAAAAATATGCTCTACTGGTTATTTCCTTAACAAAAAATCTTTCTCAAATCTAAGTAGTTTATCCTTACAAAGACTTTTTGACACTTTGTGTACAGAAAATTTGCAAAGATGTTTAAACATCAACTAAATTTAGTCTTTTTTTACCAAGCCCACAAATAAAATCTATAAAAAGCATTACATTTGCTTTTAATCTGTTGTCCTTCCTTATGTCGCATTTACATACAGCTTAAAAAAACTAGAAGAGTCAAGTCTTAAGGATGGGAAAAAATGACAAGATAGAACAAAAATAAAAAGTAATGGAATGAAGTGTGCAGATAATCTATGTTTGTATATTTTAATGGATCTACGCATGTATGTGTGGGGACTATTAAATATAGTACATGTATGAATTTAAATGTTTCTTTTTTTATATCTAAGTGTACAAGATATGCTTGTGTTAAAACATTTTAAAATCCCTTTTATGTCCCTTTCAATGAATATAAGGGGTTATTTGAACTTAACTTTTTTTAAAAACATCATCTATTCACAGTTTAGATAATAATGTGATACAATGTGCTTTTGCGGTTTTATATTGTTACATTCACTAATACACGTGTTTGTATAAATATCACATTGATATCGTATAAGTGTTAGTGTACATGTAAAATTGAGTGGCGGTAAAGCACGGTGTCCTTCATTGAAACAATCTATATTTGCTTTAGCCCCCTTCACCTGTGGTGTGAAGGGTATATATACATAGCTTTGTCATTAATTTTTTTTTTGTTTTTTTTAATTCAGTACCGCCCCCATAGAGTATTTTTATTATGAGGCCCAGTCCTTCTGAACATGTGTTGGCTTAAGTCAACTTTTAGAGGCCCACACATATTTCACAGACCTGTGTGTGAAAAGTGCCGACAATGAATTTCTCTTGAGCATAATAGCTCAAAAATTTTTTCAAATATGAGACATGTGACTGGCTCTGTTTTTTCTATTTTGGACACCAGAATGTAAGTCGTAGTTTAAAAAATTATTGCTAAAAAATCTGGAAAGAAAACGGTTTAAAACTAACTGAGATATAAGCATAAAAATACAAATTCTTCGGTGTTTTTGCTGAAATCGACAAACGAAAATCGATTTTTTTAGGTTCTGAATAACAAATAAATAAATTTTCCTTTTTTAACCTCCCGAATCCAATAAAAGGGCTTGACTACTAGAATACAGTAAACTATGTATAAATTCAAAATCAAACATGGAGCAAAATGGCATATGACATTAGATCTGAAATCAATGTCATAACAATACAACAATTTTTACTTATTTTATTTTTGAGAAATTGTGACATTATGACAATACGACACTCATAACTTCTTAGGAATATAGAAAATTAGCTGACCCGGTTCGCGTTACTGTCCGTTTTTGTTAATATTTTTGGAATTACATAAGCGATTTAAGAGTTTAATATCTCGTTTTGAAAAACATGGCAACGGCTTTCAAAAAAATAAATAAATAAATAAAAAAACCAAACAAAATAAATATATGTATGTCTGTATATGTCATTGGTGGTGCAATATGAAATTGGATTTTGCCACGCCCCTCCGCCCGCAGATCGAAAATCAAAAATCAGACCTCAGAGTGTCACCCGCCTAAATATTCTTCAGATTCCCTGAAAATTTCATTAAAATCGGCCAAGCACATCCTGTTTTAATATATTTCTTCTGGTTTTAAGGGTATTCACAGGTAAAATAGATGCAAATGTCAAAAATCTTGCACTAAAAATTAAAAAAAATTTATATTTTTAGTAAATTTTTCAAAAATATACTACAAAGGCCAATTTGTTATTTTTAGCACATTTATTCCAAAATCATCCATTTTTAGAAAATTTTTCATAAATTCGATTTTTTAATAAATTTTTCAAAAAAATTCAGCAAATTTTTAAAATTGTCTGTTTTTAGTATTTCCATAATTGGCTATATTTAGTTAAGGTTTCAAACACTTGCTATTTTTAGTAAATTCTTCAACCATTTTTTATGTCCATTAAAATTGTTTTAAACTTGCTATTTTAGTACATTTTTCTAAAATCGCCTATTTTTGGTCATTTTTTCATGAGTAAAATTTAAAAAAAATTTTTTTTTAAACAAATTTTTCAACCATTTTCTTCTATATCATGTAAATTTTGCAAAATCTGGCTACTTCAGTACAATTTTTAAAAATTTGATATTATTAAGGCATTTTTTTAAGACTGGCGATTTTTAGTACATTTTTATATAATTTGATATATTTAGTACATTTTTCTAAAATTTGATATTTTTAGTACTTTTATAAAATTTGATATTTTTAGTACATTTTTCTAAAATTTGATATTTTTAGTACTTTTCTAAAATTTGATATTTTTAGTACTTTTCTAAAATTTTATATTTTAAGTACATATTCAAAAATTTGCTATTTTTAGTACTTTTCTAAAATTTGATATTTTTAGTACTTTTCTAAAATTTTATATTTTTAGGAATTTTCTAAAATTTGATATTTTTAGTACTTTTCAAAATTGTTAATTTTTAGTACATATTCAAAAATTGGTTATTTTTAGTACATAATTTAAAAGTTAGCTACTTTTATTACATTTTTTCAAAATTGGCTATTTTTAGTTAATTTTTCAACCATTTTATACAGAAGTAAAATTGTATAAAAATTAATTACTTTAGTTCATGTATTAAGAATTTCTCATGTTTAGTACAATTTTCCAAAAATTTGCTATTTGGAGTACATATTTTATAACTTTGCTATTTTAAGTAAATTTCTGAAAAATCTGATGTTTTTAGTACATTTTTCCGTAATTATGAAAAAATTGCAAAATATATCTTAAAATTATATTTTTTGATGCTAAAACGCTGTATTTTAATGAACTTTGCATTTAATAATTTTTTTTACCTAATATTTTGCACAACATACAGGCATATTTTTGTATGCATGAACGCCTGTAGATGTAATATTTTTTAAGTTAGTATTCGTGTAATGATAGCGTTTATTGTTCAAAATTTCTTAAAGGGATATTTAATGCTTTTTTTTTTGTAATGTTTGTCTTTTGAATATCTTTGGATTATAATATATTTTTTTTTTTAAAGAAAACACATGTCCAACATTTAAAATGTGTTGCGAATATAACGTTTATTTATTGTTTTTCCTTTTCGGTGTAAATTCTTCAACAGACGTGTGTTATTATATTTATTATATTTTCGATGATCTGTGCTTGTTTTAAAATTTCTTGTTTCGCCTTAAAGGAACAGTTCATAAACATGTTGAAATTTCAAAAAGAATAAAAAGGAAAAAAAAATAATGTCTTGTAATTTATCATTTCGTTTGCATGACTACAATTTACTGCAGAACTTCTTTAAAAACATATGAATAACTGAATGAATGAATAAATGTGTGAGTGAATACATGATAGAGTCATGTGTTTTTTCAGCTGTTAATACAAGTGCTTAAAGTATGAAATATGACTCGAGAAACGGAAGGAAAACAAATATACACGAAATTTATAATGTTTGGGAAATAAAACAAACGGAAACACATACCGACACAGACAATTATGGATACCGCTTTGGTTGCGGAGTAAAACCAAAGAAAAATGACTGGGATAGATGACTATTAAATTATAGACAAATATATGAGGTATTTTATTGCTACAAATTACCTACTTGGTTAGAGTAAGACCTTTTAAAAGTGTGTTTTTTTATTTATTTATTTATACGTGAACGATTGAATATTATATTTATAAGCAAAACTTAATGAAATTTTACAGTTACATTTTTATATATTTAAGGTTAAATTTATAATAATAAATAATTTTAAACTAATTTCACTTTCTTCTTCTTTTTAGGTTTGTACAGATACAGTTTAACTAACTGATTAATTTATTTCAAAATAAAGGATTTGTATGTAAGTAGCTTTTGAGAGAATATTTCTTTAAACTTAAAGACTAAAATTTGTGAAAAGAGTAATGATGATTGCAAATTACTAAGAATGGAACACTTTTGAAAATTTATTTAAAAAAATTTTTTTTGGAAAATTTTTCTTATATTTTAGAAATTCTCTAATTACATTTTAATATTTTATTCGAATTTTATTTATTAAACTAGCCGACCCGGCAAATGTTGTTTTGCCATGTAAATTATTTCTAGAAAATGTTTTTATAGTTCAATAAAATTAACTGTTCTACGGTATGCAGATCTATTTTAGTTTAAAATTTCATCGAAGTCGTTGCGTTATTAAGGTGAGGCATAAATTGTCCCGGGTTGAGTCACCCTTAGTATTTAGAAGTATGAAAAATTAATGTTGACTGTTCCTTAAACGTTTATTTCCGCATTGGCTGGACTATAAATTGTGTACAATTTAAGGAAAAATACAAAAAAATATATTGATGCAAGTACATAATTATAAAAAGTGGGCGTTAAAGTAGGCGTGGTAAAAAAGTATCCTATTAATCATAAGAGAGTCTTAGTTATATTATGTGAAAATTTCAAGAAGATCAGTCCAGCAGTCTGGCCTAAATGAGGGGGCGTAAAAAAGGTGTGGCGATGAGGGGTATGAAAAATAGATGTTGACCGATTTTGAGACCTATCCGATATGCACACAAAATTTCATGCAAATCGGTTGATCCATTTTGGAGGAGTTTAGTCACAAACACCGAGACACGAGAATTTTAAATATTAGATTTACTGTAAATTCTTAAATTATTTAAATTATTGTTTTCCAAAATATAAAACTTTATCCCAGCAAAATCTTTACTTACCTAGTAAGTTAGCCAGTTATATTGGAGATATACATAAACTAGTTACTTTTCCACCGAATAACTACTTATTTTTGTTTGAGTTGTCCCAGAAATCATGGCCATCGCTTACAAATGAACTTACAAAAAGCAATCAGATAAGCTGAATTATAGCTGGATAGTTTTATACTGTTGCGATACAAAAAAATAAAAAAATTATAATATTGTGTATATTTTAATATTTATAAAGCTAATTTAAAGTTCACTGTTTAAAAAATATATAAAAAGTATTTGCGAAGGTCATAACCAAAAGGCCGTTACTATCTATTTTAAAATAATGATGTTGGTAATGACCCCTCATTACTATGTAATGTATGAAATAATGACAACCAATTACACAATTTCAAAAAGATTTTGCTGGTATTTAAAAAAAAGCAAATTTTGCAAAATAATCTGACAATAGTAATACTGGAAAATTTACTAAAAAATATAAATTTTAAAAAATTTATTAAAAAATAGAAGATATTGGAAAATTTACTAAAAAAGTAGAAAATTTTAAAATTTACTCTTTTTGGAAAATTTTGGAAAATTTATTAAAAAATTAAAATTTTATAAACAATAGCAAATTTTAAAAAATTTACTAAAAATAAAAAATTTTTAAAAAAAATTTACTACTAAAAATTATACCCTGTTCAGACAGATATTTTTAATTGTTTCAATTTAGTGTTGATTGAGCAATTAAAATAAGTGTTCAGACATACTCAATTTATCTTATCCATTAACATTTTGTAGCTGTAAAAATACGATGTATTAATACCAAATCAAATAATGTCTTCTCTTCAGTGTTTTTCCTGTTGATAAAATATATTTACAATTATATGCATACATGGGTCAATTTCAAAAAAAAAACGCAATTTTTGTGTCCCGCACTTTACACTACTATTTTAGTTTAAAAAAAACAACAACACTAAAATAAAAAATTTGAGAGTGATCAGCGAGGAATATGTAACAAAAAAAACGTAATTCTCAAATTTGTATGTTTGTTTTTTTGTTTATTCAGAATGGTATTTTTTTTCTCCCTCGGACTCCTTCCATACAAAAGCATGTGTCCCTCGTTAGAATTTTTAGTAAACAAAATTAAATAAAATCCAGAAAAAAGTAAATATGCAACATTTAATAACAGTTTTCGAATAATTGAGTTTCTTTCTTGTGTTTTCATTTGTTATAGTCGTCAAAGCTAAATTAGTGCGAATTTGGTGTTGCAAAGAAAGGTTGTCCCCACAATTTACATTGAGCGTCACTTTTTTTTTAATTCAAGTAATATTACTAGCTTTCAATTTGCATTTAAAACAAATAAATAACGTAAGAAAAGTACAAACCTTAATTATTACAAAAGTGAAAAAGCGAAAAAAAAATCTTTGTAAAAAAGTGTGCATTTGCGTAGTTTTTGTAAACACCATGGTAAGGGCGCGATAAAATTTCATGAGCGTCACGCAAATTTTTTTAAAAGTGAATATATTAAATGTAAAAAATTGAAGTTGACAATCATTGTTAGCATGGTTTCAACTCATTTTTTATAATTTGTGAGTTTGAGAAATAAATTGCATACGAAAAAAAACCAGAATAGGCAAATATTTCATGAGCATCACTTTTGATATATATTGCTTCATAGCTTAAAATGCTTAATTATGATTTTATTTTTTAATTTTTAAGAGTAAAACAACAAAATTAATGGCAGCTGAAAGAGCACAAAGATATCGAGAGAAAATAAAGCTCGATAAAGCGCGTAATGACGAATATAAA
This sequence comes from Phyto melanocephala, assembly GCA_941918925.1. Lineage (NCBI taxonomy): Eukaryota > Metazoa > Arthropoda > Insecta > Diptera > Rhinophoridae > Phyto > Phyto melanocephala. Next base: position 46,166,857 of record OW799233.1, on the reverse strand, counting down.
AGAAAGAAAAAAGAAAGGTATAATCGTGATAAATTTGAGTTTAATCGTGCCTTTGCAACTTAAACCTCTGGGGGACCGGAAATTTATGCAACTGCCACAAGCTTAATTCGAAAGTGGTAAAAATTAATGAGAATAAAAAAAAACAAAGCCGCTTGTCATTTCATGAAATTTATACAGATTCAGAATAAGAATTCGAATGAAAATTTATAAATTGAATTAAGTTAAGTTATTGTTTTGGCTCAAATATTTACATATGTGTCTAAGTTTCTTCAAGAATTACTTCCTTTTTTCTATTTATATTAAAGACATCAAAGAATATGTATATGTTTAGTTTTGTATGAAAATTTTTGTTTTTTGAAGATTTTTTGTTTTTTTTTTACTTACTTTTTGTAAAAGAATAAACTTTTTTTCGTTAAACTTTAAATTTGGCATTATTTCTTGTTTACGTGCAACAAAATTTCTTGATCGTCACAAAATATCTTGAGCGTCACACTTAGTTTTTTTTCCCTTAAAACGCTTATAATTAATTTTTTTTTAAATAAATTGTTACAAGTCTATTACTTTGCAAGTAACCTCTAAGTTCAAGTCTTTTCTTTTACCAAAATTTACATATTTTCATCTTAAAATTTTAACATAACTAGTCACTTGTAAAAAAAATTATAAATCAAGGTGAATCGTGATTTTGTGTTTATAATCGAAAAGGTGATTTTCGCAAAAGTCAATCTTGAGAAACAAAAGAACATCGTAGTAAGCTTGAATTTCAAATATTTTTGCATTTTTAGCGATTTTTTATACATATTTGGTGTGTGACGCTCAAGATAGAAATCATAGAAAACCTAAAAAAATTCAAAAAATATTGATCTTTTTGAGAGCCTAAAAGTACCACCGGAATCTTCATCAATTTCTACATAAATTAACCACTCTTACCGGCGAATTGAAAAAACTTTAAAAAGAAGCAAAAAAAAAATTCGATGCGTACGTTTTTTTTGAAATTGACCCACATATACATATATACTTCTATGTATGTATTGGAATTTATTTTAACATTTTTTTTAAATTTTCATCAAACATTTTCCATTTTCTTAATTTTAAATTTTTTGAATATTTATTTGTTTGACATTAGAAATGCCACATATAGAATTTTTTTCTCACTGAACATACTTCTCAAGAGTTGTGTTTCGAGTTTTAGACAATAAGTGAAACAATTAAGTATATATTGCTCAATTTAAAAATAATTTTTAGTATTGTAAATTGAGCTCAATAAGGCCTTTAATTGCGAGAATATTATAAATTGGCAATTAAAGCGCGTGTGTGAACATATTATTAGATAATATTGGAAATTCACTAAAAAAAGTAAGAAATTTTAAAATATACTAAAAAATATAAAATTTTAAAAATTTATTAAATTTTAATGTGAACCATTTTCTATTTTGGCTTAAGTTCATTTGTTTCCTTATTTAATTTTATAATTCAAATTAAATTAAATTGTAACCATTTTAGGAATATTCTTTCCAAAAATTATTTCCGATATTAGCCGAGTGGAATGCATTTTCGAAATCAGCTACGATTTCATCATCAGCAATCTTTATCGGTATACTACTATGTAACTTAAAATTCCTATTTATGTTACAACTGAATGAAATTTGAATTAGTGAATCTTAGTATTAATTTTCATATTTTGTTGAATATTTAATTTCACCTATCAAATGACAATTCATAATTCAACATGTTCATATTCTTCTATATTCGTAATACATTTTCGTTATGCCTTTAATATCCATCCTTTGGCTGGAATTATTGAAAACAAGGTTGTATTTACATTTTCATTTATATAAGTCCATCTAGATGATAGACACTGAACAATGAATTCTTGAATGTCATTAACACCGTGCCATGTGTGTTATAATTATATATTTATATTTTATTCGAACTTTTTTTCTATATATTAAATTTTAATGTGAACCATTTTTTATTTTGGCTTAAGTTCATTTGTTTCCTTATTTAATTTTATAATTCAAATTAAATAACGAAAATGTATTACGAATATAGAAGAATATGAACATGTTGAATTATGAATTGTCATTTGATAGGTGAAATTAAATATTCAACAAAATATGAAAATTAATACTAAGATTCACTAATTCAAATTTCATTCAGTTGTAACATAAATAGGAATTTTAAGTTACATAGTAGTATACCGATAAAGAGTGCTGATGATGAAATCGTAGCTGATTTCGAAAATGCATTCCACTCGGCTTATATCGGAAATAATTTTTGGAAAGAATATTCCTAAAATGGTTACAATTTAATTTAATTTGAATTATAAAATTAAATAAGGAAACAAATGAACTTAAGCCAAAATAGAAAATGGTTCACATTAAAATTTAATATATGGAAGAAAGTTCGAATAAAATATAAATATATAATTTTAAAAATTTATTCAAAAATAGAAACTTTTGAAAAATTTTTTAAAAGATTACAAATTTTGGAAAATTTACTTAAAAATAAAAATTTTTAGCCAAATTCTGTCAAATGACCTCAAAATAAAAAATAAAAATATTTAAATCAAATTTAAAAAAAAAAAAGAATTTTATTTAGCATATTTGTATAAAATATATATTTTTTGAGATTCACTAGAGCAAAATTTGTCCTAAATTTTACTTTAAATATTTTTGTTTGTGTGTTTTGCGCAAAGTCTTTCAACTACGTTTTCCTTGTAACTTTCTTAACCACTCTTTCAAAGTATACTTGTATAGACACTCTAAGTAAGTTTTACAGTGTAATTAGTGTTACACAATTTAGTTTTCTATTTAACCAAATTATTATTTTTGTTTTTACTTAAAACAAAAACTCAAATTGAAAAGTTATTTGTAAATTTATGCACTTCATTAAATATCTAAAGAAAACAAAAATCGACAAATGACGCCTTTTTAACGCTGTTTTCAATCAAAGACATTCATCATCATTAACCATCAGAAATTTACTTTCTCACTTACATTTTTGCCTTCCATTTTAATGAGGTAAATCCTTAAGAAATCTCTTTCGCAGAACTGCCACATTCACTTCATTATACGAAGGAGACAAGCTTAAAATGTCATCAATCATGCAATTGTTGTACGAAAGAAAAATAGTTTGGAGAAGGGAAGGGGCCACAGAAATTTTCACAAGTTTATTTTGCTACAAAATCCATAATAAGGAAAAAAAGAGTGGGTTTTCTTGTGTGCTGCAAAGACACACTAACACAGAAATTTATTAAGTTCAACACACATACAGTTTTACTTAACGTGGCCATGATACACATTTTACTTTTCTTACTTATAATCATGCTTAAACTACTCTCGCAATAATGCTGGAAAAAACTGTAGTACTAACCACCACCATTATTTTATTATTATTTTTTTTTAACTCTGCACCATGTGTGCCATCATCGCCACCACCAAAAGAGTAAAATGCTAATTTTTTTTGTTGTTGTTTGCTTAACAAATCCTTAATAGAACAAGTGTGTATATGCCACAGTTTGTTTGTGTGTCTTTCTGCTTAAAAATGTGGTTGTTGTTTTGGTTAGAAAACTTGACGTGTAGCTAAGAATTTTGTAACAGCAACAGCCCTGCAGCTAAACAGTTTTGGACCAATCATATAGCTAGTTGTAACGAAGATCATTCTGAATTTTAATATAATATCAAGTGCAAGAAGTTAAAAATTATAACTTTTTTAATGGGCGTGACACTGCCCACTTTTCTTATCACAAAATTGTATAATCATGAGACTTCAATATGTGTGCAAAGCTTCAGCAAAGTCGGTTAAGTGCAATTAACTAAAAATTATAATTTATTTTTTATGGGCGTAACCTCGCCCACCTTTTACCACCCATAATCACTCCCTGAAATATGTACAACAACTTGCTAAAGTTTGAGTCCGATCGGCTTTACGGTTTCGGAGTCTATAGCTAACATACACACACACAGACAGACAGAGTTTCACTTTTATATATATAGATGTCATACTTATCAACTTTTCCCACCCTGATATACGAATTGGCCTTAACATAAAACATCCCCTCAAAAGTTGATTTGTTTTATCAATTCGGCTGTATGATTACGCCCTGCACAAAACTGTATACAAATGAACTAGCTGGGCTCCTAGAGCAACCAAATCTCATAATCAATAGTTTTATATATGATAATGACAGATATTTTTAACCACATACTCATTACTTTATCTGCAGGGATTCTATGAGCGTTTTTTTTTAAGTATGTTTGGTTGTGTTACTTTCTGCCTTATAAAGTACCAGCAGCATTAGCAATAATAATAAAACCCTGGTATCCGACTATTGCAGATATAAATCAGCAGTTCGTCTACTTTATCGTGTGCATGTGTGTATTTTTTTTCTTAAATTTCTGGGCTCGTGCTTTCACATTGTCTTAAGAGAGAAAGTAGGGAATATTAACTTTCGATTTTGTTGTCTTTATTAGGATTGTTCAAACAATGACAGTTTAGAACATATAAAATCAACTTGCCGGTTGCTTTTTTTCAACCCTTAAGTTTTGAGTGCAAATTAAAGACATTTTAGTTTTTTTTTTAAGTACAACGTGCAATCAGTTTCAAAAAGATGTGCTAAAAATATGAAGCTCTCGAATAATGTACTAATAATTTAACATTTTCAAACTATATACTAAAGAGAAAATTATAAAAAAATGAATTATTTTCGAAAAAAGGTTTTCAAAATAACAAATACCCTAAAAACCAGTGTTGCCAGTAGCTGAAATGAAAAATTCTAAATCGTTAAATTTAAAATTCTAAAATGTTCTATGCCCGAAAAAAGTGCTAAATATTTAAATTTGTACATACGAACATATTTTTTTTATTAAAATTCAAAGAATTACCAGTAACAGGTACATGTCGTTATTTGCACATTATGTTACTATTTAATTAACAATAGTAACGCAACATGTTTTCTTTTTCTATAATTTTCAAAGTCAACTTGGTTTACTAGTACCTAATTTCTGAATTCTATGTATATTTCGAAACACAAAAAATGCCTTTAAAATAAGAAAACTAATTTAAAAATTGTAGCTTCAACAGCGTAGAAAATACAAAAAGTACAACAAACATCAGAAAAAGTTCCTATTTTTGATGAACTTAAAAAAAACACGAAAAAGTACCTTTTTGATCGACAAAAAATTTTCATTCTAACCTCGGATTAAAAGTCTCTAATTTAAAAATTACATTTTCGCAAACGTAGAAAATACAAAAAGGCACCATGCAAATGCAAAAGAGTACCTTTTCGGCCGCGCATAAAATTTACAGTCTCAGCTGGGATCAATAGTTTTTAATTTCAAAATTTTAGCTTCATAAACGTAGAAAATACAAAAGGAACCATAAAAATACAAAAAGTTCCGTTGTGGTCGCCCGCAACATTTTCATTCTCACCAGAAATCAATGGACGCTAGTTTTAAAACTCTAGCTTAATAGTCATAAAACATATGAAAAGTATTATAAAAATGAGAAAAAGGGCCAAACGGGTTTCCCGAATTTACCCTTTCCACTCTGTTTAAATTTTTAAACAATTTTTTATACTTGTTGAATTCCCTTTTAAATTTGTTTCCGAATTGGCCCTGTATGAAGGAATTATATATATTTTTCAGTATTTTTTCCTTTTTGGTACCTTTTTTTTGTTCCCCAGAAGGTTTCCAAAAATTTTAAACTAAAAAATTGTCAATATTCTCTTAGTTGATGGAAATTATTAATTAATGTATATTTCTTCTAAATACGAATTTATGAAAAAAATGTCGAAAGCCTACTAATATTTTTTAGCGCATTGACTAATACAATTTTTTTTCCTTTGCTTTATGTGCTTGGAAGTTACATAGGGTACCAAAGAAGTATCGAATTGTAGTTTTTAACCGTTCTTTCCCATAAGTGCATTTCCTGTTACTCTGTATCAGTTTTAGTTTAGCAGAAATAATATTACCGATTTCACCCGTAAAGATTTTAGTAACGATTTTATAAAGGATGATTTTTTAGCTATTATATTTTTGGCAACACTGGTTTAAACAGCTGACGCACGTTTCGAACAACGCTTGCAAATTATTGAATTTTATTATCAAAATGCGTGCTCTGTTAAGAAAGTTCATCGCGCGTTTCTTCCATTTTGTGGTCAGTTTAATCGACCCACTGAAGCGGCTATTCGGGCTATTGTGACTAAATTTCGCATTCGCAAATTTACATTGTTGGACATTACGCTACGTAGAGTGCGAAGTGAAGAAAATATCGCAGCTGTATCGGCCAGTGATAATGATGACCATCAATTATCGATTCGTACGTAACTGTGAATGGTGAGCGCTACCGTGAGACGATATCCAACTTTTTTGTGCCAAAATGCAAGAGCTTCACTTGCATGACATGTGGTTTCAACAAGGCGGTGCCACATGCCACACAGCACGCTTAACAATGGATTTGTTGAGAGGCGAGTTCGGTGAAAATTTTATTTCACGTTCGGGACCGGTCAATTGGCCGCCTAGATCGTGCGATTAAACCCCTTTAGACTATTTTTTGTGGGGCTATGTTAAAGCTCATTTCTATGCACACATGCCCGCTTCAATTGACGCATTGGAAGACAACATTGAAGCATTTATTCATGAGATACCGGCCGAAATGTTGGAAAGAGTATGCCAAAATTGGACTAAGCGGATGGACCATTTGAGGCGCAGTCACGGTCAACATTTGCATGAAATAATCTTCAAACATTAAATTATATGGACCGAACGAACTATCGATTCAAATAAAGATTTCATGCATTTTTCTGAATTTTATGTGTTGTTTTTTTAACTTTCCTCTGTCTCTTAAAAAATCACTCTTTAGTTAATGTACTAAAAATAAAACATTTTCGAAAAATTTACCAGAGTAGTAATTAATAGGATAATGTGCTAAAAGAACAAACTTTGAAGAAATATATATAGAAAATTTTTGATTAAATCACTAAACGAATTTTCAAAAATTTTCCAAAATAGCAAATTCTTGAGACTTCTACTAGAAATAGTAAACTTTTCAAAAATTTACTAAAACTAGAAAATTGTACTTAACCTAGAAAATTTTAGAAAAATCTACTAAAACCAGAAAGATTCCTTGGAAATGTCTTCTTCATTGTCAGCCTATGCTGCCATTTAAATAATCAATTGACTTGTTAATTAAACAATAAAGTTTAAAATATTTAAATCTTTTAGTGTGTGGAATTTTATTTTGAAAGAAAAATCATTGCAAACAGCATTCTTAACGCTATAATTAATTTTAGTTAATATTAAACCACATTATTTGTTTAAGAATTTAACCAAGTTATGCCACGAACTGTTGTTGTTGTTGTTGGCGATGTGTTACACTGATACTTGCTCACTTTCACAATTTTAAGTAAATTTGTTGATATCGTTGTCGTTTGTTTGTTTTTTTTTTTCTTTTTTGTATAAAATCCTCATTAACATGCTCATTTATTTTAAACTTAAACTGTCATTGTCGTCTGTTTGTTTTTGACTACAAATGTTTTTAAACTTGTGTGTGCGTGTGTGCGGGTGTGTGCGGCATCTAAAATATGTCTTTCTAACTTTATAAATTTCTGTTGCCTACTTTTAAGCTGTTTAGTATAACAGTGCCTCAGCTGGTTGGATTTTTCCATGATTTTCTTTTTATTTAAACAACCAACACAAACAAAAGACAAAATAAATAAAATAAATAAAAAAACGAAGAAAAAGTAAAAGTATTTTAAATTTTATTTACCACCCAGCTTTTATTATAAATATCTTAAGGTTATATTTATTTTGTGGTTTAATGCTGATTAAGACTCCTCTTCTTGACGTTCGTAATTTACACATTTTGACATAAAGACCCAATGTCTGCATGTGTATTTATCTGAGACCTTCTCACTCTATTCAAAAATACATTTAGTATAATTTTAAGGAGCTTATTGGCTTATCTAATCAGAGATTAGAGCACTTCACTCTCACTCTAAGATATGAGAATTTTTTTTCTCTCTTGTGCTTAAATTATTAGAAAAAAACAAGGTGTTGTTGTAAAGACCAATTATGGTCAAGATAAATAGTTATTTCTTAAATTGACGATTATAGCCTTCTTAGAGGTAAATTAAAATGTAAGATTTTATTTGTTTTAAAAATTTTCTCAGAAAACCAGGCAGAAATTACTACCGCGACACTGTATATACAAAATTTCGTGTTGTATTATTACAACACTAGAGATAAACTATAGATCCAAAAAATTGCCTTGAATTTTATCATCCTTCACACGAGAGTGTAAAAAGTTATATACAAGCTTGTCATTTCGTTTGTAATATCTATAAGGTGCGTTTTAGATCCAATAAAAAATATATATATATTCTAAATCTCCATAGATAGAGGATTTAATTTAACTAAGTCCGTCTGTCCATCCGTCCGCGTGTATGTTGAAATCAAGTTTTTGAAGCCCACACTTATAATTCACCCTCTTGTATGATATCAATTTATCAGACATGCTTTCGAAAGTTTTGCTATTGAAAATTAGTTTTGTTGGTATAAAAACAGCTGAGATATGAGCGAATGAACACGATTGCACTATTTTTTACCCAAACAAAATCAGACTTAGCAGTTCCTATTGTAACTTCTTGCAAAGTTCGTTACTATATATAAAATATGTACTTTTTGCAACATTAACGTAACAGCTGTGCCGCTACAATATTATGTGGATCCAAATACGCCTAATTTTATAGTGCCACGTTGATATATGACAAAACAAAATTATTAATTTAAAAATATATATACGGAAAATATGTTGGGTCCGTAGTGTAGTGTAATTTAGCGCAAAACTTGAAAACCCAAGTGCCCTGTTTCGAATCTTGAATTTTTGCTTAAGGGAAAAAATGGCAAATAATAAATGTTTAACCATATACAATAGCAATACAACACCACTACACATATATATATCTATGGACTGGAGCTAAAAGGGCCCATAACATTTTTTTGTTTTTTTTTGAGTTAATCATTGCATTAGATTTGTTTTCTTGCTCTATTTCATTATGGTAGCTCCAAGCCACAGATATATATATCTACTAGCAAATTACCCGCTACTTCGGTAGCGCAGTTTTTACTATTTACTGAATACTCAAGCTCTTTTTTTAATACTTGATTTGTCTTAAAACTTGTTTTTCTGAATCAGTATGGATGTATCGGGGATATACGTATTTTCTATCTCAACCAAGGTCAGTGATACTGAATGGCAAAATCTTAGATTCATAAATTCACAAAATATAAAAATTACTGAAAAAAATAATAAAAGTAACATTTTGTCCCTCACTTTAAACTTTAAAGTCAACTTTGAGAATTTTATGTATAAAAAAATCAATCAAAATGAAAAAGGTAATCTTGTGGTCGTCCATAACATTTAGAGTTTGACCTCGGCACAATAGTCACTCATTTTAATAATCTATATTCACAAACGTTAGAACAAAAAAGTACAAAACAAATGCGACAAATGTAAGAAGGTACTGTTGGTCGCTGCATTTTCAGTGCCACCAGGCATCAATAATCCTTTATTTCATAATTCTAGTTTCATAAACATAGAAAATCAAAATTACTATTGAAATTAAAAAAAGTACCTTTCCGGTCGCCCATAATATTTTCGGGCTCACCAAGTTTAAATAGTCACTAATTTCGAAATTCTAGCTTCGCAAATGTTGAAAATACAAAAAGTACTATAGAAAAGATAAAAAGTACCTTTCTGGTCTCACTTAACATTTTCAGTCTAACCTGGAATCAATAGTTCTTGATTGTACAATTACAGCTTCATAAACTTGGAAAAAGCAAAAAGTACCATAAAATGCGAAAAAGTACCTTTTCGGTCGCTCATAACAATTTTAGCCTCAACTAGGATCAAAAGCTTCTAGTTTCATAATTCTAGCTTCAAAGCGTAGAAAATACAAAAAGTACTCAAAAACAGAAGAGTACATTTTTGGGTTTGGATATCAATGTATAAATTCCAAGTTTTAAATGTTCAAACATCTATGTAACAAAAAATATTTGAATAAACATAATTCAAAGTGAGTAATTGTACTGCATAAAAGTAATTATGTTCTAAAAAGTACCAAACTGTATTCCTGAATTTTACCCTTTCTACCCTGTTATGAACTTGTTGCATTTTTTTTTTTACCAAATTACATAATTTTTGTATGTCTGGTGAAATCCCTATAACAGTTTTTTCTGAATTGGCTCTGTAATGTGGAATTATACACATTTTCCGGTATTTTATTTTTTTGTACCTTTTTTGTCCCCCAAAAAAAATTTCACCTAAATAATTGTCCATATTCTATTAGGCAATAATAACACGGAAAAACCATATAAAAACTTTTTTTGTTGCATAAAGTTTTTCTACTATTGTTTACTAATTTGGGTGCGCTGATTTCAAATCTACCCTCAGATTTTTTGTAGCAGCTCTAGTTAGTGAGACACAGGTACCATCTTAAATTTACATAAGTAGTCGATAGTTTATATCAACTTAACTAGTTACTTTATAGATTTCAGTAAGTCTTCCTCAAGAAGGACGTGTTTAAGTAATCCTGATTGTTTTTGTGTTATTTGTGGAGAATATATGGTCTAAAAATTTCGTTTAAATGTGTCGGATTTTGTGAAAAAGGCACAACTGAACTACTATGGGTTTCCGTTGCCGTCAAACGCTAAACCTTGGATACCAAGTTTGGTATGTAAAACATGTGTTGAATTTTTGCGACTGTGGGTAAACAAAAAAAGACCCACACTTAAGTACAAAGCTCCTATGATTTGACGTGAACCATCCAACCATCATGACGACTGTTATTTCTGTATATTTATCTCACTCTAGAAATAACCAAAAAGGAAATTTTATTCAGAATAATTATATTTAATAAATTTTTTCAACTTTTTCAACTGTGTGCATTTTCAATGAAAAATCCTGTCACACCATAACTCCAAAACTGTAACGAAAATCATAGGAATAAACCATAAAAATTTCTCTTAAGTGAATATATCCAAACTTAAAATCTGCCATAAGACCAGTCTTGAGTATTAGTGATACAACAACACTACAGCACCCATTAACATCTTCGCAAAATTCAGACCAGTGCAGCGGACAAACCGAAAACGACGACAGTGGTAAATACATTGTAAAAGTGTTTCCAAAATTGACAAGTGAGAAAATCAAAGGTGGTATTTTCGATAGATGATAAAATTTTCATCAACCATATGACAGCTGTCGAGAAATGTGCATGGGAAGAGTTCGTTTGAGTAGTGAAGAATTTTTTGAGCAATAAGAAATGTGATGGCTACATTCAGCACGTTGAACAGTTGCTGATACGCTTCCAGCGGCTTGGATGCAACATGAGTATTAAGATCCACTACCTTCACAGCCATCTAGACTATTTTCCTAAAAATCTCGGTGACCTAAGTGAGGAACAAGAAGAGCGCAAGAGGATATTCGCACTATGGAGGACAGGTATCACGGGAACTGGAATGAACGTATGATGGCTGATTATTATTGGAGCATTCAAAAATAGTACCGATATAACATCTCACTCTAGAATATCCAAAAAAAAGGAAATTTTATTCAGAAAAAATATATTTAAATTTTTAATCAGGCTTAAGTTCATATTTAATATTCAGCACTCTCTTATCGGTGGTTACATTTTGGTTGTAAATATCATCTATTTAACTCCCGGGACTTAAGTTAAGCCTGATTAAAAGTTTAAATATTAGTTTAAAAAAAAAAGTTCGATAAAATAAAAATTCAATCAGAAAAAATATATATACAAAATTTTTTCAACTTAAACTGTGTGCATTTTCAATGAAAAATCCTGTCACTTCAAAACTAGAGCTGCTACATGAAAACGGCATGTATTTTTGAAATCAGCATGTATTTTGAATTCAGATTTATGTAAAAAATCTCATGCAACAGACATGCTGTTCTCCAGTGTAATCTTCAAATTTTGTCCCTTTGAATAATATAAGAAAAGTTGTTTTAAAAATTTAAAATTTTTTTCCTAGCTGTATGTGTTTGGAAGATACCAAAAAAGTACTAAATTCTAGTTTAACCCGTTTTTTTCCCTTAGTGATTGAAAATTCAAAAAAATCCCAGACACCTGTGAGCTTAATTTTTGTGTAAGTTACAATACTTGTTCAAGTTAATTTATACAAGTTTTAGTTTAGCAGATATGACGTTACCGATTTTTACCCCGATTCAGAAAATATATACTTATGGGGTCTAAAATGGATGTGTGACAAATGGAATGACAAAATGAATGTACCCCCATCATTTTTTTTTGTGGCGGGTATAAAAAAAAATCGCATAATTCCGCAAATCCACCTGATGATTATAAAAAAGGGTAGCCTTTATGTTAATTTAGGTTGTTATATATCTGTTTGCCAAATTTTTTTTTGGTCCATTTAGCCGTTTTTACGTGATTGTGTAACAAACATACAAACATTCACATTTATAATATTTAGTAGGATTGTTAATCACTTTTATTCTAGCTTCTAGTTCAGTTTCCTATTATTAAACTTCTTAATAAAAATAAGATTTCAAAAAAAAAATTTGAGAAAGAAAAGTTTGACTAAATGTTAATTTATATTTAAATAAACTGTTAATTTTTTTAGGAAAATATTTATATCGTTTAACTTACTAAGAACAAATTTTAATATTGTAAAAAGTGTTCACAATTTAAACAACTTCGTAAAGTTTTTTTAAAAGCAATTCAATGTTGTAAAATTTCTGAAACTAAATTTTGATATCGTACAATTTTCAAGATGCAACTCAAGGCGAATTCAATCAGGTGGGAGTGATTTTACAACAAACAAAAAATTACAACATATACACACATTCTGTTGGTAGAATTTGATATCTTAATGTCAAAAGAAATCTGATTTTTGTTTACAAAAATAACGCGGAAAATTAATTTTTATGTTTTTTTAGAGAAAACTGTTTGGGATATTTTTGTACAGGTAAGAAGAAATTTTGCAACATCTTAAATGTTTGATATTTAATATAATATAAAACTTCTATTGAGGTCACACCTATCGCATAGAAGTGAATGCTGATCTAATATGCACATTATTATTTGATTATTGCTTATTTGTACATTTGGTGGTGAAAGGCAGTGAATTTGAAATGCAAGCTATTGTATTAAAAGGCTATAAATAGTTATCGCATAGCGGGTGGCCTTAATGCCAGTGTTCTTATTTATCTGGATAATTTGTGTGACAGTTATTAGGCTTCAGAAAAATTGGTGATGTAGAACAGGCTTTACAAATTCTGGTTGCGTTAAAGAGGCTTTCTCCCTTGCCCAACGCCACAATAAGTTGAAAAGACATGATGAACTTTAAGAACGATGTGAAAATGCTAAATCTGATTATTATTTGGCTTTGGCTCAGTATTTTAAAAGCGAAAAGTATACTAATAGAACTGCCGTTTCTTAAATAAATTGTTAATATATTTTTAAAATTTCTCAATAATGTTTTTATTTTTATTAAAAGTTTATATTTTTACAATTTAATTATATGCTAAAGTTTAATATGCACATACATAAGTATGTACATAATGGAAATATGTATGCACAAACAAAAAACGAAATTCATTAATCATAATGAAATTAGACTACATAAATTTATGTTGTAATGAACCGAGCATCGGTTTACGACCAGGCCAAACTTCTTTTGGACCAGAACTATTAGAAGCATTTGATGATATATGTATCATATATGTATCATAGCGTACATTTACGTTTGCTAAGGCCAATTTATGGATAACAGCCGAGTTCGTGAGTACTGTACCAACAGTCTTAACTATAGATGTAACATCTGGTACTGGATTTGGCAAAAGCAGACCCAATTTGGACCAATCGCTAAAGGACCGGAAACATCAAATTCGGTTGTCGGTCGTGAAACATGACTATAATGTGCGCCTGCCGCCGGTAAGCCTTGATACAGTGAAGTAGGTAGGTATGATGGTGTAGCATTAACGGATGAATTGAAGTTATTAACAAGATTTTTTTTTTGGCACAACGTAAACTTTTCTTAGAGAATTTTTAAATGTTTTAAAACGCTTATAAAAAAAACAAACGTAAACAATATTTGATGTCTAGACAACGAAAATCTTAAAGAAAAAAAAATCAGCTGATTGCGCGAGGCCACCTGATTGAATTCGCCTTGATGCAACTTTTATGTTTCTGATGAATGTTTAATACTGATAAAAATTTCTAACGGACAATTTAATATCATAAATTGTTTAAAAAATTGATAAAAGTCTTCTAATATTTTTTTTTATTGGGAATGTCAAACGTTTAGCTAAAAAAATAATAAAATCGTAAAATTTTGTAAAAAAAAAAATTTCATATCGTAAATCTAACTTATAGTGTTAGTTCATAGTGTATTGTAATGCAAACACTCGCAACAAGATATCGTTTCATGCAATTGGGTGCTGTTATCTATTCCACATAGTGTGTTTTTCATTATTCGATTTCGTATACGAGATTTGCCATTTTATTCATAGATTTATGTGAACGTTTGTACATAAATTGAATTGTTTACTATTTGTTTTGTTTATTTGCATTTCAATTTATCTCTTTTCTTTTTTTTTTTTCTTGTTTCCCAAATTGTGTTTTTTATATATTTATTTATTTTTTTCAATCATGCAAATAAAAATTCATAATCTGTTTCATTTTTCTTTTGCATAAATCAATTTGTTTGTTTTTTTTTCTGTTGCTTTGATTTTGTCATGTTTGTGAAAGAATATGTGTTAACATTTTGTTTTCTTTTTCACATCATTTTCCAAACTCTATTATTCATTGCAAAGGCAGAAAAGTGTTTTTATATTGTTTATCATTATATTTTTATTGTTTTTAAATGTTTGCATATTATTAGCGTTTATATATAAAAAAAAAAAAATATGTGTTAGTCTTCGACTCGGCAGATTTTTAGATTTTTGTCAATAAATCAATGAATGAGTAAAATTCTGGATGAATAAATAAATGCCGTCTAAATGTGAATGATCTCATAAATGTTTATGGGATCATTTAGATTTAGTAATGACACTACATTTGATATTAAAATTAATTAAAATTTTGTTCTATCGATTTTCTTTATGTTTTTTCGCTTTTAATAATATACCAAAGTAATTTTTATTTTTAGCGATAAAAATCTTATGAGATATAAAAACAAATTAGATATTCGCCTGTGTTCTGCATTCTGAGTGAGATTAAGTCACTCGAAATTGGCATGACATTGTTGTTGTAAACAATAACACTACAGTGGCAATTCCGAGGGATTTTAATTTTCTAGGAATGCAGAACACTGGTGAATACAATAAAGAAATTATTTGGCGTAAATTAAATCAATGATAATGATTAAATTTAATTAAATAAATTAATGAATAAAAAAAATAAAGTTTCTATTTTTAGTATATTGAGAACACCGACTGAGAACAATAAGATCACTAGGTAAAAGAAAGGCCAATATATACTGATTTTTCTCGATCACATAAAGCCTAATGTTAGCTTCCGTTATTTTCTAGTTGCGACAAGTGTAGACCAGAGAGATAAAAATATGCGTCATGTTGTAATGGCTGCTTATTTGACTGACAGTATCTTTAGTGGACAATTTGATCTTAATTTCTTTGCAAAGTTTAAATAAGATAATTATTTATAATTTTTATTTTTAATGCTTATGGAGTTACACGATTATGGTTCGTATGGTTCTCGAACGTTCCTCAGGCGTATCCTTACTATAAATGCGTAAGTTCTCTGGTGTCCATACTGTAGTTGTAGATAGCGGTAGTAAAAATATTAATTTTATACTTTTGATATAGCCGCCCAATACTGTACTCTTGAAAACATAGTTTCCAAATACAAAGTGCCGATTTATAGTAGAGAAAATCCTCCCTCCTAAATTGTCCTAGCGATTTCACTTAAATGCTTTCTAAGGCTGCAGCTAGAAAATCAGCTATTGTTATTAGATTCTTCCTATTTAAGGAATGGAGTCCGTTAATTTCGACTTTTAACAGGTACATTGCTTTTTTAGCCTCATTGAGCCATTATCAAATCAGGGTACGAGTTTTATTATCCTCATCAATGTAAGCGAGTGCTATAATCTGATGGCCGTCTTACGACTAGGTCAACTCTTTGACAACCAATCACTCATCTCTGTGTGTCACGTTATGCAACTTAATCATGACCAGAATTGGCAATTTTATATACATTAATCTCCTCGTTTATGTTTAGGCTCTTTAAGAAGGAGCTTGGGACTATATTAATCCTTATTTTGTTTTTTTACTACAAGACAACTGACGTTGATCGGATTTGTGGTTCACAAAGTAAGTAATTTTATAGAAAAGCAACAGCCCTTATTAAACCACCCATGAGTCTATTTTCCGGCTTGGGAATAAACCACAGCCACCATGTATACTCCGAAGAAAATTAACAAATAACCAGTATAGGACAGGTTCTAAGGGCTGATTCCCATAGTAACAAAAAGGTATTTAGGTAGCTTCGAGTATAAACTCTATTTTTTAACAGTCAGAGAGAGAGGTTAGTCATGTCAATTTATGCTATATTTGCACCAAGTTTGGTTTACTAGACAAGGTGTCTAGGAGGGTAGACAGTTTTACACGTATCAACCCTGGAGACACCTAATTAAAAATGTCGGTCGAATAAATAGGCAATCAGCTTCATAATTTTTAAGGCGGTCGTCATTGATCATTGGTCTTATAATAGTCCCAAAAGGCCAGTAGTAGATTTTCAATATGGCTGTTAGTTTCCAGTGAAAGAAATTAAATGCAACTTAAAGTTTGCTCCCATGGTTAATGTCAGATATTTAATGTTCATACAAAATAACCCAAATGCCTTTAGTAATTGCAATTGTTACACAAATTTCGTTCTGAAAAACCGTGTCAAAGTCGTCAAAGAGTATTTTGGTTACCATTCTTAAGTCCATTTATTTCCAAAGGTAAGGTATGTATCCTAGTTCTCCTTTGTGACTAAAAACGATACAGATTAACTATCAAATGTATTGTAATCTCCTCAAAAATAATCTGGTGTATCTGGTTTTTTATAGTTTTCAACCCCTAAGAAAAGAAAAAATTTAGAAAAGAACAACCTAAATTGTATAAGTTAATTCGCGAGCAAATATTGATAAGATTTTGGCACGTTTTTTAAATTCGCATTTATAAGGACTAAATAGTGTCCCTCTTTTTTGAACTTAAAAAAATTTTTTTTTTTACATTATTCAACAAGACATTTACAAGACAACTTTAAGGGGGACAGAAAAAGTACTAACAAGAGGAAAATATGTGTGATTCCTAATAACAGTTCGCAGAAAATCGTAATAGAGACTTCATTAGACATAAAAACACTATGTAATTAAGTAAAAATTGAAACATCTTCATAACAGGGTAGAAAGGGTAAATTCGGGAAAACGGTTGGTAATTTATAGAACAAATTTATTTTTATACAAACTCTGTCAATTAAAATATTTTATTGTTAAATAGATATTCAAACATTTAAAACTTGGAATTTGTACATTGATATGGAAATCCTAACAAGGTACTTTTTCTCCATTCTATGGTACTTTTGGTATTTTTGAGTTTGTAAGTTTATGAAGCTAAAATTTTTAAATTATAAACTATTGCTAGTTGTTATAAAAAATGTGGAGAGATTATAGTATATTCGTTATAGTTAGTTTCTCAATCATATTATTTTTGAGGACAACCATATCGAGGATTACACTAAAAGTAAGTTTTCAGTAATAAATTCAAATAAAGACAAATTAAAAGAATGAAATAGAAAATAATTGTTTGCAATTGCTAAATATTGTTATGGTGAATCAAATATGATTGCAGTGATAATAATATAATCATAATTTTTCTCTGCGTGTATATATTCTGACCTAAGAGTTGCCAATTAACAAAAGCTGACAGCCAAATTTTTGGCTTTTGCCGAAAATTTTAAAGTATAGCATTAAACTTTGATAACAATTTTATAACTTTGGAAAATAAAGTATCAATTCGGTTTATATAAATTTATATCAAAATTTTGTATCCATAAAAAATTGCTTTTAACTTATTTTACAAACATATCTATTGCACCACACCTTCGCATAGACTTTACTACTTAAATAAATCAAGCACGAACACCAGTGATTGTTTTGCAAGTGTGTGTTTATAATCAAAATAACACTCATATGTCACGGCAAACAGGTATTATTATTATTGTTGTTATTTTTTATATCGTCGTACTCCCTCTCTCTCTTGCATAAGCATATCTACAGCTTTATTACATTTTCGGTTACTTTGCCAGGATTACGTGTATGTGTCTTTTTCTTTTTTGCTTTAATATAATATGACAATAATAAAACTACAAAAACGACAAAATCGTATAATAATGTTTGCATAAATTTATAATGACTTCAAAATGTCTATATAAACATCAATTTATATTGTGAGAATGTGTCAGCATGTGTGTAAGTATGTCGCTAAATGTTTTTATTAAGCATATATTTTGTTGAATTTTTAAAAAATTTTCTTCTGCTCACATTTAGGATATTAAACACACACAAAAAGTAAATAGAAATTGTTTTAAACACTTTTTGGATAACAACAACAAAACAAATACGAACACTTTTCTTTTCCTCTAACATCGTGGCTTTTACTTCTTCGTACTTAATGTTATCAAAAGAAGACTTTAAATATTATTTGTTTTGTACACAGAAACAAGATGTGTAAAGAACAACTTTTAGCATCTCTGTTTCTTTGTAACAAATTTGCTAAAAGATAAACTTTTAGTGTGTGTAGGCGTATGAGTTTTAGGCGATTTGTTAGCGTGTTTATGCATGAGCATGTTGTTATTATTATTACTTTTGTGTGTCGTTATGTGTGTATGTGTGTAAAAGTTTTTAACTACACCTTAGGGTGGTATTTAGATTTAAATAACTTAAAGAAAGTGAAAAAATATACGTGAAAAAACTCAACTATTTTGGGACCAATTTTTCAATATCTATCGCTATTAATCAAATATGCAGTGATAGATTATTGTATTCTGGTAGTTTTAAAGTTAAGTTAGATTAAAAAACAGGGACATGTAAAGTCTAAATCCATGACAGGTATGTGCGTAGGCCGAAATTGGTATGTTTTGCGCTCTAGGAAATGAAAATTCCTCTACTCAAACTAACTTAATCGCCTGTGTTCGGAATTACCTTTGTAGTGTTATTGTTTAAGTAAAGCGTCCGCCAAATAACTTTTTTTTTTGAAAATGCTAAAAAAAAGTGTAACTTCGGCTGTGTGGCACGTAGCGCCGTCCTGTTGAAACCAAATGTTGACAATATCCTCCTTTTCAATTTTTGTGAACAAAAATTCGTTCAACATGGCCCGATAACGATCGCCATTGACTACGGCCACTTCTTGCTCATTTTCGAAGAAAAATGGCCCAATCATGCCTCTGGACCAAAATCCGCACCAAACAATGACTCGTTTTGGGTGTATCGCCTTTTCAATGTATGCGTGCAGGTTTTCTGTGACCCAAATGCGACAATTTTGCTGGTTTACATACCCGCCAAGATCAAAATGAGCTTCATCTGAGAAGATGCTTTTTTTTTGGCAAAATCGGTTAAAGTAATATCGCAATATCTCCAGGCGTTGTTCAAGCGTATACACAACCATATTCCTTTAGCGAAAAGATAAAACTAATTATCTGTCAAATCAGACATGAGCTAAGTGTTACCATTCACGAAAAAAGCACTAGTTGAAAAAAAAAGTTTGATGGCGGACCCTTTATAACAACAATTACATGGCAAATCGGAGTGAGTTAGTTTCACTCGGAATACAGAACACTGGCGTATATTTTGATTAGGTAAAGAATTCAGGTTATTCAGTGTAATATAGAATTAGGCTATTTTAAATTCGGCATGTAAATTTCTCGTATCTAGTATGCCTAAACAAAGGATATTGTAAAAGGTAGTGTTCCAAAGTCTTATGCTCTCATTTCAGCCAATAGTTTCATGCGAACTAGATGCGTTCTCAGTGTAAAAAGTTGCTAAACTAGTAAATCATCAAAGTGTTGGCCTTCTAAGTTTTAGAATCTTCTTCGATTTCTCCAGATTCGGATTGCCCCATAGTAATGGGTGATTCATCGTGAGGTTTGATTTTTTAATGTTAAATTAAACACTTCAATTTAAAAGTAAACTTAAAATTATTAATAATTTATTGAATTGTTATTATTATTTGGTAATTTATTAATAATTGAAAAAAAAACAAATTGTTTTTGGGTAGAGAATTAGGTGGTTATCTACAACAATAATATTTATTTCTTCTGGCAATGATTTGCATTCAACTTTTTTAGGAAATGGTTAAGTGGTTTTGGTGTTTCACTGTCTAATGAAACAGTAGGCTTCAAGACAGACGGAAAATTTCCATGCGGAAAATTAGAAAATATATTGCACCCAAGTAGCAACTATAGATGTTTTTTTTACTAAACTTCATTACTCGTATTATTTGCGAGTTACCAGTCGATATGCTCGAACGAATGGAACACTCCGAATGGTCCAGCTTTGACATAGTCAGTCTTCATTTATATAAATTGTTATATTAATAAGAATAAATTATATAAATTTTAATAAATTATAAAATAGAAAAATCGGGATGGCCCGCTTGATAGGCTTTCCTATTACCAACTTAAAAGGAACTAATAATATAAACCTTACCAAGTTAAACTCAATTTGGAGTTCAAACTTCGCAGTTTCGTAAACAGGTGTCTTCGCAAGATACTACAAGTATATTGGCCTAAAAGAATCTTAAATGGTGAATTATATGAGCGAAGGCATCGATAAAAGCATCTCGTAGACAGCCTACGCCCAACTAAGAGGCAGAGCGGAATAATTTGATTACGAGCAAGGCTCAATAATAAAATTGTCTGCAATTGAGTGTTATTGCTCATAATGGTGCAATCACACTGACTAGTTAATAAATAAAGTCTGTTTTAAATTAATATTTCTTTTTTCAACAAGAACAACAACAACAACAAACCGACATAGTTTATTATATTATAAAAAATAATTTTATGCAAATTAAAAAGTATCAAACATGCGTTTTAATAAACATGCATATTAAATAAATTTAACTCTGTTGTTAGAAAAATATTTGTATACTCTTTTGCATTTTTTATTTATTCACTTTTATTCTTTGTGAGATGGTCTCATATAAATGTTTCATTTTAATTTATGTTTAACTTATTGACAAAATGTTATATGGTTAATAAAACACATTTTCTTTTTTGTTTTTCATACATTGTATAAAGTATACAGTATACATAAATGATTTATTAAAAATTAAAATAAATAAAACCGTTTGATAAATTGGTAAAAAGTAGAAAAATATATTTGCTTAAATTTAATTTTTTCCATATCGTAAATTCACCTACAATAACATGTACATGCATACATACATACATATATAAAACGTTTTGCATAAGTCGTTGAAATGTAATTTTAATACCATAAAAGGTTTCATTGTGAACAAAATTTTAATATCGTAAATAAAAAAATATGAAAACATCAAAATTGTTACGCTTAAATCTTTTGCAAACGTTAATTTATCTACATTATAATTTATTTAAATATTTAAACCGAAAATCTTTTGGAATTCTTAAAGTTAACGTTGCAAAAGTTGGTTTATTTAAACACAATCAACACTGTTATTTACTTTTCAAATTTACATGCACTTAGAGATCTTTCATTTTTATACTGCAATAACGGATTGAGTTTTGTCAGAACAGTTTCAAAAAATTAACCAACGTAAATAAAATTGATACAACTAGGGCAAATGTATATTAAACTAATAAAATTATACTTTTATAAAACTTATTCTGTAAGAATTTGGAAAAATAAAATTTTCACATCGTTAAATCTTTTATACGAAGATTTTAAAGCCTTTCACTTTTTTAAGCAATATTAGTAAATCGTAAAAATTTCTTTGCATTATTGTAATATCGTTAAACTTTTTATATAAAGTTTTAAGATCTTACAAATTTCAATATCATAAAATTTTTTGCACATATACAATGAACATTTTATAACCTTTAAGTGTTTTATAGAAAACTTTAACATTTTCAATTATTTATGTATGCAACAACTGGAACATCGTAAAAATTTTTAACGAAATTCTAAATTTTTCTAGTTATTCTATAAAAAAGAGTAATATCGTAAAAATTTCTATACCAAAATTCCCATTGAATTTTTTGAAAATCGTAAAATTTTCTATACGAAAATTTTAAAATCGAAAAATGTTATATACAAAAATTTTAATATCGTAAAATTTTATATATGAAAATTTTAACATCGTAAAATTTTATACGTGAAAATTTTAATATCGTAAAATTTTATACGTGAAAATTTTAATATCGTAAAATTTTTTATACAAAGATCTTAAAATTGTAAAATTTTCTATACAAAAATTTTAATATCGTAAAATTTTATACGTGAAAATTTTAATATTGTAAAATTTTATACGTGAAAATTTTAATATCGTAAAATATTATACGTGAAAACTTAATTATCGTAAAATTTTACATACAGATTTTAAAATCGTAAAATTTTAGATACAGACTTTAATATCGTAAAATTTTAGATACGATAATTTAAATAGGGTACACTTTTCTAAACAAAACTTTCAATATAGTAAAATATTCTATACAAAAATTAGAACATTTTTTCTAACAAATTCCAATATCGTAAAATTTGTATACACCATTTTGAGTATCCCAAACTATTTCATAAAAAAAATTTACCATCTTGAATTTTTTTAAATACAATATTGTTAAATTGCTATGTAAATTTTTCACATCGTAAAATTTTTTAATGTATTATTATAATATCGCAAATTATTTTATATAAAAAAATTTTGGAATATAAAATTTTTAATATATTTTAATTTTTTGTGCAAAATTATTTAACGTAAAATTTTCTATAACAAATTTTTGTCGTTAAATTTTCTATAAAAAAATTTTAATATTGGTAAATGTTTTATGCATAATTTTAATATCGTAAAACTTTTTATATCAAATATAGTAAAAGTTTTTGTGCAAAAATATTTTTTTTTTTAGTTTTAGTGCTTAAAATGTAATATCGTAAAATTGCTTATGTAAAGATTTAAATGTCGTAAACATTTTAATATCGTAAAATTTTTCTGTGAATATTTAAAAGAATTTCTGTACAAAATACACTTTTACATTATTTTTTTACGTGAATTTTATACCCCAAAATATTTGATTCCTTTTAATATCCTATTTCTCTCATTTATACTTTACCTCCAAATTATTTATTTTAATATCCGCCTAATAGCAATAGAGGGTGGGTGAGTAAACATAAACAAACATTTATCTTAAAAATGTGGAAATGAAGAAACAAATAAATTGTGTTTAATTATAATGGTCGAGTTAATGCAATTAATTAACAAATGTTTTTGCTACAACTAAATTAATGTCAAATGAGAGGTATAAATGAAAAAAATACTGCTCAAAACTAAAAAACAAATCGATAAAAGTGCCAGAAATACTGTTGTTTGATATATTAATCCTTTTCGAAACAAACTGAAACTGAAGTTAAACAATTTTATAAATTACATTATGTACTGTTTTATTTAACTCCCAACTCTGGCTTTAATGTTGCTGTTGGTTTTGTGTTGGTGTTGTGTAAACGTGTGTGTGCGTTAATTACCGTAATAAAGCAATAAATAGAAATTAATGTGGATGCTAAACTAAAAGTCAGTCATTGTACTCATTTTCCATAGACCATATCGATGTAACTGGCAGACAAAGTGTAAAGAGATTGTGACTGCCTGTTGTCAGAGACATGCTATAAAACAGTGATTGCCAACGTAGATTATATAAGAGATCCCTAAGAAGATCCACAACGATTTATTTAAAAGTCATTAAATAAACTCAAAAAATAATAATTGTAGCTAAATGAAAAGACATGGCTTAAAAAATTTACTCAAAATTAAGAGAAAAAAATTCTATATAAGGCGCAATTCTTGTGATAATTAAGTTATCGATTATCTTAACACATACATTGGAAACTTATTGTAGACTCTGCTTAATTAAATAATTTCTTAAATTTTGAAATTTATATGAATTTTTTCAAAGCAGAATTTTTAACGTTAACTGTTAACTTCTTAAGGATCGCTGGTGACAAAATGTGACACTACGCTTATGCGTGTAAATAAACACACACGCACACTTTAATGTCTTTGCTCTCATGTGTGGCGTTTTAATTAAATATAAGCTCATCATTTGCTTAAGTTTCAAAGGACACTCTGTACAATTACAACATATACACAACAACACACACAAAGACATTTGTAGCCTTTGCACAACAAAACTAACTATTATCTAACTTTGTGCGTGCGTGTAGAGGTGTTTATGTGAAAGCATAACTTTGTGTAGGTTTAAGTGTGTTTGTAGAGGGGAAAAAACTTTTTCTTTTTTATATTGAATTCATTAAAAGAGTTTAATTTAAACGCCAGAGAAGCCTATAATTCTATTAATTAAAATGGGGTCAATATAAGTTAAGAATGTGTGTCTATCTGTCTATTTGTCGTCTGTGTTCAAGCTTTTACTATTTTTCGTATGAATTTGTAATATAAATTAGTTGGTTGTTTTGTGTTATTGGCATCCTCTTCGTTTTGTTCAGCAATAAATTAATTAATTGATGTCGAAGAGAAATAAATAAAATAAATGGGGAAAAATGAAAAAAAAAATATTAATATACGTAAGTGGGAGATTTTGTAAAAAGTGATTTGTAATCTAGCGAGAAAAATATTTTACTATGGATAGCTTTAAATAAAAATAAAAATATAAAAATCAAATTTTTTTTTTAAAAAATTTTTTTTACCGAAAATATTTTTCCGATAAATTTTATTTATCAAGAATTTAAAAAAAAAATATTGTTGTTGGCAATTTTTCCCTACAAATTTTTGGATATCGATAATAATTTCCGTTATCGATTCGTTTGTATAGAAACACAAACTTTACAGTCGATAATTCTTTATATAAGTATTTCTAATATTTTTGTTTCAGATTTTTCTTTTATTTTTTATATTTATTATCATTTAATTTACATGCACACAGAATTTCGACATAAATCTTGGAGTTATTACATTAAAGCTTATTGTAGTTTTGCTTTTTAATTACTATCCTCTGTTCTTTAAAAATATTAGCTGTGTGAGAATCTTTTAAATAAATACCCAAGTTGAACAACAGCGTAAACTATAATTGTAAGCATTACTTCAACTGAAAACAAGATGTTTTTATTTCGAAAAAATGAATGGAATACCAGCCTTCACATTTCAGTAGACATAAAATCAAATATAAATACATCAAAAATGTGTTTGTTAGAATGTTAGTTGGTTGGCTGTGGCTGGCTTATCCTTACATTTTACACTACAGTGAATGCATTAGGAATTATGTGCGAGTATGTTGGCTGACTTGGCTTTTAGTTTTCAATAAGAATAGTAGTTGTTGTTGTTGTTGTTGATTCATTATGTTATTTACTAAGCATACCAAAAAAGGATTGTTGTAGCTATTTTCTTCACTGCCCACCCCTTTTCTCGTTTCTTTATCCCTTTGCTGCTTTTTATTTGTTTAAACTTACTGGAATTTCAGTTTGAGTATGAGAGAGTAAGCAAATTGGCCAACAAGACTTGCATGTTGTATGAGTATGTGTGTAAAGGTTGTCCCAAAATGCACTCAGGATTTTAGTTTGTCGCCACTTGTGCAGTAACTGTAAAAAAATTAGTCAGCTGATAGCTATCAGCTCTATGTACAATAGCATACAGCTGGTCCGCCAGCTGTGAAGAGATTTATTGAAAAATATCTGTGTGAAAAATTTTGACAAACGAGTGCGTATGTGCATGTAAAGCCATAGAGACCATTTGCCTGATAATTAAATAACCCTTTGCTCCTTATGATTTAATAAAAATAAAACAATGAAAAGTCATTAAACTGTGTTTTATATTTTATCAAAATGTTGAATTCATTTCGGTACACCCTTTATAGTATAGTGTTGTAATAACAAAGGGAATTAAGGATACAACACACACAAGGACTTTTGTCAATAGTTGTGTAAAAGTCTAAAACAAAATGGTATTAGAACAAATAGCGTTTCACACATTTACGCCTTTACACCTTGTTAAAGGATTTTGTAGTTCCATTATTTTTTCCAGATTATTCAGTCGTATGAGCGTGTGTTGTTTAGTGTGAGAGGTGCTGATGTACATACATGAATGTTTATGTGTGTAATGAATAACAACACTAACTTACAATACAGGTTTAAGCGATTGTTTTTATTGTATGAGGGCCACATGAAAAATCTTTCCAAAACCTTAAAAAGTACGAACTGTTGATGAGTCATGAACCTTTAAATTTTTTTTTAATTTTGAAGACTTTCCAGCCTGCCCTTATATGAAAAAAATTTTTCTTTATGTCGTTACATGAAGAACACAAAAATAAAGTCAAGTGTGTGCAGCATCAGCATTATAATGTTGGCACATTTATGTTGCAGCATAAACTTTTAAATGTAGGTGTAAGAGTGTGTATGTATGTATATCCTTCAATAATAAACTAAAAAGACTACAACTGTTAAAATTGCCAAAGAAAATAAGTTCATATTTTCTCTCCTTTTCAATTTTAAATCCTTTAACACGACAGCATATTTTTTCTTTGTTTCCTACTGCTTTACGTATGCATACATCCTTCTCGCTTCTTCTGCATATTTTAGTTTAAAGAAAGGAGAACAAAATTTATTGTTCTTGTTGTTTTTGTATTTTATAACAAGTCTGATTTCTTGATGTTTGTTTGAAAGTTTTTTGTTGGGTTTAATTCACAAAGAAGAACTGCCTGCAAATGTCAGGAAACTATATGCTGGCCCCTGGATTAAAGTTTAAATGACTATAAATAGAGCTTATTATTTTTATTTGATGTTATGTTATGTTCAACAACAACAAGAAAAAAAATTTTAAATGATATATAGAACAACCCTTTAAACAAAAAGACAGACTACTCTCTATTAGAAACTGTCGTCACTTTAGGATGTCGGTTAAAAAAATCCTTCAATAAAACAAAATTATTATTAAAAAAAAATTTTTTTTTAATTATTCGAAAACAATTGCAATCTCTTTTTAGGAGAAAATTATCAATAACAAGATTTTTTTTAGAAATGTTAACGATAACAAAATATTTCTTTAATATTTTAATACAAATTATATAAAAATTTATTAAAAAAATTTTTTTTTTTAAAAGAAATTTGCTAAAATTAAAAATAATTTTTTCGCTAACAAGTTTGCATTTTTTCATACAAATTTATTGTGAAAGAGAATTTTTTTAGCATGTGTAAATTTATAGATAACAAAAATTTGTATAAAAAAATTATCGAGAATGCTGAAAGTGTGGCAACACAATATGAAATTTATTACAAGCCCTTCTCATATCAAATGCAACTCTATGCTTTTAAATTTTATTTTTGTTCCTTCCCTATTTATGTAATACGCAGTTTATTGAATTTCTGTACAGTTCCTTTTTATCTCTCTAATTGTTAAGTTGTTTTACGGAAAATACTCTAAATAAATAAACTTTTGATTATAAAACCAATAGAGAACAATAGTTTTTGCTGCAAAAAATTTAACGATAACAGTAACTTTTATAGTATAATTTATAGTTGGCAAAATTTTTTCTGTAAAAATTTTTCGATTACAAATACTTTTCCATAAAAAGCATTATCGAAAGCAGGCATTTTGGTATAGAATTTATTAGTAACAAAATTTTGTCGTCGATAACATTATCGATAACATTAATTTTTCATAAAAATTTATCGATAATAATAGGAATATTTTGTAGATAATTTTATTAACAGCAATAAGTTTTCTTTAAACATTAATCGATAACAAGTTTTTTGATTTGCTAATACAAACATCATTTATATTAAAAGAAGTGTACATTTTGATGTCACTTCTAACTGCGAAAAGCGGTCGACCGATTTCAACCAAAATTGTAAGGCACGTTTCGGATAGTCTGTAGATGGTTTACGTATAGGAAATCGGCCCAATGGTTCCGGAGATTTGACATTTAGATTTTCATATCTATTCTGATACTAAAAAAGTTTTCAAACTATGTATCGTAATGTCTTATGTGTTCAATGACATTCGGTCTTTCTAATTGGAACTAGAAAGGGGAAGAAGGGTGGGTGATACCCTTATATGAAATGAATAAAATTCAAAGAATTTTTTAGGGCCGCAGTTTGGTCCAATTTCTGCTAGTTTTTTTTTATTTATACAAATGTGTCGGTATAACAAAATATCGATAACAAAATTTATTACCAAAAATGTATTTTTAAAGGCAGTAATTGTTTATGTAAGCGTATCTACTTAAAACAATATAAATTTTTATAAAAATAGTCGATAACAAATTTTATTCTTAAAATTTATCGATAACAGAAATTTTCACTGTAAATTCTTTAAAAATAATATATTTTTTTATAATATTATATTAATTTTTAATATTATTTGATTTTCACAAGAATTAAAGAAAAAAAATTTAAATATCGCAAACAAAAAGGATAAAAATGACGAAATAATGAATCACAAACAAAAACTGACTTGTTCTACGGTTATCATGATTGTTGGTGTTTGTTTGTTCGAATATACATCATACACAGCTCTCCTACATCATTAAAACAACTTTTCACACTTTTTAATCAGAGCACAAAATAAAAACAAAACAAACAACAAATTTAGTATTTTATACCTTTTATTGCTGGTTTGATTTAAAAGTAAGTTTTATGCAGACCCCCTAGTTTACAACTAAAGAGTGTAAGAGAGAAAGTCTTGCTGTATAGTCTGGCTGCTATTTTTCTAAGATTTTATAGTTTTGTTTTGCTTTTGTTTTTGTTTTAATAAACAAAAAACTTTAACACTTTTGTTATTGTTTCAACCGGCCTTTAGCTAATAACCTAAATCTCTAAAGAGTTTTAGCTCTTTTTTTCTACTACTTGTTTCTGAGTTAGTCGAGGTTGGGGTGTATAAAATGAGCAGAGGGCTTATTTAGATAATAAAATTCTGTGGCAAAATAAAACAACAACTGCATCAGAAATTTTCGTTAAAAATAAAATTGTTTATTTACAACGAAATTGTTTATGAGTGCATTTTTGTGGGAGTTTTTTTTAAATTTCAATCTCTCAAATTTTAATTTGTGCTCACACTGTAAGTGTTTTCCGGTGTGTGTTTGATTTGCGATGTTTACCCTCTGAAAAAGTCAATAAATTTTTATTTCACTTTTGCAAAGTTGTTCTTGTTGTTTGTATTTCTTCTTCTAAAAGTTCGCATCGGCTTTCTTCACAAGAATACAGATTTTTTATTGTTTTGAAGAAAATAATTTTGTTTATTTATTGGAAGGTTTTTTTTTAGTGACATGTTGTTTTTTTAAACTAATGAAAAAAAATTAGGTTTTATCAGTTTGGCTTAAATTTTTTTTAACATAATCTTGAAAAAGTAGTGGCATTATTTTGAAAACGCTAATAGCTATTAAAATTTAACATAGAAAACTGTTAAGGTAAAATAAATTTTGTACGAAGTAAACCAAAAAATAAAATAGAGCAAAACTCTTAGTCTTATGCTGTTTTCTTTTCTGACAAAAATGTTACAATAATGCTAGCATTAGAGCCGGTTTATGTTATATTCTAAAATTACATGCCAGACTGGAAGCAGTTAACGTTTTCGTTTTTGTCCGTGTTACACAAATAACTGACAAGTGTGTATCAAATCTGTGTGTATCAATTATATTTCAGAGTAAAAAGGTACCCTTTTTAAGTTTAAATTCTGTAACGCTATATATACATTAATGTCCACTGTAAAATCAAAAAAATTGTCTGTTCCATTAAAACAAAAACAAGTAAGAGTGCTATAATCGGCCGTGCCAAATCTGATAATATCCTTAACCATCATGTACATAAAGTTAAATGATCGTATCTTAACCTATTTTTCATGTTATACGCCATTTTTTCCTATTATTTCCGACGCCATCCTTGATTTTGGATTTTTACGTAGTTAACTGTTTTATACTATTTAAGCCCTTTAATTTGATACCCATATTGATGGGGTTAAAAAAATTAGTTTCGCCATTTTATTTTAGACGCCATTTTGGATTTTACATTTTTTAATAATTTACTGTATTCTACTGATCAAGCCCATTCATTTGATACCAATACTGAAGGGGTTCTAGAAGTTACATTTTAAAATACCTGATTTGACCCATATAAAATTTATTATCCGCCATTTTGTAGTGGCGGCCAACATGAATCTTAATTTTTTTATATTGCATATATTGCGCTAGTCATGTGCTTTCTGATGATACCAATATTGACCCTGTCGGTTGTCTAGATGCTGTTAACAATTTTTTTTAGATAATTTCAACAGACACTTCAACAGTTTTTTGAAAAGGTATCAATAATAATAATTATTAAATAAAATTTAGCGATAGAAATAATTTTTTTTTAGCAATTTTTTCAATAACAGAAACGTTCCTAGAGAAGTGTACTGAAAACAATATTCTGTCTAGAATAAGTCGTAGACAGTTTATCGATA
Organism: Phyto melanocephala; assembly: GCA_941918925.1. Taxonomy (NCBI): domain Eukaryota; kingdom Metazoa; phylum Arthropoda; class Insecta; order Diptera; family Rhinophoridae; genus Phyto; species Phyto melanocephala. Next base: position 46,136,185 of record OW799233.1, on the reverse strand, counting down.
ACAATAATTAATTGATGAAAATAATTTTACTATTAAAACTATAATGACAACAAAAAATTTATTAATTAAAATTTTTCTTGAAAATTTTATCGATAACAAAAATTTGTTTTGGAAAATTCAACGATAATTATAATTTTTTTTAAAAAAATTTAACGCTGACAAAAAATTTTCTATAAAATTGATAACAATAGTTTTTCGAAAACAATTCATCGATATATATTAGGGATATAACCTTTTAAAAATTTTTTAAAACTTAAAAACTGGCATAGCACAGTCCGATAGAGCATAAAAAACTATAAGGGAATGTATATTTATTTTTACGTTAAGGTCAACAAAAAAACTTCACACACCAACCGCGATAAAGTTTTGAAAATTTTAAGTTTTCTTAATAATATGCTGAAGTATTTAAAACAAAAAATATCTCAAGTATGAAATTTTATTAATATTTAGAGATGGTAAGAGATTTTTCCGAAAACTAAAACTTATTTTAACGTTTTTTAACGAAAAAAAAAAATAAAAATGAATAAAAAACTCCGTAAAAAATCATGAATATATTACATTAAGAAGGCCTCGAAATAATTTTAAATTATGTAAAATAATATTTTTGTTAGTTTAGGTTAGTGCTTTAAGTGTTCCAAAATGTCTTTCAAGAAAATTTTCCAATCAGACCAAAGATTTCGCGACGACAACTTCCAAGTTTTATATCAATCACTTTCAAGATTTGAAGCTGCTAAAAACTGCCTTATTAAGCATTGGAAAATAGATGATTCAATCATCCGAAACCAACAAAGCAGTAATATCTGTGCGGAGCGCGCCATTAAAGTTGTTCAGGATATTTATCCTTTCTGTAAATCTCCTCGAACTTTGAATCTTAAATTTTTATCTTTCAATAACTTACTCATAAGTTTTCTTATTTGAGTAATTTAAAAAATAAAAAATAATTAAATAACAAAATTATATTCTTTACGACCTTGTCATAGAAAAGGCTCTAGGTCCAAAAAAACTATTTAATTCTAATATTTAAATAAAACTCTTATTTTTTATTAAATATTATTTTTAAAAAATTTTTTTTTAATATTTGTTTATTAATCTTGTTCAATATTTTGAGCCGCTTCGGTGCTGAAATACACAAAAATAATTTACAAAAACTAAAGTTATTTTACAAAATATTTTTCATACTTATATATATAAAAATATATGCACATTAACATTGTATTATTAAAATTACTTATGTCTACTAATTTCATAATATCGTCTTACATTTTAGTAGAGCTGTCGTCTGTCCAGAGATAGAATGTAAAGCTTACTAAATTTTCTTATGTTTAAATTTAGCTATTAGGTGTCTGTATGTATGTGCACAATTTTCAGTGTCTTTCTTGTAGTTCATCCTTATGTTCGTAGGGGTATTAATTATATGTAGCATCTCTATTGTGTATCTCTTTTTATAATTGTCCTCTTGTTGAAGTGTTGTTGTACCTGTTATATTTTATAATCAAATAATTTTTTAAACACCTGCTGGGTGCGACAACTTTTTTGAGCAAAATTACAAAACATTATGATTTTTGTGGTTACTAGGACACGGTTGACTTCATGGTACTATGCCAAAAAAAATTGGTTGTACCCCTAATATACATATAAATTGTGGCCAAATTACGGCACTCGAACGTAATAGAAATTTGAGAATTTTTATTAGATTCTCTATACCTAAAGCACAGAGAACTCGATCGTTCGAGTAAAATTTCAATCGTAATCGAATGCCGTAATTTGACCCCTAGTAGTAAAAATTTGTAAATAACAAAAAAAATATGTCTAGAAAAGCGTTGGTAAAAAACAGTTCTTAAATTACGAAAAATGTTCTTGCATATTTTATCGATAACAAAACTAGTTTTGGAAAAAGTTATCGATAGTATTTTTTTCAATTTATCGATAACAAACCTTCCCCATAAAAACTTATCGATAACAAAAATTTTTCTATAAAAATGTATCGATAATAAAAATGTATCAGTAAATATTTATCGATAAAAAAAAATTTAAATAAAAATTTGCGATAATAGTCTTTTTTTTATTTATTTATTATGAATTTAAAAATTTATTAAATTCATTTACAAGAAAAATTGGCCTCCGCGCCACTGGAGCATTATGGAAGCAAGTTGGCAATATACATACATATATAAAAAAAATAATAATTCATGACTATAAGAGTATTCAAAATTTAAAAAAGAAAAAATAAATAACTTTTATTATCTAAAAAAATAATTATATTAAAAGCACTTTAATGTTTTGTAATAAATATTGTTTTAATCTAAGCTTAAACAATGAAATTGTAGAACAATCTTTTATGTATTGAGGCAATCTGTTATATTCTAAACTGCCTATATATTCTATTCTCTGTTTAGTAGTTTCTAAACGACATCTAGCAATTCTGAGGTTACGGCTATTTCTAGTGTTAAAAAACATTTGGTTAATAAAAAATTAGATTGTATGATGACCAATATTATGTACAGCTTTGTATACATAAATTAGTAACTGCATTTTATACAATCCATAAACTGGTAATACGTTCTGCGCAAAATTCGTATGTAACGCATATGTAGAAAATCTTTGATGAAGATTAAAAATAGCCTTAAGCGATTAATTTTGTATTATCTGTAAAGCTTTTAAATCTGAGTTCCTTCGGAAACCATATACCATTGGCAAGTAATTCAAGTTACTTTGTATTAATGTCTGGAAAATTATATTTTTAGTTTTTATATCCAATTTATTTTTTAGTAAATTCCTAATGCTGGCGATATTTTAGATTTCAGCATTTGAATATGGTGGTGCCACGATAAATTACCCTGCATGTAAACTCCCAAATATTTTACAGTCTCAACCTCTTATATTCCCTTTCCATCCACGAAAATATTAATATTGGTTCTTTTGCGATTCGGTTGTGGTCTTAATCTTATGAACTGGGTTTTACCAGCATTTAACACAAGTTTGTTAAATTTATGGGTCGTTTATGGATAGCAACTGAACCTCAGTTATGTTGCCAGTTGCCAAAAAAGGCATTACAGATTGCAACGAGCAACTACCAGCTGGCAATTTTATATGAATATTTAGTCACCGAGAAATTGTAGTTGCCAGCTGGTAACGCAACTGAAGTTCGGTTGCTATCCATAATCGACCCATTAGCATACTCTGAAATTAAAGCTGCGTCACGCTCAACAAAAATTTTTAACATAAAATCTTCTTTATACGGGTAAAAAAGACAAATGTCATCTGCATAAAGAAATATTTTTCCATTTAAACACAATTTATTTAAACCATTTATGTACAGAGTAAACAGTAAAGGTCCTAAAACACTCCCCTGAGGATTTTCATACTAAACATAACCCATCAAACTTTTGCTAGCATTTATCTGAACAAATTGTTTCCGACTTCCCAAATAACTTTTCAGTAATGCTGCATCACTTCCCCTTACACTTAGAAAATCTAGTTTTTTTTATCAAAATTTTTTGATCTACAAGATCGAAAAGGCTTTAGAAAAGTCATAAAACATACCACCTACACCTGTAAAACCTTTGTCCAAACAATCACATATATAATTAATAACATTTATCACTGCCTTATCTGTACCACAACCTTTACGAAATCCGTATTGATTAGGATATATTAACGATTCATTGTTAAAAAATGTCGAAAGTTGATTAAATAAAACTTTTTCAAAATCTTTATCAATTACAGATAACAAATTGGTCTGTAATTCTCAACAACACTTGGTTTTATAACCTTGGGAATTGGAACAATTTTATGAGTTTTGTAAATACCTGGATAAATTGACGAGTCTATAATAGAGTTAAAAGTTTGTGACAAATAAGGTATAAGAACATCTTTGCACTCATGCAAACATTTCACATAAATTCCATCATCACCTGCACTTTTATTTGTATCCAATTGTCTTAATAAATTATAAAGTTCTTCATTACATGTGTATGTAAACTTGTAAATTGGTTTTGACAATACCTCATTGTCCTAAAACTATTAAAATGAACGTTTGAATAGGCCTCAAATTGTCTTTTCAAAGTTTGAACAGATGTTAAAAAATATTTATTATTTTTGTAAAACCCAATCGATAGTAATCGTTTTCTTATAAAAACTCATCGCTTCAAATTACTTTTTCATAAATTATTATTAAAAGTTTATCAATAAAGGCTTTAATACACGGCAAGTTTTTTACATCTGACCTTAAAATTTGTGAGACATATGCAAATCTAACTGGCTCGTCAAAATTGTACTTTTACAGGCAACCGTCGCTATTTTTTCTTTTTCGAATTTATCCATAATTTTATTTTTTAGTAAATAAATGTTTTTTTTTTGTTTATAATCGTTCTTCTTAAAGACATATTAATTGCGTTTAAAATAGATTATTAAGCCATTTCTTATATTTTTTGTATAATAAATAGCCTACAGTAAACCGGTTGTATTTAAAGCATTTGATTGTCGAAATACCTAAGTAATAACAAGGATCATACAGCTGTATTTCAAAAGCTTTAGAATCGTTTTATAAATGGGTCAGTTTGTTTGTCTACAACACCTGAAGGGTTTATGTTTTAAGACAAATTAATAACGTTTTTTTTTTTGGCTGCTACAGGATGTAGGCATATAATAATGCCCATGTAAAGCAACATAGATTTATATTTATGAAAAGTTCATGCAAGTAGACAGCATTTAAAACTCTTTTGTTTTGTTGCTGTTGTTGGAAAAACACAACACTTTGCTATTCAACTAATGCCATCGAAATCCCTTGTTACAGCTTAAACACCTGCTTCATTTTCAGAACTACAGCGCAGAAGTGTTTAAAACAAATGAACAAGGAGAAACAAATTTATAAAAATGATTAATGGTGGTTTGGTGCTAAAATAGTTGTATAGAATATGTTCTTAAAAAATGGACATTTTTAGAAATCATAAAACAAGTTGTCTTTGGTTTTAATTTTAAGCGATATTTGATTTGACTGAAATAAAAAAATCTTTTATGTAAAATTCGGCAATAACTTGCCTTAATACTTTAGGGTATATTGCGAAAAATATGATGAAAATATCTCCTAATTAAAAAACTTTTATGATATTACTACACTCGAAAAAAAAACAACAATAAACAAAATCATATATTTTAGAAAAATTAACATGAATTTTTTATGCGATTTTTTATTAAAACACACTTGAGATTTATGAAAAGTTATAATTTTAATACAAACGCTCGTTGCTTGTAAAGACGCAAACACGCATACATACACATCTATACAACTACAGTTGCTGCAGCCTGTGTGCTTTAAGCATACCATGTATAGAGAGAGACACGCTTATATTAGAACAACAAAAACATAAAGATTACAAAAAAAGTTCAACAAAATGTCAAAAAAAAAAACAACATGAGCAAGACAAAAAAAATATGTAAATAAAAAAAAAACAAAGCAATGACAAAGTAATGTCATTCAACTTTATTATTTTGAGCACCATTTCACTCACACTCCAGCTCTTTTTTTACTAAAATCTGTTTTTTTTTTATGTTTTTAATTTTTAAAAGCAATGGGAAAGGACGACGAAACATTAATTATTGATGTTTTTGTTGGTCTTTTGTAAGAGAACACATTTTTTATAATTAAGAGTTTTAATTAAAGCTTTAGATTATTTAATTATTTGGAAAAAGGGTTGGACTGAGTAATAACCATATTAAATTATAAGGCAATGTAAAAGAAGTTAAATATGCATGACGACAGTTTTCTTTTATTTATATATAAATTTTCCTTTCAAAAGGTCCTCGAGCAAAAAGTTCTTATTTTTTAATGTAACCAAGAGGCAAGAAGGCAGACACAAAACTAGTCTAATGACTGGTTGATTTGTAACAACTATAGAATAGTTTTTAATTTAATATGACTATAATATGTATAATATAATATTTATTTTATTAAGTAATTTTTTTTAAACAATGATATCGATACATTTTAATAGATTTATATTAACGATTTATTTTAATTTTTTTTTATTTTTGATAAGCTAATCCATTACGGCCTGACCCACGAATTCGTTGTCCAAATGGCATTCAGACTGTTTATATTGGTATGATATTATAACTTCTTTTTTATGTAGTACCTACGCCTGTGGCATCTTGACGGTTTCCTATTTGTTTATAAACACAACCGGGGAAATGGGTTTTCGATAACGCTTTACAATATGAAAGTAGACAGCGCATATGGACATTTCCATAAATGTGTCAACCACGACTGTAAAAATTAAAACTCAATATAAGTTTATTGATAAAAAAAAAAAACACTCAAATTTGACTATGCGCAGGTATTAAGAGCTTACTTAATTATTTCAAGACTAATAATAAGAGTTTAATCTGATTATCTCTTTGACTTATTTTAAAGAATTGCAATCAACTTTTTTTTTAGCGACTTAATTGTAAAAATTAATTTTAATTGTAAATATGCTTTAAAATTAAGGTGACAACAACAATTAACAGGATCCATAAGAAAAAAGAATATATAGAGTCCAATTAGAGGTATGTTTTTTGATTTCCCAACAACATTATTTGTCGCCATAATTCGTATTTGAACAGTAGCAAGAGCACCTAATTTAGAATTTAACTTTTTTTCTTAACATACGAATAAATTTTTTTACCTAAGAAAACTATTAGAGAAAAATCTGTCACGTACGATATGTCGTTAACAATATTAAATTCAAGATTGTTTTCAATTAAGTATGATGGATTTTAAATAAAAAATATTTGGTTTAGTGTAAGAAATAAAAAAATACCTCCTAATATTCGCAGATTTTTTCCTATTCCCATATATACCTCAAAATCACTTCTGTTTTATGTCACGTACGATATATTCTTATTTTTATACCCTTCAACAATGAAAAAGGGTATATATAGGTTTGTCAATCCGTGTGAAATTTCTACAATTTTGATTTCCGACCCCATAAAGTATATATTTTCTGAAAGCTTATGAATAGGGGAGTCGATTAAGCCCTGTCAGTCTGTTCGTCTGTCCGTCTGACCGTCTGTCCGTGTGTATGTTGAAATCAACTTTTTGAAGCCCCCCGACATCGCTTGGACTCGGGTGAGGTATTCAAATATCAGAAATATTCGGGACTAGATCGGTATTGAAAATCAGAAACATCGGTACATAAACAACTGAGATATGAGTAAAAACCCACGACCACCTCGATTTTTTTTTTCACAAAAACAACATTACAACAACAACATACATACATACAAACGTGTATACTGGTTAGAGAAAACGTGGCATCGAATCCCAGCTGAGCCCAAATTTTTTTTTTATTTTTTTTTTATATATTTTTTTTTTTAATTTTTTATTTAACATATTATTTATATTTTTATTAATATTTTTTTTTTATTTTTTTTTAAATATTTTTTTTTTATTTTTTTTTGTTTTATATGTATTATATATATCTTAATTATTTAAAAAAAAATTTTTTTTTAAATTTTTTTTTATTTTTTTAAAATTTTTTTTTTTAATTTTTTTTTAAATTTTTTTTAACATAATTTATAAATTATAATTAATTTATAATTTTACAATGGGATGTTTTTATATATGTATGTTTTTTATATGTATGTACGTATATCATATGGAATGGTGATACAAACTACTGTTATTGCATGACTACACGTTGTGAAGGGTATATAAGATTCGGCACGGCCGAATATAGCGCTCTTACTTGTTCTAGATATTTTAGACAACAATGATTCGAAAATAATTATTTTTTTTTAAATAAAGTACTCTTTGAATGTAACATAAAGATCTAATTTTGTTTCAGAAAAGTTAAATTTATGCTTCAATTACCTATAACTTTTAAGGTTAGGTTTATAAATTTAAAAATGCCATTGTTTCTCTACATGAAACAAAATATGGCGACTAAATTGTGATTTTTTTTATTTCTTCTACTTCGACCTTTTTAATTTTTTTTTATTTTAAATGTTAATTTTCTAATATTAGTGACACAAAAGAACAAGATAATTTAATAAATTTTCTGATTTTAAGAAATTTTTTGAGTAATAAATATAATATGGTACGTTTGGTTACAAAGATAAATGAACATAAAACTAAAAATGAAAAAACCGGCTTCTGTGAGTAAAAAAACCGGTGTAGACTACATTCGAAAAATTAACATTTGGAAAAAACCGCCAGCTGAAAGAGTAAAACCCCGGGTTTTCCACCGGTTGTAAAACCGAGTCGATCACCCTAGTATGTATATGTGGATCTGAAATGAAATATATAAATATATGTATATCACATGGTATTACGATATATACGATTATCGTCATGTTAAAAACCTAATCACCTATCTGAAAAATTTCAAAATTGAGCTTTTTTATGGATTATTATTCCCTATATCATAACGCATATGTGTGCAAAATTTGAAACATCTAATATTACAAGTCCCCAAGTTATTACCAAGTTAGTACCTGACGAGCCGTTACGCATTAAAAAATGAGAAAAATAAATCATCAAAAATCAGGGTAAAAGTTTAATTTTGTGTAATTTGAACAAACACTAAATAAATTTTTTGCTTAAACCAGTAAAAGAAACTATAAATGTTATCATTTAATGTATATAATATTTATATTTATAAAAAAAATTGTTATTTATTCATATTAAATAATTAGTACTGCTGACAGATTATTTGGTTTCAGGTTTTTACAGTTCCTATAAACCTAAGTGACATAACATCGGCTGTGTTTAGAAAAACGAAATTTTCTCAACCGGTATATATAGTATGTGGTGTCATTTTAATTTAAATATGTATTTTTCGTTTCAATATTGCAGATAGTTCCAATTTTATAACGTTTTTTCCCCTCTCCTGTAAACTTTTGAAAACTGCAAATAAGTTATTTCGTCTTTAAGGTGACGATATACTCTTCTGAAATATACTCTTTTGAAGGGTAGCAAAAATCACGGCAAAATAAAAAAAATATTTTCATGCTTTAATTTAAACATGAATAAGTTTTATGTATGTTTTTAAAGTTATTCCTAAAAATACATATGAATCAATCTAAAAGCTTGTGAAAAAAATATTTCTTTTTATAAATTTGTTATGAAAAATAAACTATAATTTGCATATTTTGTTTATGCATTTCAATACAACTAGCGCTTTTCATGCTTTGGTCCTTCTTTATATTTTTTTTTTTTTTGCAAAAACTAATAAAATATTTAGAATTTGTTTTTGTGTGGCAAAAGTACAACTAGAATAACAACATAAATATAAACATAAACGTAAATTAATGCAACTAAAATACACTCACAATAAAAAAAACAAAGTCTCGTTTATACCGTTAAATGTTTTATTTTTCCTTTCTCCTACTTTCCCTGCCAATCGATGGCAACTCGTGCTGCTGTTACATATAAGTAAACAAATACTCACACACGCATTTGTGTACTGAAAACATATGTATTTTGAGTTGTTGCTATTTTAACATGAGCATGTACTTACAAATAAAGTTTTTTTGGTATAATAGAGAAAAATGGGAAAAGGGAATTTTAAGTTAAAGTTAAGTAAAGCTAAAGTGCACTTTATGTGTTCTTAAAGATGTAAGTTGCGAATTAATGCTGGTAATAATTAGCTTTTTTTAGAGAAAGTTTGAAATAGATTTAAATTGAAGTAATTATGTTAGATAATGTATTGAAACAATTACTTTGTAATTTCAATTATTAAAAAAAAACAATTTTTTACTTTTTTAATAAATTCAATAGAAAAAATTTTATTTTGAAAACTTTTTATAGAAAACTTTTTTGTTTTCAAATGTTTTTTTTTAATGTTTTTATAAGAAATTTTTTTTTGTTTTTCATAAGTTTTGATTAAATGTTTTTTGTAAAAAAATTTTATCATAGAAAAATTTGTTATCGATAAATTTTTATAGAAAAAATTTTTATCGATACATTTTTATAGAAAAAATTTTTATCGATACATTTTTATAGAAAAAATTTTTATCGATACATTTTTTTTAGAAAAAATTTTTATCGATAAATTTGTATAGAAAAAATTTTTATCGATACATTTTTATAGAAAAAATTTTTATCGATAAATTTTTATAGAAAATTTTTTTATCGATAAATTTTTATAAAAAATTTTTTTATCGAAAAAATTTTATCATAGAAAAATTTGTTATCGATAAATTTTTATAGAAAAAATTTTTATCGATACATTTTTATAGAAAAAATTTTTATCGATACATTTTTATAGAAAAAATTTTTATCGATAAATTTTTATAGAAAAAATTTTTATCGATAAATTTGTATAGAAAAAATTTTTATCGATACATTTTTATAGAAAAAATTTTTATCGATAAATTTTTATAGAAAATTTTTTTATCGATAAATTGTTATAAAAAATTTTTTTATCGATAAATTTTTATAGAATATTTTTTTATCGATAAATTGTTATAAAAAATTTTTTTATCGATAAATTTTTATAGAATATTTTTTTATCGATAAATTTTTTAGAAAATTTTTTTTATAGATAAATTTTTATAGAAAATTTTTTTATCGATAAATTTTTACAGACACCTTTTATCAATAAAATTTTATCGATTAATTTTTATGTTAAATTTTTTTTTTAAAACTAATTTTTGAGAAAAATTTTTGCCATCGATTATTTCGCACAGAAAAATTTTGTTATCGATAATTATTCACTTTTCGAAAAATTTTCTTTAGTTAAATATGTAAAATATGTACATAAAAAAATATTTGCTATCGATAAGTTCTTAATTTGTTATTGATAAATGTTCGCAGAACTTTTTGAAAAAAGTTCATTATTGAAAAATGTATATCAAAAACTATATGTATCTTATCGACAATTTTATTAAAAGAGTTTTATATATATGTAGAAAACATATTTTTTGAGTATGCGTCTATCTGTTATCGATAATTTTATTTAAAGAGTAATATATACAGAAAACAAATTTTGTGTGTATGTATTGTCAAATTTTAAATCGAATTAAACTTCAGTTGTCGCAAAAATGTATGAATAAAATTACATACTGTTATATACATCGGTGTACCGTTACGCATTTAATATACTTATATATTATTGTAAATAATAACCACATACCTTCTCTTAATAAAATGTGTATGTTTGTGTATAAGTTTTTATCCTTCCTTATTCATTTCCTTTTTTCACAACATTTGTATATATTTTTATGTATTTATATTTGTACACTATAGTTTTATATATATTTTTTATTCATTTTGTTTTTTTTTTTTTGTTTTGTAGGATTTACAATCGGAAATTGAAACACATCGTGTGGTTTATGATCGTCTCGATGGCACAGGACGTAAACTTTTGGGTTCACTCACCTCCCAAGAAGATGCGGTTATGTTACAGCGTCGCTTGGATGAAATGAATCAACGTTGGAATAATTTGAAATCAAAAAGTATTGCAATCAGGTAAGTGAAGTTAAAAAAAAAAAAATAATAAAGAAACTTACACACATGTAAAAAAATGAAAGGGATAAACAATAACAAAAAGTAAATAATAAAAAGTATATTTTCCCATTTTATTCACAGAGTATAGTAAATATGTATAAATTATGTTTTCTTTCCTCTCCATTTCTATTTGTTTGTGCGTTTGTCATGTCATACGGCTGACATATAAAAACAAAAATATGTAAATGAAGTAGAAAATTAAATATTGATCATACGCTCCACGGGACAATGCAATAAGAAGGTTTTTATGGCTTTTAACATTTATGTTTGTGTGTTTCTGTTACGGTTGATTGGTTGCCGAATAAAATGGGTATTTTCCTCATTATTGGTTTGCGTGTGTTTAAGTCTCTAGGCCACCAGGTTTGCTGTAAAAAATTTGCAAGGTCTGGATGATATTACGTTTGTTTTTTATGTGCAGTATTTATGTATTTATTTCAGTTAAAAGAAACTTTTTAGTGCAGTTTCTTTTGCTATTTAGGGTTACTTATACCTACATATCACCTCTTTACTAGAGTTACCATCTTATAGCACAGGGTGGCCACTATAGGTTTATAATTATAATAACTTTTTCGTTTATATTTTTTTTATTTTTTTTCCTTGGAGTATAAAATGGAAATTTTTTTTACCAAAAACAGATTTGAATTCTATTTACACGAGAAGGACCCAAAAAATGTTCTATCGTAAATCGATACTTCTCTTCATTTACGGTTACAGTATCTCTGTCCTCATTTCTGTACAGCTTATAGGGTGCAATTGGCGTTGAAGAATTATTCCTGGATTTAAGATCCTCAAAACTTACAGTGATACTTATAAATAAAGACGCTAAAATAAAAAATATATTCGTGACTTATACAAAAATTATCAATAAAGTTAATTTAATTTCAGGGCAACTGGTTAAATTTATACAGGGTAGTCCAATCAAAACTAAACATGTTAATCTCTATATATATAAAAATTACGTGTAGGTTCGTGAGCGATAAACTCAAAAACTGCTAGACCGATTTTTACCAAATTTTATATACATGCTCTTTGGTCGTCCGACAGATGGCGCAACATTTAGTTTTTTTTTGTGTTTCTGTTTTGCCCGATAGAGATTAGCGCGATAACCCTATGCTCTGTTTCGGTGGGGCCAGCCACGCGGACCGAGCCCAGCTAGTTGTAAATCAATTAAAAGATTTTTATAGAAATGTCTTAGTATTTTTTTTAACATCAAATAATCTGAGACAAAATATGGGCAAAATGCTCACGACAGCTTCGGTACCATATTTCTATTAGGTGGTCCATAGTTTCAAGACGTAATTGAGGTTCAGTGTTGTTAATATGCCAAATTATCTCATCGTTTAGCTCTTGAATTATTCATTGCTTATAGACGTACACGTTTTCTTTTAAATATCCCCAAGGAAGAAAGTTCAATAGTATCAAATCTCATAATCGTGGTGGTAAATTAATATCACCAAGACGTGAAATAACACGGCCATTTAATTTCTTGGGAAAAGAGAGCCATTGTTTCTTTTACTGTATGGCAAGTGACACCATTCTCTTAGGAAAACATATCGTCCAGGTCCATATCCTCAATTTCTAGCCCCAAGTCCCTTATCACCATTTTATTTACCGTTAATGGTGACTGATTCGCTAAATTATTTTCGAACAAGTAATCCCGTTGACTCCACTAATCCATAAGCCTAATCAAACAGTGACGTCTTTGTATTCTGTGTTAAAATCAACACTTTTAATCAAAACAACCTATCACTCGCTTATTGAAATCAATGGTGAATATAACGATAAGGTCCGGTGTGGTTCAGTGACACTTTATCTCAAGGTAAAGAAGATAAAAAAACTTATGACTTATATGACGCTCTGTTGTCCCGTTGCTATTTTCATTATAAATTTAAATAATTAAGTAAAAATAAACGACTGGTTGTTCCCTTAAAAACTACATATATTTTGTTTAACACAAAATACGGCGTCTGTTTTTACCCTTTTCTAAACAAAAATTTAAGAATTTCTATTCAAATTTTTTTACGATTTGGAAAAATATCGAAAAAAATATTGTTTTTGAACTGACAATGTCTTTCTTGCCAGCATCAATAACAATGTCATTATCATTATTGCACTTTCTAACTGAATCTTCACTGTCATCCTCTTCTTGGAGAAGAAAGATGTAATAAATTGTTATGGCATTTGAAAATCAAGTTAATATGAGTAAGATGTTTTTTGTAATTTGTCATATAAAACACACTATTCTGTCTTTGCTTTATCTCCCTTAGAATTAAGCCAATCGACAGTAAAAGCCCACTTTAAACGTTATATGTAAGTACACCAAGATCTCGATTTGCTTGCAGGACTTTCACTTACATCATTTTGCTGTCTTCTTTAATTATAACAATATGATTTGCGCAAAAAAGAGGATTTATAATCTTATTCAATTTGTGAAATTTTATAAAGTAGAACTCCATTTTTACACAAAACAAATAAAAATAAATATGAATATATTTAAAGTTTTTTTTATTTATACCCTTCAACTGTGATGCCCAAGGCTTTATATAGCTTTGTCGTTCCTTTTGTAATTTCGACAGTATTCATTCCGACACCATTAAGAATATGTTTTCTGAAAGCTTATGACTAGGGGAGTGGATTGAGCCGTGTCCGCTTGTCCATGTGTTTGTTTAAATCAACTTTTAGAAGCCCTCACATATTACTCAGATCTGAATGTGGTTTAATTTTTTTTTTAAATATCCGGTAATGAATCCCCATAGAAACCCAGCACGATCGCCCCATTGCTTTCTGAGATATGAGGAAATGAACTAGACTGCCTCAGTTTTTTCCCATATTTTTTTCCACAAAAATAAAATTTTTCTGCGGTAGATTAACTTATAAAGACATTTGTTGTTTGTGTAGGTTTTTCATCATATCTCAGGTGTTTATAAAGCTATTTTTCTGATTTTTAATACCGATCTGCTCCCGAATATTTCTGATATTTTGGTACCTTACATGGGTCGTGGAAATGTTTGGTGGTTTCAAAAAGCTTATTATACATATATGTATACACACGGACAGACAGACGGACGGAAAATGCTTAATTAACTCCCCTTAAAGTTCATGTTAGAATAAAAACATATAATTCGATTTTTGTTAATATATCGGCATATCGAGGACTTGGTGTAATAGTTTAAGAATTTTTTCCATATCACGGAGTCACAGGCACAATATCTTGTTAATTGATTACATGCTTCTTCTACTTCCTTTTGGCACTTTGCTTACAAAATCCTGTTTTTGTTTGTCACCATCTAAAACCACAAGTAAAATAATGATTTCATTACTAATTATACACTGTAATTAACATTACCATTAGCATTAGCTTTTGCAATCAACATTATAATAATAATGACAATGACCATTATTATCAACTTATTTATTACTACAAAAAACAGCAACAATAACAACAACAACAACAGCATCAATATATTTAAGAAAATATTAGCTTGGGTCATTACTGGTATGTGTGCTAAAGTACTGTTTTTTTTTTCTACAAGTAGTAATGAACCAAAGAGTAAAACAACAACATCAACAATATATGGTAGAAATAATAATAAAACACTTGCCTGCCATTGACATTTGACAGTATGTATTGTTTGTGGTAGATTATTACTAAACATTAAATTTGAGACACTCATTCTCATACACACTTGGATGTTGTTGAATGTCTGCGTCTGGTGTAAAAAAATTGAGAATGTTTGTATTTTGGTATAGGGTTTAATATTTATTAAATAACATATAATCAAGATAAATAACATGTAATCGGAAATGATAGATAGTGCATTATGTCAAACATTGTAGTCATACAAAAATAATTACCAACTAGGAGGAATAAATCAAGGAATAAGTACTTTTTTTATAAGTACTTAGGTTTGGGTCAAAAGTCACTTTGGGTTTTAAAAATCTAATAACTTTTTCGTTTAAATATTTTTTTGAGAAACCAGAGCTTATCTCACCAGTTAAGAAGAAATAAAATGTTTTACCAAGATCTGCCGCTTTTTAGAGTTGGCAGCCCAGTAAAAGAAAGTCTAGTAGAATAATTAGGCTAATTAAATGGACTAAAGTTAAATGCACGTAGACAAAATAACAGGAGCTGCTTTTAAATCGATTCAATGACGTCGGAATTACTAATATAAATGGGATTTCATATAACAGATTCATACTCACGATATCCGATATATACAACTTTTTGCAACATAAGGATTCTTAAATTCTTAAGCCCAACGTCCAATCCAAGCACACATCTGGCTTTATTTACAGTCAAGGTAATATAAAAAAGTGAAACTCTGTGTGTGTGTGTGTGTGTGTGTGTGTGTGTGTGTTAGCTATAGATTCCGAAACTGTAAAACCGATCGGGCTCAAACTTTGGTAAGTTGTTGTACACATACCAGGGAGTGTTTATGGGTGAAAAAAAGTGGGCGGGGCCACGCCTATAAAAAATTAGTTATCAGTTTTAGCTACTTGCACTTGACCGATTTGTCTGAAACTTTGCACACATATCGAGCTGTCATGACTAAAAAATTTCGTGATAAGAAAAGTGGGCGGGGCCACGCCCCTAAAAAAGTTTAAATTTTGAGGTACTTGCACTGGACCGATTTTTCTGAAACTTTGCACACATATTGAGCTGTCATGACTTTAAAATTTCGTGATTGAAAAAGTGGGCGGGGCCACGCCCATAAAAAAAGGTTATAATTATGAGGTACTAGCACCAGACCGATTTTTCTGAAACTTTGCACACATATTAAGCTGTCATGACTAAATAATTTCGTGATTAGAAAAGTGGGCAGTGCCACGCCCATAAAAAAAAGGTATCATTTTGAGGTACTTGCACTGGACGGATTATTCTGAAACTTTGCACTCATATTGAGCTGTTATGACTTTACAATTTCGAGATTAGAAAAGTGGCCTGGGCCACGCCCATAAAAACAATTATAATTTTGAGGTACTTGCACTGGTCCGATTCTTCTGAAACTTTGCACACATATTGAGCTATTATGACTTTACAATTTCGTGATAAGAAAACTGGGCAATGCCACGCCCATAAAAAAAATTATAATTTTTAGGTTTTTCCACTTGATATTTAGTTAAAATTCAGAATGCATTTTGATTCATTAAGGGGCGTAGCAACGCGCGCCGGGTTTGGCTAGTGTGAAATAAAATTAAGTTTAGAGTCAAGGAAAACTTCTAGATCTAAGAAATCATCAACTAGTTATAGCTGGTAACGATTAAGAAAATAGTTTGCCGGTATTAGGCTTATTCTGAAAAATTTCATGTATTTAAATTTTTTTTAACTTCAGTTGCATTAGGTTAGATTTACACCAAATAAAAAACAGTGACGTAATTTTAAAGATTTTGCTGATTGGTAACATGCAGATAACGTCATCTGCATACACTAAAATATTAGAGAATTTTCATACACGAGGTAAGTCGTTTCCAATATCTTTAAAAGCTTGTATGGCTGAAAAGCTTGAATTTCTATAACAATATTGGCCTTCAGCTTAAGGATTGACTCGGACACGGGCTCGTGCTTGTTCACATGTACTTACTTCTTCGAACAACCCATAAGAAAATTGTCGGGTGCTGACGAATTTGCAGAACGAAATGTTCTGCAATTTATTTTCGAATCTCTGAAAATAATTCGCTCCCTAAAACTTTAAAATTAAAGTGTTTATTAAAACTACGATAGGAACGACTAATTATGCTTGGGCCTTCAGCAGTACTACAACGTTCGCGAGAACAATATCGATTAGCACGTGGTCGAGTATCTAATTTACGACCACCATCAAAGTAACGTGAGCCGTTATGGATAATGGCCGTACACTTTGGTTCGGCCTTGCGCGACCCGGCTGTATTTTCTAGTTCTGTTAGTTTTACCAAAAATGATCCGCCAATCTGATTATCGTATATACCGAATTAATCCAAATACTCTTCACAAATGGATAGTTTTAGCTGTTGATATGTTATGGCTGGGATGGATGTGCCTCACTCATATACTGTTTTAAATTTCTTTCATAAGTGACATACTCTCCTCTAATTCTCCAGCTTTTTCTAGAGCATGGCTTTAGTTAGATCTCTTCTGCTAAAGCATTTGCTTTTTCTGCCGCCTCTACTATCAACTCCTCTCTAGGGGCGGGGTTACTCCGTAATTTGTTTCAAAATAAAAACATTTTTAAATTACAATATATTAAGAATACAAGCTCGTAAATGTTATGTTTACAATCGAATTACCCACTGTGTTTGTTAAAGGCGCTGTTTGGTCGCTTCTGTACGTCTATCACAGCCAGGTATAATGGCCTGCAAATGTTTGATAGCTTCAATATCGTAATAATAATTTCAAGATTTAGCTGCAATTATGAACTTTGGGACATTCTTCTAAATTCAAGCGAGTAGATGCCAAAATATCATGCGGACAACAATCCAAAAAAAAACTTTTACCCACTCGAAGATCTAAAAATGATAAAAGTTTTTCATTGTTTTTATAAGCTTATAAGTTGATCAAGCATAGCTCTCATTTAATCCACAGAGAAAACTCTTACATACTTTGCTGTCCGTTGAGTTGCATACTTAAATTTTTCAATTTCTTAAATTTCACTTTTGACCAAATGTCCGTCTAGATTCGTTTAATACCTCTATGTGCGTTGCTGACATTTTTATTTGTTTTATTTTTAATAATGGTTTTAAAAATTTTAATTACATCAATAAATGATGTATGGCTGTTTATATTAAAGTATACAATTTTCTTTTAAGAAAAATTATTTTAAAATCAAATTCTACAAGAGTTTATTTGACTGTAACAATTGAATATAAAAGCATTCTGGGTATACAAAACTGTGTGTAAAATTTATTTTGATACAAAAAATTTTGTATTCGAGTTGTGCGCGTAGAAAAAATTATCTGTTATTTTGCACTGAAAAAAAAAAATTATTGCAAATTAAGTGCAATTTTGTTTTTTATCTTTTATTTTATAAACAATTCAATTTCATTCCCTTGAGATTTCGTTTTGTAATATACTTTTCCCATCTCTGACACACACACATACACGGATATATGCCGCTCTCATAGCCGTTAAGAAATTAATATGAGTTTAGAAGCAACTGAGGAAGATGAAAATTACTTTGCCGTAATACTAAAAAATAATGATAATGATTATGGCAATCATTTATTATGTAGTTTGGGTTGGATTGAAAGCAAAATATATTTATTTGTACGTATTAGCAATAATAACAACAGAATTAAAGTCGTAAACATAAAAATAAAAAAATAAAAACATTGAAACATGTTAATGGTCAGTTATTAGCCAGGCCAAGCTTACGGATAAGTAGAGAAGGTGTAAATTGGCGGCAGTTTGAGAACAACAATTTAACATTTTTTGTTCTCTATTTTTCTGCTGTTGAAAGCTTCTCTGTAGATAAGATAAGACATTTTTATTTTTTTAATATGCTATCGAGCGTAACTTTTTGCAGTTGCTTTTTATGATTTTTCTTTAATTAATTTTTTATTGAATTTTTTTTTATTAGCTGCGAAAACATAATGATTAGAGTGTCTAAACAAGATCCTTACATTTTGTCATTTTCTTCTGGTACAGCAAACAAATATTGTCTTTGTGGTGTTCTTTCACAATCATATTGACCCTGCCCAACTACACAAACTTTGGCATTCAATTGCCATTAACTATACATTTTTTTTATTTTATTGGCCTTTTTTCTGCCAACTTTCACACACCAGTTGACCAGATAAAAATAATGCGAGAAAAAAACTTTGACTTATTCAAACTGCCGACAAAAAATTATGGGTTTTCAACGCCTTAGTTCAATTAAAAAGCGAAAAAAAGAAAATTATAAAAACAAAAACCAGCCATAAAACTAAAAAAGCAAAATTTGGTATAACGATGACCAACACACCACACCACATGGAGGAGAAAATCAAGGCAAAGAAAAGTAAATGTTGGTGGTGGGAAAACCATTTTATGTGTTAAAAACTCATAAAGGAATTTTTAATAACATTTTCTTTTTTAAGATATTTTTAATGATGAATGAATATTTGGCATTTCCCTTTTCTACTTCTTAATTTTTTTATTAAGTGTTAATTAATTTTTTTCTTTTTTGTATATTTTTCTTTAAAACGTTTTATAAAACCCTGCATCATGCTTTAATTTTGTTTTTTCATGTCTTTTGTGCATTTCTAGAAACCGCTTGGAGAATAATTCAGAACATTGGAATGCTTTGCTATTGTCACTGCGTGAATTAACCGAATGGGTTATACGCAAGGACACTGAGCTGTCCGGCCTGGGTATGGGACCAGTCCGGGGTGATTCGGCAAGTTTGCAAAAACAATTGGTAAGTTGTGAATTTTGATTTCCTTCAACAAACTCCCGAAAGCTAAACAAAATTTTCCTAAGAAAAGCTTTAAGAAAATTCATTTAAATTTGTAATTAAAATTTTTATCGATAAAATTCTTTCTATAAAAATATTCTTCAAATAATACTCTCTGTGAAATATGTTAACCGAGATTTTTCTGTAAAAAAAATATGTATTAAAGTTTGATCTCTGTAGAAAAACAGTTTTCTACAAAATACTTTTTTTAGCCCAAAATACATTAAAGTTTTAGAGATAGAGCATAGAGCATAGCCTACAATTCTTTAGAAAAAAATTTACAACATTCTGTTGCATAGAAAGTTTCGTGTAAGAGAAATTTCTATAAATAGTTCAGGATGTTCGTATTTTTTATTTAAAAAAAACTCTTTGCGAGCTTCTTTTTTAAAGGGTGGCTTAATCAAAACGCACGATGTTAATTGTTGTACTGTTTTCAGAGAACGATATTAATATCTTTTTATGGTAGAAAGAGCTATGGCAATTATGTGTGAACTAAAATATCGGTTAAATGCTGGCCTTAGCTTTGATGTTGTAGTTCTATTCGATGGCCCATATTTTCAATGAAGCTGAAACATATTTTAGATTCAATGTCGCTAATGTTTCGACTTACCTCATCCTTTATCTCTCGAAGTTTTCTTTGCTTATTGGCGTTCACTTTTCGTTTTAAATATCCCAAAGAAATAAGTGAAGACACATTGTCGTGGCGGTCAATTAACATCACTATGACGTGACGTAATACTGCTATTGCTTTTCTTATGAAAAAGACCCATCGTTTAGTTGGCTGAATGGTAAATGGCACCATTTTGTTGGAACCACATATCGTCCAGGTCCATATCCTCAATTTCTGGGCTTAATTAGTGCGTTTTTATAACGCGACTGTAAAAACCTTTCACGGTAACTGCTTGGCCTACCTTCGAAGAATTGCGGCCCTTCGACACTCACTCCTTGTCGATGCATCGGCTCTTCAACGATCACTAGTAGATTTTAATTTGTCCAAATGCGGCAATTGTGTTTGTTAACGAAAGTGTGCCTCATCGTTGCAGATGATTTGCATTATAATGTCACTATTCCCTTCTGCGTATTGACTATGCTAGAAATGGCCAAGAGGCTTTGGGCCTGGAGTCAATTAAACTTTGTAAAGCCGAGTCGACGCAATGACCAGCAAAGCGGTAAACGGCTGAGCGGCTAGTTTGAAATTAGAACAAGTTCTATTTCGTCGGTTAGCCGCTCAGAAATGCCGTTCATTGCGTGGCCACTTCAGTAGTATTCCATAAGATTTAAATTTTTTGCCACAACACCGCTCAACCGCTCATCACTTTGCCGCTCATCATTGCGTGTCCTCGGCCTAAGTGTGCAAAGTCAAATCTTTATTTAAAATTTGCATCATTGATGATCGTCAGACGATGAAATGTTGGGACGGACAATGAGTCGATAATAGCGGCTCTTATAACACACCATCGCGAACAATAGCAATGTTTTCTGCAGAACGAACTGGGCGATCATTCATAGGTGTTTTCACGTACTCACCTGATTTTCTGAAATTTGCATAAAAATTCTCCCGATTATGAATACATTTTGTCGATTGCGCTGACCAAAATAAACACGAAACGCATTTTGATTTCAAAACCTTTTATGTTTTGTAAAATGCTTCAACAATCTTAGGACACTGCTGAATTGTGTACTCCTCCATGGTTGGATTTGCCAAACAAAGAAATTTCAAATTAAGTTGGGAATAAAACCTTGATGTTAAGGTGTGATTCACATTAAACATCTTGTATTATGGTTTTGACCATCCCTTACGATAATTTTGTTTAAGAATTTTAGCTGTAGTCAAATGTGTTTAAAATAGTTCCTTAGAAATATTTCTTAAAAGAACTTCCTTTATGCATATAAAAGGTTTCTGTTGAAAAATAAGGTCATATAAGAATTATTTTAAAAAATTTAATAGGAGATTTTTAATAGTTAATTCTGTGTTTAACCAATTTTAAAATTTTATTTTATTAAAAGTGCGGCTGTAGAAAAAATTCATGCAAAAAATGTTCAATGGGAGATAAGGCTTAAAAACCTTTATTTATTTTTATATTTATTTAATTAAGTCTATGGACATGTATTTATTACTACAGACTATTATTACTGAATACAAACGTTTAATTATTCAAAAACAATATTATATTACGTTTAATAACATTAAGATTTATAGTTAAATCGATAAAATGATACATTTCATTAAATTTCTCACATAATTTTCTAAATGGATCGGCACAAGCATAATTTGTATGGAAAAATGGAAGATGCAAAGGTACAAAGTAACGGGTTGTACGACATGGAATATTAAAATTAATGCTGCCCAAAAGAAAATCATAAATAATGTCACCATTTATTAGGATTATCAGAAAAGACACACTAAGCATAGATCTACGGCTTTTCAAAGGAATCAATTTTATTAAATCTAGCCAGGTTGCGTATGGCAATAGGTTCAAAAGACAGCCTCCAAAGAACTTCTTAGACAAAACAGAAGAAACTTCTTCTGCACAGATTCGATGCGATCAACATTGGCATTACATTTGGGGTCTCAAACAACAGATCTATACTCCAGTGTTGGTCTTACTAAAGATATGTATGTAACTATTAAGTAATACCTGGATAGGAAAATTCTTTTGACCATCGTTTTGTATAAGCAAGTACTCCACGCGCTTTGTTAACGATCATGATGCTTGCGGAAATCTAATTTGGGATCAAGTAAAATTCCCAGACGTATAATTAACTGGAGAACAGCAACTTCGGTAGAAGCACATATATTTGCATTTTTTTATATTTAATTCCACCAGGTTAATTTTGCACCTCTTATTGAAGCGATCCAAATCTTGTTGTTGGTAAACTTGATCATATAGATATCTTATAGCTTAGAAAAATGTTTACAACGTCATCATACAACAGGATATAACAGAGTCTTATTACAGCTGGCAGATCATTTATTAACATGGTACTGAAGAGTGGGCCTAGGCAACTCCCTTGAGGAACTACAGAATTAACTATAATTTTCTTTGACATAGTGTTCTTAATACATACGTTTTGTGTTCTAACAGAGAGATATGTTTTTATCCAAAAGCAAGTACGTTCAGTAAAACCCACTGATTTTAGCTTAAAAAGCAGGAGGCCATAGTTGACCTTGACAAGTGCTCTGCTAAAATCTGTATATACAACATCAGTACGTTAACAACTAGTAAGTTTTTTACCTATCAAGGTAGTTAACTGCAAAATGTTTGTCATTGTTGAGCAACCTTTCCTGAAACCATGCTGAGTCGGAGACAACAATGATGAAACCTCATAAGAAATATAAAATATTTGTCAAAGATTTCAGGTATGGCACTAAATTTTGCAATACCTCTGTAGTTCAGAATATTTGATTTATTCCTTGATTTAAATAAGGGAATAGTATAGAATTCCTTCCAAAATTGGGGAAAGTAGCCATATTTTATTGACACATTAAAGATAATTGTTAAAGAAGCAGCCAAGGAGTGTGCACAGTTTGTCAAAATACAAAATGGAACTCCATCAGGACCACTGTAAACAGATGATCTTATAGTTTTTATGGAGATAACAATGTCGGAAGTATTTATAAGGGAAAATGAAATTGACTGATGTTTAGCAATAGAATACGAATATCTAATTGTAAAATCATAAGGTTGATCAGAATATGTGGTTGCAAAAAAATCAACAAACATATTTATAATAGTTGCATCATCAGTAGATTCTTCATTCAAGTATTTCATCACATTTGGGTAGCCAGAAGGTTTTCTTTTAGAGTTTACGAGCTTGTAGAATGAGTTTGGATCGTATCTAAAATTTAACTTTATTTTATTATATTCAGCACGGGCAAAACAGTATTTGCCATAATCGAGCGTAGTACCAGATGCTTTTTATTTTTTACACCGCTTATTTTTAAGGTTTTTTAGTTTAGATGGATGCTTGGAACAAAAAATTTGGACAGTTTTTTTCTATGAAAGAAATTAAAATTAATATTTTTGAGGATAAACTATTAAACAGACGTACAGTTTCAAAACTGCAACCTGGGTATTAATTATCGTACTGAGAATCTCTGAAATGAAAACATACCTTTAACTGTGCAAAAACTTTCTTTCCTTCCTACAGTTTTACAGAACGTGAATTGAGCTGCTGCACTTTGATTACAGGGGTCACATAAACATATAGAGGGATATACAGTTGCACGGACGGACATTGATTATTCTACTCATACAGACATTATACTCCGCAACTTCTATAATAGCTTGGGCGCTGGTTTATATTCTTGAATCTTTATATATAAAAATATTAGCAACAAATTTTCCGTAATAAAAAACATTTTACCATTTAAAACTACAAAAAAAAACGAACTTTAAGATTGTTGTTAGTTTCACTTTTTTTCCAAATTCCCTGCAACATCTCACTTACCGCCATTTTATGATTTCAATTGATTTAGAAATGTTACTTTTCTGTGGTCTTAGTGCTGGAATGATCATAAAAGTATTTGATGTTAATAAAAATGTAGAAAAGAAAAACCCTTAAACCTTAAAGTCATTGCAGAGAAACCATGCCAAGCATACACAGAAAACTGTTTTATTTACAACTACAAAATATGTGTTAATACATTCTCTCCGTATGTACAAAGATGTGTAAAAACGCAGCCATTCGCACAAAAACATGTAAACACATCACTTGTAGTTGTGTCTGTGTGTAAGTGCTTAAGTGCGTACATGCAAGCAAGAGTGGGTCAGTATATGTAGAGTTAAACTATATATTACTAGCAGAACCCGGTCCGCTTTGCTTTACCCATTGAAGGTTTAGCATTGTATTCATTGGGAGATAAATTCTTATTTTATCTTCAACCATTTGTTAGATATGGCATGGTAACAGTATTTCATTCACTTCAAATTTGAATCCTCCTTCTTTTATCCTCACCATTTTTGAGTTCTGATTAGAAAATGCTATCAAAAGTAACTCGTGCTAAATTTAAACAGAATATAGATTACAGTTGTCCGGAAATCATATTGAATGTATTTTTTTTTTAATATGGGTGTCTCATGCTCTGATCATAGCGGTCTTTTGCTATTAAAATAAAACTCATATAACTCCCAATTATTCAGAATTTTAAGCCTTTAAAAATTATAGTTCCGCAGACATGATTTTATATATATTTTCTTTGTGTGGCAAGTGCCATGCCTCTCATTTCATCCTATTAAATTTTACAATGTTTTGTAAAAATGTCTAAAACCAGTATTGAAATCTCTGGCATCTAAAATCCCTTGTTATACAATGAGTCTCTTGTATGGGGGGTTTAACTTCTTCGGCTTCGATCGTATAGATTTTTCGGCTGAATAAAGCCAACTAGAATAAAAGTAAAGCATACGAAGTGTAGAGATTGTTAATGTTATTGTCATAAGGTATATTCAAAGTAAAGGTGCCACGCCCACTATTATTTTCCAACTCAACTATAATTATAATTACCCACACGAATTGTAAAAACTTTAGTTGGTACAGTACTCTGAATATGTGGCAAAATCTATTGATTTGGTATATTATATGCCACGCCTACTTTAATATTAAAAAATTTTAATAAAAACCATTATTGAGCCTGATAAATTAAAAAAAACTAAATAAATCGGACCAGCCGTTCTCCGCTTTTAAATAAATTTAAAAATTGTCGCAAAAGTGGGCCCATTCCATTTTTTCCATAAAAACCTAAGTTGGTTATGACAAACATTTAAAAGAAAATATTAACGATCTCTGTGGCGCCGGGCTCAAGTGATGCGATTACTATCAAATGATTTTTATTTGTATAGTTTTTTCCCATATGTGTGCGTATTTACTTGTGTACGTGTGTGTTGCTATTGGTAGTTTATAATTAATTTTCATACACGTAAGTATGTGATCAAGATTTTATATGTATGTATGTGTTTGAGTTAAAAGTATGTATACATAGTTTTCTTTTTTTTTATTATACCCTTCACACAGTGAAAGAGGGTATATATAGGTTTGTCATTCCGTGTGAAATTTCTACAATTTTCATTTCCGACCCCATAAAGTATATATTTTCTGAAAGCTTATGAATAGGGGAGTCGATTAAGCTCTATCGGTCTGTCCGTCTGTCTGACCGTCTGTCCGTGTGTATGTTGAAATCAACTTTTTGAAGCCCCCCGACATAGGTTGGACCCGGGTAAGGTATTAAAATATCAGAAATATTCGGAAGTAGATCGCTATTGAAAATCAGAAACATCGGTACATAAACAACTGAGATATGAGCAAAAACCCACGACCACCTCGATATTTTTTTCACAAAAACAACATTACAACAACATACATACAAACGTGTATACTGGTTAGAGAAAACATGGCATCGAATCCCAGCTGAGCCAAAAAAATTTTTTTTTCAATTTTTTAAAATTTTTTTTTATTTTTTTTTATTTTTTATTTAATATATTATTTATATTTTTATTATTATTTTTTTTTGTTTTATATATATTATATATATAATAATTTTTTTTTAAATTTTTTTTTTTAAATTTTTTTTTAAATTTTTTTTTAAATTTTTTTTTTATTTTTTTTTTTTGTTTTTTTAACATACATACATGAATTTATAATTTTACAATGGGATGTTTTTACAATGGGATGTTTTTATATGTATGTACGAATTTCATATGGGATGAATGGTGACACAAACTACTGTTATTGCATGACTACACGTTGTGAAGGGTATATAAGATTCGGTACGGCCGAATATAGCGCTCTTACTTGTTTTCAGTTTAATACGGTTGCGTATGAGTAATATTAATTATGTTTATTTTATAAAAACACATACAGTTTATATTAAATGTATTTGTATACACACATGCAACTGTTTACGCATGATAGTTGTATTTTTTTATGTCTGTGTGTGTGTGCATAGAAATAAAATTGAATTAAAATTTATTATCAAAATTTAAATAATTGTTGAATTAAAATTTATTATCAAAATTTAAATAATTGTTTCCTAGCTTATGGGACGAGTATAAGGCGAGGAAGAAGGAGCTGAAGAGAACTATACGTCTTCGGAAACGAAGTACGTGGAGGGAATTCTGCTCCGGCGTGATGGATACATCTGAAGTGGGGAGACTGCAGAAGATGGTGTCTAGAGACCCTGTCTCCAGAATGGGGCTTATTCGCAGGAGCGATGGCGGCATGACGGAGACGATGGGGGGGACATTACAGTCGCTGATGGAGGTACATTTTCCTGGAAGTTTCATTTCGAATGACTCATGGGTTCCCGTTAACAGGGGAGCCAGTGAGGTAAGGCGGAGAGATGCTGAAAGGATAGTAACTCTTAATGGGGTTAGAAGTGCGATTTTGTCTTTTGCCCCATTTAAGGCGGCTGGGATGGATGGGATATTTCCTGCATTACTACAGTGGGGTATGAACACTCTACTTGTGGTGATTAGGGAAATATTTGTTGCCTGTCTTTCGACAGGGTATATTCCGGTGGCATGGAGGGAGACCAGGGTGGTTTTTCTTCCCAAACCGGGGAAGAGGGACTATACGGAGGCTAAGTCGTTCAGGCCGATCAGTCTTACATCCTTTCTATTGAAGGCAATGGAAAGGGTGTTGGTTGACTTCCTGGAGGAGACTACGCTGATGGATAGGCCATTGAGTGGGAGTCAGCACGCTTACAGGGCTGGGAGGTCTACTGAGACTGCCCTGCACGAATTGGTGAGGGTTGCTGAGAGGGAGGTTTTCAATGGTGATCTTGCTTTGTCCGTATTTATGGACATAGAGGGCGCTTTTGATAGGATCTCTTTTGATAAACTGGGAAATGCTCTCGATGAGCAAGGGGTCGATTCTGTTGTGGTGAAGTGGATCGGCGCCATGCTCAGATGTAGGGCAGTGAATCTCAGGAGCGGAAGCACCAGGATTCGGGGAAGGGTGGTCAGGGGATGTCCGCAAGGAGGGGTCTTATCACCTCTGCTGTGGAACATAACTGTGGACAGCCTTCTCAGGAGACTGGAGGTAATTGGCATACATACGGTAGGGTATGCGGATGATGTGGCAATTATGGTTGGTGGTAAGTTCATGGAGACCATTTTAGGTTGCATGAGACAGGCGCTCAGAGTAACCGAAGAATGGTGTTGTGAACAGGGACTAACCATAAATGCTGGCAAGTCGGATGCTATGCTCTTCACGCGGAGAAGGAAGGGCATAGAGATTGAATCCTTAATGCTTTTTGGAACCGAGATCAACGTGTCCAAGAAGGTGAAATATCTGGGGGTAACGCTGGATATGAAACTAACCTGGAATGATCATGTTGAGGCAAGGGTACAGAAGGCAAAGAGGATTCTGCATCAGTGTAAACGGGTTTGCGGTCGGAAGTGGGGAATCTCACCTAAGGCTGCACACTGGATTTACACAGTGGTGGTGAGACCGACGATCACTTACGCATCTGTTGTCTGGTGGCCGAAGGCCTCCCAGGCGACGATTAGGCGGAAGTTGGACGGGGTTCAAAGGATTGCTTGCATTGGTATATGTGGCGCGATACGTACCACACCAACGCAAGCGATGGAGGCAATGCTGGGATTGCTGCCGTTGGACTTATTTATAAGGGAGACGGCGGCAAGATCGGCGATTCGGATGCGAAGCGATGGCATGTGGTATCGCTTTGGATCGGTTTTGGGGCATAGGAGAATCCTGGACCTCGTGGATAGAGAGGTTAGGGAGGCTCAGATGCCGATGGAGCGCATGAGTCGAGTGAAGGTGGTCGAAAGGCTACATCACACGCTTATAGCGGATGGATTCATGCACGATGAGTGCATGGAGAATGACATCAGTATCTTTACTGATGGGTCCTTTATGGACGGAAGGGCAGGTGCTGGTGTGTACTCATCTGAGTTGAACTTATCCTGCACCCTGAATCTGGGGGAGTACGTGTCAGTCTATCAGGCAGAAATGCTTGGTTTGCTGCACGCGTTGGACCACCTGTTGGAATGTCGAATGTATGGGAAGAGAATTCTTATTGCACTTGACAACCAGTCGGTTATAAAACGTATGCAGCGGATAGATGTGAACTCCTCTTTGGTGCTTGAGTGTGTTCTAAAGCTCAATAGGTGTGCCTCTACAAATGAGGTAACGCTGATGTGGGTTAAGGGACACGTGGGCATAGCTGGGAATGAGGCTGCTGACGAACTTGCGAAGAAGGGGTCTGAGGCTGCATTCTGCGGACCGGAACCCAGAACTGCTCTGGGTAATGTGTTAGTGCGGGCGAGGATCTTTCAATGGGTGAACTCTATAAACTTGCGAAGGTGGATGGAGGGAACCACGTGTAGACAGGCCCGTATGGTGCTCAGGGAGCCACTTGGCAGGGGTGCAGTGAAGATACTCGGTTTTAATCGGAGTATGATGAGCTGGATCACTGCGTTGATTACAGGACATGGTAACTTCAAATATCATCTGAAGAGGATGCAAATCGTGGATGATGATATTTGTAGAATGTGCCTGGAGGATGCCGAGGCGGCAGCGCATGTAGTATGCGAGTGTCCGGCGTTGGCGAGCGGAAGATTAAGGATCACAGGCAAGCACACTTTAAGTGTGAGTGCGATGGGGGACCTTAGTCTGAGGGAGATGCTGGCGATTACAAAGGACTGTGCGATGAGGATTGTCGACAATCACCAGTCGGCAGTGTGAAATCGTTTTCCTAGTCCAGAGCAAACGCCGGTTGTGGCGCGGGACTCAGTGATTGAAGGTATACTGATCGGTAGACACGAAATCACTGAGGAGCGAAGGTGATAGTAGTGGTCGGCTTCGATATTCCCCCTACATGTGTATGTAAATAATTGTTTCTGTCTAACAAAGCACGTACATGAAAACAGAAATAGTTGAATGGAAGGACGGACTAAGTATTTATTAACCAAAAATAATTTTTATAATTCTAGTTATATTATTTGTTTAAGTCTTAATGTAGCTCAGGCATTTAATGATAAACTTTTGACATCAAATAAATTTAAAAGAAGGTTTGCTGAACTAATAGATATTGTAGTACAAATGTTCTTAGGTGATTAAAAAAATTCAAGTTTTTAAGCACAAATTGTATGTGAAGAGTTCTTTTTTTTACTTTGGGCAAGTCAATATTATCAGTCTGTAATAGTCATTTCTGCTGGTGTTTATTACTCAGTTTTAAATACCATAGCACCAAGGCAAATTACTTTATTAAAGAGCTCGCCAAAATAAAACGAGATGGTACTCGTTCAGAAATAGGTTAAAAGGTTTAAGGTAGACACTGTAACATGTAGAAGATAAATCGCTCGACAAAAAACATTGTCGCTGTCTGCTAAAATATGTAGGAAAATACAATCTTACAAATTTTCTCATTGCACAAGTAGTCGAGTTCTTAAAGACTTACTCACGATAACTTATTGGACCATTATTTACCAGATATCAAGCACACATAGTTTGTTAAATGGCATGAGGCTTTATTTAAGCGATATGCAGCTAAACGCCATGTTGTAGGCATGATAGAGATGCATCCTCATTCTCCTGCGAAAACTGTGAGCAAATAATTAAAATTTTGAAACCCTCTCCTCGTCATCTGTTCACTTAATCATGTTGTACTTAAAAACACGTTTCATAAATACAAATCAATATTAAACAGCAAAAAAAAATCAACACAAAGAATTAATATAAATAACATTGAGGAAACAGACCTACTAAATGGCTACACACAAAATAGCCCATAACGCAACCAAACTCAAAACAAAATCATAAATTCATAAAATTGACTATTAATACTGCTACAGAATACAGGGCGTATACTTTTGAAATAAATGTCTGGCAAAGAAAAAAAGAACAAGTATACGCCATCTGAAACGTAAGGCAATGGCCACAAAATACATGACATAAACAAGAACTTGTGGGGATTTTGCTAAGAGAAAGTGAAGTTTATAATAAAATGTCGTTGTTGCTAAGTTTGCTGGATATTACACACATGTTTCCAAGAATACTGAAAGGCGTTAGAAAAACACACTAAATAATGTAGGTCATAAAGAAGTAACCACCCTTTTTTTTCTCTTAAATAAAAAAATTTAAGAAAGCATTCACAGTTTTGTTTCTACCTCATGCAACAATTTGTAAAGATCAGTACAGATGAGTGAATGAGTTTGAAAGTCAACCTTAAACTTTTCTTAAGAAACACCTTTACACAGAGTTGAACACGAGAGATATTCTAATGCATTAAATTTAAAATTAAAAAATGTCTAGTAACTACAAATGATATTTAAACTTTTCTTCAACAATCGGTATATAACAGCTTTTTGCTTATGAAAGACATTAAAAGAAAATAATTTATTATAGCAGAATCATATCCTGCAGAATTTCTTTCTTTTGGCTTTTACTGAAATGTGCAGCATATTTTTCTGTCGAAAATCAATGTGTATAACACTTTTTAGTATTGACCCCAGTATCATGGTTGTCAAATGAAAAGGCTTGACGTTTTGAAAACAATTAACAAATTTCAAATCAAAGATGTCGTCGGAAATAATAAAGAAAATGGCGTGTTGCATGAAGTTTAAAATGTAGGCTTGCCACGATGTGGTATTTATACCTATGTACACTATGGCGAAGGGTATTATCAGATTCGGAACGGCTGAATATGGCGCTCTTCCTTGTATTTGAATAGAGTTTTTTCTAGGAAAAAATGTAGTTTTAATGAAAGTCTTTGGTAGAAAAGTATTTTCTATAAAAGAAAAACAGTTTTTTTAAAGTTATATTTTATTAATTTTTTTATAGAAAAGCTTTCACATAATTAAAAATTAATATCTGTTTTTTTTTTCAAAGAAAAAAATTATTCGAAACGTTTTTTCTCGAATAAAATGTTTCTACAATTTAATTTTTCTATAAAAAAGTTTTGTATAAAATAATTTTGTCGTACGGTATAAAGAATGAGATCGATAAAACCCTAACACGAATAAAACGCAATAACTTTGAAACGAATTAATCCATTTTAATGAAAATAGCGTGGTTTAACAATAAAATAACAGTAAATTAAAATATTAATGCTTTTTGTAAAAATTCAGCTTTTTTTGATGAACTGTTTCACCTTTTCCGGAATTGAGACCATGAGGGTTTTGATGGTATCCCTAGTAACTTTATTGCTGGAATAAGACCATTTCTGGGAAAAAATTTTAGTAGTATTAGCAACTTGTTTTGTATCCTTCAGCACTCTTTTGACTAAAGCCCAGTAACGTTCGATGGGCCTTAGTTCTGGACAATTAGGTGGATTTGCTTCGTTTGGCACTACCACTATATTAATTGTTTCATACCATTCTGCTGCAGATTTACTATAATGACACGACGCTAGGTCGGGCCAAAAATATGTTGACTTATTGTGTTTTCGTATGAATGGAAGCAACCTCTTCTGCAAGC
The DNA here is from genome assembly GCA_941918925.1 of Phyto melanocephala. Taxonomy (NCBI): domain Eukaryota; kingdom Metazoa; phylum Arthropoda; class Insecta; order Diptera; family Rhinophoridae; genus Phyto; species Phyto melanocephala. Next base: position 46,103,848 of record OW799233.1, on the reverse strand, counting down.
ACTCCTTGATGTAAATATCAGTGTTGATAGTCCCAGAAGTAATAAATTTACTGCTTCTTTCTCCGCACGTGCATATAGCTTGCCAAACTAAGTACTTCTTTGGAAACTTTGTCTTTTTTTGGAACTTAAATTGGTCATCGACATTACCTTTTCCATCGGCCACATAACAACTTCGCCCTGGGAGCTGAGAAAAGTCGGCAAGAACGTAAGTCTCATCATCCATAATACAACACTCATATTTGTTGATAAAATTTCTAAGCAGTTCTTTGACACGACTTTTTGCATCCAAGTTTTTCTTCGAATTTCTGTCTGGCACTTTCTGAACCTTGTAGGACTGTTTGTCGTGACACCTTTATCTCATTTGCAATAGATTTGTAAGTACGACTGGGATTTTTGAAAAAAATTGTTATTTTTTTTCACGCACTTTTTCTTCGGAATCCATTTTCAAACAAACTAATAATCCGATTATGATATTATTTTGTACACATAATTTGACAAGTTTTTAAATGCAAACTTGATCATAAACAGTTATATTTTTTGTGCATGAAGAAAGGTGGAATTAAAAATGTGTGTTAAGGTTTCACTGATCTCATTCTTTATTTGGTAAAAAAAAACCTTTTTTTCAATACCAGGTTTTCCTATAGATTTCTTTTTTGTTTGTGTTTTATTAATTTCGTATAGAAAATCATTTTGTAAAATTTTGTTCCTAATCAAAAACTTTGCGCAACCGTTTCTATTAAAAAAAAAATAATTAAATAAAATCGTTTGTATAACAGTTTTATTGTAGATACAATTTTTAATTTAAAAAAAATTGTGTATAACAGAAAGAAAAAAATTTGTATTTTCTATAAAAAGATTCTGTTTAAACATTTTTTAACAACATATATTTTTTATAACAGTTGTTTCTATAGAAAACCGTTTGTATAACAGTTTTTTCGAGAAACAATTTTATTTATAAATTTTTTTATAGAAAACGGTTTGTATGATAGTTTTTTTTCAATATAAATTGTGTATAACAGTTATTTTTTATATTAAAATTTAGTATAACAGTTAAAAAAATTTTTTTCCATAATTGATGTTTAAATTTTGTTTTTTTTAAATTATTACTGAATAAAATTTTAATTTTATTTAATTGTTTTTGTGCGCTCTTTTTATTAATAAATCATTTTGTATAACAGTTTTTTAACTTAAATGTTCAAGTCGTTTTGAGAATATCCACATTATCCACAATACCTTTCATTTGATTTTCTACTTCATCAACTTTTACACACTATTAGCTTGAACATTTTTTAAACGTGATTTTTTCGATTGTTTTGAGAAGATTCTGTTTAAGTATTTATCGGTTAAGTTGTTGTTGTCATTGTTGTATTTATTTCTTTACTTTTTTTTATTGTTTGCTATGTAGTCATGTATTTAGATGTAGTTTATTTTTATATTTAAGTGGTCACATTTGATGGCAGCTTATTTCTTTTGCCCTTCTTTCTATTAATTTTATTACAATAGTTGTTTTTACTCTTTTGATTTGGTATCGAAAAGAAAGTGTTCATCAGTTAAGTGATTTTTTCGTAGCACGTCTATTTTTATAGATTTTCTGCCTCCTTTTTTGTTGATGTTGCTTTTGAAATATCATTCAATATATTTTCGTGTATATGTATGTGTCTTATTGTATGTGTAAAGAGTAAAGAACACTAAACATTAAATAAGACCCATGTGTAGATGTATGAGTTTTTGTTGACTTTTGTGCGAGTGTATTTATTTATTTATTCAGTTAATGTCGTTTGTTTTTAGTGTTTGGCTGTTTATTAAATCTTTGGCCAATTGAAGTGTGTGGTGCGTGTTTAGACTGTTTTTATTAGTAAATTTACTTTGCAGTTTTAGGAGTAGTGTTAAAGTGTTTGTGTAGATTTATTTTGGTGACTTTTGATTTTGTTATAGTGTTAAGGATCATTAAGCAATTACTTATGAATAACGTATCTGTGATTGTATTAATTTTACTGGCCAGCAGATAAGCAAACTATTAATAAAAGTTGTTAAAGGTCCATTATAATGTTATTTATGACAAAAAGCTGCTTTGAACACATTGCTAATATATAAAACATGTATTGACTTTACACTACATTTCGACAATTCTTTAATTCAATATCTTAAGAACTCTTTAAAGATTATGCAACTTTTTTGATTTTTTATGTCTCTTTAACTATTCACTACAGCTTTGTCTATAACTATTATATATTTTTAATTTTTTCCTTTTGCTACATTGTAGGATGATCATAAAGCTTTCCGTCGTCAATTGGAGGATAAACGTCCAATCGTTGAAAGTACTTTGCAAAGTGGCAGACAATATATTGCCAACGAACCACCTGTATCGGATACCAGTGACACTGAAGGTAAATATCAAATATCACAAAAATACATTTAAACATAGAAAAATCTTTCCATAGCTAAGGAGCAAACATGAATTGCACACACACACACACCTATGTACACAGATGAAACAGAAAACATAAACTATTTCTTTATAATCGTTAAAGTATAGGTGCTTAACAAACGAAAACAAAAAGAGAAATATGTATGAATGAAATGAATCGAAAATAAATATGTTCAATGGCAGCTCTCAATACTCAATACACTAAACAATTTATAAATTGCTTTTAAGTGTAAAGCATAAGTATTTTAAACCATTTCCCAATGAAATGATATTACCAAATTGTTATTTAATTTGAACTTTTCTGAATTAAAATGTGTCTAAAGGGTGTCTCGAAATACTTTTTTACATATTTAACAGGGCACTACGCACACAATTATTATTTAATTAATTTGTTTGTTCCACTCTGTGATAGTTATAAGTGTCAACAAAACTTTGTTAATAAGTTTATTCAAATTATTTTATCCGTACTTAAAATGTCATCAAATAGAGAAAAAGTGAGAAAAAATATTGTGGATATTTATAATGAAAATAAACAACTTTCTTACGCTGAAGTTGCGCGACGGGTAAAAGTGTCCGGCAGACTGCCCGTAACGTTATTTTTAAATTCAAAAAAGACTTGCCTATTAAGCACAAGAAAGGTGGAGGGCCTCGTGGTTTTTGGGAATCTTCAAATCGTTAAAAAGGTGAAGGCTTTTTGGAAGCAAAATCCAAACATTTCCATTCGCGATATCGCACGAAAGCTAAATATTTCGAAGTCGCTTGTAGAACGAATAAAGAAAAAAGAAAATTTAAGAACATTCAAAGTCAAGAAAGCTCCTAACCGAAACGAAAAAGGAACAAAAACGGCAAGAATAAGAGCAAGACAGTTGCTACGTCACAAATTAAATAATTTTAATGGATGTATTTTAATGGACGATGAAACCTATTGTAAGGCTGACTATTCAGAGCTTCCTAGTCAGGGTTTTTATGTTTCTAATAAAAGAGCTAATGTTTCCGATAAATTTAAGTATAAAAAGATTTCAAAATTCGCCAAAAAATATATGATATGGCAAGCAATATGTACATGTGGGAAAACTTCAAAGGCAATCATTGTGAATCGTACAATGAACAGCCAATTTTATATTATTGAGTGCCTGAAAAAGTCTGTATTGCCATTATACAGAAGCCACAATATACCTCCACTGTTTTGGCCCGATTTGGCAAGCTGCCACTACAGCAAAGACGTCCTTGAGTGGTATGAGGCCAACAAAATAAATTTTGTACCGAAAAACATGAATCCACCTAATTGTCCAGAGCTAAAGCCTATTGAACGCTATTGGGCTATAATTAAGCAGTACCTAAGAACAAAGTTCAAAGCTTCTGCAAATGTAAAAAAATTTGGATTTATTTGGAAAAAAGCTATCAAACACTTCGGTAAAACGTGTGTCCAACGTTTAATGCAAATCGTTAAGAAAAAAGTGCGAACTTTTGCAAAAGAAAATAAAATTTGAAGCTTTGGTTTTTTGCATAATAAAGTTTAGAAATTTTCCTCCAATAAAATGTATTTTTTGTTTGAAAAAAACTAGATTTGGGAGACATTTTAAAATGTAAAAAAGCATTTCGTGACACCCCTTATAAAAGAAATCCTTCGTAAATATGATCAAACTGTTCTTAGCGTTTTTTAACGTATAATTATAATTTAGTTAATCACTATCTCCGCTGTATAATAATCAATTCAAAAGGAATTGTTATTTTTACTTTGCCAGCGATTAATCGATTTAATATTAATTTCCATAAAAGAAAAGTTACCTCGCGTAAGCCGTGGCCCTGCCCACCCTTTTAATTATAAAATTGTATCGCTTTGGAAATCTTTCAAATCAGTAGTCAATACTTCCCATATCGGTATGAATATAAAAATATCAATTTGCAGATGACATTATGAACTCGCAATATTTGCAGTGAAAAAACTTGTCTCAGAATATTAAGAATAAAAATTTTCAACAGACATGGTATAACTGAACTTAATGGCTTGATAATGGCAACGATTTTATTTGTCAACAAGAGATGTCTGGTTCTTACACCCTTCACCTGTATTGCCAGGGTAATTGTAGCTTTGTCATTCCGTTTGTTATTTCAGCAAAATTCATTCCCTTCGTACCTAAAGTGTATATTTGCTGAAAGTCTATGATTAGGTGAGTCGATAGAAAATGTCCCTCTGTCCGTGTATAAATTAAAATTAACTTTTAAAAGACAATCACCCCACCCCACATGCTACACAGATCTGTATATGATATCAATATTCAGCGAAATTGCTTTATACATTTCTGAAATAGGATCAAATTATCACGACTGCCTCTTTTTTAACCATATTTTTACCATAAAAATACGTTTGTTACTAGTTGAAGATACGCCTTTAGGGCTATAGAAAATATTTTAGAAAAATCGCTAAGTAAATGGCAAAGTTATTGGAAAAAATAATTTGAAAAAAATATATAAAAATTTAAATTCAAAATATATAAAATTAAAACTGAAATATATGCTTAACTACAATATGGTCACTATAGCGATGTACATGATGGTGAAGATTATTATTATTAGATTCGGTAATGCCAAATATAATATTCTTACTTATTTTTATTGAGAGAAGTTTACATCAGGTGTTGAATACAATTAAAAAAGTATTACGATTAGCTTGTTATAGCTCGCAATAGCAAAACCATAAATTTCTTTTAGTTAACAGTGACGATCTTATAGTTGAATATGATTATAGTTTGATTATACGCTAATATGTAAAAAGTTTTTGATCATTTTTTATCATGTTCATTGTTGTGTAAAAGCCTTTTACGATAATTTTAAATAAATTTGTGTTCTTAGTGTATCATACTACAATTTTATTCTCTTATTGAGAAGTACCTTTTATACATGTTGGTTGATTGCCTTTAAGAAAACTGGGATCCTTTTATTGCAAATAAAAACACTTGAAATAATAACACTTGAAATTTCTGTTATTAAATAGTAGAGACTCAGTTTATTTAAAAACACTCGAATATTACTCAAGCAGTACTTTTTTTTATTATTTCACTTATCGTTTAACACCATTATTATCAAAATTAACTTTATACAAACTCCACTGTTATACTACTGCAACTTACTGTGCTGGTCGACTGTTTATAGTGACATCTAATTGTGTCATTCTGTAACAGTTCCCGAACGTACACACTAGAATATTCAGATATCGTTACATTGAAATTAAAAACATTAATATCTGAGTAATATGTATGAAATATAACCACTTAAAGTATGCCGCACATGATACACAATTTCGGCTATGTACTTCTTAACATCTTAGTCAATCAACCAGCCAAAGAAAATGCTGAATGTAAATAAAATCTCTGTAAATTAAACTAATGAAAATGTAAATCTAATAAATCTGCAACAATATGAGATACATTATGATCATATAAGTTTATATTATGATTATATGAGACACTGTAGTAAACATAATACCAAGGTCTATTAAATAAGGTCTGTGCAACTCTACAAAAACAAAAAGCAAAAAAAATATACGGGCATTTTGTTAGTGTAAAATTACTCTAAGGTAGTCAAAAACTGCTGACTAAAATACCAAAAAATTCATCCAGGTGAAATTATCAGTCCATCTGATTGGAAACGTTACTGTCAAACTCTATGCATAAAAAATTATTTTTTATGAGGTATTTGACAGAGAGCAGCACGGCAAATTTGCCGTTGCATATACCTGTATGAATATGCCCAACGCCTATTAAATTTTGTGTTTTCATTTTGTTTAACAATTTTTTCAAGACAACAAAAATAAATTGTGTTAATAGTAAATATTTGCTAATAATATGGCTGATAAAGATAAAATAGAAGTCTAGACGATGTCTTGAAGAAGCGTGCTGTTTCACAAGGTATGTTGGGCCAGAAAGATGCTCGTTTCGCTGCTGGTGTTGTACAAATGGTGCGTGAAGGCAAAATAGCTAATCGTTGTATTTTCTTGGCCTGTGAGCCAAGTAATGGCAAGGCTGCTATAGCTGTTGGTGTGGCTCAGTCCTTGGGTACAGAAATGCCTTTTACCAACATGTCCGGCTCGGAAATATATTCATAAGTTGAAAAATTATCAATCATAAGATTGAAAAATTGAAAAACATAAATGTCGCCCTAAAAAGGTAAACAAATTTTGACAACTGCGAGTAGTAAACATAGGGGAGCAAAAAAACGATCAGCTGATTAGTTGAACAGACCTTATTTAATAGACCTTGCATAATACTGTTTGTTAATTTATAATGATTATAATAAAATTCCTAAACTACAATTATATAATCCAATCACAATAGGTTTTTCTTAGATAACGATCATACCAATCATACATTTTCTTTACGTACATCCATCCAAGCTGTTCGTTAGAAAAGGTTTTACTTTATCAAAACCAGCGTACTTCCATAATATAGTTTAATACGCAAAGGTTTGCTGGTTGCCTTAATATTCTGTACGTGTTACTTTTTATTGCGTTGAATTTTCGTTTATATAGAGAAAACGATAGTGATGAAATGAAGTCGAGTTTTAATAAAATACAATTTTTTTTTGTAATGAATACAGCAATCAGTGTGTATTTATATAGACAATTTTCATGTTTAAAAAAAAAGAATATTAAGAAATCACGGCTGTGAGTGGATTTTATTAATTTGAGCCTTTGCTCACTGGAACAGGTCAATTCTTTAATATCTATATATATAAAAATCATTGTGTGTTTGTATGTTTGTATGTTTGTTTGTGCTTTATAGGCGGTTAAACGGCTAGACCGATTTCCTTGAAATTTTCACAGAATCTTTCTGTATGTCTGGAAGGAACTATAGGCTATACTTTGGTTTGAAATTGTAAGTGGCGGGATGCTACGCCCTATTAAAGAATAAGTACTAAATATTTTAAATCACGAAAGTTAATGCAGCTGGATTCTTCAAATTAAGTACGGTAAACTTTGACATCCACATGAACATTTACGTAAAAAATGGGCGGACTTTCAATAGCAGGCGTGGCCACATGAATTAAATACTAAACCTCGTATATTTGGAAAACGATATCGATTAGAGTACTAAAATTTTGTAAGAGCAACTTTGACACCCACATAAACATTTCTGGAAAAAATGGGTACATTAGAAATAGTGGGCGTGGCAGCTCTCATAGCAATTGAATACTAAAATTCGTATATTCGGGAAGCGATAACAGTTAGAGTACCCAAATTTTGCACGAGAAGCTTTGACATCTATATGACTATTTTGATAAGAAATTTATGCTTTAGTAATAGTGGGCGTGGCACCTGTCATATGAATTAAATACAAAAATGCGTATATCTGGGAAGCGATAATAGTAAGAGTACCCAAATTTTGCACGAGAAGCTTTAACACCTATATGACTATTGTGATAAGAAATGGATGCTTTAGTAATAGTGGGCGTGGCACTTGCAAAATAAATATATTTTTGAACTATAAAATTTTTATTTCATTACGATGGAGGTGGCGAAGCACACCGGCTAATGCTAGTAGACTATAAAATAGACTAGCATGTAGACTTTGGAGTATCAATTTTTTTTTTATAACTTCAATAACGTGACAACTCAAAAATCTCCAATTTTCAGGAGTGACAAAAGAACTGTTTTTAATGTAATGCAACTAGCAAAAAAAATTTGTTAGTTATAAAAGATAATGATGACAAGTAAATGTTTGCTGCAGTTGGCATAAGTGGGAAAATTTTGAGTTGTGACCTTAATATATCGACCCCTGTGCGCGAAATTATCGTATGTTACAAAAGCAAAATTTTACAGGAGAGCGTTTTTATTACTTTTAAATAAATAAAAACGTAAATAACACGGTTATATACGATAAAATATGCACAGTGTTATCTCTACAAATAAAACAGTTTTCGGTATAAAATTTTATCAGCAGATGGATGATAATGGATGTGAATCAATTCATACGATAATTTCGAACACAGGGGTCGATATATTGCGATACATTAGCAAATGAATAGTCACAGTTTAATTAACCAAGCTGATGAATGAATATCATTTGCCCGTGTAACAGACCAGAGCCTTTGGGAAATTTGAAACCGCAACTCCTAGACTAACTGAGTAGCATATACTGGGCATTTAGACTTCGCAATAAATTATAGCATTAACTATAGAATAAAATGTGCACTAGTATATATAATTAACTTTAAATTGGGCTTTAAACTAAACTATTCAGAAACTAAGAAAGTAGAGTACACTGTGGACTAGTCTATATAATTAACCTTAAATTGGACTTTAAACTAAACAATTCAAAAACTACGAACTAATTTAAAGAATAATACTTTTTGCACTTTTACAAACAATGTCCACTTTAGCAACCTTAAGTATGAAAAACAAATCAAACTGAAATATTAAAAGAATATAGTTACAACTACAAATAAAATTGAAATGGGAAAAATAACCTAAACATAAATCGAACCTTAAACGAAATCCTTGAATAGTAACAACCCAGTACTTCCGCATTATTATTTGCGCTTTGCCGTTTACCACCTTCTCTATCCAATTGATTTTAAATAGTTTGTATTATAGCCAACGAGTTAAATGTATCCAAGTATCGTTTTGTATATGCATAAGTATGTGTGCAAATGTCTTTATTGTTTTGTTACTGAACAGCACAACAGGACCGTTAAATGTCGAGGGATTTATTGTTGCAACATTTACAAGAGTACTATGTTGTATTATTTTTCAAAATTGTTTTGTGTTTTCCCTTTTTTTTTTGTGGCAAGATTTTTTTGTTTTTGTTTTGTTGTTTTCATGGGTATTTCTGCTATTCTTTCGTTGTAGTAGTTGTGCTTGTTAAATTTTTGGGTAAAAATTCTTTATGGGCTTTTATTTGGTATTGTTGTACTTTGCTTTTATTTGTGGCAAAACGTTAAAAAGAAATGAAGTTTTTATTATGTATTTATTATAATATTAAAACCATTTATAGGGTTTGTTACAATGAGAAAAAAACACGCACACACACACATACATACTTCAATGTTTTTTACAAAAGACTTGGTTTATTTACTCGCTCATTTTGTGCATGTAGAATTTAAAATTTAATTTTCAATTGATCTTTTTGCAAAAAAAAAATAAAATAATAAAAATGGCAAAGAAGGGCAAAATTTAAGTTTACCTGTGCTTTATCACAGAAAATAATATCATTTATACAACCTTCATTTACAATAAACACGAACTCCTTTACAAATATTACAACGTCATTGGTAAGAAGTGTAGGCAAAGTTTTGCTTAAATATTTAAATTACCAGCAGTAAGTTTATCATGATTTCGCCTTAAACTAGGCTGTATAATATTTTTTCCCCGGTATATTCATATTAAGTCCGAAGTGTTGATTATAATGACATAAATTAAAAATAAATAAAAATAAAAAAAATATAATTATTGTATCAGCATTACGGCAATAAGGGCTCTTGTGAATTAGCCCATAATAAATTGTGCCCAATTGCTGACTTACTTAAAAAAAAAAAAACTTTAAAAATATTATAAAAAAAATCCCCAAATACCTTTTTAACTTCAATAATATAATATTCCTTAATTAAAGATTTAAAATAAGAAATAAAAAAATATTTTTATATTTTTTAGTGTCAACAACTTTTCACTTCTTTAAGCATAAAATTTTTTTCCCCCATTTTTCATCATAATTTTCATTTTTCAACTTTCTTCAATAGTAGCAAATTTTAAATAGTTGTTATTGTTTTTCTTATTTGATTTGAATTTTTTTTTTTTATTTGAATACTTGCCATCTTTCATCACTATTCAGCACATCTGCATGTGTGTCCGGATAATAGAAAAAAAAAAATTTTTTTTAAATGCAACACGAATTGAAACGGAAACGTATAGAGAAGATTGAATTGAATTTGTAGATAAATTTGAGAAGTGTAAATTAAAGAAGAAACAAAAAAAAACTTTATAAGAAATACTGCCATGATATTAAGTTTATTGCATAAAGAGGCAGAACTAGAGCATGAAAAATAAAATTGAATTTAAACAGAAATCAAAGAAAATAGACTTTAAATTGGAATTCAAATTATAAATGTTTAAAAATAGTTTGCTGAAAAAAGCATGATTAAATGCTTTCTAAAACTAACTATTCGCAATAACCCCTTAAAATAGGCAACACTTAATTTATATAATCTTTAATGTAAATATTAGGATTGTAAAAAACTTCATATACAGTTTTTGTTTTAATTTTGATGACAGTGTATATATTCAACGATCCAGAATATAAGTAAACATTATATTTCTTCTCTGTCTACCTGCATTTTCGAACTCAATTGGCTCAAAAATTACAGGATTGATTTAAAAACATAAATACAATCTTATTTAAAATGCTGCCATAACGGGGGAATAAATAAATGTATGAATATTAACCCTTTGACGACCGGACTTTTTCTACTGAAGCGATTTTTTCTTTTTTTGTATTTTCATAATATATGCACCAATAATAGGTACGTAAAAAAAGTTTGGCCCACTAGGCCCTCTCTTTGTCCCTAATTTTACTTGGCAAATATAGTTGCCTCTGGGTTGAAAGGGAATTTTTTATCCAAGAACAAAATATTAGAACTTGGGAATATTCATAAGTGCAATCCTGAAATCTAGTAAAAACTGGGCTTTTATAGGCACTCGTCTCTCTGAACCGGAAAGTCTTCTCTGGTGGTATAAAAAGTGTTGGCTTTTCTAGTATAACTAAGGCATTAGAAGTCGTTGCAATTGGATCAGCCTTTACAGCAACTGGTAACGGGTTACGACTAATGCGGACCTTTTTAATTACAGAAAACTCTACGGGATTATTGCCTTCGATAACAATTTCTATCGGTTTATCCTCTTGGATTTCCATAGCGTCATTTTCTAGAAAAATAATATCATCTTCATCCATATGTGTAGCAGCTTCTTCCCCATTGTCACTGCTGTCGCAAAGCAAAAGTTGTTCAATTTGATCCTTACTTAACACTGTTTAATCAAAAATAACACTAGAAATAATATAATAATATATAATAATATAATAAATAGTAATGCACGAAATACGTCTGCTCTGATTGATTTCGAATAATTAGTGAATGAAAACGAAGACACAAGCAGCGCAAAAAAAGCTTGCAACTTAAAACAATAACAAATAAAATCCGTTTTGTTCAATTGAATTTCATCATTAACAATTATAAACAGACATGCACCAAAAAATTTAAAACTGTATACTCAGACATACATATAATGATGAAAATAAACAACAAACATTTGGTTATTTTTAGGTGCCTTTTTTTCCGTTTCAGCCCACAGGCAAACATACTTGCCAAACAAGTTTGGCAAAGTTGTGGGCAGCACGAAACTTACACAAACCTCGCTAATATATTTTTTAAAAGGTAAGAGGTGCCGCCAAAATATGCCTTAGTTTTAGACAGATGCATCCTACGCTCTCTCCACACTACCCCTCTAAAGCAACTTGACTTTTTGACCAACTTTGAGGCCACCTAGCGGGCAAATGGGGGCAGATAATAACCTACCACCTACTACGTTTGTGTTGCCACTATCGTCTGCTGTAAAACCAGTTTTAAACAAATTTACTCGATCTTCTACTGAAACAATTATATGATGAAAACCCCTGGGCAAGTATGTTTGCCTCTGGTCGTCAAAGGGTTAAGGCTGTCCAGTAAAAAGTACTTTCTATATTTTTTGTATTTTTTTTCTCTTCTGTTCAAGTGGCAATTGTGAAATTTTGCAGCTGTCATACATGTTTATTCAAATTATTAAGAAGGAAGTGTTTTTTAAAAGAACAACGCATTATAGTTATGAAAACTTATTAAAAAACAGTTTAGAATTTTGCAGAAACCGCTCGCTTACTTTGAAGTATGCTTAGTCAAGAAAGTGCATTTATTTGAAGAGACGTGAAACGGTTTTAAGAAACTGGGTTGGTTATTGGCAGTACGACACTTGTGCGTCAAAGCACCGGTCAATCTCATGGTTACATTGCCGTTGTAAATGATAGTGTCGCCGAAAACCCGAAAACATTAATGAGTCATCGTTCTCAACAACTTTCATGAAGCAATATGCAGCAAATTTTTACAAAAGACCTCCATTTTCATGCGTACAAAATTTAGCTTATTCAAGAGCTAAAATCTGCCGACCATTAAAAATACTGACAAATCGTTTAATGGTTATAATGTTTTTTTTTTAAGCCCGATAGAACTTGAAATTGTAAAAAATAACACAAGAAATTAAATTGTAATCAAAATTTTTTTTTTTATTCGAAAGATCAATACGTGACATTAACGTTTGAAAATGATTTCGGGCATATGGGCACCGCGGCTGTTCTTGACGAAGCGCATTCTGGACGTCCAATTTTGGGCCACTTTTTCGAGCACTGCTGGCCGTATGTCACGAATAACACGAACAATGCTGGCCTCCAAGGCGTCAATTGTTGCTGGTTTATCAGCATAAACCAGTGACTTCACGTAGCCCCACAGGAAATAATCGAGAGGTGTCAAATCGCACGACCTTGGAGGCCAATTGACAGGTCCATTTCTCGAAATCAACTTATCGCCAAATTTTGATTTCAATAAGTCGATGGTTGCGTTCGCCGTATGACACGTAACGCCATCCTGTTGAAACCACATCTCCTCCGGATCAATGTCATCCATATTTTCAAACAAAAAATCATTGATCATGGTGCGGTAACGATCTCCATTGACCGTAACGCGAGCTCCGGCCTCATTTTTGAAGAAATAAGGTCCGATGATGCCACCAGCGTGAAAACCGCACCAAACGGTGCATTTTTCTGGATGTAATGGAGTCTGTAGGGTCTCCTGTGGATTGGTCTCACTCCATATGCGGCAATTTTGCTTATTAACAAACCCGTTAAGCCAAAAATGCGCCTGCCTCATCGCTGAACACAATTTTGCGATAAAATTGGACGTCCAGAATGCGCTTCGTCAAGAACAGTCGCGGTGCCCATATGCCCGAAATCATTTTCAAATGTTAATGTCACGTATTGATCTTTCGAATAAAAAAAAAATTTTGATTACAATTTAATTTTTTGTGTTATTTTTTACAATTTCAAGTTCTATCGGGCTTAAAAAAACACCCTTTATATCAAGTCGATACGAATTATCGAAAAATTTATCTTATACAATGAAAAAGCATATTTTTATCTGAGTGGTACGTCAGGCGGCCTGATAAGACCACACTTTTTTAAGTCGAGGCCAAAATTGTAGTCACTGTCCACAGCATTGACTATAGCAACATGATAGCGGAGTTCTTGTAATCTTGAACGGTAGAAATCTGGACAATAAGTGGTATTAGCAAGACGAGTGCCACCGGCAATATAGCGCACAAAACAACAACGATTTCAAATCTAAACAACAAATTCTCTTAAGAAATTCTGACATCAACTGGCCCCCTTAACTCATGCAATTTAACGTTGTGTGATTTTTTCTTTAGGGTTTGTGAAATCCTAGGTTTATGAGAATGAACCAGTAGCAATTCTTGAGCTCAAATCCGAAATCCAACTCGTCATCGGCTTAACACGGCCATGTCTTTGTGAAGAAGTCATGGAAAATGTCATGAAGAATGTAATGGGTTGTCATCATAACCGTGGGGACTATTTAATGAATATTTTATTCCATACTGAATCGTAATATGTCTTCTTTAGAACCCTATAAAAAAATCACAACCTATAAAATACATCTCCAAAAATACGTGATTTTATTTTAAAATGAAGAAGTGCATTCTTACTGAAACACCCTTTAGGTACATGACAGAAAGAGAAATTTGAAAAAGATTGTAACTAACATCAACTTAAAAACGATATCAGAGTCTATTATAAAATATAATTAGTGCCAGCAATGCGAACCGGGTTCAACTAGTACAAACATGAAAATAAAACAATATTCGTATTATTTTTATTATTTTTTTTTTATTAATTTAAGGTTTTTAAAATCAATTTTCGATAAAAGCCTCTGTTTTAATAATGTGTAATAAATGTTTTTAAATTGTTTGTGAATAATAATGTAAATTTTTTGCTGCTTTAAAAGTTCACAACAACTCAATGCAGTATTTTACACAACCGAAATAAAAATATTCATTTAAAGAAATTAATTTTAGATTTATTTTGTTTTTATTTTTGCAACTGTTGCCGTCAAACGTCACAGCTTAAAGCCATCATATACTTATTTACTTACTTACTTACTTACTCAAAAGACAATCGAATAGACAAAAATACACATTTTAAAACAGAATCAAAAAAAAAATTTATAAAACCATGACAGTTTCTTTCTATTTTTATCTACTTTATGTCTAAATTTAAAGCACATTGTGTAAGAAAATGTCTCTCTAACACACAGTATTATTCGTTTCTTTGATTTTTTTTCTTTATTTTATTTTATTTTTTAGCTCATGATACAGATTCACGTTATTTAACTGCTGAAGAACAAAGTCGTGAACTGACACGCAGCATAAGACGTGAAGTCGCTAAACTTTCGGAGCAATGGAATAATCTTATCGATAAATCTGACAATTGGAAGCATCGTTTAGACGAGTACATGACGGTAAGTTTTCAACTCACATTGTTTTATTATTTAGAAAAAAGAAAAGGAACAAAAATACTTTTTAGCTTAATCCCTAAAAAGGCAAAAATGAAATAATGATTGAGCAATCATTAGAAGATTGAAGAAAAAACACGTTGAATGTTTTCTAAAGAGTATCAGTAGAAGTAGAACACAAATTGTTTTTGATAAAATCTTAAACGTAAGATATTTTACGTTGATTAAAACCAGAACAAATTAATAGTGTTAAAAGAGTTTTATAAAAGAAAAAATTAAAAAAAAATAATTGTCTCTTCAAAAATCAATAAATTTTTCAAAGTTCTTCTAAAGACAGACGTTAAAGTCAAGTGTTTGTTTTAAACGGTTTAAATGTGCATAAAATATTTTTTAATGGAAGTGAATTAATGTAGACCCTCCATGATTGTTAAATTTCTTTTTAATTATTCACAATGGTAGGCTACACAATTAATCACGACGTCCAAATGGTAAATTGCTTATCTAACGCAAAAGCGGCGTCAGTTCAAAGTTTACTCAATGATCTGTAAACGGTAATTATGAGACAATAAGCAAACAGTTAACACTATTCGTATGTCTTGAAAATCTCAGATTGGCCGAAAGTATGCCCTTTATTCATAAAAGTCTTAAGAAAACCCAGTGGTCGGTTTACAAAGTCACAAGATCCTAAACTTTTAACAGCAACCACAATAGCAAAAGTGGGTTTAGTTAAATACCCACAACTATAGCCATATAGGATCCAACTGTGTTATCGGACAAATTCTTGCTCTCAAGCGCAATCGATATTCTATTCGAATGCGATTTGTTTCTGTTTTAGAAAAATTCAATAATTTTCGCCCGTAATCGAAAGAAAGAATTTAACAATAACATAGACCATTGCCTTGGATTACGCAGCTTCAGCCCCTTTCGAAATGCTTTATTAATAAAATATATAAAAATTTTGAAGGAGCGTGAAATTAAAATTTTCAGCTTTTTTAACAATAAAGGTAGGATCCTCAAGATGCTTTGTTTGCAATAATCATCTCTCTTTGTAAAATACTTTAACAGAAGAGTTGTCTACATTAATTATTTTGTTTAAATAACAGTTGTTTTTCTGCTTTCCTGAAAACGTTTAATATTTAATAAAAAATTTTTTTATCGAAATTCGACAGAGCCCAAAATTCTTATCAGTTTATGCCTGGCTACGAATTATATAATAAGAGATATTGCAACAAAAAATTTAAAAATTTGAAAAAAGTTTATTTTAAAAGGCCATAGATATAACCGAAAAGGGGGGCTTAGTCCTCCAGACATTCCGGTTCAATCTACAGAAATATTTTCTACGTTGAGTAGGCTTCGTAATATTTGCAAACGCAATTTAGTTTAGGATGCAAATTTAATCCTTGTAACGGAACTTAACCTTAAATCATATACGAAAATTTATCACTGTTTTCTATCTTGTTTTTCAATGATTTCGTATATCGTACAGCATTAACAATGCGATCATTATCAACAGCAATATTCGTGTTTCGAATGTGTTTCTTGTAATAAAACAGTCGTAAGTGCCAAGCAGCAAATGGCATTTTGCATAATAGATTTGAGGGTATTAAAATTTTTGATAGATATTGTCTATCAGAGATAGACATTGTATTGTCTATTAATATCGTGTTATTAAACCCCATATTGTTTTTTTACTTATCGAATTTCTTAAAGTGTAAAGTCTATTTCAGCAATCAGTTGATGTCCTCAAACTAAACGTAATACAGTAATCACTCAAACTTGCTAATTTAGGGTGGTAATGCCTTGCTAAGCCATTGTGGTTTTTAAGGTGCATGTTAAATTTATACAGGTGGATCATCTGATGTTTTATTTTTTTATTTTTAATTCAATACGTTCACCTATTTTCTGTAAGAAGCCGTTGAGGATAAATGTAGCGTAGTACTGTCTGAGATAATTGTGGCCAAAAAGTGCAAAATTTCTATTTAGAAAACTCAATTTGAAATAATAGTAATTGAAAATTGTTTGCTCGGATGAAATATTGTAGGAGCAGCCGTGGCGGCTATTTAAACGATTGTTGTGTTTCAGTCTTAAATTTCAAGATCTAGTTTTATTTTAAACTGGAAAATCCCGGCGCGCGTTGCTACGCCCCTTTATGTATAAAAATGCATTCTGAATTTTAATTGAATATCAAGTGAAAAAAGTTTAATATTATAACTTTTTTTACTGGGCGCGGCACTGCCCACTTTTCTAATCACGAAATTGTATAGTCATAGCAACTGAATATATCTGCAAAGTTTCACAAATAACCGTCCAGAGCAAGTACCTCAAAATTATAACTTTTTTTATGGGCGAGGCCGTGCCCACTTTTCTAACCACGAAATTATATAGTCATGACAGCTTAATATGTGTGTGCAAAGTTTCAGAAAAATCGATCTAGTGCAAGTAGCCAAAATGATATTATTCTTATGGGCGTGGCACTGCCCACAAAATTGTATAATCATGAGAGCTCAATATGCGTGTGCAAAGTTTAAGAAAAATCGGTGAAGTTAAAGTAGCTGAAAATGATAACCTTTTTATGGGCCCACTTTTCTAATCACAGAATTGCAAAGTAATGACAGCTCATTATGTGTGCAAAGTTTCAGAAAAACCGGTGCAGTTCAAGTACTTCAAAATTATAATATTTTTTTTATGGGCGTGGCACTGCCCACTTTTCTAATCACAAAATTCTATAGTCATGACAGCTCATTATGTGTGCAAAGTTTCAGAAAAATCGGTCAAGTGCAAGTAGCTAAAACTGATAACTTATTTTTATGGGCGTGGCCCCGCCCACTTTTTGACACCTATAAACACTCCCTGGTATGTGTACAACAACTTGCCAAAGTTTGAGTCCGATCGGTTTTACAGTTTCAAAGTCTATAGCACACAGACACACAAACACACACACAGAGTTTCACTTTTATACATATAGATAGTACAAGAATAAAACTTACAATTAATTAAGAACACGAAGTCAAATAAATTGTTAGTTATGTCGAATTTTAAGTACCCTTCGTGACATCATTTATTTGGTTGTATGAGTAAGAAATATGGAAAAAAAAAACAAGTTAAGGCGCTTTATTCTACAAACCCTTCAGACAGTTTGCACCAACATGTACATTTATATATGTATAAGTATGTATTAGCGACCTCTAGCTTTTGGTTGTTGTTTTAGTTAAAGGATAATCTGAAATTTTAATTGACAAAATTTGCAAGATTTTCTGCAAATGTTGCCAAAGGTACATATTTTATATATTTATGTATGTATGTATGCGTAACAAACGATTGAAGAAACTCGGTAATCTGACTTTGTTTTGGGGAAAAAATAGAGGAAATCGTATTTTTGTTCGCTCGTATTTCAGCTGCTTGTGTGATCACATAATTGATTTTCAATAACAAAGTTCACGAAATCATTTATAATAAAATGATTTCATATAAGAGTCTTATGTATACGTGAGGCCTTAAAAAATTGATATCAACATACACACTGACAGACAGATGACAGACCGACATAGCTAAATCAGTTCCTCTATCTATAAGGATTCAGAATATGAATATTTTATAGAGCCTTAAAATAATATTGTAAAAATTACAAACGGAATGACAAACCTACACACGAGAATGCTAAAGGGTATGAAAAGATAGTCATGACTTTTTGCTTACATCTCATTATAGGCATTTATTGGCCGACTAGACTTATTTTAAATACGAAAGACTTTTTTACATTATAAGAACATACAGCAATATTATACTGCTATGTTAAAAATGTATATAAAAGTTTAAATTACTTTAACTTGAAATAAAACTAAATTTAATCCAAAAGCTGTTTCTTATATCAGAGAGGTCACAGAGGGAACTTCCGTTTAAAAGAGGAATTAAATCGACATTTTTATTCTTCAAGGAAAGGCACATGGAAATTAAAATTATTTTTAGTTTCTCAAGTAGAATTCCCACACGAATTATCTGTATTAAACAGGACTTCAAAGCGATATTTGCTCCATAAACGTTGCATGTGGAAAAAAAACATACAAGTATTTGTGTTTAAAAACAAAAATAAAAAATAAACGGAATCTTCTGAAAGTAAAAAATTGCTCGGAACTGCAAGTACGAAATTAAACGATCTGTATAGTTTCTGGATAAAAAAATATTAAAAATCCAACTCAAGCAACAAGGCCTGTCACCTTCCAAAAACAACCGGCTTAAATTAAGATTAAATTAAAAAAAACGTAAAAACGTTAAGATGACACCTTAAATGATTCTATTCAACAAGAAAATTATAATTCGCAGCTCCTAAAGGTATGCTATTGTAAGTTGCATTGTGTTAACACGACTGAAGCACTTTTTCAAAATGTTTTGTAAAACTGGTTCTAATGCAATAAGAAAGTGAAAGATGCTTAAAAACGAAACTATTTTCTTAAACTTCACAAGAGCTCAAAGCATGTCTATTGGCTGATGTGGATTCAGTTTAGGGAATATGAATTGTTTATTTTTTGGCTGCCAGTACAGAACAATATATAAAATAACGGTTGAGGGAAAATAAAACTTAACATTTTGATAAGGACGTTAACGATATTGACACCAAAATACTCTAAATAATTATTTTTTTTTTATTCATTTTCTTTACTATTGACAAGATGTTCTTAAAACACAAATAAAAAAACTTTAATTTTTTTTATGAATATTGGGGGGTAAGGTGATTGTACCACCATTAATCATTTTAATGATTAAAAAATTGCAACTAACTGACATAGAGATTACAACTAACATTTTTTTTTTTTAAATGTAAATTGTTATTAAAATTTAGCAATTGTTAAAGATGGCTCTCTTCAGTTTTAACAGCCTTTCATTAAAATTCTTTCTGCCTTCCTCTTTTGCCCTCTAACCGGGTTTTTTTTTCAAGCACAAACCACAACTTTTACATTTAGATCTATTAAAATGAAAAGCATTTTTTCCTCTTCGTTGTTTTTGTTACTTAATTTTAATTATCGTTGAATATTTTTGTACACATTCGTACAACTAACAACTCAAATCCGTAATAGTGGTTACCAAACATTAAACTTCAAGCAGTTTTTTTTTTTCTTAATTGAAAATAAAAGCTGAAAACTAAAAATCTTTTTGTGAAATTTGAAACAAATCCCGATAAATGTGAAGTTCACAAAACAAGCAGAGAATACAACAGTGTGGCAACTGATGAAAAGGATACGAATTAGTGATGCTGTGGGTAGTGCATTAGAGGGAAAACCACAAATGAAATGTTAAATGGTTTGAAAAGTAAAATGAAAATTAGATTTTTTTTATTTGCTTGTGTACCAGGATTAATTTTTAAAATCTGTGAGGAAAGCAAAAAAAAAAAGATTAACTGCCTGAGTGGTACACCAACCCCATTCAATTGCAATCGCAAAATAAAAAAAATAAAAAAAACTATTTGGAATTTTGTGTTTAAGTTTTTCCATGTTTTCACTTAATAAACTCAGGCATTTTTATAGACATTAAAACAAAACCACAGAGATTCTTGGTTGCGCAAAAACTAAATCACAACTAGGAATGAATAGAATTTTATGAAAAAAACAAACTCACTTCGACAAACAAACAAATGGAAAAGTTTATTTAGAAATAAACATTTTTAGTTGTAACAATTACTTTTATGATATAAACTTTTGATTTCAAAGCAATTGTTTTTTTGGATTTCTACTTTAATTAATTAAAATTTCATAGTATTGACACTTTTGGCTGCAGGTTATTTAACTTCCTCTTTGCATGTATGAATGGTTTCTCCAGCCCCCTGTTGTATGCTGCATTTAAATTTTTATTGGAAATTTTGTTCTTAATATTTTTGTTTTTTAAACATCATTTTATTAAATTCTCCATAAAATGTCTGAGAATTCATTATAATTTTTTTTTTAATTCTGGTTGCTAGTTTTAATGGTTTTAAAAAGTCATTTTCATTTTTTTTTTTTTGCTTAATGAGAATGTAAGTATGTGTTTCAAGGTTTTTACTCTTTGCCTTATTTTTTCTTTCCTTTTCGAAACGTTTTGAAGGTGGTATGAAGAGACTTACAACAGAAGCATCATTGTAATAATGAGTAGATGAAGAACTAGAGGAAATGTGTTTATTTGTGGAGATTTTCATTAAGGAAATACTTGGTTTAATGGTAGCCTGGTTATTAAAACGACATAAATCGATTTAAGTGCTTCGACATTAATAGTATTTCACTGTTTTTTTTTCGACATGATATTGAAAAAGTGATTAAGGGTATAAATAAGCAAATGAATGCATATGGCTTAGCCTTTAACATTATTTTATTATAAAGAGAAAAGGAAAATATGGCAAAAATGTCTTTAATATTTTTTTATTTTTAACCCATAAAATTTTTATTTTAAAAATCCTTAAACCATACATTGTTCTGATTAGGAAACCAGATGAGAAATATAAATAAACATCTACTTGATTTAGATTGTTACAAAGTTACTGTAAGAGTTTTAATCACAAATGTAGAAATAAAATGCAGTTAACCCAGTAGTGCATAAGGTTCCCCAGAGACATTTCATAATTTTTTTTTATAACTGTGGCTTTAAAAACGATATTTAAAATACTTTTTAAAAGATTTATTAAAATAAAAAAAAGGTGTCCCTTATAAGGGACATTATGCAGTATAGACACTTGGCGAATGAAATTTTCTGAACATTCTTTTGGATAAAGGACTTTGTTACATTTAATACATATAAAATTGGACTTCTTCTCACAATTTGCACATCTCTTGTCTGTTTTCGAGTAGTCTATTATAGGATTTCTACCATCATACTGGATATCAGTGTTCGTGTTAGGTACTTTATAGCCTTTTATAGAGGGCACTCCATATATTGCCAGGTAAGAAATAGCAAAATAGCACCGGAACTGCAACGAATTGCAACAATTTGGATCGTTTAGTTTTACTTTTCTCATAAGTAGCCATCCATTTACAACCACCGCATTCAATAAATATGCAAAAATTGGCCACCACCACTTACACTGCCTAATTCGTGATCTATAAGCCGCCACTAACTGATCCATTTTATCTACGCCACCTATACCTTGATTATAACGCTGGAATATCTTTGGCTGATCTATTTGTATAGCACCTTATCCTTTAGCGTAACATTTTCATGATCCAGTTTCGATATTATCAAAATTGGTGCCTAGGGTGACGACATTATATTCCTTTCATCTTACAATCAGTAAAAAAAGTTGAAAAATTCTGTTGGGGTTTTGGATGATTGAGCTTGAATGCTAGGAAAAATAACTTTACATTTAGTTTCATTTTCATAAGTAGAATTTATTTTGTACCAACGATTTCTAGTTTTATCTTGCTTTTGTGAATATTATGCTCGCGGTTCATCATCGCTTTCACTGTAATATTTTTCGCCAAGATGATTCAAATTTCCTTCATGTTCATCATCACTTCCATCTGAATAATGGTCGATGTCATTTCCGTCCAGAGAAGAAATCGCAAAAATATCAAAATTTTGTAAATAATCATCGATTCTATTGCAAATACTAGGGTGATTGATAATTCGACTTTTTTCTAAACCCGGGTTTTAAATAGCTGGAAATATAGAATTAAAAAAAAACCGTTTGCTTTTTTAAAAATTAAGAAAAAAAAGCGGTGATCCAGTCGAATACATAAAATATAATTCCTAATTTATTATGCTTATTATGTATTATTATGTTCTTTCCGACCTTATATTATGTAAATGAATTATTTCAAAACAGGCTCAAGGTCAAGTCGCTACAATTTCCTTATTTTCTAATAAAACTCGTTAGTGTTTTATTAAGTAGGTATTTGTAGAAATTTATTTTTTCAATATTTCGAGCGCCTTCGGTGCTCTTTTTCAGGAAAAAAAGCTAAAAACACAAACAATAATATACAAAAACAAAATTTACATTAATCAAACTATTCATATACATAAATATTGTATTCAGAATTATTTAAAAACAATTGCTGACAAAACATATACATATGTATATATTATAAATATATTTCACAAATTATTTAACAAACTAAATAATTAATATAATTTTTGCCTTACATTTGAGTAAAGCCGTCCGTCCGTACACGAATAAACTTTAATGCTTACTAATGTCCCCATATTCGAATCCGGCAATTATGTGTCCGTATGTATGTGCACAATTATCAGTGTCTGTTCTGTAATTTATCCTTGTGTTCGCGGGAGTATTCATTATATGTAACATCTCTATTATATATCTCCTCTTATAATTGTCCTCTTGTTGTAATATTGTTGTACCATTTATGTTAGGAGAGTGTCCGCTAATTGCACAATGGGCTGCTAACGCTGTTTCTTGTCCTGTTGTTCCCTTACGTGTTTTGTAATCCGATTTATGTGCAGCTAATCTCGTTCGTAATCTAGACTTTGTTGTTCCAACATATGTTTTATTACATACATCAGAACCGTTTCCGTTACACGGTATTCTGCAGACTACGTTCGACTTGTCTAATATATCCACTTTAGATTCATTGTTCGAAAAAACTTCATTTAACGTTCCATTGGTTTCGAGTGCAATGTTTACCTTCCGTTTGTCGAATATATTTGAGTGTATAATTCTTTCAGAGAATCCAGGGATATGTGTCAATGACTTGAAAATTTTTTCTGATTTTGCTACCAATGTTTTGTTGATGTTAATTTTAGCACTCTCAATCAAATCTGTTGCCATCTTATCTGAAAAGCTATTTTTACGTAAAATATTTCCTATTTTCTTGACATTTTCTTCATGATAGCTTTCATCACTTATTTGTAGTACCTTTTTTGCAAAATTTCGTGCTGTATTTAATTTAACGTGTTTCGGATGACTTGAAAAGAAATTAATGATTCGCCCTGAAGCAGTTTCCTTTTGGTACCAATCTATTGTTATTTTATCTTGTTTACGTATTATGAGTGCATCCAAATATGGTAGTTCTTCGTTGTATTCTAATTCCATAGTAAATCGTATACGTCTGTGAAAACTGTCAAGAGATTTAAGTGTTTCCTCCACTTTATTTCTCTTGGTTATGCAAAACAAATCATCAACATATTTACTCATAAGTCTTGGTTTGTGATCTAAATTTTCCAATGTTAAATCTAATAACTCTTCCATAACAATGTCCGCAATTACCGGAGATGCTGGTGATCCCATTGGCATTCCCTTTAATTGTTCAAAAAATGTTTCGTTATATTTAAAATACCTGTTTTCCTTAATACAAAAATTCAAGATGTCTATAAATAAATCTTTTGGTATCTTAGTATGTGTTGAAATTATTTCCCACTTTTTCCTTATGATGTCTATTGCTAAATTAACTGGAATACTAGGGAATAATGATACCACGTCAAAAGAAACTAAAACTTCGTCTTCGGAAATATCTGCATTTGATAATTTTCCCTTAAACATTATCGCATCTTTTACGTTATAGTTCGAGTCTTTCGTCAGGTTTTTTAAAATGTTGATTATGTAACTGCACAGACCATATGATGGAGATTTAATCGAGGAACAAATGGGTCTTAACGGCATGCCATCTTTATGTACTTAAGGAAGTCCATATATTCTTGGTGCAATAGCAACATTGTTCACTAATTTGCATTTTTCAGTTGCATCTATTATATTCAGTTTAAATAGTTTTTCTGCAAGAGTGTTGTTACGTGTTTGTAATTTTGTTATAGGATCCGTCTTTAGCCGTCTGTAAGTGCACAAATCGTACACAATATTCTTCATTTTGTTCTCATATTCTTCTTTCTCAACTGCTACAGTGGTGTTACCTTTATCTGATTTTAATATTAAAATGTTTTTATTTTCCTTCAAAAATTTTTTCGTCTTACCCACTGTGCTAATTAAATCTCCTTCTCTTGTTGACGGTGATCCTTCCCTGAGAAAATTGTCCATCGTCATAACAAGTTCTGTTCTTGTTATCTCTAATGATAAACTAAAAACATTGTAACAAAAAAATTAAAAAAAAATAATATAAAAATATAAACTTTTAACATTTGATATCCGATCGACCGCTCACTTTGGGAACGCAATAACCGACATGAAAACAGTTGACTAATTTGATTTAAGGACAAAAGTAATGAGTACCTTTTAAAAAAGTAAAATAAAAAAATTAAACTTTTTATAAGACTGTTATAAATTCTTGTATCTCCTTCTATACATATTTTTTTTTTTAATGTTAGATATGTCTTTTAAATTTATGTGCACCAACGTATTTTGTTTAAAATGATTTCTTTAATTCGATATCAATTTAAAGGCTATGGAAACATTCTTCTTAGTTTTTGAACAATTTCATTCAAAAAATTTTTCTCTTTTTCCCCTGACAGACATAAGTAGGTATAACGTAGATGGTGCGATGGATTAATTGCATTTTAAGTTGACACACATTTAATGACATTATTATAACATGCCGTTAATTAAGAATTAGAACGTTGAAGGGCACTTGCTTTTATCTAAGTGGCCAATAACCTAAGTTTATGCTTCAGGTACCTTTAACTTATAACTTAACGTTAGGTTTATAAATTCAAAAGCGCTAATAAATCATCACTGCATTCTATAAATAAAAATCAAATTTACATTGTTGCCACTACGTTTTCTAACAATCTAAATTAATTTGTTAAAAGTAATCGATATTTGCTCTGGTACTGGCAAATTTTAGAAACTAATAATAATAAAGTTGTATGTTAACAGGAGGTTGTAAGAATGAAAAATCTTAAAAAGTCACTTCACTGCTCACAGTGGTCAACGTTACCTTTTATAGGCAAGTTGTTTTATTGACCCTTTATTTGCCATACTTTTTAAGTTTTTAGTAAAGGGTGAGTTTTTAGCTATTATCTTTTTGGCAACACTGGTTTAAACAGCTGACGCACGTTTTGTGTTTTGTTTCACTGTCAAACATCTTCATTTCTATAATTTAACCATGAATCGTCTTACAAACGAACAGCGTTTGCAAATTATTGAATTTTATAATCAAAATGCGTGCTCTGTTAAGAAAGTTCATCGCACGCTTCTTATCGAAAAATTGTGTTCAGCGACGAAGCTAATTTTTGACTCAATGGGTACGTTAATAAGCAGAATTGTCAATTTTGGAGTGAAGATCAACCAGAAGCACTGCAAGAGCTACCAATGCATCCAGAAAAGAGTAAAAAAACCGGGTTTTACACCGGGTTGAAAAACCTAGTCGATCACCCTAGTAAGTACACTGGGTTCTATTATTATAATTACATTTGATTGATTCTAGCATTTTTTGAGGTTAAACAAATTCTATAAACCCACAAGAGTTTTTAAGCACAATATTTGAATTAAATAGCAAAAACATCTTTAAGTCTTTTGATTGTTATTTTATATTAGCTCAGCCCGGCGCGCATTGGTACGCCTCTTAATGAATAAAAATGCATTCTGAATTTTAATTGAATATATTAAAAATAATATTTTATTGATTTTTATTGTAATGCCAGTAGGTATATTTGGTTTTTTCATTCGTTGTAAAAATGAACAAATTTTAAGCTGTTCCCACTCTGGAGCATGCGACGTACAGCTGGTCATGTGAAAAGCATGGATTTTCCAAATTCAATCCTGCAACACGCAGAGATTGTCCTTGTGCTTTGTTGATGGTAAAAGCGAAGGCAAGGCGAACTGGAAACTATAGTCGCTTGACGTTGAAATGCAAATCGGTGGGAATCATTGAAATGCGTGGAAATATAACTTATTTTTAATGGGAGTGGCACTGCCCACTTTTCTAATTACGAAATTATATAGTCATGGAAATGATAACTTATTTTTTATGGGCGTAGCCCCGCCCATTTTTTTACCACCCATAAACACTTCCTGGAATGTGTACAATAACTTGGCAAAGTTTGAGTCCGATCGGCTTTACGATTTCGGAGTCTATAGCTAACACACACACACAGAGTTTCACTTTTATATATATAGATTGAATCATAACGTCTATAGGATAAACTTATTTATGGAGTACATACGTACTCGTTATCAATGACCATTTTGCATAAATGTGGCTGAATTTCAATAATGCAGCTTTCAATCTCCTCCTTTAATGCACGAGTGGTTGTGGGCATATTGATATACGTAGATCTCAATTTTGAAATAACCGCATTAAAAGATATAAAAGGTCTTAAATCACACGATTTAAAGGAGTCAATTCTTATTACTGAAACAAGAGAGTACACGATCTGGAAATGTTTCATGCATTGTTTCACGGAGTGTATGGTATGTGGCACCGTCTTGTTGAAACCATTTATTGGTCACATTAATATCGTCCAATCTCGACTGAAAGAACTGTGTTGTCATAGTCGCGTGTTTTTATTTCGACTCGATACATACTTTTTCAGAAATAAACGTTTTCAAAATGAGTGACACTTCACCCCATAAGATCGCATAAGGGTTAAGTTCATCTAAAATGTCCATATTTAGAGGAGGCTAGCACATAAATTTGGTTGAATTAAAACGAGAGCATGTTTTTTTGGCGGCCGCTGTGCTTTGTGGATTATTCAAATAGACTCGTATCTTAAGAAAATCCCAAAGAAAAGTCTTACGAGATGAAATAATCTGAAATCACTCGTACATAATATGTAATAAAGCACCATGGGCTGTCTGACACCTAGAGCTGTCCTGCTTAAATCACATATCGTTGGAGGCCATACCATCTAAGTGAGGCCGAAAAAAGTTGGCAATCATCGTCCAATAGTGCTCGCCATTGACGTTTTTTAAGGAAAAATAATTCTATGTCTTTATCAGCCCAAAATCCACACCAAACAGTTTCAGAATGCATTGTATTTGTACCGCCCTATATTCGACACTTTTTTTTAGACTTAAAACTTAATTTAGAAATGGGCCTTATCGCTTACAATGATTTATTTATTAAACATTTAGCGGGAAGTTTTCCAATCAGAACATCTATTCAGAAAAAAAAACCCTTTTCGCCCACAAAAGTTTAGCAAAACCAAACTTTATAAACGACAGGTAATTAGACAGATGTATTTTTAACAATATGGCCGCTGACAACTGGCAAAGTTCGGAACACCCTTTATTGAATTTTTCTTTAAGCTCTCGGTAGTTCTGTATTGGTATCCAACAATGTCGAGCCTATTTCAGCTACAGGTTTTATTCGCCGTATTTTTTTATTTTATTTAAAAATATGTATATTAAGCTCTCAGTAAAATTGAGGTGTTTTTTGTAGTTGTGCAGCAACACACACACACATTAAAAACATCTTTACTTCCTTAAAGTAATCGGCTTGTTTTTCTACAATCAGAACTTGACCACTAAAGACTTTGATGTAGTTGCAGCATTGCAAGTTTTTAACCGTTAAAAGAAACTAGAAATAAATATCACCCTCAGGCTTATGATTTTTTAAGATATTTTTAAAGTGGGAGGTGGTAAAAATTACTTGTTTATGGGCATCTAAGAGTACAGCACGAAAAAATTGCATTAAATGTTTGAATACAAAAACAATAGCAGTTGAACAACAACATAATGAAATAGAGTGAACAATTACATTGTGACTTTTTTGTTATGTGATAATGATCATTGTTATCGGTCATCTAACATGGAGGACCTTT
This sequence comes from Phyto melanocephala, assembly GCA_941918925.1. Lineage (NCBI taxonomy): Eukaryota > Metazoa > Arthropoda > Insecta > Diptera > Rhinophoridae > Phyto > Phyto melanocephala. The sequence goes on along the minus strand of OW799233.1, from coordinate 46,075,197 downwards.
AAGTGATGGCCCACAATAATTCAGTTACTCAATTTTTTTGTGGACATGAGAGTTGGTATTTTCTTTATGTTTGGCTATTGGCATACATAGCAAAGCATTTGAACTTTATGATCTTGCTGTCATGGTTCAAGATAACTTGTTGCAATGCAGAGCTTATTGTCAAGAAATGTTAAAGAGGGAATTGTAATGAACCGTTATTGTGTGGTTACATTTTGATCAGACTGTAAGCATTGAAAAATGGTTTTAACAAAAAGTTTGCCGTAAATTAAAATAACTAACAAATATGAGTGCTTATCTCGGCCGTATCAAATTTGAGAAAACCCTTCATCATCATGTACATAGGTGTCATGCAAACATCGTAACGTAGCGTAGATTTTAGATTTCATGATCTTGTCTTGCTTTATTATTCCCATCGCCATCTTTGATTTTGAATTCTTTGAGTTCACTGTGTTCTTTTCTTAAAGCCCTTTCATTTCACACCCACATTGATAACGTTAAGATAAAAAAACTTGTCACTTTGTTTTGGACCCTATCTTGGATTTTACACCTAGTCATAGTTTATCTTATTCTTTTGGTCAAATCCTTTCTTTTGACACCCTTGTTGGGAGCATCGAAATGGACACTGCGGTAATTACTATTGTCTGTGTTGTGCATTCCGAGTGAAATTAAGTCTCTGGGAATTGTCATGAGATTGTTGTTATAAACAATAACAATACAATGGCAATTCCGAGTGATTTAATTTCACTCGAAATACAGAACACAGGCGTAAATTTTATTAAGGATTCTATCTCGGACTTTAGAGTTGCTGTATTAGAAGTTTTTATCCCTTTCATTTGTCACCAATATTTAGGGGTTGAATGAGGCACACTTTTAAATACTATATTTGACCCATATATCAAAAGATTGTATGCCATTTGAAAGTGGCGGCCATCATGAATTTTAATTTTTTTTATAGTGTATTGGATTCTTCTAGTTGACTTCTTTGATCTGACAAGTCTCGTTTATCAAGGAGCTGAACAAATCTTGTAAGTTTTAGAGAAAACGCCAAAGCATTTCTGTTTAACTGCTTATATCTCAGTTAGTTTCAAACCTATATCTAATGGGTCGATTATGGATAGCAACTGAACCTCAGTAACGTTGCCAGTTGCCAAAGAAGGTATTACAGATTGCAACTGGCAACTACCAGCTGTCAATTTTATATGAAAATTTAGCCACCGAGAAATTGTAGTTGCCAGCTGGTAACGCAACTAAAGTTCGGTTGCTATCCATAATCTACCCATAATATTTTAGCGGGAATAATTTTCGAGACTTCGGCTTGCAGGTTTGTGTCACTAGTGTGTCCAAAAATTATTTAAGAGGTTGACCAACCTGATATATTAAAAATATATATTTTTCCAAATAATTTTTACTTATAACACTGCTAATTAGGAAAATATGAAAAAACAGACACTGTGGTGTTTACTTGCTTTTATCTAAGCAAATTATAAGGTGATTGTGCTGTGTTTTGATAGTGATTCATTTCCGTATATTTCCAAAAGAAAGATAATACAGGCAGACCTGTAAAACATATGCGGGAGCTTAAAAGTTTGTGTGTGTGTGTGTGTGCGTTAGCTATAGACTCCGAAACTGTAAAACCAATCGGACTCAAACTTTGGTAAGTTGTTGTACACATTTCAGGGAGTGTTTATGGGTGGAAAAAAGTGGGCGGGGCCACGCCCATAAAAAATTGGTTATCATTTTTAGCTACTTGCACTTTACCGATTTTTCTAAAACTTTGCACACATATTGAGCCGTCATGAGTTTACAATTTCGTGATTTAAAAAGTGGGCAGTGCCACGCCCTTAAAGAAAAAGTTATAATTTTCAGCTACTTGAACTTCACCGATTTTTCTGAAACTTTGCACACACATATTGAACTCTCATGATTATACAATTTCGTGATTAGAAAAGTGGGCAGGGCAACGCCCATAAAAAAAGTTATAATTCTTAGCTTTTTGCACTTGATATTCAAGTTAAATTCAGAATGCATTTTTATTCAGTATTGGGCGTAGCAACACTCGCCGGGCTTTTCTAATATTGTATAAATTACAAATGGAATGACAAAGCTATTTATACCTTTGACACCACAAGTAAAGGGTGCATAAGGAATGTCTGTAATAACATTGTACTTAAAAGAAAAATAGTATAAACAGCAAAGCTCTGCCCATATATTTAGGAAAAAAGTTTTGTTTTAACAGTCTTTAGATTTTATAAACTTTTTTTTTAGCAACTCCGCACTATTGTAGGTTTCTTAGGCGAGCGAAGAAAAATAATAATAGAAAATTTCTGTTGACTTAAAGCTGACTTATGGTAGAAGTTGTTGCAGTTGTGTTTTTTTTTTAATAAAACAAATGAAAAATACTAGAGAAATTATATAAATCTAGTTTTTCTTTTTTCAACTGCTTATGGTGAAATTTTATTTATGTTGCGTAAGTTATAGGATCATTGAAACTATAAGTTGGGCATTATTTTCTGGCTGCTCTTGTTTTGCTTGTCTTTTTTTTTTTTTTTTTTTTGTGTTCATATAGAAAAATAGAAAGATTTTGTCCTGTTTTTGCTTTCTTTCTCTCTTTGCTATTTTTATGTAATAATAGGACTTTATGGCCAAAAGTTTTACAAAAAGAATATGTTGAGAACAAAAACGAAAATAAAACAAAATAAAAACAAAGAAAAATATGAAAAACAATAACTTTGCTAGAAACACTAAGGGTTTATATATAAAAGAAATTTAAGAGCATAAGAAAAAAGGCGGCTTCCAAACTAAATGAATAAAATATAAAATTTCATAAAATGAACTCCTAAGAGTATGCTTCAAATAACAAACTTTATTAAAACTTACAAACAACTATACATATAAGTATGCCATAAATTTATATTGTAATTTTTTTATAAATTCATACAGTTGTTTTTATTAAAGCATATTTTAAGGCTTATGCTTTATTCATATTACACATTGTTTTTTTATATTATTTATTAGAACAGCGAGGAAAATAAATGCACCAGCACTTAATTAAAACTTGCCAATATTGTAAAATTAAAGGACAAATTATTTATAAATTGTAGCAATAAATAAAATGGAAAAAAAAGTTCTGACCATTTATTTTACACAAAACGATTTGTATGCGGTTGTGACTCCTGTAGTTCTCACTACTAGAACAATGGCTTTTTCTGCCTCTGTCTGATTGGCCTTGGCTCATTGGTTATTTACTATGTTGTATAAGTATAAAAGAAAAAAGAAAAATAATAATGAAATAAATATAAAAATCCAAAGTATGAAACATATACGGGTAACCAGGAATAAACATGAACAACAAATTGAAAAATTGTGCAAATAATTTTTCATTGTGAAATAATATGACAGGCGACGCACGTTTCCATTTCATTGTTTTTAGTTTCTTTTTTATATTTTTGCTTTTGTTGTCGTCGTTGTAGTAAAAGTTGCAGTCTTTTGTGTTTTTTTTTTTTTTTTTTGCTATAAAATAAGAGTATTCCCAACCAGCCAAACGAAATGTGTCAATACAATGATTTATAATAGTTTATGGCGAAATGTGATCAAATGACTTTGTTTGCTGTGAGTACGAACCCGGTTCATAAGTATGGCGCGGTCAAGTGGTGATGGTGGGTGTTAATTGGCCAACATGTTAACAAGACTTAGTATGGCTAACTTAAATGTAAAATCACATTATTATCTGAAACTTTAAAGTCATTTAAAAGCGTCTGCCAATAATTTGTACTTTAAGTTTATTCCGATAGAACTAACGAAAGGGTTAACTGTCAAACAAACTGACATACTGCGCTCACATTTTTTAAATATTTATTATCAGTATACGTTGACAATTCAAATCATTCTGAATAGATTGTCCCTAAAACAACGATAATTATTCATCCACAGTTACTTTGTAAATCAGTCATTGATCGTTTTATGTGGTTGACACGCAGCTGCGAACCCTATTTCTTCCAACAAAAAAAACCGAGTTCGCGTTAGGTTCAATAGAGATCGTAAAAGCATCATTAACAATGACTTTTGTTTTTAATTTACATGACATTGATCCGGATAAAGTGTGATTTCAACAGGATGGCGCTACTATACGGCATCTCAATTTATAATTCAAAGTGTGTTGTGTTCAGCTGATGTTAATAATAAAATATCTTTAGACCTATAGGTCCATTGTCGATAGCAACCAATCTTCAGTTCAGTGCAACTAAAATCTGTCTAATTTTTGTGTTAAAGTGTTTAATTATTAGCACAACAATGAAGTTGAAGTTTTTTTTGTTTGTTTAGCAATTTATAATTTTAAATTAAATCATATGAATCACATCAATTGCGAGGGCAACTTATTATATTTTTATAATGGAAATTTATGGTTGTATAAGTAAGTAAGTAGAATCAGAAATGGAAAGTGTTAAACTCTTTCAACCATATTTTGCATTTAATACCACGTTTCTGTAACTCTAGTGAGAAGTTTTCGCATTGAAAAGTAATGAAACAAAAAATACCACCGTTTCTCGATGTGTGCTTTAAAACTGTTTCTGTATTTCAATGTGAAAAGAGGCACTCTGATTCTGTTTTTCTCTCTACACTGATCTTACCATCTGGATCCGTGCGATCGATGACAGCCACTAGAATACCGTCCTTACTCGACGATGCCCTCAGATTTCTCGATGTCGAGAATAGGTCCTCTCTAGAACCATTCCTCCTAGTAAGCCCCTTGCGGTGATCACAGAGAGCTGATTACACCCTGACCAACCCTCTTAGCCGCTGGGGGTTTCTGGTCATCATCAGACCTCACTCTCTTTACGCCACCTGTTCTGAAGCTTTTTGTAGGGCTTAGACGGTGATTATCAGAGTCCCTTTTGGAAATCACCTCCGGAGATCACTAAGACCTTGCCATTTCTCATCGCGCAGCTGGTAGAGGATAAATTGTCACCAGGCCTAGCTCCCGTAATTGTAACCATACTCTCACTATTACGAGGGCCCGGTAGTGCACTATTTTCCACCTTCTTCACAACTCCTGCCGCCTCTTCAGAGGAGACAACAGCAGAGGATGCTGAGGAACTGTTATCCTTACTGACCACAGTTGCCTCCCCAGCAGCCTTTACTCTATATCCCGCAGGATAAGGAAGCACCAGGATAGCATCGATAGAACCGTAGATTCATTCGAATCTAGCCACGTTCTTCCGGTACTTCCTAAGCAGATGCCTATCCCACCTATCGTGCAGTGAAGAGTCCTTTTTAGCTATCTTTTCCAGAAACGCTAAGGAGACCTTAACAGCACTCTTGACGTCCTCGAGGCTCGTTCGCCCTTCAGATGTGCCCTGTTCTATCGCATCCTGTCGAACAATTTCACTCAACTCACTCGCCAATCCACTCACTATCCCGAGTGTGACCCCAGAAATCGGTATTACAGCTCCCTGGTCCTGACAATGAGCCGAAATCAAAGTTATTTCATGCTCATCCCCAGATCCCACGTCCAGATCGCCGAGTCTTTTTGAGGAACCAGTACGCAACAGGGAGTCAATTGGAGAGCCCATCTCCTCGATCGTTGTTTCAATATATGACTATTTTTGACAGCTCTAGTGTATTACTTCTCACAAAATATTGTTACAGAAACACTTTTACTCACATCTTTCCAATAATTGTTTGAAAATAATTCAAATGACAGATAGTTCTCGCACAGTAAAGCTACAGAAACACTTCTGTGTGAAGAGTCATTTTTCGTTTCATTGTTTTTCTTTTAATTTTCTCGTTTCATGTGAAAAGCTTTTCGATGCGAGAATTACAGAAACGCAGGTACAGAATAAAATTAATTCCTCCGAAATTCCCATAACAATAGCAATTTCGAGAGATTTGGTTTCACTCGGAATGTCGAGCATATGCGAGTACCTTTTATTGCAAATTTTTTACTTATATCGCTTTTGATGCTTTTGTTTAACTTTCAAAATTGGCATCCCTTTTAATTGTGGCTTTTAATTGCAACACTTGTATTAGTTTTTTTTTACCAGCCACATTAAAGTGGTTTGTATGTTGAAAATTAAAAAAAAAAAATTAAAAAAAAAAACAAAAACACATCTGTCACACTAGGGAAATCAATAGATTGTTTTGTTTATAGTCATTTCGATTCATTAATTAATTTAGAATTTCATGATTGACTGCAAATGTGCATGCGGCACATATACACACACACACATACACACACACCTATTTAAGCAACTCTAAAACAATTGTTTATAAACTGCCAAAGGATTTGTTCAGGGCTCATTGTGTTTTGTGTGAATACAATTTTTATTATTATTATTAAATTAACATGCACAGTTATGTTAATTAAACACTCTCATTATTTACTTAAAGCTAATAGCGTTAAATGCCAATTCAATTACTACACATATTTATTTAGTGGCAGTGAAGGAATATATTTTAAATTGCATTTGTATTGATATTATGACCAAAAAGCTATTCAAAATAAATATTTACATATTTAGGCTTTTGGCAAACGAACAATAAATAGAATTATAATAATAAATAGTATCTTCTATTTAACTATTGTAGTTAAATCGGTTTTTCTATTATACGAGTAATACAAATAACACTTGTTTTCTTGTATGTTTCTTTTGTCTGCTGAAATCTTCCAATAAAAAGAAATAAGTTAAACATGTTATAGAACTAAGAGCAAACAAAGGACAAACTCTTTTCTTTGGATTTTTTGTTTGTTTGTGGGCTGTCAGTGGGCGTTCTTATAAAGAGGCTTTTTCTTTATTTGTTTGTTGGCTTGATGTGAAATCTTGTAATATTTTCTTAACCCAACCACTTTTTCTTAAATAAACTTCTTCTTTTTCTTTGTTGTTCTTTGGTTATATTTAAACAGTTTTAGTTATTTTTTTTTTCGCCCTAAGCGCAATACAGAAACTTAGTGAACGAAAACACAATACATGTTTTTAAAAATACTTATAGTTTATACAAATAGTATTCTAATACATACTTGTAAAACATACAAACACGCACACACACAGGCACACGCACACACATAGTTTACAGAAATCTTGCCAAATATAACGGAAAAGTTTTTCAACAATTGACTTTGTTTCATAGCATTGAACAGTGAGTGGTAAAAGTAGGGGTACAGTTGGTAGACTATTATATAAATGGAAATGTAGACTGTATTAAATAAATGTCAAAGTTAAGATCATAATGGTGCCTAGATTATAGACCGTATACTTAAATCTAGATATTAATTTAAGTAGTTTACTCTTCTTCTTTGATGGCTAAAAATATCCCTTGGGTCAGTACTTTTAATAAGAATAACTTTCCATAAGAGTCAACCTAATGCCCAGTTTCCCGCATCAAATTTTAAAAGATCGTCTTCAGTGTGTTCCTTCAAAGGTTGAAATTCGAATGATATCTTCGTTGTAGATTTTTCATACATGCGCCTTACATATCCTAGTCAACACAACCATTGTATTTTATACTCTTTGTACTACATAGCTTTCTAAAGTCCAGTCTATAATCTATCCTATGTCGTAGACTATCCCTATCATAGGCTAGATAATTGTTAGTGGTGTAGAGCAGACTCTTTTCGTTTTCTGGGTATGAGGAGAAAATGTTGTTATTCTGAATTATGTCGCATTCTTACCGTCGAAAATCACCTCCTTCTTTATCACCACTCCCTAAGAAACTGCCACTTATGGTAGGAGAATTTGCCAAAAGAGAGTCCTTTCTTTTCTCTTTCTCACGCTGTTTGAGTTGTATACTCTAACAAAGATACCTTTAATTTTTTTTGCTATTCTTTCTATCAGAGCGTATGTACCTCTCTGCCAACGTCTCGCTGTAGCAAAATTTTGTCGTATGCACATAAAGGTTATTATAACATAAAGCGCCTTATGTTTAAACATCTAGACGAACTATGGGCCAAATGCTACGCAGAATATAATCTAAACTATAAGCATATTTGTATTGAAAAATATAGGATAGTCAAGGTCCTAGGTTAGACTTTTTTCAATACTTCAGAAGACACTTGATCCCACGCTATTGTTCCGACTATGGTTGGATTAAAGTACAGAATATCTGAAGACCAAAACTAAAGGATAGATTTTTACATTTTTACTACTGACAAAATATACTCTAAGACTGAATGCAACCTTTCATAAAAACAAATTTAAAAGTTCGAAAGTTCACGGTGATATTATTTACCGGTACGTTATACTCTTAATGAGCGAAATAAGTTTTTGTAAAATTCCATTCCGTTTAAGGGCCTTCCACATAACGTCATGATTGTCAAATGTTATTTCGATATCAATGAATTTAGATGAGATCACCATTCGACCGTCTGTTCCACTTTTATCCCAACTATATTTCATTGTCAATACACTACTTGTTCTCTCAGAAGATTGTTTTAACAGAGTTGTCAGATCTGGCGATTTCTCGCCAAACGTGGCCATATTCAAACTTGCTTGGCATCCTAATTTTCGATTTGACGACATGGCTATTGAGAAAATAATTTGCGGTTTTGTTAGCTATTTTTCATGAGCCATAAATTTGTTTTGAGAATTATTAAATTCAATATGAAAAAATAATAATTTTATTCTGTATAAAATTTGAGGCATTCGTATGTCGGCGAACAATTTGGTGGCTCGTTTCAATGGCGTGTAGAGGATATGTTAGTTTGTCGTCTTTTTATACCCTTCACACAGTGAAAAAGGGTATATATAGGTTTGTCATTCCGTGTGAAATTTCTACAATTTTCATTTCCGACCCCATAAAGTATATATTTTCTGAAAGCTTATGAATAGAGGAGTCGATTAAGCCCTGACCGTCTGTCCGTCTGTCCGTGTGTATGTTGAAATCAACTTTTTGAAGCCCCCCGACATAGGTTGGACCCGGGTAAGGTATTAAAATATCAGAAATATTCGGGAGTAGATCGGTATTGAAAATCAGAAACATCGGTACATAAACAACTGAGATATGAGCAAAAACCCACGACCACCTCGATTTTCTTTTCATAAAAACAACATTACAACAACAACATACATACATACAAACGTGTATACTGGTTAGAGAAAACGTGGCATCGAATCCCAGCTGAGGCAAAAAAATTTTTTTTTAAATTTTTTTAAAATTTTTTGTTTTAATTTTTTTTTTATTTTTTTTTTATTTTTTATTTAATATATTATATATATTTTTATTATTATTTTTTTTTATTTTTTTTTTTTAATTTTTTTTTTATTTTTTTTTTATTTTTTATTTAATATATTATATATATTTTTATTATTATTTTTTTTTAATTTTTTTTTTAAATTTTTTTTTTTAAATTTTTTTTTTATTTTTTGTTTTTTTTTGTTTTTTTTAACATACATACGCGAATTTACTGTTATTGCATGACTACACGTTGTGAAGGGTATATAAGATTCGGCACGGCCGAATATAGCGCTTTTACTTGTTTAATGTAAATTTTATAATTTAACATCCTTCCCTTTTTAATTAAAGTGAATGCGCACACATAAATGCATGTGTTTACATGTAGATGTTAAAAATTAAAGAGTAGTAAAGAACAAGTAAAAGTGCTATATTCGGCCGTGCCAAATCTACTATACCCTTCACAACGTATAGTCATGTTTGTATCACCATTCATCTCATATAAAATACATAGATATGTACATGTAAAAAACATGTAAAAAATAAAAAAAAAATATTAAAAAAATGACAAAAAAAAAATTAAAAAAAAAATTTTAAAAAAAATAATATATTAAATAAAATAAAATAAAATTTTTTTGGCTCAGCTGGGATTCGATGCCACGTTTACTCTAACCAGTATATATGTATGTAGGTTGTTGTTGTAATTGTGAAAAAAAAACGAGGTGGTGTTGGTTTTTTGCTCATATCTCAGAAAGTTATGGGGCGATTGTGCTGAATTTCAATAGCGATTCATTCCTGGATATTTCCAAGAGATTGATACAATATACAGATCTGAGGAACATATAGTTGCTTCTAAAAGTTGATTTCAACCAACACACGGACAGATGGACAGACGGTCAGGGCTTAATCGACTCCTCTATTCATAAGCTTTCAGAAAATATATACTTTATGGGGTCGGAAATGAAAATTGTAGAAATTACAAACGGAATGGCAAAGCTATATATACCCTTGTGCACCACAGGTGAAGGGTATAATAAATACTCTAACCAGTATACCACGTTTGTATGTATGTATGTTGTTTTTGTTGTTGTGAAAAAAACGAGGTGGCCGTGGTTTTTTCCTCTAACTCAGTTGTTTATGTACCGATTTTTTTGATTTTCTATACCGATCTACTACCGAATATTTCCAATATTTTAATACTTCACGCGGGTCCAGGCGATGTCGGGGCCTTCAAAAAGTTGATTTCAACATTCACACGGACAGAGTGACGAGAGTTTGATCGACTCCTCTATTCATAAGCTTTCAGAAAATATATACTTTATGGGGTCGGAAATGAAAATTGTGGAAATTACGAACGGAATGACAAAGCTATATATACCCTTGTGCACCACTGGTGAAGGGTATAATTAATAACAAATAAAATTAGAAAAATAAATACTCCAACCAATATACCACGTTTGTATGTATCTATGTTGTTGTTGTTGTGAAAAAAAACAAGTTGATCGTGGTTTTTTCCTCATATCTCAGTTCTTAACATACCAATTTTTCTGATTTTCAATACCGAACTATTACCGAATATTTCCAATATTTTGATACTTCACGCGGGTCTAGGCGATGTCGGGGGGCTTCAAAAAGTTGATTTCAACATACCCACGGACAGACAGGTAGTTCTTAAGTCTTAACTATATTATGCTTTTGCTGGCTTGAGCAAATGTGCGGATGCATAAAATTAAATATATGCAACTATATTGTACTTAAGAAACTTTTCGTTAAGTTTCGTCAAGTGTCATTTGCTTAAGCAAACTGCGAATCTGATCGTACTTTGCTTACGAAATTTTCTTTTCATTTGAATTGTACATACTGTTGCATTATTTATTACGTTTTTTTATTAATGTTGTCATTTGTTTTTTAAATTAGTGAAAAAATGTATAAATTTCCTAGTTAATAGTTAAATATTTTTTCATTTTACACATTAAATAATAATTTTGTGACAATATCGATATATATAGGAAATACAGAAATATAACAGCTTATGCAAAATTACAAATATTTGCAACTAATCATAGTAAGTACTTAAGTTTAAAAAGTACAATATATCTACCGACAAGTCTTCAAAAATTCGTAAGCATTTGACAGACTTTTCGTTGATTTTTGGCAGTAGCTTAAGCCAGCAAAAGCATAATATACATAGGCCTTTAATCGACTTCCCTATTCATAAGCTTTCAGAAAATATATATTTTATGGCGTCGGAAATAAAAATTGTAGAAGTTTCACACGGAATGACAAACATATATATACACTTTTTCACTGGTATATACAAGGAAGGGTATATATAATAAAGTTGTATAACAATAAATGAAATAAATTAACTGCTTTGAAAACAATATCTTAGAGTGACTGTGAATAAATAAAGTGCTCTTACACGTACAATAAATTTCAAGTATTATTATTTGCAATACAAAAGAACCCCCTGTTTATTTTAAGTAAATAAATTAACGTTTATAAAAGGTATAATCGTACCGACATATATATACATTAAGATGAGTTTATAAAACTGTCAAATTCTTATTCAAGAGGACACACAAAATCGCTTCATTCTTTATCGATACGAAAATAAAGGCAATCTGAATATTTGTACATCGTACACTGCAGTTAGACTTCAGTTCTGCTAAAAAATAGTTGCTTTAACAAAAATGTTTGCATACTTTTCGATAACACTGTTGTTTTCATCTTAATTTCTTTAATGTTGTTGTAAGTGAAGTTTTCTGGCAACTTTTTTCTTTTATATTGTTTTCTTATGCTGTTAGCAAAAATAACAAACAATAAAACTTAGGAAATTATTTGGACATTTAGACAAATGCAAGTGAAAACATGCTGTAATAAAGAAGACAAGCATTTCTCACTTTACTTTTTCTTATTGTTTTTTTTTTGTTTTTTTTGTTCTTTTTTTTTTTTTTTTTGAAGGGAAAGAGCAAACGAAAACTTTTTAAGAAAAACATGATAAGGGAGTTAAATTGTAAATATTATATTAAATGCCAAACAAAAACTGTAAATAGGAAATGAAATGTGGCAAACATTTATGGAAAAAGAATTCACAGACACTTAATTCTTTGTAATAGACGAGAGATAAATTGAAAAAAAATAAATATTAATTGAAATAAAAAAACTATTGAAATTGGTTTTCTAATACAACAAGACAACATATCTTATAAAATACAATATTAGAATGAAAACAGTGAATCGAAAACGGTTATGTTTTGTTTAAAAAGAAAATATTGATTAATAAAAAAATCGATAAACTTTTATCAAAAATAAAAATTTGGGATGGTTTATCTTCACACATACAAATAACAAAAAAGAAAAACTTACAATCTTGATATTTTTCTATTTAAATGAAATACGGGTTTAAAGCTTACAAACAAAATTTTATGTTATAGTTCTAATCACCAGTGATGAGGTTCTGAACCTTTTTCTAGAAATCCTTTCATTAAGCCACTTCCACTTCTACTTTGTTGGAATAGATAGTTTGTCTTCGTTTAAAATCTATCATACTTTTGGACACCCTTTTTTGTGCTCTTCAGTTCTTTTTCACGAAGGCCATATATCTCTCCACTGTCCTTAGCTCCGTCCAGTCTACAGGATTTGCCTCTGTTGTTATAAATTCCTGATTATTTCACTTGTACCACTCAAAAGCTTTCTACACATAGCAATAGGATGCCATATAAGAACAACAGGTCACATTGTGCTTTCTTGTGGATGTAAGAAGTCTATTTTGCAAACATTCCTTGATGTAAATCCGCAACTGCATATTGTTTGCCATACCAAGAAAATTTTAGGAAATTTTCTCTTATTTTTAGATCCTAAATATTTCCTCAAAATTCCTTCGAGCACCAGCAACATAAAAATGTTAATCCCTAAGTTGCGAAATATCATCCAGAGCATACATTTTGGCTGGATATGTTTGGTGCTCTAACTGGACACTGAGTCTTGGAAGTGCACGCTTTCAATAAAATCTACAGAAGTTGTCATGACGAGGAGGAGGAGGTTGAGACTGTACAACACCTTCTCTGTCACTGTCCAGCTCTGGCGGAACTAAGAGCCGTTGACGAGTAAATCGCATGCTAATGTTAGGAGAGTATGTTCGATTCTTCGTGTGTCGGGTTGGTTTTAAATTTTCAAACCTTTATTTTTGGAGTAGAGGAGGGACTAACTACACGTGACACCCAATTTATTAGGTATAAAAAATGGAACATTCAAGGATCCAAGTGTAATGGTCTTTAAGGATCATCAACATGTTTAACCCAACCTTTACGTTTCTTCGTCCATTAGCAGCAGAAGTATTTTTTTAAAGCTTGCCTTTAATCTACCTGTTCAGTTTTAAAATTATTTTTTTTGTCAGAGTTTCTGTCAAGAACTTTATTTGACATTGTATATTTTTAGACATTAATTGGTTTTTAACATTTCGTACAAAAAAGTTCCAGCACTGAGAAAACCGAAATGCTTTTTTAACCGAATATGTTTGTACCTCCTTTTCTTAGGCTTAGAAATATTATTCGAACCTTTTTTTCTTCCCAAACCAGGTTTCTATCAACGATCTATTGATGCTGTTTGAGGGCACGAAAGACTATCCTACAAAGACGTGCGATTATGTCAAATAAAAATCGGATAGGGTTCGGTCCTATATGAGAAAATCGCAACATAATGTGTGATCGGACTGTCATATTTGCGTACAAAAAGCAACTCTGGTCGCACAGAAACTATTATAAACTTCCAAAAGATTATTAGAGCGGATATACTTATCATACATGTCCACACTATTACACTTTCTTAACACACATAAAATTTTTGACATATCGAACGACTGAATCTGATAGTCAGTCATGTCGTTTAATAATATTAAAGACTTTTTGATTGCTACTAAATAATTCTCTCATTTATTTCTATTGTCAAACCTCATATGTATATGAAAAATAAAACCATAAAAATTCTTTCCGAACTGCAATGACCTGATGAATAAATACGCCTCGATAATAAACATCAAACATTATAATTTTCAAAGGTAACATGATCAAACGAAAAAATCGAATAATACTTGGATAAAAGGCTTTAAGGAAAAACGGGTGTTAGGGGTTTATCGATCTCATTCCTTATACAGGCAATACATATGGAAGTTATCATGACCTTATTTTTTATTTTTTTTTTAATTTCAATTCATCTTCTATTTTAAGTAGAAAAATGCACAGAAAATGCAGTCTCTTTAACAAAAAAAAAAATATAAAAATAATTTCAAATATTTATTTTAATCTTAGATAACTTAACTCCCTTTTCGATTTATTACTATATGGCCATTTAGACTCAATTGCTTTTTTTTATAGAAATTACTTGTATTAAAAATATATCCTTTTACTCCTTTACAATATCCTTTTATTTATTAAATAACTACATCAAATTTATATCGCTTCTTTTCTCCAACTTCTTGGCCAAAGAAAAATAAATAACACTTCGATATGTACGTTTTATAGTGCATTTCTTCGCTTCTTGCCACATCTTCTCTCGCAAGACATTAGCCACGTTTCAGATATTATATTTGCCAGCCATTAATGTACATTTATTGCAAGATAATATTATTTCTGCAAATAGAATAGAAACACTTAGTGAAAGGAATAACAGTTTAAAATAACACCGCCCTATCAAAAGAAAACATGAAATTTATTTCTGCTCTATTTAGAGCTAAATACTAAATACTTTTTCCTTAACAATCCCAACATGGCTACAAATTTTAGTTTCTTCCTTCTCTCTGTCTCCACTCCACTTGCACTTCTATAGTTGTATCTTTTACTTAAAGCACTTTTGATATTATTTTACAGTTTCTTGTTTTTTTGCTACTGGTTCTTGTTGCAACAAAAGAAATATAAAATCAGCCACAACAAAGCAGGAAGAATGAAGTCCCTATAAAATTGTTAGAAATGAAAGAAAAATATAATACACCAGTAGAAGGACTAAAAATGGCGAATAGAGAAGTTTAAGAAGAAAAAAACGCTTTCTGTGGCAAAATACATGTTAAGTGGTTTATGTGCGCCTTTGATACACTCGCTCACATTTTAATATGATGGCAAAAAGGAAATTGTAACACATACACAGACTAGCACACAGACACAAGAGCACGCATGCATAAAACTAAAGTGATAACAAGTAAGCTGTTTTCATGCCAGATTTAGTGCTTTTTAAGAACCAAATAAAATTATTCTTTTTTTCCAAATGTCTGTTCTACAGGGAGGGCCAAAAGTCATCACACAGTTTAGAAATGTAATAACTTTTTCGTTTATATATATTTTTTTGTGCTTTAGCCTTCATCCTTTGCTTACGCTACTACCGTTTGTAATTTATGCAATAGTCATTTGTTGAACCATAAAGTACATAAATATATACTGAATCCTTAGAGATAGAAAAGTCGATTTAGTTATGTCCGACTGTCCGTCCATGTGATAGTTAAAATCAACTTTTTAAAGGCTCCATATATGCCACGGACTTGTATGTGCTATTAGTTTATCTGAAATGCTTTCGAAAATGTTGGAATCTAAAAGCAGCAATTTAAACTATTACTAGCTGAGATATGAGGAAAAAACCACACATGCCTCTGTTTTTTTTTATTAGGATTGTAAGACAAAATTCAATAAAAAAACAACATAATTGGAGGTATTGTACATGACGGTAACAAATTTGTGGGTTGTTGTTGTAGTTGAAATGCTTATTTGTGTATGCGAATGTATGTAATCTGTATACGAATATGTAAGTTTTTCGTTTGTTAATCAAGAAATCAAGAAAGAGTACATCTGTTTCACTATTAACTTACATGAGTGTGCTTATAGTTGCGTATCTTCACTTTTCTAAAGGGTATATTAAGATCTGGCGTTGCCGAATATATATGAAAACTTTTTTTACAGCTTTCCACTCTTGTGATGGGCTCGTTTTATAGTATTTTCCATAATATCTTTAAAAATGTGTGACTATAGCGCTTGAATTTCGGAAACAATGTTCTGTCTCGGGCTAATTCGCTCTTTGCTTGAAATAACCATAAAAAATAGTCGGGCGCTAACAAATCTGGCGAATATGACAAAAAATTTATTTCTGTATTTCTAAGAAAAAATTCGCTCTGCAAAAATTTGTTTTCGAAAATCCATTGTGTCCTGAGCAGTGTTGGCTGTGGATCCATCCTGCTGAAACCTCAACTCAGGTTTATCTTCTATATCAGAACGTAAAAAATTTTATATTATAAACCGACAGATTTTTCATCTTCCCTTTTTTAAATTAGTAAGAACCAATGAGATTTCCAAACGTAATGGCACACCACACTGTACACACTGTATTGGAATGCAATTGACATTGATGAATAGATCTTGAATTTTCAGAACCCCAGGACATATAATTCTTCTTATTAAAAAAAAAATAAAAATGAACTTAAAAATAAAATTTATTTATTTTCTGACCAACTTTAAAAATTTAAGCAACACTAAGACCTTGCCGATGATCTGTGGGCTTTAATTCCTACACCAATTTCACCTGATTTAAAAATGTTGTATCAGTAGATTTTTCTAATGCGCCATAGTTCAAAATTTTCCATATTAAACACCTTTTTCTTTCCGTCTACCTTTCGAGACAAGTCATTTACAATGTCATGTAACGGTGACGCTGAACTAAGCAACGAATCAGATGACTAAATTCTGATAATAAAATGTCTGCAATATGCTCTTTGCCTTAAAATATTTCATCGCCGATTGAAATAATACATTCATTTTATTCTGGTTGTTTGTTCAACTGTGAGTCTTTCGTTTTCATTATTCATTCTCTAGGTTGTATTTATAACCAGAAAAAACATTAAAAACTCAAAAGATATATAAACGAAAAAGTTATTATACATATGGGGATTTTGGACCCGTCCTGTATTTGCTATAAGAACGCCGTGTAATTTCGCAGGTTTAAAACAAGTAAGATCGATATATTCGGCCGTGCCGAATCTTATATACCCTTCACAACGTGTAGTCATGCAATAACAGTAGTTTGTCTCACCATTCATCCCATATGAAATACGTATATACATATATAAAAACATCCCATTGTAAAATTATAAATTTACGTATGTATGTTAAAAAAAAATAATAAAAACAAGTAAGAGTGCTATATTCGGCCATGCCGAATCTTATATACCCTTCACAACGTGTAGTCATGCAATAACAGTTGCTTGTATCACCATTCATCCCATATAAAATACGTACACGTATGTATGTTAAAAAATCGAAAAAAAAAAAATTGTAAAAAAAAATTTTTAAAAAAATTTTAAAAAAAAATTTAAAAAAAAAATTATTATATATATAATATACATATATAAAACAAAAAAAAAATAAAAAAAAAAAATAAATAAAAAAAAATTAAAAAAAATAATAATAAAAATATAAATAATATATTAAATAAAAAATAAAAAAAAATAAAAAAAAAATTAAAAAAAAATTTTTTAAAAAATTAAAAAAAAATTTTTTTTTGGCTCAGTTGGGATTCGATGCCACGTTTTCTCTAACCAGTATACACGTTTGTACATATGTATGTATGTTGTTGTTGTAATGTTGTTTTTGTGAAAAAAAATCGAGGTGGTCGTGGGTTTTTGCTCATATCTCAGTTGTTTATGTACCGATGTTTCTGATTTTCAATAGCGATCTACTCCCGAATATTTCTGATATTTTAATACCTTACCCGGGTCCAACCTATGTCGGGGGGCTTCAAAAAGTTGATTTCAACATACACACGGACAGACGGTCAGACGGACAGACGGACAGACTGACAGGGCTTAATCGACTTCCCTATTCATAAGCTTTCAGAAATATATACTTTATGGGGTCGGAAATGAAAATTGTAGAAATTTCACACGGAATGACAAACCTATATATACCCTTTTTCACTGTGTGAAGGGTATAAAAACAATAAAAAAAATAAAAAAAAATTAAAAAAAAAATCTAAAAAAAAACAAGTAAAAGCGCTATATTCGGCCGTGCCGAATCTTATATACCCTTCACAACGTGTAGTCATGCAATAACAGTAAATTCACGTATGTATGTTAAAAAAAACAAAAAAAAAAATAAAAAATAAAAAATAAAAAAAAAATTTAAAAAAAAAAAATTTAAAAAAAAAATTAAAAAAAAAAAAATTATTATATACATATATAATATATATAAAACAAAAAAAAAATAAAAAAAAAATTAAAAAAAAAAAATAAAAAAAAATAATAATAAAAATATATATAATATATTAAATAAAAAATAAAAAAAAATAAAAAAAAAATTAAAAAAAAAAATTTTAAAAAAATTTAAAAAAAAATTTTTTTGCCTCAGCTGGGATTCGATGCCACGTTTTCTCTAACCAGTATACACGTTTGTATGTATGTATGTTGTTGTTGTAATGTTGTTTTTATGAAAAGAAAATCGAGGTGGTCGTGGGTTTTTGCTCATATCTCAGTTGTTTATGTACCGATGTTTCTGATTTTCAATACCGATCTACTCCCGAATATTTCTGATATTTTAATACCTTACCCGGGTCCAACCTATGTCGGGGGGCTTCAAAAAGTTGATTTCAACATACACACGGACAGACGGTCAGACGGACAGACGGACAGACGGTCAGGGCTTAATCGACTCCTCTATTCATAAGCTTTCAGAAAATATATACTTTATGGGGTCGGAAATGAAAATTGTAGAAATTTCACACGGAATGACAAACCTATATATACCCTTTTTCACTGTGTGAAGGGTATAATAATTAAAATATATATGTATAATAAATAGAAAACAAAAAAAAATATAAAAAATTTAAAAAAAAAATAATAATAAAAATATAAATAATATATAAAAAAAAAACTAAAAAAATATAAAAAAATAAAAAAAAAAAATTTTTTGGCTCATCTGGGATTCAATGCCACGTTTTCTCTAACCAGTATACACGTTTGTATGTATGTATGTATGTTGTTGTTGTAATGTTGTTTTTGTGAAAAAAAAATCGAGGTGGTTGTGGGTTTTTGCTCATATCTCAGTTGTTTATATACCGATGTTTTTGATTTTCAATACCGATCTACTCCCAAATATTTCTGATATTTTAATACCTCACCCGGGTCCAAGCGATATCGGGAATCTTTAAAAAGTTGATTTCAACATACGCACGGACAGACTGACAGAGCTTAATCGACTCCCCTATTCATAAGCTTTCAGAAAATATATACTTTATGGGGTCAGAAATGAAAATTGTAGAAATTTCACACGGAATGACAAACCTATATATACCCTTTTTCACTGTGTGAAGGGTATAATAATCTCTAGTTATGGACAATTTGTCTAAATGTTTAAGCTTAAAAAGTTTCTTTTGTGCTTAATGTTGTGCTAAATATATGTCGTATTGTCATAGTTGAAAATAGTTTTTCTTAATCAATACCAACAATATTTTTAAGGATCTTTCTTCCTGTGACTCGATATAATAGTTTCTATTTCAAAGGGAATTAGTTTATAAAAATCAAATTGAGAGTTTATATAAAATAATGCAGTGTAAGCTTGTTTTTTCAATTATAAACTAAAAGACTTTTTCTAATACAATTATTTGCATTAACATGTTTAAAAGTGTTACATACTTTTCGGAGTAGTATTAAAGTGTTTGTTCACAAGTGTTAATTGGCGCCTAAATGAGGTGAATAATAAAAGTTCAAAACAAACGTTATCAAAACAAGATGAAACGCAAACTGGAATGTGAAAAGCGAAATTAAAATCAATTCATGCAAATTTTGATATATCTAAAAGTTTAGACTAAATTTATTTGCTGATTAAATACTTTGACTCAGGCATATTTTAAATCAGTCATATGCCCAAAGAAAAGTTGTCGCCACTGTTTTCAAAATCATCACAACTACCATGTGTTACCGATGACACTTACATATACTTCTTCCTTACACGAGTATTGCCTGCGTTTTTACTATTCTATTGCAATTTTCTGTTACTGTAGTTTAATGGTGAGGCAGTATTACACAAACTATTTTATTTCGTGGGCTATTTTCACAGCAAATATCCAACATGTTTTTTAAATCTGTGAGATATATATAAATCTGCATATCTGTCATAATTGTACTTTTACAGGCAACCGTCGCTGACTGCTTTACATTAGGCAGAGTCACATGTTTTGACAGAAGAAAATAGAGCTCGCTCTAATTAAAATTTTGTCAGATGTCTCAACATATGTTTTTTACAGAAGTAATGTTTTAAAGGTAACACACGACATGTTCGTATTTATCAGTGTGGAATTTGCCAAGTTATATGTAAAAAACATGCCGTGTATTAGCTGCTTTAAGTAACCGAAAATGATTTAAGACTTGAAATCCTTATAATAATTTAAGGAACATTTTCTTTACACAGATAGCTTGTTAGAAAACCAGAAATTTACATCCAAAACTATAAAACGTTGCTTTAATTTTATTTTCTTAATTTTGGAATCCCTGTAGCCTACAAATAACAGTTACTAATAGATGTGTGTCTAAGTGTGCATTTAAAAACTTTTAATGCGTTTTCTCCCCACGTCCTTAAAAGAAATTGGCAAAGGAATTTTAAAAAAGGTTTCGTTTTGCAAAATAAAGTCGGCTAAAACTTAAGTACCTGACAAACGTTTCAAGGAAGAGACTTTGTCGCTCTGTCTTTGATAAATGAAATTTTGATGTTATAACAAGTATATTCACATCAATTGCCTTATGCTTTTGCAAGTATAACAATAAGAGTTTGTTTTTATTATTTTTAGCTTTTCTTTACATTTTTTAATAAACGTATGTGGTTTTGAATTTGAGTTTGAAAATTATTCCAGCATGTTTTAAATTTAAAAAAAAAATCTGTTCAATTGTTTGACTTTAAGAATCACTTTCTTGTGGAAAATCAAACACCGCAGAAAATTTTTGGAATAATGGTCCTTCATATTGCAGGATGTTGTATAAAGTTGTTAAAAATTTTTATACAGATGTAAAGTTTTACTTATTTGTTTGCATTAGTCTCCTTATGATTTTAAAATTATAAAAAATATTACAAAATCATTCCAAAATAAAATATTTAAAATATGTAAACATTTTTTGAAAATGGTCCTTCGAGCCACCAGTATTTGTAAAATATTCAACATTATTTTAGTATTTAATTTTTAAAAATTAGTTGTTTTTTTCTAACCTACATATTTTTGTATTACATATGAACATAATGATCCCTCGTTTTTAATCCGTAGAATAAATAATTTTTATCACATTTTGTAAATCATTAAATGTTGTTAAAGTTCCTAGTAAAATAAGACTAAACTTTTTATTATTTATCGATGCTTTTATATTAATTAATATTATTTCTTTTTTTCATTTCAGGTAAGTTCAACAATCTTTATTTTTAAATGAGTATGTAAGTAAATTGTTTCATCAAGAACAAGTTGCAATTGTTTTGTTAGTTTTGCAATAATAATTCAGAAAATAAAAGTGTAGTCCTTATTTTAATCTACGTTTTCTCTATGATATTTATAATCCAGCAAACAAAAAATGAATTAAAATAGTAAAACACAGTAACTCACTACTTAGATACAGTTTGATATCTAAACCTATTATTTTAATTCTGCGATGTGATTGTAGGCAACCATTAACCACTCTCTCTTATAGATAGGGACTTAAATAAGTACTTACTAGCTTACACAAGTGGACTCCATTATAAGCCTTTTATAGCAATAAAAAGGTATTTGATTTTAATAACCAAACTTACCCATTAATATTATAGACTTACAGAAGTCTAGAAGTGAAACTTGGGTTTGTTTGTTCTGCTGTACGTTAATTTTAAATTAAAAACTCATTGATAGTCTATAAGACACCAGTTTTTTAATGAGCTGCATTGACGCTATTGTCAAAAACGTTATAACTTATATCTGAAGTGCGATAAACGAAAAGAGAATTTTAGTCTTTTCACATCTAGTGTTAAAACCCCGTTTAACATTAAAATTGTTAGCAGCTGATTTTTCGTTCAAACTAAAAATTTAATCAAATTATATTTAAACCCAGTCTGTCTAACAAATTTATTAAAAGTAAAATTAATTACTCGCATATCTAAGCGTATTTCCTGCGTTACTTTTTAAAATTTTTGTTACAATATTTTTTTTGACACTGTATATCAGCTGTATTGTGAAAAACTGAAAAATTTATATACAGTATTTATCGGTTATATGCATTTGTAAAAATGCACAGCTTTCTGTGCATATAAGCGCGAAATGCAAATATAAAAACACGTTTATATGCATATACGGTGCTTATAAAAAAACTCGTTAATATGCATAAGCAGTGCATATATAAAAACTCTGATATTTGCATAAAGGGTGCATATAAAAAAAGTAGACAAAATCTATCCAAATTTGTATACATATACATACATAAGTATGTATCAGTTTTTATTAAAAATTAATTGTTACAAAAAAAAAACTGAAAATATTAAATTAAATGAAGAATATTATTGTACATTTAGAAGTTTGTACTAAAAGTATCATTTCACTGAGATCAGTCAACTAGGTTGAAAACATAAAAAACTAGAAATTCATTGCTTACTAGAATTGCCCCAGCAGTTCCAATACTTGCGAAGTGAGAAGTGATTTTGTCACGTCCTTATCATTGCTAATAAATTCACAAGCAATGGAAACTTGAATTTGGAATTGCTGAGGTAAATTAAAGTACTAAGTCTAATACATACTAATTTTTAAAAAAATCTGTTATTTTCTTTTGTACATTTTTGCAGCAGCCCTCAAAAATAAATTGTTCAATTTTTTCCAATTCATCAATCAATTCATTTCTTGCTTGAAGAAAACACCGTAAACTACTTAAATAATCCACTGCATTACTTACAGATGGAATTGGTACATATGGATGACAATCATCCTCGTTAGCTTGATTGAAGCTCAGAAACGATTTCCTCCTCGTTAGGTGGTAAATTTTCGTCCAGAGTTACAAAATTTTCAAATTCAGCTCCAAATTCTAAACCAGAGTCAGCAGTTATAATTATTTCATCTTCGCGATCTTCCATCGCTGGCAGCTCGTGAGATTCCGAAACAAACTTACACCGAAATATATAAAAAGTCATATAAATTTGAAAAAAAATAAGTCTGTATCTTTTAAAATCAACTTTTTAAAGCGGTTAAAAATGGTACTAAGAGTTACCATCCCATATGCTCGCTTGGCTATGTATAATGCTGCTATCATATCAAGGCTTTTCTTGAAATCTCTAAAAAGCATATTTGCTTACGTATTATATTTTGTCGATGGTATGCCTTGAAAGCATGAATGATTCCCTGATCTAAAGGCTGTAAAATTGAGGTGCTATATGCTGGTAAATATCGAACGTAAACGTTCTTTAAACTTATCTGCTTATGGGCTGTGTCTACGAATAAGATTACTTTTCTATTTTGCTGAATAATTTGCTCATCAAAAGCTAGTATTATTTCAGTCCAAATGTCCTGTGTCATCCATGCCTTGTTTTTCGAAAAATACTTAATTTTTGTATTTTTAAAACATCAAGGCTGTTTTGGTTTACCTATGGCAAACACCAGTTGCATTGCACAAAAGTAGTAAAGTTTTACGTTCTTTTGATGACGTCATTTCAGAAATTTTAAACTCCTATTGAGTGTTGATGAGGGTAATGCTTTGAAAAGTAGTCCCGTTTCATCGGAATTAAATATGCCTTGTACCCAGCGGTCAAATTTAAGAGAATTTCTTGAATATGGTCAACTGCTTGCTTATCAGCAACTCTTACCGCACCATGAATCTTTTTTAAACCAATCCCCTCTCTCCGTTGCCATTGGTATAGCCAGCCAGGTGTATGATATAAATTTTCGTTCAGGGCAATGTCAAATTGTTTGGCCTTTTCCATGAGCATATTGTTTGACACTACAACGCCACACAACCTTATTTGATCAAACCACTTCGATAATGCCTTATCCTTTTTTTATTTTCGACTCGATTTTTTCTTTGTGACATATATTGCATGTTTTGCTGCTTTAAATAATAGAACTTTTGTCTCTTAGAATACGATTTACGGTGTCGATTGAGCATCCATACTTTCTACAAATATCTTGTTTAGTAGAATCTTTAATTTCATTTATAATTGAAAGCTTTTAAGTTATAGACAAGCATATTCTTGTGTTAGCACTAATTTTTGATCGCATTTATTCATGATGCATATAGAAGACAATTTCTTTAGTAATTTATTTAAATTATATTAAAATAATGGTGCATAAATGCAAAATGCATATAGACGAAATTTTTATGTATATTTCAAATCACAAGCTGAAATTGCACAGGCTTGGATACATAAAAGCGAGAAATGCTTATAACCGACGTGCATATAAGCGATAAATACTGTAATACGTTCCAAAATAGAAGTTATGTTATTTTCTGTAAATAAATATTTGTGAAATTATAGATTTAATCTTGTTGTTGGTGGATGCATTGTCTTTGTTGTTTTGTTTGTTTAATTTCACTAATTAAAAAATGTTTATTGACCGCCATCTAACATTATCAGCTATTTTTAATTTTTTTGACTTGGTAGCACTGAAATAGCTGAAAGCAGGGTTGTATTTAATAAAGTCTACTTGAAACCAAATAAAATCGGGTTTCAAGATGATTTTAACGATATTATTTTGTATGGTTAAACCAAGTTTCAATGATTGGTTTTAACGTTAAAACCAAATTTTGTATTTAAATCTTAGAAGTGAAAATACTATGAAGTTATTTAAATCGCAAGAAATTGTTAATCGGTATATCTAAGTAAATGTTTAATAAATAAGTACTTATATATCACATTATAAATCAACTCAATACAAAAACACTACTTAGTAAGACAGACGACATGCAGTAGTCATTGAAGAATATATTTTTCAATAATACCACCTAGTTTTTGGTGGGTAGCTTTAGACATATGTACTTTGAAGCAAAAGACATATGTTGCCAAACATGTTTCAATAATATTGCGAGGCTTAAAAACCAGTGAACGAAAAGAAACGAAACGAAACACAGTACAAATCATCTAAGTCAGAAACTTTTCAATTTTTATGAATCGTTTTGTTTGCGAGCAAAACAAAACCACAAACTTTTCAATACAAAAGAGCATAAACAAAACAATTCGGGTTTTGTACTTAGGCTTTGCTTTGACGGTATGTTTCGTTTGAGTACGAAACAAGAATGAAACGTTTGCAAACGTTTGCAGAACAAAAAGATTATAACAATCATAATAACAATGCACCATTGCCAATTCGCAAACTATAGTCAGTGACTTCATATCGTTATTAGGATCATAAAATTAATGTAGGTAGGTAAAATGTTAAAAAATTCCCAACAGCAAGCAGCAATAAACATGTAGATTTTTTCATGTAAAGAGCAAATCAATCAGCAAACGTTTTGAAACGTTTGCACAAAGTATTGTACTGTATTGTTTTGCATGTTACATATTGAAGCTGAGTACTTTTCGATTCTGGTTTTGTTTGCACTCATAGTACAAAACAGTACAAAACAAAATGCATGTACCGTTATCCTGGTTTTTGTTTCGTTTTGTTTTCCCTCTCTGAAATGATCGAAACAAAACTATTGGAAACGTTTCCTTTTGTTTGTTTTCGTACTCTGTTAAAAACTCTTTAAAAACTAATAAAACTTTATTCTGATAATATGGTAAATAAAATTATGTATTGGCAACATGTTGCAGTGCAACTTTATATTAATTATATTATCTCAACACATTTCTAAATTAAGCAAAGGTTTATATAACTTTTTCAAATAAAAATGTTTTAATTTATGTTACGAATACCAGTACTGATAATGTCGCGTTAAAGCCCGGTACTTTGATTCAATCTGTGAAATATGTTGATCAAATTTAGTTATTTTACACGAAGAATTTTACATACATAAATAGTTTTTAAATCAATTAAACAAAATAAATTGATTAGTTCTTGGTTTGAATTTCGTACAAAATAACTATTGTTCATATTGCTTTATACGAAATAAAATGTTACTTAAATGTTCCTAGCAACATTTCATTTGCGTTTTTCTTTATAAGCAGGAGTACTTGGGACAAATTAGAGCATTCGATCACGATCGAAATTTTACTCGAACGATCGAGTTCGCTGTGCCTAGGTAGAGAGATTTAATAAGAATTTTCAATTTCGATCACGTTCGAATGCCGTAATTTGCCCCCTGATTAGGCAACATTTTTTTTTAAATATTTCTTACAAATTTTTTTATATGGAGTTTGACAACGGTTCGCAAGAAATATTGAACATAATACTAGGCTTAACAATTGAAGGATGTTACAAGAAAAATAACCCTATTGAAAAATTTTTTCAACAACACTTCTTTAATCATGGAGAACATGATTAGAAATTATTATCTCTTATTAGCAGTATGTTGTTGTTAAAAGTATTTTCAATAATTTTTACCTATCAAGTGCCAAGCAACATGTTGTAATTGTGTTTTATTTTCGAGTCTTTTTTTCCGAAAGAGTAAAAACTTAGAAAATTATTATTGTTTATATATATTAAATATGAAAATTCATTTTAATAATGCAACATACAATTTATTATGCAGAATTCCTAACAACAAAACTTGCGAAAGGCATAAAATTTGTATGGCAGGTTCCTGCTTTGAAGCGTAACTTTTAAAGCATAAAATGCGAGTTTTTTAAAGCCATGTAAAGAAGGCTTATGAAAAAAATGTTTTTCTTATTTTTTCCCTTAGAAAACTTATTTATAGTAAGCAAATGGTGAATGCACTTTATAGTGTTTGCTTTTAAATTTTTTATTCATTTACTTCAAGTAGTGCAGAAACGTAAAGCTTATACGAGGCGAATATAAACGTGCTTCCATTTAAACATTTAATATTGCTGCTTCGAAAATCTCGGAGAAGTGATAAAATAGAGGAAATATTTCTATCAACATTCAATAAACATTTTACTTTGTCTGAAATACTAAGAACTTATGTAGTTATTCCGTACGAAATTCAAAGCAAAAGTTTATAAATTTCTTAAGTTTTTGATTAAAAAATTATTTTTTATATCAAATTCTCCATTCGAAGTAATTAATAATAGTTAACAAATTTCACAAATTTCAAACTGTGTACCAGGCTTTACTATAAAAATGTTTAATTATTTTAATACAGTCGTATCTGGATATAGTGAACACCCGATATAGTGAACACCTCCATATAGTGAACACCAAAATTTTTGCATGGAGTACTCTAAATAGTGAAAAACTCTAATAATGAAGAAAATTTTGAAAACAACTTCAACAACAATTCTTTTATTAAACTTAAATACATATGTACATATATTTCCTTTTTTGTACAAATTGTTTCCAATCAGCTATTGTATTTACATGTATGTTTTTTTAGTAAATAAAACGAGTTTTTGAACAAAAATTTCAACCTGGATACTATGAACAAGCCTTGCAAAAATTAGTTCACTTTATCCAGACACGACTGTATATAATATTCTTAATTGATTGGTGGTTATAGTTAAATGTGTTTTTTCAAAGTTATCTTAGCTGGTTAATAAGTAATTTTTTTAGAACAAAATATTACTAGGCAAATTTTGTATACATAACGACCAATTTGCAAATGTATATCAACATGTTGAATTGTTGTTAAGAAAATATGATTGTAAATATCACATATGTATATCACTGCATATGATTACAGGTGGAAGTTTTAAATAACATGTTGCTACAATTTTTAATTGGTAAAAAATTTCAAACTTTTTTACAAACGCCCTGAAAATTGCAACGTTTCATTTATTTTAAATTCAATTTTAGCACTTAAGATAAATTTTTCAATTACCAATTTTATCTCTGTAACCCTCATTAACATCTATTAAACGCCTCACACCTCTGTTTCGTTCATTTAGTAAAGAACATGTGGCCAATGAAAAATTGTACTTTGTTATCTTAATATAAATATCAACTGCAACATAAACAAAAAACTTTTTTTTGCTATTAAATATATTTAAATTAAACAAAAAAATTCAATAAAATCAAAAATGTTTATACAAAAACATGTTTATTTATAAATATGTGTCCATATTTATATTAAGAAAGAAAAACCTCCTACCACGATTACCTTTTATGTGATACTCATAATTTACAATTATTTTTTTATCTCTATATTTTGATCATTGAAATTAAAAACAAGTAAGAGCACTATATTCGGCTGTGCCGAATCTTTTATACCCACCACCAATTTTGTGTACATTTAAAGCACAATAATTATTATTTTGTTAATCGCTTGGAATAATCTCTTTATAATAAAATATACATCTCTTTCTTTGTAGAGGATGGTTAAATTTTAAATTTAAAACAGAGGCCGAATTACGGCACTCGAACGTGATCGAAATTTGAAAACTCTTATTAGAATCTATATACCTAAAGCATACTCGATCGTTCGAGTAAAATTTCGATCGATATCGAATGCCGTAATTCGGCCCCAGGTCTGTTTAAAATGTTAGAACATCTATGAATGCCTTCTAAATTCGTTAAATGAGAAGCATTGCTGTTTATCGCGATAGTGTGGCAAAAAAACAGTCAACTTCGACTCATCATCGTGCCAAACAATTGAGCATCAGCAATGTTATTTAAAATTTGGACTATCGGATCGAGGTGTGCCGTTGAGGTCGCGGGGCCATTTGGCCGATATTTTGTTCCATACATAATTGAACCATACAAATATTATCATTAAAAAAGAAATGATAATAATTTCCTAAATAATTTGTGCTTTATTCAAAATCAACATCGGCCCTTAAAATTTAACCACCCTTTATAACTTGGATATGCTGGTAAAATGTTTTCGTAAATTAAGTGTTTCAGTGAAAATGGGCGTTAAAGTAAGCGTGTCAATAAAATTTCTGCCAATAAATACAACTTAGATATTTCAATATAGTCCGTAATTCTTCCAAAATATTTATTCATTGAGAAATTATATGAATTTGAAATAAAGCATTATATAGGATGTGGGCGTAAGAGTGGGCGTGTCACCTAAATTTTCTGGCATAACAATAACATTGACTAGAAGGATTTCCGTAGCAAATTTTATCATCATACCTCTAATTTTGTCCGTTTTATAAATTTAAATTTCATTAACAGTAAATAACGTGGAAAGTGAGCGTTAAAGTAGGTGTGTCGAAGTTATTTATGCTAATAAATACAACTTAGATATTTCAATAAAGTGCTTTATTATTCGATTTATAGAGAAATTATAAGAATTTGAGAGAAAACGTCGTATGGGAACGTTGTTGTTGGCGTGTCACATTTATTTTCCATCAGAAGAAAGCCTTTGACCAAAAAGCAATTCCTGCAAAATTTCAGAATCGTAGATCTAAATTTGTCACTCTTATTAGGTTTAAAATTTTTAACATATTGGAAAATACACTGCGCGGTATAAATTTTCGTACATTTTGATCTCTAACTCCCTTCCTAATACATGCATTTAGGCAATTTTTCTTTCTTCCTTATACTCCGATTTAGCCAATTTTCTATTCCAAACAAACCTTGTGTATAAGACATATTCTGGCAAAATTTGAACCCACTAGCTTTTTCGATGGGACCTCTATCGTGCTTTTAACAGACGGACGGACATAGCTAGATCGTCATCAAATAAAACCCCGATTAAGAATATACATACCATTTTTTTGGTGGCGGATATAAAAACTCAAATACTTCAAAAAAACACATTACAAAAAAATTTGTTTAGCTCTTTTACTAAAATTTTGCAAAAAATATTTGACCTTGTGTCACAAAAATTGGTCTGCTGATCACGGTCGGATCGTAACGGGTATAAAATGGGGTAAAGGGGTATAGAGGAGAGTTTTATCTACTAAATGGTGCTAATTTCTTTTTGTTATCTTATGTTTTCTAGAAGTTATGGTGTATTAAAAAAAGGAATTTAGGAAAATTTGGACCTAAAGATATAAAAAAAAATTATTTCTAAACATTATAAACAATTTATTTTCATGTATTAATGGCTAACAAATTTTAAAATTATACAAAACTTATTTCGTTTGAAAATCTTCTAAAAGTAAAATGTTATAGAACTTTAAAAATCAAAATCTTACTAATAAATTTCCTGTTTTAGCAAAATGCTGAGCATGTCTATTTTGAATCACCCTGTGGCCCTTAAAATTTAACCACCCTTTACAAAAGAATAGATAAATAAAAAAAAAATTTAGTTAAAATATGTATTTTAAATATTCAAATACTTATTTTAAATCTACTGATGCACATTTTTTTAAAATATTTTTAAATCTTAAACCTAATAAGACTGTGTGTACAACTATATGTAAAGTTGGGC
This sequence comes from Phyto melanocephala, assembly GCA_941918925.1. Lineage (NCBI taxonomy): Eukaryota > Metazoa > Arthropoda > Insecta > Diptera > Rhinophoridae > Phyto > Phyto melanocephala. The sequence goes on along the minus strand of OW799233.1, from coordinate 46,044,638 downwards.
ACAAATCATTACTCTAGTTAATTTTTGTCAACAAACTTCGGTCATTTTCGTTTTCACAAACCCCTATAAAATTCCTTTGTAGTTTGTGCAAAAAAATGTTACTAGAGTCATCTAGTGTTCTACGTGATGTTTAGCAAAGACATCATCCTCAGTGTTTGCAAAATGTAGTGGCGCCTTCAACAGATGTCGCCATCTGCAATGAATAAATGCTAATGAATATGACTAATATATTTTTATAAAAATTTAAAAAAAAAGTGGGCGTGGCACATTTATTTTCCGTTATAACGAAGACTTTGACCAAAAAACCATGTTTGCAAAATTTCAGAACCGTACATATAGTTTTGTCAGTTTTATTACGTTTTAAACTTCAAATATACACTGAGCGGTATAAATTTTCGTACATTTTGACCTATAACTCCTTTTCTAATGCACAGATTTAAGGGAGAAATTTTTGGGGAGAAATATTCTTTTGACTCGAGAAATATATATTCGAAGTTTCATGACTTTACGTTCATCCGTTTGGACACAATTCCATTTTATTCGATGTTAGCAGGACACGGTTTTTTCGACCTATTCTTGCTTTACGAGCTATAACTCTCTGCCTAATATTCCGATTTAGCCCATTTTCAATACCAAACAAACCTTGTCTATAAGAAAGATTCTGGCAAAATTTGAGCCCCCTAGCTTTTTCGGTGCGACCTCTATCGTGCTTTCAACAGACGGACAGACGGACGGACATAGCTAGATCGTCATCAAATCAAACCCTGATTCAGAATATATATACTTTATGGGGTCTAAAATGGATATTTCGATGTGTTACAAACGGAATGACAAAATGAATATACCCCCACCATTTTTTTGGTGGCGGGTATAAAAATACTAAACGCCTGTCGAAGCATTTGGAACCATACTAAAGCTAAATGTATTTAAATATTTTAAATGTATTTAGCTTTCAAACATTGGTCACATACAAACCAACAAAACTGTTGCTGTTTAAAAAAATTTGTTAGAATTTTTGGCTATGGCCAACTAAAATAAAACAAAATAGAATTAAAGTGGCCATAGGAAGAAAAAATTTATTTATATGAAAAGGCTGTTTTTAAATCACTCGGAATTGCCATCGTTGTGTTATTGTTTATAACAACAATTTCATGGCAATTCAGAGTGATTTCACTCGGAATGCAGAACACAGTCGATTACTTTAAACCTAAAAAGTTGGACAAAAATATAAAAATTTAAATATAAAAAAAAAAAATAAAAAAATATTTTTCGTTAGTTTGCAACATGTTGCAAATATTTAGTATTACCCTAACCATAAAAAAATATATTTTTATACAGTGTCGTTCAAAATAATGGCACCAGTTACAATTAAGAATATAATAAGAAAAACAATTAGGATTAAAAACGAACTTATTTTTAAAACATGTCAAACGATTTGAACACCATTGAAAGTGCAAAAGGCCTTTGGAAAATTGTAAAAAAGTATGGAATTATATTCCTGTATGAAGATGCCTTAAAAATAAATTTGTCGGTAAAGGGATGTACGGCCTTAAAGACAGGTTATAAATTACTACAAAAATATTTTTATATAATTAGAAAACACAAATGTGAAATGTTTTAGTTTTGCTTATTTATTTACGAACAACTGATTATTTAATAAAATAGATGAAGTGCTACTATCCGAATAATTTATTAATTAATTAATTGACATTTTTGAGCTCCTGAAATAAATGATATTATAACATACTTCATATATCACAGATTTTCTTTGTTGCGTTTTGGATGAAATCATTTTTCAAGATATAAATAGATTTACTAAATTTTTTAAGTTGGTGCTATTAACTTGTCCGCATAAAGTTGTTTAAAATCTTGTGTGCTGGACTTCCTGAAATTTTAAGTGGTTGATATCGGTTCCGAGTTGATGTTTTCGAGTTTTTCGCCGACACCTTCTGGTACATAATACATTAGAGTCTACTACCTACTTTCTTAAAATTTGTCGACCACTTTGCGAATAATTGACACATTAGGTGCATTTTCTGAAAATCTAAAATACAGTCAAAGCCCGGTATAGTGAATACTCGAATTAACGAAAACGCGATATAACGAACGATAAAATTTTTTACATTGACTACTTTATATTACGAACATATCAAAAAACTTATACCCAATATAACGAACTCAGGGTAAAAACTCAAACAAAAAATAAAACAAATAAAAAATGAGTGTACTAATATGTACACAATAGAAAAGAGAACCTAAAACGTTAAAAATTCCGTCTGTTTTTCAATGAATACTCATTTGATATTTGCGTATGCGCTGATGCCAAAAGCATGTTAGTGCGTTTTTTATCCGGTTGTTAAGAGTTTCAGCGTAAAATAAGAATGGGAAACAGAAAAATAATTTTTTTATGTGAAAAAATAAAAATGCTTGATGCCTGTAAAAAAGGTATAAGCATTAGTGCAATTTCACAGAAATTTGGGCTTCCAAAATCTTCAATATGCACATTATAGAAAATGAAAGACAACATTCTGTTAAATCTAGAAGCTACCAAATATGGATCAAAGAACCATCGATCACTTAAAGGTGAGTACCCAAAAATGGAGCAAAAGCTGTTCGATTGGTTCGATTTTGAACCAAAGGAAGAAGTTTGTACGAGTAAATGAAATAGCACTGAAAGCAAAAGCAATTGAAATACAAAACAAGTTTTGTAATGGAGAGTTCAACGCAAGTGGTGGTTGGTTAGCTAGATTAAAAAAAAGATACGGCATTAGAATTCTTAAGGAATCAGGTGAAAAGTTATCATCAAGAAAGGATTAGTTGAAAACATTTAAACAAGAATTCCAAAATGTTATAAGAGAGAACCATTTAACTCATGGTGTAATTTTCAATGGTGACGAAACGGGACTTTATTGGAAAATGCTTCCAAACAAAACATTAGTACATGCTGAGGAAACTACAGCTCCAGAAAGGAAAATATCAAAAGAAACAGTTACTTTACAACTCTGTGTGATTCAGACACAAAAAATATTTAACCTCTTCTTATTAAAAAGGCTAAAAAGCCTCGCTCATTTCGAAACAAAGCTTTTCCTATAAACTCTCTTCATGCTAAAAGTGCTTGGATGAATGCTGGAATCTTCAAGATTCGGTTTTTTCAAATGTTTGCCCCCGAGGTCTGTGTGTTACTGGTTTGGTTTAACATATGGTTTAACATACATTTTTTTAAGGTGAAATCTATAAAATAAATCTTTTTGATATAACGAATTATTCCATATAACGAAAGGGCCTGACAATATATCATTCGTTAAACCGAGCTTTGACTGTATTAAATTTTAAAAGTGCATTGTTACTGAGATACCCTTTACATCTTTGTATGCATAAATCATGTTTATTGCATCATGTTGCTGCTATCATTTTAAAGTTAAAGTTGTTTTCATGTTTTAAACTCGCTTTAACATATTTTTGCTTTTTACATTCCGAAGATTTTTCTTATTTTTTTACAACTGGTCTTCCCAAATATCACAAGGTTCTTTTTATAGATATTAGTGGATCTAAATATAAATATGTTTGTACAACAGATACATAAACACACAAATATATCATCACATTAAATGATCTTTTCCGTTTTTGGTAGTTTAGTATTTTTATTTTTTTTCCTGCTGTAGCTACAGCAACAATTTGCAATGAGTTGCATCATAATGTCGCGCCACACAAAACTAAAAAAAAAGATATTAAAAAACTGCATTAAGGTCTAGTCAGCAACTCAACTCCTCTTAATGATAGATGCAAAAAAAAAATTAAGTAAATGAAAATATCTCTATTTTAAACTTTAAATAAGATGATAGAAAAGAAGAGAGACAAACAAAATAAATATGTAAGTCTATCTAATGTTTGTGCACTTGCAACTAAATGGTACATTAGCATCGGTGCAAGAAATAAAAAATTACATCTCCTAGACCTTTGTCATGATGCATGGAATTTGTTTGCATGTTTCGCCGTAGATGAGGTTGCACTTTCTGGTTTTGTCTTGCTTTGGCTTTGATACTTAATCAACAATTTAGTGTTAAAAGACAAATAATTTAAGGCAAATGAAGTTGCGTCCGTTCAACCATCTGTCTGGTTTGGCTATCAGTGTGTATCTCCTGTAATTCATTTTTTACTTCTTTGAAGATTTTTTTTTACTTTTTTTTTACAAAAAACTATATACAACATCAGTAGGCGTCTGTTCGTATTTTACATTTATAATTTAGCCAGAAGTTTTAGACAAAAAATGTTTTCCTGTATAAGATGTACATAATTTTAGTTTGAAATTTATGAAATATTTAATATTTTTTCTGTTCGTATTTCATTTTTCCTTCTTTTTTGCACCCACGATTTTAGTTGCTGGCAACTTTTTGTTTTGATTCAATAAGTAAAGTCGTTTGCTTTGTTTTTTTTTAAAGACAAAGTGTGAAATTTTTATTTCTGTGCAAATTTTATTTTTTTTTTGTTGTAATTTTGCAACCAAAAATGCTTACACTTTTCCAAAGAATAATATAAAGTATATAATATTGTATTAAGGAATTCTAATATTGCCTTTCGCTAAAGTTAACTTTTGTTTGTTATACCCTTCACACAGTGAAAATGGGTATATATAGGTTTGTCATTCCGTGTGAAATTTCTACAATTTTCATTTCCGACCCCATAAAGTATATATTTTCTGAAAGCTTATGAATAGGGGAGTCGATTAAGCTCTGTCGGTCTGACCGTCTGTCCGTGTGTATGTTGAAATTTTAGAAGCTCCCCGACATCGCTTGGTGAGGTATTAAAATATCAGAAATATTCGGGAGTAGATCGGTATTGAAATATCGGTACAAGAACAACTGAGATATGAGCAAAAACCCACGACCATCTCGATTTGTTTTTCACAAAAACAACATTACAACAACAACATACATACAAACGTGTTTACTGGTTAGAGTAAACGTGGCATCGAATCCCAGCTGAGCCAAAAAATTTTTTTTTTGTTTTTTTTTTAAATTTTTTTTTTCATGTTTTATTTTTTATTTAATATATTATTTATATTTTCATTACTATTTTTTTTTTTAATTTTTTTTATTAGATTATTTATATTTTAATTTTTTTTTTAATTATTTTTTTTCTTAAATATTTTTTTGTAATTTTTTTAAAATTTTTTTTTATTTTTTTTTTAACATACATACATACGTAAATTTTTAATTTTAAAATGGGATATTTTTATACATGTATGTTTTTTTTATATACATATGTATGTACGTATTTCATATGAGATGAATGATGATACAAACTACTGTTATTGCATGACTACACGTTGTGAAGGGTATATAAGATTCGGCACGGCCGAATGTAGTAGTTTTACTTGTTTAATTTTTTTTTCGTTATAAAATTAGCTTTTAACGAATTTTCGTTAATTATCGCTTTTATTAAAATTTTTGATAAAATTTTCTTATATGAAAAATTAAAATTTTTTTAAATTGTAAATTTTTAATAATAGATCTTAAAGTATTATAAGTAATTACTTTTTTCATTTTCTAAATAAATAAATATGTACTAACTTCCTAAAATACACATAATTGTATAAAGGTTAAAATTTGTGTCCTAAATTTACATTATTTTGCCCATAGCCAAACAATTAAAGATCAATTAACATTTTAACATTATTACTAATTTTTGTTTATTCCCCTCAACCAAATTTCTCTTCTTATATATCTTTTTTTTTATTAACACACAATTACCTATTTTTACACCACAACCTCAAACATTACTCATTAATTTCCATTAAAATTCTTTAAATTTTTTTTACACTTCCATAAATAAAAAATACAACAAAGTTAAAGTTCCCTTCTACAAAAATAGCATAAGTTTTAAAGCGTTAAAAATTATTACCTTAAATTAATCAAAACACTTGAAAAAAGCGCTTCTGTTTAAAAACATAAACACTCTGACACTCAAACGAAATAATGATCATTTAATACACACTTAAACTAAATGTTTGGTGTTTATGCCTACAAACATTTGTTATATACATTCGTTTAATACAAGAATCCACTCAGCAACACTGTATTCAAACAAGCAAAATTCAACAATACCAGCACAAAAAAAAATGTAAACAATCACATACACGCGCACACATTTTGTATAACTCACTCTCTGCAATATGCTCCCCAATTTGGAGAGCAACAAGTATAATTTTTAAAGGTTGTTGTTGTTAAGATTGTATTCAGTGTTTTTATTTTTGGGGACTCTTTTGTATACAAACAATAAGCCGGCTAATATTTAAAAACACATACACCCAAAATATCACTGTTTTTTTTACATGTTTATTTAACTCTCACTAGTAAATTGAGTGAGTTTTATTGCATTTGTATTTTCCCCCTTTAACACTTGAGAACTAAATGAATTTTTTTTTTGCTGTCGACTCTTTTCTTTTGCTGACTAGCTCTAGCCTTTTAGCACACTCTAGCAGTTAGTAAGCACTTATTTTTCATTCTGAGAGTGTGGTAAACATGTGAAAAATGCGTTTATCAATGTAGTGGCATATGTAAAATTTTTTTCGAATTTAGTTACATTTCTAAACGTACACAAATTGTGCAGTATTCGTTGAAAAGTCGCGTCGTATGGCGGTTGGAATTCGTATAAACATTTGTGTTAAACAAAAATTCGTGTTTTTATTTTCTGATTTAATTTTTTCATAAGAAAAAAAAATGATGAATTAATCAAAATTGAAGTAAAAAAAATAACAAAATGCAAGATGGGGAAATTAAATGAATTAAAACAAAAATCGTATAAAAATTACAAAAAAAATATTAAACTGAAATATGGAATTGTTAATAAATGTTACTAGTTTTTTAATCAAAATTAAAAGCTCTTAAAAAATCAATTTTTTTATAAAAATTAAAAAAATAATAATTTACAGTACGATGAAAGAAGTACTGAAATATGAAATAAAAATAGAAATAATACTAAAAAGAATTAATTAAGATAATTATTACAACGACAAAGATTAAAATTCATAATTTAAAAGAAATCCTGTTAATTTGTTTTCGAAAAAAAATGCAAAATGTTAAAGAAATGATACGGCTGAAATATGCCGTAGTTAAAAATTTAATAACAATATAAAAATATAACAATAATAATAATAATAAATATAATTTTAAAAATTAAATATTCAAATATTAGTTAAAAATTAAGAACTTTAAAAAAAACTAGAAAAAAAATAACAAAAAAGTAATTAAAGCTAACATATACATATGTAGTACGTTCGAGAACTTTTAAAGAATTTAGAAACTTATATTTTTCTAAAAAAATTATTTAAAGTTACAATATTTCCAAAATTAAATTTAATATTTAAATAATTCACCATATATGAGAATTAAAAAATTACTACAAAAATTTCCAGCTTTAATTCTAATTTTATTAAAATTTAAATTTTACTAAAAAAAGCCTTTTTAAAATTAATCATAAAATAAAATGTAATACCTACGCCCAAAAATTATCTTTTTTTATAAAAAAAAAAATATTAAAAAAATCATCAAAAAATTTAAAATAGAAAAGTAAAGACTTTTTCAAATAGCTAACTCATTTAGGTTATATTTTTTCAAACTGTAACAACGATAGGAAATATAAAAAATACTTAAAAAGAACTTAATTTTTGAAACTATCAACAGCAATAAATTTTTTTAATAGTTCTCTGATCATGGGTTATTTTAGAAAAAACCTTAAACAGTAAAAAATTGGAGAAATGTACACTAAAAATTGGTGTTTTTTTAATTTAAACTAAATATTAGAAAGGTAGGAAAGCGGGGTGCAGAAAGCAAAATATACCTCCAACACCCTCACTCGGAGACCAGCATGGTCCATTGTGTACAAACTAAATATTAAAATCAATCAATTTTTACAGTTTACTAAAAAAAATAAGTTTTTAAAATAATTATTAAAAATATGATATTTACAAAAAATCTATTGTATAAAAATTTAATATTTAAAAAAAAGGACCACAACTCTAAACAATAAATCTTTTTTGTAAATATAAAAATTTTTAAAAAATTTAAAAATATTTTTACAAACTCTATAAAAATGGGGGAAAAAATAATAGAAAAACTTATTATAACTTGTCTATAATAAGTTTTCATTTAAGTTCTTTTCTTTTCGTAGGTAGATATCAACAGCCGTCTTCATAAAAAATATCTTAGGTTTATTAAAGGCTTATTTGGCAGATATTGTATAGAAATCTATCAAATAAGTCTTTTATAAAACTTAAATATTTTTTATGGATACGGCAGAAAATCTATTAAAAAAAATATTTGTATCAACCTTTTTTCTTGTAAATTTTCTTAGCAAATAAATTTTGGGAAAGGTTGCCGCTGATAAGAGAAAATTTTAAATAAAACTAAATTCCAAATCTATTTATTACAATTCCCATTCAACTTATAGTATAATGTCAGTAGGTCATTATGTTCCAAATTTATCAGTAGTTTCGGTGAGACCTAGGACATATCTGAGGCATTCAAAAGTTATGATATCACTTCTTGTTATAAAATATTTTAGATAATATGAAAACTTTACATTCAACAACCACAACAAATAAAAACAAAATTAAAATTATTATCATGTCATATCATGATAAAACATGATACCATGCCTTATAAACCCAACAATTGTATACATATGTATGTTATTCGTATGCTTATGAAATTTTCAACTAATTCAAGAAAAGTTGTAATTTATCAAAAACACAAAATGAAACTTAACAAATTGCTTTTAAGACAACATTATTGAAAACAAATTATTAACCAGTAATTTTTTTCTTTCCAAAATGTCGCTATATTTCTGCTAAGTATTATTCACTGTATCTACTATTTGATAGAATCATAGATACTCCGTGTGAATGGCAGACAATAACTCTAATTTCATATAATCTATCTCAATGTGTTAAGTGAAATATGATGTCAATTATAAAGTGTACAAGTTTCATATTGTTTAAAGCAAAATGTTCTTGAGTATATGACGATAAAAAAAGAAATAATTATATGCTTCATGGAAAAATGAAATAAAGTCGAAACAATGACAAGAAGAAAACAAGAAATATAAACACGATAAAAAAGAATGTTTAGCTCTAGCAGACAGAACCAAATAATAAATTTGAAAGAACTTATTTTGGTTAAGGAATGGGAAATAATGAAAATAATGTTTCTAATTAAAAACTTTTGCGAAAAAAATAATAAAAGATTTCTAATTGTTTTAACCTGTATAAAATAGTAGTTTAGGCCTTTTTTTGTTGTTATAATATTAACATCATTTTTGCTGTACCTCAACAGCACAAAAAACTTTATTGCGAACAGCATTTTATGTACAAAAAAAAAATTAGTTTTTAATTTTAACTATAAACAAAATAATTTGAAATTTAAGCTAATAAAAAACAAGTAAAATCGCTATATTCGGCCGTGCCGAATCTTATATACCCTTCACAACGTGTAGTCATGCAATAACAGTAAATTCACGTATGTATGTTAAAAAAAACAAACAAAAAATAAAAAATAAAAAAAAAATTTAAAAAAAAAAAATTTAAAAAAAAAATTAAAAAAAAAAAAATTATTATATACATATATAATATATATAAAACAAAAAAAAAAAATAAAAAAAAATTAAAAAAAAAAAAATAAAAAAAAATAATAATAAAAATATATATAATATATTAAATAAAAAATAAAAAAAAAATTAAAAAAAAAAATTTTAAAAAAATTTAAAAAAAATTTTTTTGCCTCAGCTGGGATTCGATGCCACGTTTTCTCTAACCAGTATACACGTTTGTATGTATGTATGTTGTTGTTGTAATGTTGTTTTTATGAAAAGAAAATCGAGGTGGTCGTGGGTTTTTGCTCATATCTCAGTTGTTTATGTACCGATGTTTCTGATTTTCAATACCGATCTACTCCCGAATATTTCTGATATTTTAATACCTTACCCGGGTCCAACCTATGTCGGGGGGCTTCAAAAAGTTGATTTCAACATACACACGGACAGACGGTCAGACGGACAGACGGTCAGGGCTTAATCGACTCCTCTATTCATAAGCTTTCAGAAAATATATACTTTATGGGGTCGGAAATGAAAATTGTAGATATTTCACACGGAATGACAAACCTATATATACCCTTTTTCACTGTGTGAAGGGTATAACAAGAACAAGTTGTAGCTGGTCAAGCATACATACACATGTATACCCTAAACTAAAATATTTAAAATATTTTATTATTATCAAGAATCTGTTATACTATTTGATCATTAGGCCTTAGTCAAACAAAATTTTAACATATTTTCTAAGCAGTTTTATGAACATTAGGGTTGTTTCCGGCAGTGGAACTTTTACATATATTAAAACAGATTTATTATGGATGAATCATCACAAAAGTTGATAAAAGACTGTCTCGATGCAAATATGTATCCTAGATACTTCTGTGCGTGCTATCAAGATTTTCAGGTGTGAATGATATTTTCAACTTATATTATGGTTTAAAGAATTGCGTTTGTTTCAGACAAAGTTTAGCTTATAATAAGAAAATCACCATTAGATACAAATTATATCTTTTATGACAAATTAGTTAATATAGCTATTTTTAAGATACAAAACTATGAACTTCACAACAAAATACGAATAAGACAAAGAATCTTTTCAAATTATGTCATGTTTATGTCTCTAACTCATTTTGAATGAAAATTTGTGAAGAAAATAATAATTTTTTTATGATGAAAGTAACGGTAATTAAAGGCCAAAAAATCAATGGAATATTTTATATTTAAAATTTTTAATATACAAAATATCTTTAGTGAACAAATATATTTTAAATATTACAGGCAAATCCTGGTATAACGAACGATAATATGCCAGGCCTATTCATAATATCGCGAAGTTTTTTTTTAATTTAAATTTCTTATTAGATTATCAAAAAATTATGCAGTTAATACGTGTATCCTCAAATATTATATATGTTTAATTTTACGATAACATAGAAACCTCAAAACACATTAAGAAAACAGTTACAGCTTTGTTATATAATACGATATAAAAGTTTCACATGGATAAGTGGTACAACTATAGGAGGCATGCATATCGCCCAAATGTTGTTAAAACCTCTTGCAGTTTTTAATAATTGTTGCTCTGGCGGTTGACTAGGGGCATTATCAGGGATAAATGCTTGCATTTTTTTGTTAATAAATGATTTAGGTATTTAAAATTTCAAGGAAATTTATTGAAGTCTTATATCCTTTTAACAATCATCCAAAACTGCTTTATCTTTGAAAAAAAATTTTTATTTCTTTTTTATAAACTACAGCTTAAATCGTAATAAAAAAGCTGAAGGCAGTTTTTATACCCTTCACCTGTGGTGCACAAGCTTCATCCCGTTTGTAATTTCTATAATTTTCATTTTCGACCCCATAAAGTAAAAACTTTCTGAAAGCTTATGAATAGAGGAGTCGATTAAGCCCTGACCGTCTGTCCGTCTGTCCGTGTGTTGGTTGAAATCAACTTTTAGAAGCAACCATATGTTGTTCAGATCTGTGTATGGTATCAATCTTTTGGCAATATCCGGGAATGAATCGCTATTAAAATTCAGCACAATCGCCCCATAACTTTCTGAGATATGAGCAAATAAACACGACTGCCTCTGTTTTTTTTCCATATTTTTATCACAAAAATTAAAATTTTTCAGACATAAAATAATTTATAGGTACCTTTGCTACTATTTGTAGATATAATATGCCTCTAGAGATATTCGTGAAAATTTTTGGATAAAGCGGGCTCTAATCGGCAAAGTTATAGGCAAAAGTTTTTCTTTAAAAATTTATATTCCAAAAATTTACAGACGAAAATCAATTTTTTTCAGCTTCTAGACAACCGAGAGAGTCAAGTACTAGACTAGCGCAATATAAGCACTATACAAAATTAAAATTCATGTTGGCCGCCACTATAAAATGGCGGACAATAAATTTATATATGGATCAAGTCAGATATTTTAAAAAGTATCTTCTAGAACCCCCTCAATATTAGTATCAAATGAAAGGACATGACCAGTAGAATACATTAAATTATTAAAAAAATTAAAATCCAAGATGGCGCCTAAAACAAAATGGCGGATCAAATTGTTTAACCCCATCAATATGTGTATCAAATTAAAACGCCTGACTAGAAGAATACAGTTAACTACGTAAAAATTCGTAACAATTCAATATCAAGGATGACGTTCGAAATAATAAGGAAAAATGGCGTATAACATGAAATATAGGTAAAGCTACGATGTGCTATAATACCTATGTACATGATAGTGAAGCGTATTATCAGATTCGGCACGGCCGAATATAGCACTCTTACTTGTTTTTTTAAACAAATTGTCAAACAAAAAAGTAATGGTACTTTAACGTCTTAATTGCTTTTAAATAATTTGGTGTATAGGCTTTGCTTTATTTTTTCCTCATTCTTTATGTATGGCAAACTTATTTTAAAACATTTACAATGTTCAAAATCCTTTTGATAGTTTGTATTTTGTTTGTTTTTTTTTTTGCTGATTTTTTCTTTCCATTCATTGTATCGAGTAAACAATTTCGTAATATTCGCTATATAAGGTAGTCAGTCAATTTAAATAATTATAACGTTCTTTATATTGGATTTTGGTTAAGGCGAGATTCGTTTAACCGAGATTTGCCTGTAAATTGTAAATAACAGTTTTATATTTTTGTTATTTGTCAAGCCTCAAAAAAAGTTTCGAACGTACACACGTAAATAAATAATGCTAAAAAAATTATAAAAAAATATCTCAATTATACTACGTAAAATAATCTTTAAAATAAAAGAGAATTTAAAACATATTTTACCATAGAAATAAAAAAAACAAAAATTAAATAAAATAAAATATCTATTTCTTAATTTTCCACTTGTTCAGCTTGTTTACAATACAAACAGTTTAGTGACACTTTCAATTGTCACCACCACATACCGCTTGTAACAAGACCTAATTTTGTCATCAAAAACAATTTGTTTCCATAATTTCCAATAGTATCTTTTTATACCCTTCACACAGTGAAAAAGGGTATATATAGGTTTGTCATTCCGTGTGAAATTTCTACAATTTTCATTTCCGACCCCATAAAGTATATATTTTCTGAAAGCTTATGAATAGGGAAGTCGATTAAGCGCTGTCAGTCTGTCCGTCTGTCCGTCTGACCGTCTGTCCGTGTGTATGTTGAAATCAACTTTTTGAAGCCCCCCGACATCGCTTGGACTTGGGTGAGGTATTAAATTATCAGAAATATTCGGGAGTAGATCGCTATTGAAAATCAGAAACATCGGTACATAAACAACTGAGATATGAGCAAAAACCCACGACCACCTCGATTTTTTTTTCACAAAAGCAACATTACAACAACAACATACATACATACAAACGTGTATACTGGTTAGAGAAAACGTGGCATCGAATCCCAGCTGAGCCAAAAAAAATTTTTTTTAAATTTTTTTTTAAATTTTTTTTTTTATTTTTTTTTTATTTTTTTTTTTTATTTTTTATTTAATATATTATTTATATTTTTATTATTATTTTTTTTTTAAATTTTTTTTTTTTAATTTTTTTTTTATTTTTTTTTGTTTTGTATATATTATATACATAATAATTTTTAAAAAAATTTTTTTTTTTAAAAATTTTTTTTTTTTAAATTTTTTTTTTTAAATTTTTTTTTTAAATTTTTTTTTAAATTTTTTTTTTTTTTGTTTTTTTTTAACATTCATACGTGAATTTATAATTTTACAATGGGACGTTTTTATATATGTATGTTTTTATATGTATGTACGTATTTCATATGGGATGAATGGTGACACAAACCACTGTTATTGCATGAATTCACGTTGTGAAGGGTATATAAGATTCGGCACGGCCGAATATAGCGCTCTTACTTGTTACCACTAAATTATCGTTTTACAAAGAAAACAAAAATGATAAATAAAACATGCCATTAAAAATATCAAATGTCCGTAAACATGTAATAAAATGTTCATTCAACACTAACAAAACGTATGAAATAAAATATTGAAAAATAAATAATTTAAACATTAAATATAAACAAAAATAACTGACACCCTTGAAATATAAATCTCGCTTAATATTTATCATAAAAAAAAATTAATTCAATTTTGTACACAAGTACGTAAATTGTCTTCTTAACCTCATTACCTTAAACACATTCCTGTTGGTTGTGTTTTTTAATTTTTTTCCTTGCAACATTTTGTTTGTTGGTATGTATCTGTCTCTAAACTTAGGTCTGATGTATATAATATTTTTTCCTGCACGTACTTACACACACACACGCTTTATTTGAGCTGAGATATAAGAAAAAACACAAACAACTGATCTTGATAATGATAAAGACAAAAATAAATAGAAGTGGAATGAAAGAAAAAAAAACCGAAAACAATCTGACAAAGTTAACAATAATGCATGCAGTGGTGAAAAACGGAACCTTTAATGATAAACAAAGAGCAGAAACATGAATCATATCATATGGTTGTAAGACAACAAGAAGATAAGACAATGCAAGAAAAGGTTAAAAGTACTGCAAGTTTTTGAAAAATGTACAGAACAATTCAAGGATTTTTTATGTTTTTGGTGTAAAAAACAAAACAAGAATTTTGAGATAATTCAAACATGATTTAAGAATTTAAAGATATAATTTTCAAATATCCTATATTTCTTGTTCTAATTAAAATATATTGGCTCTTAAATAAATTCAGTAGGGTTCAAAGGACCACGTCTTTTAAAACTTATTGTTTCAGAGTTTTTATTTCAGTGTGTAAAAATTGTATGTGAAATATCATTAGTTTTAAAACTAATTTCTTAATTAGATAATTATTTGACCCTACAATCCCAATCGATATCCTATGCATTGACTTAAACCCTTTATTTTAAAAATTTTAACATTTTAACCGAACCTCTTTCGTTTGCTAAAACCTCTTCATATTTGCTTAGAAGGACCATCTTTTTTTTAAATTCGATCTTAAGCGCTTTTCCTTTTAATCACGCATATATTTTACATATTTTTTACAAAAATTTCATTATAAGTTTTCAAAAATTATTTCAATGCTTGTACAAAGGACTTTTATGATTTGTTCTCTCTAACATCTCAAGTTTGTTGCGAAGGACCATTGTTTTTAAAATTTTCTCTTTAACAGTTTTCTTGCATAACCACATAAATTTTTTACGCAATACAAAACAGTCTTTGTATATTTATTTATGGTATAATAGAACCAAATAAATTTCGAAGGACCATTTTTTTTTTCAAAAAAAAAAAATACTTTTTTTCAAAATATAATTTTCTTAGAAATAAAAACCATAAAAAATATTCGCTCTGACATTTACTTTTTAAAATTATTTCCTTTAAATAACTGCCTTCGGCATTGGTACCTTTAAAAGTTTTTAATTACGGTAACGTTTTTGTGCAGTTCAAATCTAATTTAGTCAATTTTGCTCAATTGTCTCTAACTTATCCTTAAATACTTTGGTACCTTGGAATTTACAATGTTGAAAAGAAAAAGTATCAGATAGTGGTATTATATGATCTATGAACTCTTCACTTAGTTCTAATAATGTTGTTTTACAAGCTGTACGACTATTAGCGCCATCTTTATATTGTTTATGTAACATGAATTCGATATAATGCGTGTGCAAAGCAACACGCGATAATTGTGGAGAAGCTTGGCTCCAATTTGAACTAAAAAGAATTCCAGAACTCTAAAAAATGTATGCCAGTATATACACAAAAATATTTTATTGAAAAAAATTATTGAAAATAAATAAAAATGCTCCTGAAGTCTTTTGTTATCTCTTCAAAACATAATGCAAGGGTTATGCCACATGCCACCAAGCTGTAACTTAAATGTAAAGACTGCTCTCAAGAAACACAATTCTCTTTGAACATGGTTATTTCCATAATGTAATAAATCCTACAATACAAAAATAAAATAAATGAAAATTTTGTTATCTACTTAAAAAAACTACTGCCGTCAAACCATAATTCTTAGCCTTATTCGTATGGAAAAACCTGATTTTGTTAATCTATTTACCTCACTGTAAAATTGCAACTTTATAAAAATTTTTAAAAACTATAATTCAATTAAAAAAATATTTAAGTCACTTTTAGCGATTTAATAAATAATTGATTTAGGTTCGTAGGACCATTTAATTGCGTAACTCTCAGACGCCATTATTTCTTTACAATAACAGTAAATAAATTTTTTTTCTTATCGCCTTAAATACATTTTTTGTTATTTTTTTTCATTAATGTTTATCTTTAATTATAGCCGTAATCTAAATAAGATTTCAATTTTATATCGATTTTTTTCATACTTGAAACCTAAGATTTAGGTCAACAGTTGTATAACTTGAAATTTTCCTTTCGTTTGTTTGGAATTAAACAAAAGTATAATGAATTTTTTTTTTTAATATTAACGATAACATGCTAAACTTAACAGCAGTGACAAAAATTATTAATTTTTTGTTGTTGTTATGTAGTTTTTACGGCGTTTAAAATGAAAAAAAAATAAACAACAATTTGCTTGTAAATGCAATTTTTATGTGGAATTAAGATAGACAGACGGACGGATGGACGGACAGACCGTGGAAGGGACAGGAAAAAAGAGCTTAATAAACAAATTGTCATTGTTGATGTCTGTGCATTATTTCCAAATGTAACAAAAAACCTTTTTTTTTGTTTTTGTACAAACGTAGCTTGAAAACGTTGGAACAGAGATAAGAATTAGTTTTAAGGGGTCTTAATCTCTCTCTATAAATAACAAATAAAAAATAAAAAAGAGTTTATTTTAGGATTCCTCATGAAATATAGAATATAGAAACTAAAAAGATTGTATATAAATTAAAATCACTTTTTTCAAAAACAAAAGAAAAAGATTTTTTGAAAATGGCAGTATTGTTGCGAGACCTGATGTCGCAAAGGGAGAGCACAAAAATAAACGCTTTGAAAATAAAATAGAATCTGCCCCACGGCTGATTTCTATAATGAGTATTTCACATGTCAGTTGGTATGGAGAACTCGTCATGCTTGAATGCTGAGACAGAATTGCATCTAGAATTTATTGTTTGGTATGCCTTTGTTTTTATATTTCGTGGCGTCAATTTCAATGACACCGTGGTCACATTGTTGAAAAATTAAAGGTCTTAAAATAAGAGCATAAGAAAAATGTGCTGAAACTGAAATAGATTCTATCTAACGACGTATTTTGGATGCTTATTTATATGGAAAATCTCGTTACATCAGAATTCTAAATTCTCAATTGCTAAATAAGTTTAAAAAATATGAAAATATTTGTTCTTCTATCATGCAAATACTACCATAATGCTTGATATGTATGCATAATGAATGTTTGGTCCCAAGTCACATTTATTCATCAGGTAGTCTTGTTTCGTCAGCTGATTACTTTTTTCTTCACTATAGATATAACACAATTTTCTCTTCTCTCTCTCTCATTTATTTCAAATGTCAAACTTCATATATAAAACATTCTTATAAACAAAAAAAATTCTCTCCGAACTGCAATTACCTGATGAGTTAGTAAGCCTTGGTATGGTCCCAATAAGCTAGGGTAGCCAGATTTGAAATTCGAAAAAAACTGTACTACCACGTCAACAATAATTCAGTCGTAACACAGATCAATTTTTTCAGAGATTGACTATAAGTTGGTTTTTAAAAATCAGCTGATTGTTTATTTTTATTAGGTTTAAGGCTCTATATATCAAAAGTTTTTATTTTTAAAATTGAAAATGCAATTTAATTAAAACAATAGTTATCTTTTAATTAATAATATGAATGAATGAATTTTTTGTGTTAAATCGGGTATTCCAACATTGGAACCGGATTAAAATTTGCCCCCAATTTGTGCGGTGTTTTTTTACAGTTATTTTATACAAACCACGAGATTTTCAAACAAATGATGTTTAATTATTGTAAAAACTTATTGCAATAACGGTGAAAGTTTTTACCAAAACAGCTCGCTAATAATGTTAAGCTTTTGCTTGCAGTAATGTGCAAAAATCGTTAAGGCCACGTCAGATAAATCTTTGTCGCTTTGCGTGACATTTCTAACTTTGACGGAAAAGCGCGTAACAAAAGGTGTTTGTCACAATGAAAACTTTGGCAACACTTACGCATTGTTTGGGGACCTATAAAGTTTGCAAGTACGGCTTGTCAAAGCTCGCAAAAGATAAGAGTTGATTAACTTTAGCTTTGCGTTGCGTTAAAAGTGCCTAATGTTACATGTTTCATATAAGAACGGCTATTTCATCTCAAATGTCAAAGCGAATTTCTAACGCAACGCAAAGCAAAAGTTCTATCTGACATGGCCTTTAGTGAGGCATTTGATAACATTTATTTATTGTTAAAGAAAATTTTTATTAATTTTCTCATTTAATATCTCAGCTTTTTGTATTAATGTTTTTAATATAATTTTAAACAAATTAAAGACAAATCTGGCGACGAAGTACGGCATTCGATATCGATCGAAAGTTTTTCTTGCATTTTGTATTGGATTCTAATAAGAATTCTATCATTTTCGATCGATATCGAATGACGTAATTTGACTCCTATTGCTTTTACTTATACTGTTGCATTTCTTGTAGTTTGACGAACAAACTAAAGTTTATTTGGGTTGATCTGACATGTTTTGAGCACCAAGAGTATTTCTCACTTAGTCTCACTCATTCACCAAATCGTGGAATAATGGAAGAGGCGGGATTCCAGTTAAAAAAAAAAACAATAAAATGAGTCAAAATCAGTACATTTGCGTACTGTTTTGCCTGTTGTGCATAAAAGAGTAAATTAAAAAAAAGCAGTACATATGGCATCACTTCATTAAGCCAAAGAAAAAACTTGTTTGTTGCAATTGGGTCATGATTTTACTAAACTTCCATATTTGGCCCTCTCCCGGAAATCACGACAATAAATCTGTTAAAGATTAAACTAAATTTAATTTAATTTTAGGCTATAATTTCAATATGATAACGGCAGAATATCTAGGTAAATTTAGTTATTCGATACTAGCTGAGTAGAATGAATTTTCGAAATCGCAGTAAAAATGTATATTATACCGTAGTGTACATTACAACAGGCTTGGCCAACTTTAACTTTTTTACTTATTTTTTTTGTTTTTAAGAGCAATATTTTGATTTGCACAACAAATAAAACTAATAAAAATCTTTTTACTTTATTGTCATTTTTTGAAATACATACTGTTTTTTATATTTTTGACCTTAATTTAACGTATGGAATATTAAACAATTTTTACATTGTTAAATTTGTAATATTTTTAATATATTTTTTGTTTTGTTTTTAAAGGAGAATAATTTTGACACAATAATAAACTTTGTTTACAAGGCGGTCGAATAAAAAATTTTTATGTGAAAGTTGTGATATTGGGAAATTTTTGCCGCACCTTGGTTGTCGTTTTTTTTTTAAATAAATTTTACATTTTATTTAATATTGTTTAAATATAAAATTAAAAATTTATATAAAGTGTGAAAAAACATACATATAAAACAATGGACGACTGTTTAAAGATATTAAAGGGTGTTAATTTAACAGCAACTCAAGCATAGCAAAAATTGCTTGTGAGCCAACATCTCTCATCACATTTGAAAACCAAATAATTTTAGAACAAAATATTTTAATATACAATGCGGTAAGATAATAGAACAAACGAGTAAAACTAGAATAAAACGCAATGAAGTATAACAACATTAAAGTGCGACCGCGCTTTACTGCTTACAGGTTTGATGTGTTATTCGCGAAGAGAAAAAGCAACTCGTAATGAAATCCCCAATACGTGTAGAGAAAATTAACAAAATACGGAAAGAAACCGTTAAAATAAAAAAACAAAATTATAAAAAAGAAATTGCTTAAAATAAAATGTGTTGCAAAAATACGAAAAACAATTTTTGTTGCATTTCAGCGATTTTTATTCGTTAACACTAATATTCAGATTTGCGTTAATAATTCTGTGGCTTGGAGCTAAAAGGGTCAATGTCAAAATATTTACTTTTGAGAAAATTGAAATTGAACTTTAACTTTTATAGATGCTTTCATAGTGACATTGGCCAGCATTTTATTTATGAAGCTGTTCTGGGTTAAGTATGACTTTAGCTGTTTTCCCATAATGAAATAGAGCAAGAAAACAAATCTAATGCAATGATTAACTCAAAAGAGCCAAAAAGTGTCATTGGCCCTTTTAGCTCCCAGCCACAGAATTATGACAGAAACGCAATTTTCTCTACATAAGTATTGATTTTTATGTCCACCTTTCAACACTTTAGCTGAAAAAATTATTTTTTTTACTATTTTTAAATTATTTTTGCACAAATGCGCAAAATGTTTTCTGTTCTGTTCACTATTTACATAAATTCTTATGTCGCTCACAACTCGAACTGTCGTCATATGTTCATTTTTTTTTTCGTTTTAATTCAAATCAGCATGAACTGTCACGGAAATATATGAAATTCGTTGGCATGACAGTGGCGCCATCAACCAAAAATTGGTCGTACCAACTTCGAAACAATCGTCGGCTCATGCACAACAACTTTGCTAAAGATCAGCATCACATAATAAAATGCTTAGTTTACGATTCTAAAAAGGACATATATACAGTCGTGTCTGGATATAGTGAATTAATTTTTGCAAGGCTTGTTCATAGTATCCAGGTTGTTTTCTATATCAAGGTTGAAATTTTTGGTCAAAAACTCGTTTTATTTACTAATAAAAATACATACATGTAAATGCAATAGATGATTATAAACAATTTGTACAAAAAAGGAAATATATGTACATATGTTCATATGTATTTAAGTTTAATAAAAGAATTGTTGTTGAAGTTGTTTTCAATATTTTGTTCACTATTAGAGTTTATCACTATTTAGAGTACTCCATGCAAAAATTTTGTTGTTCACTATATGGAGGTGTTCACTATATCGGGTGTTCACTATATCCAGACACGACTGTAAATACAAATATTTATGAAAAATAAAAGAAAAACGAAATTAAGATAAAAATTAAATGCTGCATCATAATGTAGTTTCAGCTAATTTTTTAGTTTTATCAGCATCTCCTGAACAAAGTAATGTTACTTTAGAGATTCACATACATTTGCAATGAAAAAACAATGAAATGTCACTTCGAAAATATTGAACATTTTATGTAGTCACAACTGACCTTAATTTTTTTTTGCTACTGTTTTTTCGCTGGTATATATTTTTTTGTTCTTTTGTTATTTAAGCGTTTTTGTTTAGTGTTATTTTTTAAAGTTAGCATCATTTATATGACCAGTATTTTTCTTAATATTTATTTAAAATCTTCAATTGTTTAAGTTTCTATCTTATGGTATACTGTAAGCATTCGATATGCTTACTATGGTTCAGCGTATAAGCGTGAATCCAGGGTGAGAAAATAGGGTATTTAAAAAACCAAAGGAAAGTATATATTTTTCCTTTTGATAAGTAATAGCTTTGCAACCATAAATCAAAGAATTCATATATTTTAATAATAATTAACAATCTTAAGCTAATCACGGAAGAGAGCTATATTTGAATGGGCCAAATTTTAATAGAATTTTGTTGTTGCATTTTCAATAAAAACAGAGGCATAAGTGATTTTTTACTCATATCCCGTTTGCTAATAGGTCAAAATTAATGATTTTCAATAACAAAGATTTTGATAGAATTTGTGATAGATTGGTGCTACAGTCAAATTCGTAGAATGTATGACTGCATCAAAAAGTTGATTTCAACGCTCACACTGAAAGACAGACGGACAAAGATAAACTGGGTTTTTTGTATATTAGGATTCAGCATGTATAAGTACTTTATGGGGTCGCAAATGATTGCTGTAGAAATTACAAACTTGTATATACCCGTTTACACTCTCATGTGAAGGGTATACATATAAAATCAGTTGTCTTAGTTTCAAGACTCAGTTCTTTATTGTTTGGTATTAATCACTTAGGTCTAGCACAACTTCTTCTATCAGTAGTCATATACTCTTTACGCAGCATCTAAGAAAATTTCATATTTTGTTTGGGACTAATTGATCAAAAACTGACTTAATACTTTTTTGTCTAACAACAAAGATTAGCCATTTAAAAACTAAACAAAGTTTAAGTAAAACAATTTAAAAACTGTGTTAAACTATTTACCTCCAATACGATGGAAACTCTGGCTTCGATCATTTTACACTTTTACTGTTAATCTATGAAAGCGTGTAAATATTTATACTTTTTAAATGATTTTATTTAGCTTCAGTTAATTTTTCTTTATTTTTATTTATTTATTATTTTTTTCTTATTTTCATAACATTGTTAAGTAAAAGATAATTTCAATAATTTATCTTTATAAGAATAATTATAACAAAATTTTTAAACACAAGTAATATTCGAAGTTGAAGTAACTCAAATTTAAATGAACTTTCCTTAACACAGCAATGCAATCAATTCTACTTGATAAATAGGTGTAAAATTATAATTATATACGCAGGTATTTAACTATGTATGTGTGTATGTGTATCATTTCCGTAATATAATCTGACATTATTTACTTACTTCAATCAATATTTCACACACACATATTTAAAAGATAATTTAAAATTTTAACTTGAGCTTAAATATAAATTAAATTTATATTTATCGTTTGTAAAATGACAATTATAATGACATTGTCATCAATTAAAATCATAAAAAAATAATAATAATTATTTTTTCATCTTTTAGATCTTGTGCACTTTGTGCTGGTTTATGGAAATAGAATATTAAATAAAAATAATTTCTAATTGAATTGCAAATTTAAATAATTTATAATAAATTATTGTACAGAAGTTGCATATTGATAAGAAGATTGACTTTATTTGTTAAAGTATTGAAATTTAATTAAATGATTTGTTTGACGCAACACCATCAAAGAGATTCTGATTGAATATCATTATTATCATAAAGAGAAATCTTTTCATTATTTCACACATATTAAAGCGTTTCAAATAGAATATTTTTTATTTATTGAAGACTGGTAATAAATAAGGAGTGAATTTACATTTAAAGGCGCCTAAAGGAAATCACGTGGCCTTTTATCTTAGCACATCATAATAGATATTATACATACAAACTTACATATGTAGAAAAATTGTCCTCCTTTATATAAATTACTAGCTAATACCCGGTGTGCTTCGCCACCCCAAATTTTAGTATTTAATTCATATGGCAGGTGCCACGCCCACTATTTTTAATGCACCCATTTTTTCCATAAATGTTTATTGGAATATCAAAGTTGCTTTTGCAAAATTTTAGTACTCTAATCGATATCGTTTTCCAGATATACGAATTTTAGTATTTAATTCATATGGTAGGTGCCACGCCCACTATTGATAATGCACCCATTTCTTGCCTAAATGTTCATTTGGATGCCAAAGTTGATCTTGCAAAATGTTACTACTCTAATCGATATCGTTTTCCAAATATAGTATTTGATTCATGTGGCCACGCCTACTATTGCAAGTACGCCCATTTTTTACCCAAATGTTCGTGTAGATGTCAAAGCGTACTTAATTTGAAGACTCTAGCTGCATTAACTTTCGTGATATATAATATTTAATACTTATTCTTTAATAGGGCGTGGCACCCCGCCCACTTACAAATTCAAACCAAAGTATAGCCTATAGTTCCTTCCAGACATACAGAAAGATTCTGTGAAAATTTCAAGGAAGTCGGTCCAGCCGTTTAACCGCCTATAAAGCACAAACAAACATACAAACATATAAACATACAAACACGACACTATAACACATTTGGAGAAAATTACAAAATGTTAGTATAACTTGACGCAAAAAAAAATTTTCCATTATTAATATAAAAATAAAAATATGCAAATTTTACAAAAATTTACGAACTTTTACAAAGGTATTCGAAAACTTGGCTGTGAGAAGTAATTTTTCTTATATGATTTGTTGAAAAATACTTTCTATAGCAATTAAATTTTACGAATATTTTTTCTAACTTTTTAAGAAAAAAATTAAAAAAAAAAAATTTATAAAAAAAAGTTCCCAGAAAAAAATCTTTGGAAAATTATTTTTAATTAACCTTTGGCATTATGCTTTATAAATTAATGATCGAAAATAATATTTTTCAAATAACTAGAATTTTTTAAAAAGGTATTTTTATAGTTCCACTCTCCCCCACTGCCATGAATAGGCATGTCAGATCTTGTTTAGACAAAAAATCAAACCACTAATAACACTCAAAAATGTTTGAAATGAGTTCATATTTTTTGAAATTAATGTGCTGTTTTTTAGATTGCGAACGAATACTGGACGTTTTGCGTGTAATTTGTTTTTGTTCGCATTCTAAGAACAGCACATTATTAGTTTTATGTAAAACTCAAAAATAAAACTTTGTTGCTATTGATCTAAATTTTTTTTATTTTATATAAAATTTCTACTCCAAAAATAATAATTAAACTTGTGTGACTAATAACCTACTTCGATATCGCTTATTATGAAAAAATTTTAGGATTCTTATATACCCTACACTAGGGTATAAAAATGTCGGTTTTGCCCATTTAATATTCACTTGATATTTTTCATTTATTTCTTTTTTGTTAATAAAATTTTTTTGTTCTTAAAAATTCTTGGTTATTTTTTTTTATAACACAACAAGTAAAAGCGCTATATTCGGCCATGCCGAATCTTATATACCCTTCACAACGTGTAGTCATGCAACAACAGTTGCTTGTATCACCATTCATCCCATATGAACGTATGTATGTAAAAAAAACGAAAAAAAAATTTAAAAAAAAATTAAAAAAAAATTAAAAAAAAAATTTAAAAAAAAAAATTATTATATATATAATATACATATATAAAACAAAAAAAAAATAAAAAAAAATTAAAAAAAAAATAAAAAAATTAAAAAAAAAATAATAAAAATATAAATAATATATTAAATAAAAAATAAAAAAAAAAAATAAAAAAAAAAAATTAAAAAAAAATTTTTAAAAAAATTAAAAAAAAAAATTTTTTGGCTCAGTTGGGATTCGATGCCACGTTTTCTCTAACCAGTATACACGTTTGTATGTATGTATGTTGTTGTTGTAATGTTGTTTTTGTGAAAAAAAAATCGAGGTGGTCGTGGGTTTTTGCTCATATCTCAGTTGTTTATGTACCGATGTTTCTGATTTTCAATACCGATCTACTCCCGAATATTTCTGATATTTTAATACCTTACCCGGGTCCAACCTATGTCGGGGGGCTTCAAAAAGTTGATTTCAACATACACACGGACAGACGGTCAGACGGACAGACGGACAGACTGACAGGGCTTAATCGACTCCCCTACTCATAAGCTTTCAGAAAATATATACTTTATGGGGTCGGAAATGAAAATTGTAGAAATTTCACACGGAATGACAAACCTATGTATACCCTTTTTCACTGTGTGAAGGGTATAATAAACAGCAACATGTGTGTTTTCTTTTGAAATTAATGAAATAATTATTGTTATTTATTTTAGGAAAAAAAAAAAATAAAGAAAAAATGGCTGCATAAATAAAATTAAATTCATTACAAAAATTTCCTGAATTTGTAATTTTTTATTTCCGAAAATTCTATTATAAATATTTATAAAAAAAAATTCTGCTTTTCGCATGATACAAAACATGTGTCACAATATAAAATTTTAATAGTTTATTTACCAAACATATGTACATAAGTTGAAAATCACAAAGCATAAAATAAGGTTAAAGTTTACGAACCGCCTTAAACCGAGCAAAATCAGTAAAAATCATTTAAAGAATTTATAACATAATTTTTAATTTTTATTTCAATACAAACAAACAGTATTTGATACAAGTATGTATGTATGTATTTCCGTTTCAAAGTAATAAATTCATATTTAGATTAGGGTCACTAAAACAATCCTTTTTTTTTCCAAATGATTAAAATTACATCCGTAATCAATAAAAATTATACGTATAAAGAAATTCATAGTAAGTTACAGTTTTAACAAGTTGTCAATTATTCACGCACACTAGTAAATAATACACACTCTTGAAAACATTAAAAAACCACCGGCTGTTTTTTTAATAAATAAATAACAAGACCATGTGGAGGTACATTAAATTGTCCATCTCTAATATAATCACTCGTACAGTTAATTCACAGCATTTTACAATAACAACATCAACAGAGAACAAATATGTATGTATGTATTTAAAATAAACAAATATGTAAAAAAAATAACCCGCTCCATTTTAAAGAGCTTATGTATACAACTTTATTGTTGTCTTTCATTGTTTTGTATTCTCCTCTATAGTTTTGTTTTTTTTTAAGTGGTAAATGAGTGCGGGGGTCATCTCATTATGATCAAACATGTTTGTTTGTTTGTTTAATTGTTTTATTTGTTTGTATTAAGCACCCTATTTTCTTCTCCGTTTACAATTTAGTGGTTTATTGTTGTTGTTTCCCTATGTTGGAGTGCGAGTGTATACAATACAGTTATTTATTATGTGAGCATATGCGTTTAAATTTATCTGTTGATATTAATGATACGCAATTTTATTAGAGTTCAATTCCTTCACTTTTTGTTTTTTTCTTTGCTTTGTTTACAACAATAATATTACTAAAATGTGCAGTATGTAACACAAGTACCAAGTATTTTTTTATTTTTATGTATATGTATAAATATTTTTGTTTCTTTTATTGAAGTCAATATCTGCTTCAAGTACCTATGTACCATCAGAAGGAGGGGCAGAAATTCGAAGAAGATACATACAGTGACTCTCATTAATATTCGGTATTTTTATTTCCTGTTATTTAAACGAAAATTTTTGCAAGAAGATGAATGAAACTCAGAAATTTTATGCTGTGTCATAGAAAATATATTTCTCGAAATTAAATTAATTTATTCTTAGAGTATAAAACATTAAAAAAAGGAATTTAAAAGAACAAAAAGGAAAAACTTAACAGAAATCCGGCCTCATTAATATTCCGTTTTTTCGTGAAATTAAAATAAACTTTTAAATTATGTCAAAACTAATATCTTGTTGGGAAGCCGTTATTTTTTATAACCTCTGATAGACGGTTAGGCATATTATAAATAATTTTTTTTAAGTAGTTCACACTGATCTTATCCCATTCTTCCTGCATTCTTTTTTTAAGGTCATTTCTGGATGAAATAGGACTTTTACGTACTTGGCGATCTAAATGATCCCATAAATTTTCTATGGGGTTAATACCAGGGGATTGGGCGGGTGTATCAATAACTTTTGGGCAATTGTAAAGCAATCATTCGCGGACAACATAGGCTTTATGTTTGGGATCGTTATCTTGATATAATTTGAATGTTGAAGAAATTCCCATTTTTCCGGCGGACTGCTTCAAATTTTCCCTCAAGATGTTTAAGTACATATCCTTGTTCATCGTCCCGTCAATAAAAACTAGTTTCCCGACTCCCTTTGCTGATATACAGCCCCAAACCATCACATGTCGACCTCCATGTTTTACTGTGGGAGTAATGTTCTTTGATTTCAATTCTTCATTGGGTTTCCGCCAGACCATTGTTCTTCCATCGCTACCAAATATGTTGAATTTGCTTTTATCAAGAAAAATAACGTCTTCCCACCAACTAGCATCCTTTTTATATGTTCCTTTGCAAACTTAAGATGGTATGTCCTATTCTTTAAATTTAGGAACGGCTTCTTACGAGCAACTCGGCCATTATACCCCTGCTTTTTAATGGCTCGACGTACTGTTTCTGCAGACACAGTCTTATTTAATTCCTCCTTAACTTCACCTTTACCGGTTTGTTTTTTAAAATCAATACGGCTTTCGTTTTTATATCTTCGAACAATATCACCTACAGTATTTGGCTTCATATTTAATAATTCTGCAATATTTTTATAAGTTTTTCCATTATTGTAATGAAAAATAACCAATTCTCTTTTTTCCAATGAAGTATTTTTACCTTTACGACCCATTGTTTCTTATACACAGGAAATCAAACAAAAAATCGTTGCAAAGCCAAAAATTTTTAAACCACGCGTTAATTTTACTTTCATTAAGTTGATTTTTACCGTTATAACAAAAATGCTTGCACCGTTGCAAAGTTACTTGGTTGCATTTTTTGGCAAGATGAAAATACCGAATATTAATGGGGCATATATTTGTGCAATATTTTAGCATTTTAATTTTTAAAATTAAAATTGTTTAATGTATGAAAATAATTTGTAACACAGAAAATAGCTATGAATATGCTTATTATTTTATAAAAAAAAAAAATTTAAAATACAACAAATTTTATTTAAAAATGAAGGATTAAGTAACTGAAACAAAATACCGAATATTAATGAGAGCCACTGTACATATGTACACTTAATTAGTTACAAACAGATCCATTATTTGTTTGAAATGTGGGGCTACAGAGACAAGTGTAAATAGTTGAGATTATGTAAAGAGCACAACAAATAAAGTAAAAGATATAAGAATCTTTTAATCGGTCAAGACCAGTCGCATTTTGCCCTACGCCAAAATATATAAAATATAAAACTATTTTTACTGTCAGTCATAATTTGCATATACATATGTATTTTTGAACTGTTTTTTATGGTCTAGATTATTTTTTGGCTTCAGTTTATATGACAGCTAGACAATGAGGTACCGATCGTTGTATTGTTTGGTGGAGAGTACATATTGTGTCACATAAAACTTTTTTGTGGTATATACTTAGGTAATATCACGACTACAATATTTTCGGAATAAAGCCTAACAATAGGAGCCTATAAGTAAAATATTTGTAAAAAAAAAAAATTACTTAATTTCCCCATATGTAGTAGGTATGCCCTCTTCTACTATTTTTGTACGAATAAAACGTTTTAATCGAAAACATTTATTTACATCCATACCCAACAACTTTTTACTCATTATAATCCTTAATTGAATAACATTTGTTGCTGCCTGCTCTTTTTAAAATCATTACAAAAAACGTTTGAACTGCTGGGTAAGAGATGAAAAGGGGTTAAATGTGTGGGTGCTGTGCAATTAAAAACTAAATTATTTCTGTATCATGTTAGATTCTAATTAGTCATTTTTTAAACTTAACAACAAAAATAATAGATTTGGGTCAGAGTTAAGCATCACAATTGTGACTGTTTTTAATCTTTAGCTAAAATGTTGTGATTTTCGTTACAATTTTTTTTCTTCTTTAACTTCAATTTTAAATCAAAATTGTTACAGCGAGTATTTAGAGATCAAATCAATTTAAAACATGAACAACAAAGCAGCACGCAAATCAATCAATGATGGTATACAATACCAAAATTAAACAAATTTTTTATCAATTGAAGTTTTTTATTTAGTGTAGGGTTAAAATAAAAGCTGTTGGATATTTATTTATTAATTTTTTTTTCGTAACCCAAATTTAAAAATATTAACATTTATTGAAATTAATTAAACAATGTGTTTGAGTGTATTTAACGTGCCTGTTATTTCAATAATTCGACCCCTGTTTTGAACAGAAGTTGTTGAACAAATTTTTGAATTTAAATTGTGCAGCGATAAATCTGTCAGTTGTGTGGTGTATGTATGTTTGTATATATGCGAGTGTTTGTGACTGTTTAAATCAAAATTAACAAAGGCGTTGTCTGCTTAGCCTGTAAATATTTCAAGGAGGAAGGAAAACATGAGATAAAAACAACAAAATATCAATGAATGACTTCATTCGTCATCCAGAAAAAGAAAAGAAATACATACTGACTTAACAAATAAACGCAAAAAAACATGCAGTGATACCCAAATATTTTTGCATTTGTACTTTTAAAGAATTTATGACAGTGAGAAACAGTTTCTAATTCTTTTAGAAAAAAATTGCTAAACATTTCTATGGAAACGAAAAACATGTTGAATTAGCCATGATTATTAGAAAATAAATCAATTGAATTTATTTTTAAGTTTAAAAGATTTTAAAAAGAAAAGAATTGTTTTTAAATAATAGAAGTATAAATCAATTGTTTATAATAAAAAAAGGAGTTGTTTTTTGTAACAAACAAAAAATATTTGAAAATTCTCTAAAATAAGAAAAAAGATTGTCTGTAAAAATTAATTATAAATATTTTCATATAGAAATAATTTATAAATATTTTTATATAGAAATAATTTATAAATATTTTTATTTTTTATTCAATAGCATGTAGGCCTATGATGTCAATATTTTTATTCTCAGTTGATGACCAATCCCATAGCCAATCGTTGTCTTCAGACAATTTATGAATGAACTTTGTTTTATTTGATAAAATTTTCATTTACAACAATTTCTAAAAAAATATCATAATATCCTGTTGGGAACCTCTGTTTATCCATAAATCATTTTTTGTTCTTATTCAAACAAAAACAAATTCTATTTGTCTCTTATGAATGACTAAATTTTTGCAAAATTATGAATATTTTTTTTTATTTTTGTGTTGTTATTGTTTGTTTGTCTTTTATTTTTTAACTAAGAAAAAGAATTGAATGAACACACATTTCGTGAATTGTAATTTTGCACTTTGTACCAGCTATTCACTCATAACCATGAAATTTTCAAGACAAAAAATATTTTTATATGCCTTTTTCATGCTTTAACAATCAATAAATTTTTAGCAAACCAAAGAAAAAAAAAGAAAAACATAAAACAAATTTAATAAAGAAGCCTTAAAAAGTGTCAGTTCAAGTTCTAAAAAAATACATTAAGACCATTTATGGGTCTGAATTTTATGACAGCAAAAAGCAGACAAAAGAAAAATTTTAAATAATAAAATTTATTTAGAACTTTTTTTCGGGATTTTAAAATGCTAAACGAAGCAAATTATAGGAAACAAAAAATATAAAAGAAATAAAAACAGAAAAGAAAATGGAGCTGCAATTGAAAATAAAAGAATCTAATTGTAATAGAAAATTGAACAAAATATAAGAAAATCTTTTCAGTTAAAGCAGATATTGATTAAAAATATACATTGTATATGTATGTATGTGTTAAAAATATTTCAAATCTTGTTTCTAAAATTAAAAGTTTTATGGAATTTTAAAATTTTAAGCCTTCGCATGGTATAATTATAAAAAAAAGAAATTATACGAAGTTTAACAATTAAACCTTATGATGAAAGAGATAAATGTATGCAATTTGAAATTTCGAAAGGATCAGCTGGTTATCAGCTTAACAACTGAAACTACCTTATAACGTGTAGCATGAACATGAGTATTATGTTTAGACTTGTGTATGTTCATTAGAAATTCTTTTGATTTTATATATAGACATTTACGTATAAAAACAAAATATTCTACAAAAAAAACTTGCAATTATAAAATTTTATTATGAAAAGAAAATTATTAAAGAAAAAGAACTTCACTCAAAAAATGTTAAAAAACAAAATTTGCAGATGTTGATTACTGACTGGCCTTTGACTGATTAAGAGATCATGCAGTTTTTATCTGCTAAATTCTAAAGCAAATGTCATTTAAATATTTTTCTGATAAAATAAACACACACACAAAAAAACAAACAATGTCATATTTTTTTATTTGCGCAACGAAAAAAAAAACAATTGAACTTTTATTTTGAACTTTATCTGAACAAGGTTTATTAAATAAAACACAATCAAACTTGTCTTATTAAAAAAGCAAAATTTCATTTTTAAATAAAATAACAAAAGTTCATACAACAATAGAAATAGAATGAAAATTTAAATTTTTTATCAAAAAAAATAGAACAAACTGTTTTTTTAATAACATCCGAACTTTGCACAGGAAAGGCAAAATGACAGACAAAAAAAACTCAACTCTATTTAAGTCAATCAAGTGGAACATCCCAGACTGTTGTACAATTCCTCACCCAATTCATTCATTCATTCCATGTATGTGCATAGTATGTTGTACTATTAAGCTGTAATTATGTTGTAATTCTTTATTTCTCTTTTTGTTGTAATTTAAGTTTTTCTTTATGTTTTGTAACAAAGCCATTGTATGTAATGATTGTCAATTAATGACATGACAGACATGTTTATAAATTTGTTTTTTTTCTCTCTCTCTGTTGGTATTTGTAGTTTTGTAAAAGAGCTCGTAACATTTTAACGTTAATCATCGTACAAACAATTCTGCCAATAGGCGTACATTTCTGTTTACATATTTTGTAAAAAAAAAGTAATTTCCCTAAAAAAAATGTTCTACAAGTCAAAAAGTACAGTTGATTACTTTATAAGAAATTAAGGCTACATACACGCAAAGTAGAAAACATGATTGAGGTGATTTAAATCTAGAAGTATCACTCTATGATTGGATTGTATGATTGTAGTTAAAACATATAATAGTTAAACATAATTACTGAAAGATTGACGAAAGCATAAGGCATCCGATCATTAAATAATCTAAATAATCTCATAGAATCATTTTATAATTATAAATTGTAATTATAATTATAATTTATAACTGTTAAATGAAATCTTTCAATACTATTACTTTTTTATTAATATTTTTTATAAAAATACCAACCATTACTTTCAAGAAGCTGCATCTAGCATGTTATAGTTATTTATAGTACTCACTACTTATAAATATAATGTTATGTTTGAATCATAATATGTTTGTCACAACAATTGTCATAATCATATTATGTTTGAGGCCAACCATATTGAAGTTTTCGTTAAAAATAGATATTAAATAATAAAATTCAAGCTAATCCAGACCAGATAAGACAAGATAAATGTTAAAAATATAAAAATCACTGTAATTTGTTTGCGATAACTAAAAATTATTAGAGAGAACATAACAACACCGCAGTATTCACTTCATCGCCATGGTTGATGACTTTGTTTATAGAAAATACTTATAAGTAAACAAACAAATAAATTTTTAAATCGAGCGAAATATAGAAGTCCAAGACTTTCAAGTCTAAGACTAGCAGTTTAAAACGCCCCTGTGTATTTAATAGGATTGCCCTGGTCTTGCTATAGAGTTGAGCTCAGTCCCATTATAACAGCTAAGTTAGTATACTGTAACGGTTAACAACAATTTAAGCCTCTAAAGCACTATAAGGTTAAGCGATGTCGACAATTTTACAGACACTGCTTTACATTTAGCCATATGAATGTTGTTACAATCCTATAAACATTATTCGTACAATTGTTTTGCAGTTATCATAAATAAAGAACCCAGAACACAGAAGACTGGAAACTCAAAAAGCGAAACACACATAAATTGCGTGCTTAAAATGTACAATTATTATTTTATTCGTTGGCATTTTGTTTTTGTTTATTTCTTTTTTTCAAACTGATTTTATTTTCTTGCAATTTTGCATACAATTTCCATTTAATCTGCAATGAAGTAATTGCATGAGTTTTAAAAGTATTTGTGAAAGAATATAATGGAAAAAATAAAAACAAAAATAACAAATAAAAGCTACAGAGTTTAGGTCGAATTGAAACTACACTTTCCTAAAGTAAATACACTAAGAACGTAGTGACGAAACTTTAAAGTGTCTTCTATTTGTTACCTACAACATTAGACACCATTAAAGTGCACCCTTAATTAGGCAGGGTGTTTCAACACAACACAAGTATCTATGAGAACTTTTTTTTTCTTTTCAGCACCAAGCCTTATTTTATTTATTTTTTTTTTTCTTAAATAAATAGTAGTGCGTTATTTTGTGGCCACAAATAAATTAAAACAAAAAAAAAAATAAATAAAACGTATGATTCCTTTAGATTAGTTTAAACGTCTCCGTGTCGCCTTCTTAGGAATTTTGCACTAGACAGACACATTATTTGCATTGCCATGTGAAAACATAAATGTCATCAATAGACTTGGCGCTGTCAAAATTTTGTTTGTGACTAACTTTAGGAGTGCTGTAACTACAATTGAAATGAATTTAAATAAATAACAAAATTTATTATTTTTTTGTTCCTATTTTGTAAGGATAAATTTCGAAGTAAATTGTTATTTATTTTAAAGAAAAATAATAACATTTATGTATGGAAAAGATTAATGTTCAATTGGTTTTATGGAAATGATAAGAAAAAAACACAAGCCTCAAGCGTGACAAGGGAAGAAAAAATGTTTCTCATGGAAGTCATTGGAACTGCAAGCGGAGATTTCATTCGTAGAAGTTGAAAGTAACTGACATTAAGAGTAAAATACTGATGATATCAAAAGGGTTTGATTAATTGTTTTCTAGCAATAAGTGTTGTAAGCTTTGTTGCTGATAGTGAATGTTATTACCTTCGCTAAGAAATCCAATTAAAATAGAGAATGAATATACTGACACATGTTTTTTTTTTGTTTTTTATAGAAAGAAACGCACCTTATTTTGTGTAATAAAAAAACAGTAGAAATACTGTAAGTAGTTTTAGCAGAGTTTTTTAATTAATGTTGAAAAGATTAAAATAAAAAATAATGATAAATATTAAGGGTGTCTCAATAAGAATTTACCTTTTCGTAACAAAACAATTAAAAGTGATATATTCGGCCGTGGCGAAACTAATAATACCCTGCACCGTCATGTAAAAGGTTATAATGACCGCATCGTAGCTTAGTCTAGATTTTATATATTTTATGTAATACATCATTTTCTTTATTATTTGCAATGCAATTGGGTAGTCGATTCAGTTTTACAACCGGTGGAAACCCCGGTTTTTTATCTCTTATAGCTGGCGAATATCGAATAAACCGGTTTTTTTAATCACATAAACTGGTTTTTTCATTTTTAGTTTAGTGTTTATTTATCTTTGTAACCAAACGTACCATACTATATTTATTACTCAAAAAATTTCGAAAAATTTGAAAAGTTATTAAATAATCTTCCATTATATTGTAAGAAATTTATTTGTTGTTTCAAAAACAAATGTAAAATAAGAAAAATAATCAGGCTTAAATATTATTTGTTTTAAATGGGGAGCAGTTATTTTATACGTTGTTGCGCATAAAATTTGCTGTGATAATCAGCTGTTCAGTTAAGTTTTTTACAAAATTTTTGTACTTTGCAATACTTTTTGATCTCATTTTCGAATTTCATAATATTTTGCTTCTACGAAATCTAGCGACTTGTACTAAAGACTACCCATAGCTTAACTAATATCACTGATAACATATGACTTGTATACTAAAATAGTTTGACACACAAAGAGTCATTATTACATCTTGCCTATAAAGTTGACTACCGTGAGCAGTGAAGTGACTTTTTTATATTTTTCTTTATTTAAACCTCCTTTCAACAACGGTTCTTTTTTGTTAATATGGCAGTACCAGAGCAAATACCGGTTATTTTTAACAAATTAATTTAGTGCTGAAAAAAATGTAGTGGCAAGAATGTAAATTTATACATTTTATTAACAAAACGAAATAAAAGTTTTATTGATTTATTTACTGTTTTAAAACTTAAAAGGTCGAAGTAGAAAAAAATATAAACAACAATTTAGTTGTCATATTTTGTTTCTTGTAGAGAAACAATGACATTTTTAAATTTATCAACCTAACCTTAAAAGTTAAAGGTAATTGAAGTATAAATTTAACTTTTCGGTCACTTTTAGGTAAAAAGTGTCTGTCATTTAACATCTTTTTTTAAAAAAACGGCATTTTATAATAATACCATTGAATGTGTGTCAACTTAAAATGCACTTAAACCATAGAACAAACTAGTTTATACTATATATGTATCTCTGTCAAGGGTATAAGAAAAAATTGTATTTTACGTATTCGACCAGTTAACCGGTTTTTTCTAAATTTTCAAAAGAGCAACCGGGTTTTTTTTAATTCTTAATTTCAAACTATTTGAAAACCGGTTTTTTTAAAATGTCGAATAATCGATCACCCTAGATGCAATCCTTGGTTTATATTTCATGCATAGTTAACTGTTTTCTACTAGTCAAGCCTTTTTATTTGATACCCATATTGTTGGGGTTAAAAAATTTGATCCGCCATTTTGCTTAAAAAGTCACCTTGGATTTTACACTTTTTTAATAGTTTACCACATTGTACTGGTCAAGCCCTTTAATTTGATACTAATATTGTGGGGATTAAAGGCGACAAACCCGTAACTACTATATTTGACTCATATATTCGCCATTTAATGTAGCACGCCATCTTGGATTTGTTTCTTTTCTTAGATAACTATACTTTAATACCCAAGCTCTTTTGGTTTTATATTGGCTCTCTCGGTTATATAGAAACTGAAAAATATCGATTGCCGTGTGTAAATTTCAGGAATAACACCGAAACAGTTGTACTTGGGTGCTTATATCTCAGTTGATTTTAAACCGATTAGTTAGTTTTTCTTAGAAATAATTTAAAAGGATTACGGCTTTTAATTTGTTGTCTTAAGCGTGTTTGAAAATTATTTAGCAGTTTGAATAAATTTGATAAACTTAAAAAATATTTTTTCAAATAGTTTTTGCCTATAACTTTGCCGGTTAACGACCAAATTGTTGAAAAATTTTCATGAAACAGGCTAAATACATAAATAATTACAACCGTGTCCAAAGATTATTCTTATCCTGTAAAATTTTAAATTTTTTTGCTAAAAATAAGCGAACAAAAAGTGACAGTCGTGTTTATTTGCTCATATCTCAGAAGGTTATGGAGCAATTATTCTGATTTACAATACCAATCTGCTTCCGAATATTTTTGATATATTAATACTTTACACGGGTATAAGCGATGTCGGGGGGCTTGAAGAAATTGATTTCAACATACACACGGAAGGACGGATAATGCTTAGTCATAGGCTTTCTGAAAATATATACGTTATAAGGTCGGAAATTAATATTGTTGAAATTTCACATGGAATGACAAACGGTGAAGGGTATAATAAAAACATGCATCTATTGTTAAATTGTAAAGAAGACATAAGTTCGGAATAAAATATCTTTCGAATTACCCTCGCTGTGTTCTTTCGAGAAATTTTCAATGACTTTTTCGCAAAGATATGCCTATATCTCCCCGATGACATGTTAGATCTCGTATTTGCGCTCAGGAATTGTTTCTGGTTTATTTGCCTAAACTCGAAATTTCACAAAACCAAAACGAAAAAAAATCATACACGGTCAAATCCTAAAATGTTGGTAGTCAGTTACCAGTAGAAATCCTTGAGTTAATTGTAATTTGGAAATGTTATAGCGGTCTTGCATAAGCGCTCAGTTTTTATCAACTGGAGTTTACATATATAACAGATGCCAAACTTCAGCGTTGCCTATTCCCAAAAAAATTACACGAAATTTAAAAAGTGCATTCTTAGTAGCACACCCCTTTGCATAAAAGTGTTAGATAAAGAGCAGTTCTTGTGTGCTTAGGTCAAAGCTTATTATTATTTTATCGGTAAAATACTTTATACTAGTATCTGCGCATCTAAAAGTTTCTTTTAAAGTTAATTTTTAAAAAAGAGACGTTGATATTTTTTACTAATAAATAATCGGTTGTCTATGTAGCCGCCACTTTGCGTTATCAGCAAAAAATAAAGTTATTTCAACTTGATGTCAACCTAACACGCTTTAGGAAATTTCAAGTTGTTGTTCGTAGCAACGAGCTGTCATCGCTAACAATTACGCTACATACCAACATGCGAATAAAATTACTTAGAACAAATTCTTAAAAAAGTTGCTGTTACATTTGAAAATTTTAATAAAACATCAAAGTACGCATCCCTGATTTGCATTCAGAATTTAATTAAATTATTCGTAATTATTATTAAATTTTTTTTTTAACAACAGGGGTTACAACCGGGGGCTTGAAAATTACCCTTAATA
Source organism: Phyto melanocephala (assembly GCA_941918925.1). Classification (NCBI taxonomy): domain Eukaryota; kingdom Metazoa; phylum Arthropoda; class Insecta; order Diptera; family Rhinophoridae; genus Phyto; species Phyto melanocephala. The sequence continues at coordinate 46,006,782 of OW799233.1, read as the reverse complement.
ATTTAGCCATTAAAAAAACTATTTTTTTTTTAATTCTAGAAACATTGTCTCGAAAAAAAATTTATTATACAAAAAAATTAAAAAAGCCAAGAGCCAAATTATAAATTTATCAAAGGCTTAAGTATAACTTAAAATGATCACATAAAATGTGTTTCGTAATGTTAAACCTTCAAAAAATTAGTTTACAAAATTTAAGCTTTAAATTCCTATACAAGTATGGAGGGGCAAAATATTTTCTTCAAATTTCACTTTTTAAAATCATAACTCTTATAATATACTTAAATGTCGAAAAAGCTCTTAAACTAAATTAAACCGCACATTGAACACTACAAAAAAACAACATTTCCAAATAAAAACAACTTTCGTTACTCATCTTAGTCATAAATTATAGGCTTAAAAACAAATATAAAACTATATTTAGACAATAATTTATTTTTAATTGATTAAATCCTAATAAATTGTTTTCAAAATACGCACAGGCATATGTACGAAGAGCTTTCTTCGACTACAACATCATAAATGTTGCTCACACATTAAAATTGAAACATAATAAACCCAGCAAACAATTGGAGTGAGTCACTCTCGTGTGCATGGGCATCACACGCAATTTTTGGGAAATTTATATTTCTTAAGTAAATTTTTTCAAAATTCCCTTTTCATATTTTCAAAAAGTTATACTTTTTTTTAAACATTGCAAAATTTAATGAATAATTTGCTAGAAGACTGAAAAAATTTAAAAAAATTACTTTGGTAAGTTAAAAAAAAAAACATTTTCTTTTCCCAAGAAAAAAAAGTAACAATTTACTTTTTTTTTAACTAAATAAATTAAGAAATCCAAAGAAATCGTAGCTGATTTCGAAAATGCATTTTATCAACTAGTGCCGGCAAAGTATACTTTTTTCAGATTATACTTTCATTTGTCACAATTCAAAAATGATTTATAAAAATAAAGAATGTTATAAATTAAATTTACCCCACGACAATGGGCTAGTTACCCCATAACTAAATATCCCAGCTTACATATAGAAAATCGAAAAAACTTCAGTTATTGGTTTTCTTATTATTGTCACGCTCACTTAAATAAAAATAGTATTTCGAAACATGCCGATTATTTGGCAAATTCAATTCACTAAATTCGCTTGGAAAGCCAAAAGCACTAAAAATCTGAATGGGCAGAAAACTGGGTCCGCGAAAATTTTCCGAGTCATTAGAATCGATGGACATTTCCGATAATTCCATTATTAAATTTTCAAAAGTTTTTAAATCACTGATAAATCAAAATTATAAGTAAAAACACAAAAATTAATTGGAACAATATTAGTTGACCTTCAATTGCAAATAACACGTCAGAAGTCACTGCCTACTATGATTCTTATCAGCAGTTTGAGAGTGCACAAAACAATGGACAAAATATTTTACATACATATGTAAGTGTTGTTTTTTTGAGCAAAGCTGAGGTAACGGTATTCTACGCACTTGAACGCGAAAAACGCCAATATATCTTGCATATTTGGCAAAATAATTGTGCCGACGACTGTAGAAGTCACAGAAAACGAATTAGAGGTCAAATAAAGTGGATTAGAGGACATGTTTTTTTCTGTTTCAAGTATGTTTTGCGTATATTATTCCAAAAAAAAAATATTTTTTTTAAGTTTTATGCAAAACGCAGTTTAGGTAAAACGTATTCTAACTATTTTTTATATAGAACGCATACCAGAGGAGATGCAAATTGGGGTTCAACTACTTTTTTGGAATTTTAATATTTTGATTAGTCTCAAAATAAAGCCTGTATTGCATAAACTATAATATAATGAAACATAATATATTGAAAAAAGAAAATAATTTTAGCGAAAGAAGAGGGAAAAAATTTTCAAGTCGAGAGGCGCGGATTAGGATTTGATTTTAGACCCATGGTTTCTTTTAAAAATTTTCTTAAAATTTTATGTAGATTACGTTTTTGTTATACGATTTTTCATTTTTTTTCCATCCATACAAATCAATCCACCCTAATGAGCATACTTCTTTAGGTATAATAAACACATCGTAGCATAGCCTAGATTTCAGTTTAAATAAAATACACAAGTTTTCTTTATTGGTAGCTGTATTTTACTGAGAAGATCTTTCATTTAAAAACCCTATTTATGGGATTGATAAAATAAATAATCCACCATTTTGTTTAAGGCGTAATCTTGGATTTTAATTTTTTTTATATTTTACTTTATTCTACTAGTGAAAACCATTATCCATATCAATACTGCAGGTTTTAGGGAGACGAAATCGTAATTACTACATCTTACCCATATATGTATTCGCATTTTATATCGCTAGCCATGATAGATTTTAACTTTTTCGTAGTTTACTCTTATCTACTCCCCTCTAAATTAAAAAGTGGGTACAATTAATAGATTTTACACGTTTATACTTGTGCGCCACTTTGTATTGGCGGCCATCTTGAATTTTAAATTTTAGGGTGTTTCCTATTTTGCTAGCCTAGCTCTTTATTCTGTTATCTAATCGCTCCTCTAAGTTTTCCGGTAATAAAAAAATCTATTTTAGTTTGTAGATTTTAGAAAAATACCGTAGTAGTTTTATTTTCGTGCTTATATCTCCGTTAGTTTTAAACTGATTTGTCAGTTTTTCTCAACAATGTTTTTTGAGACTACGGCTTGTACTTAAGTGTCTCCATCGTTTAGAAAAATTAATTAAGAAGGGTTAATAACTTGAAATATATAGTTAAAAAAAGTTTTTTGCCTATAACTTTGCCGGTTAGTGGCCGGTTGATCACAGATAGTACCAAACTTGTCGATGATTTATCCTTGAGTTAAAAAAAGTTGATTTTTATGGTGAAAATATGAAAAAAAACTGAGGCAGTCGCGTTTGTTTGCTCATATCTCAGAAAGTTGTGAGGCGATTGTGCATCAATATCCATTTATTCGCAGATATTTCCAAAAGATTGATAGTACTTACATACAGATCTGTGTCAATCGACAAATTTTCCTGAGCAAAGTTTTTAAAAAAAAATTATTCTTATTAGTAAATGAAACTAAAAAAACTTCTAATGTATTCACAAGGTGACCTAACATGTCATAATGTTCTAGGATATCGCAGTAGTTTAAAAAAATTCTAGGGGCTTCTTACATTTTACTTCAACTAACACATGGACACGCGGACATTGTTCAATCAACAAATTTTTCTTAGCAAAGTTTTTACAAAAAAAAATTATTCTCATTAGCAAATGAAACTAAAAAAACTTCTAATGTATTCACAAGGTGACCTAACATGTCATATTGTCATAACGTTCTAGGATATCGCAGCAGTTTAAAGAAATTTTTGTTGCTTTCCAATTAAAAACTAAAATAGTACTACTGTGTATGGTATGTTTATAGTGCTGCCATAACTATCCAAACATCTGCGGCGATGGGTTAAGAATCTGCTAGGAGGAGCCGTCTGTAATATTTAACGACCGCCCCTCCAATATCCGTAAAAAAGAAATGTTAGCAAAAATTTAGCAAAATCGGCTTTTTAAATTGATTTAAATTTTTTTTTTCAACTAGTGCTTATTTTGTGAATGGTAACACTTTGTTTATGTCTGATTTAACAGATAATTAGTTTTATCCTACCGCTGAACGAATATGGTTGCGACATTACTTTGGCCGATTTTGCCAAAAAAAAACATCTTTTCAGATGAAGCTCATCTTGATCTTGGTACGTATGTAAACAAGCAAAATTGTCCCATTTTGGGCACAGAAAACCCGCACGCATACATTGAAAAGCCCAAAAAGAGTCACTGTTTGGTGCGGATTTTGGTCCAGAGGCATAATTGGGCCATTTTTCTTCGAAAATTAGCAAGGAGTGGCCGCAGTCAATGGCGATCGTCATTGGGCCATGTTGAACGAATTTTTGTTCACAAAAATTAAAGAGGAGGATATTGGCAACATTTGGTTTCAACAGGATGGCGCTACGTACCACACAGCCGAAGCTACACTTGTTTTTATAGTATTTTCAAAAAAAAAAAACTTATTTGGCGGACCCTTTATATCACACTTATTTATGAAGGGTCTTTCGCAGCACTCATATTTTTGTATGTTATTATTTTAAAACATTTGAACTTAGGACGCATTACAGACGATTGTAAAAATAATTACAAAAATTTGTTGCCCTTTTTTTTTTAATTGTATTGAAGCCATGGGTAGATAAAAAGGGAAGAACGTATAGCATTACGAAATATTTGTTTATATTTGAATAATATACTCTATTTGGTAAAACATTTTTTTTGTCAATATTGTATAATATTGCTTTTAAACTTGTAACTAAACTATCTTGAACAATCTTGTGTGCTGAGCAGCATGGCTACTTACAAGCTAATTAGTAGACAGACAGTTCTTGTGGTTAAGCTGACTAGCATGGCGGTCATTAAATCATAATATAGACAAATGTATTAAAATTAAATCTAAACCTTTGTATTGCTGTTGCTGCTGTTTTGGTGTAACCTAATTTTCTGTTCGCTACAAATACTAAAAACTAACATTAAAACAACTGCTAAATGTTGGTGAGTGTTTAAACTTAAGAGCAGTGCTTTCAACTTAAATTCTTTTTTAACCCATCAGTTAAACTCTGTTAAAAGAATAAAGTAAAGCTATCTGCGGGTATTTAAAATAAAAAATAAAAATCATAAAAAAACTCTACACTAACATTAAATCATTTTACATCTCCATTGCGCAAGTAATGAATGTTTGATTTATTTTTTTTTTTAGCAACTTCAGTCACTTACCAAATGTAATGCATTTAACTTATCTAAAGACTTTTTATTATAATAATTTTAGTTTAGTTTTCATGTGGTTTTAATTGAAGTTTTAGTTTAAAAGGTTGCAGGTATCACCTAAGGTTTAGATGCTAAAAAATCAAGATGCCCCTAATTTGTTTTTTTTTATTATTCTTATTTCAAGTGTTTTTCTTTTATTTTTAAAATAATAGTTCTTTTACTAAAAAACTTATTTTAATTCTTTTATTTTGTGGAAGAAATGTAATATAATTTAGAGTACTGAGATTAACTGACATTTTACTTTCCACTTTAATGGCAACTTTTTGTTTATATCTCATAAATTTTACTTTTATTTAAGTTTTTATGGTATTAAACAGGTTTGTGTTCGTGTGATTGTTCATAAATAATAAAAAAAAAAATTTAATAAAAAGAAGACTTAAAATAGTAAGAAAACAGTTCAAGTAATTAAGTTAAGAATGGATGTATGTATGTATGTATGTATGTATGTATGTATGTATGTCTAAATGAACTTACTAAAACATTACAGAGAGGGTAAAAGATATCAATCTAATGAATGTTATTTTATTATTACTTTAATCGTATTTCTTTTTTTTTTAATTTAATATGAATAAGGTTTAGTTTGAATCTAGTTTAAATATTAAAATGTTTTTGGGAGCATACGCACAACTGAGACGAACGACGAATTTCGTCGGAAAAAATTCGCCGTGTAAATTCGTCGTATGAAGCACAATAGCGACGAAAAAGTTAAAATCTTTTATAGTTGATAAAATTGTTTACTGTTTGTGCAAAGAAAGATCAAAAATAATCAAAGAATTTAAATTTTTGAGCAACTCAACAAAATAATAAAGAAAGTTTCTTTCATAGTAAAAACTTGTTTACGTCTAAGTAGACGTTTGCAAAGAATGTCGTGGGTACGTGCAGTAAACAATAATAAAAATGCTGTTTTTGTATAACAGCTAATAGTGTGACCATATGAAAAAAAGATCACTTAAAATACCTAAACATTTGCAAAAACACAAACAAAAACAAATTTTTGTAGTTAACTATTTTATTTTCTAAAATAAAAAATAAAACAATTATTAAAGTAAAAACTGACCTGATTTTCCTTACAAGTTAAAAACTAAAACCAAATATAATAAAAAATGGTCACCTTGTACCAATTTGTTCGTCGTTCGCCGGCGTAAGAAATAGAAAAAAATCTATGGCAGAGTTCGCCGCGTATAGCGAATTTCGACTGACGCCACAATTGTGTGCATTCTCATATATACAAATGTGTTTTCTATTTGATGACGAATATTCGCGACGAAAAATTCGTCGTTCGTCCCAATTGTGCGCCTAGCATATGGTTGTTTTAAAATTCTAATAGTTCAAGTTATAGACCACTTAAACTAAGTTTAGGTAATAACTTAATTAAAACTATTCGCAAGGAATATTCTGTGGTTTTCATGGGCAACCACGTATGTCCTAAAGTCAAAACTTTCAGGAGAGCTACAAAACCGTGTTAGTGCTGAACAATATATATAGAAGTTATGTTGTTATGCCATAAAAATAATCGGAATGGGTCCATCTTATTTGAGAAATTTGTGAAACCAAGTAAAGGCCGTTTAAAACCAAGCAAAATGGCATTATTAACTCAAAATCATATAAAATGAACATACGAGGTTGCACATGACAACCACAGTATTATAAAACGCTTTTTTAATTTCGCTTTAAATAAACTTTAAAGCTGCAGGCTTCAACCACATTTAAACTTTGAATAATTATATACTTTCTTACAAGTGTATAGTAAATTTTTTATCAGTCTATATTTTACTTTTTTATTACAATACAATAAAATTCAAAACATTTTCTTTTTGTTGTTATAAATTTATTAAATCTTAATTCAAACTAAAAGAAAAAAAAAAATAAATAAAAATTGTTCCAGCCAAAATGCACGATGTTAATTGTGTTTAACGTCATGTATTTGTGAAAACACCTCTGCATGGCCGCCCAGTTCGTTCTGCGAAAAACATTGCTGTTGTTCGCTATAGTATGACAGAAGAGCCGTCAACCTCGGCTCGTCGTCGTGCCCAAAAATTGAACATCTCACAGACAAAACTGAAGCGATTTTTGAAAGATTTTAATTTATTCGCTTACAAGGTTGACTCAAGAGCTGAAGCCTACTGGCCATTTTAAGCATTGTAAGTGCGCCGAAACAGACAGAAGTGAATGCTGACTTCACAGAGAAATTATCTTCAGCGACGAGTTGCACTTTCGATAATTCTCTTCGTTTTGGTTGAACCATCCTGTAGTTGTAAATAGCATTTTAACCTCTTTATAGTTTAAAATTAAAGTAATTATTTGCAATCACTGAAGAGAAAAAATATTAAAAATATAAATTTTAAGATCTTAAGGTTTCATTGCTCAGGTGTGACATTTCAGCACCATTTTTGAATAAGTACGAAATTAAGGGTTAATTGAAAGTTATGATTTATTTGTGAAGTTTAAGCTGACTTTTCAGCTTCGGTGCATTAAAAGACTTTAATTGGGATTTAGCGACAAAAAATTATGTTAAACATTTTATCCCGTATGTTCCCGTATTTTAAGATATTTTGTTTTGTTTTCAAGACAGGAACACACAACGGGACCCTCGGAGGACCCAAGTGAGCTATGCCTTCGGGCGGCTGCCGGATCTAACCTAACCTAAGACAGGAACATAAAAGGCCCTTCTGTTAGAAAGTAAGAAGTTTAAAATATTCCATAGAAATGTTAACCGTTGTATTTTGCATACATCTGTTGAACCTATCATTTCTAAATGATTTCATCTGAGTGTGTAAAAGTATTAACCCCGCTTCAATAAAGTAAAACTCAGGCGTAAACTTAAAAAACGCCGATAAACTATTTTTTTTATTATTTTGTCCCCTTCACTAGAATCTCTTTTCATATTATTTGGCATACAATTATATTTTGTTGTACAGTGTTATTCAGTCTTAGGCCCAATAAACAAATTTTCAAAAAAGTTTATTGTAACCTGCATTTTACTTAATCTTCACATAACCTGCATCCCTTAATTGTTGTTTTCTTTATCAATAACTAATCTTTTGGAAAGGATTTAAATCTTCTTTATATAACGGACTTTTTCGTTTTAATATTTTATTTTTTAATGTGTTCTGGATTTGTGTCTAATTCAAAATTATACAAGCGTTTCATTTTAATCTTTTTTTAATGTCAATCATTTTGCCCACATATGCGCCACAAAAGAGGCCAGATCAGTTCATTTGTATGCACAGATGCTCGTACCAAATGTAAGGATTTTTTTATTTTACTGTTACGAGTGTAAATATTTCTAAAGCTCATCTCAATTTTGCGTTTATTTAAAATTATTTTTTTACTTCAGTTTATTTATTATTTTAAGTGGGTTTATTGGTTTAAGACTGATAAACTAGACAACCCAACACTATGGGTTGAAATGAAGGAACTTTAAAGTTAAAAAATTTTTTACATATAAAATTTTTGCGCGATTTTTTTAAAGGCATAATGGCCATATCCTCAAAATTTTATAAATATTTTTAAATCAAATTAGTTCCCTAGAATATACCTGTATTAATGTTGTAGTGTCTAAGAGCTAGAACTGATTCCTACGAAGCCACTTTCAAGAGAAATTTTTTATTACTTTCTTTCCCACTAGAACAAGTAAATAGTATAGTTATTGAAAATAGTATTTTGACTTTTTTGTTGAACCTTAAAGTAGTTAATATTCAGAAAACTTTTGAATGATAATATTGATAATATTGCTAAACTAAATTGTTTTAGTTTTTCAACCCTAAATTAAGTTGTTTATATAAAACGACTTAAAAAGCAAGATCAAAGAAACCTGTATAATGGTTTATTGCAATATAAAATATTTTTTTTTTTTTGTAAATTTATATCAAAACATGTTATAAATCTTAGACAAAACTAAACTTGAGCGTCAACGTGGCGTAATGAGTGTTCACTTATGCTGTTAAATAAATTTGACTAAATAAAAATTCAAGTAGGGATAAAATCTTTGCATTGACCTGAAGCTAAACTGGCATTACATTTCAATGATTTCAACTAAAAAACCAAAAGTTGCTTTGCAGCCAACTTCAGTGCTAACTACTCTGTTTATTATGGATTATGCAATTACAAAGCATTGCCGTCTCGTTATTGCAATTGACATTATACACGTTTTTTTGGCGGATTTAAAATTTTCTGAGAAAGTTTCCTGCACATATATCAATGGTTGTTTATACAATAGTTAATGACAAAAACCCCCATTCGTCCTTTATCTTCATATAGGAAGCTAAAAAGCCCCACAGACTTCAATATCCAAATAAGTATTAATGGTCTTCACCAGTCTTCTTTTCAATAATACGACACTCCCGCGTGTGTATGTGTTGTTCCTGTTGAGTTTGTACGGAACTCCCTGAAAATATTTTTTCGTTTAACGTACTACCTGCATAGATGGATGATTATGCACACGGTAAACTTTATGAAATGCTCTATAAGTTTGACAAACTGAGCGCGTATTTCGGAAATAAACTTTTGTGATGTGTAAACGTTGTTCTGGTATAAGTCTTTGCATGGTGGTCTGCCAAAACACAATGAAATATATCTAACACATTTCATTGGTATTGTTAAAGAACTAGTTTTATTTGGTTTAAGTTTTTTTAATTTAATTTACATTAATTTTATTTCCCTATTAAGTCCTATTTAAACTTGTGTCATTTACTTAAGTCTAATTTAGGGCCATTATTACAACTTGCCATTAGTTAAAGGCAGGATTTCGTCGGACCGATAAATGGCTTTGGGTTACAAAGCCTTAATTTATTTTTTTTTTAATCTATTTAATATTATTATTATTATTAATATTAAGTACAATAACAAATTTAAGTTGTAATAATGCGAAGCTATTTATTGTGCACACAAAATCTTACCTTTAATTAAAGGGCAGTTGTAATAATGGGCCTTAGACGTCATTTTATAACTTTAAAACTATAAACAAATCACACCTTGTAGCATACTTTTAGTATGTTTGCAAAATTACTTTTCTAGAATTTTCATTGTATAAATATTCTCAATTAAAGTGTGTTTTAATAAATGATATTTTTTAACATAAATTCCAAAAGGGCTTTTTATATTATTTGCAATTAAAGAAATCCCAGGTTCTAAACAAACCAATGTTTATGATGACAGGTGGTTTCATAGTCATTCCTATTGAAAGTTTAATGGCTCTAGAAAACACTTTATAAATGTATTTCTTTTTTCATTTATTAATTTAGAAATTCGACATCCAAATTAATTCTAATTTTCCATCAGCTATGTTGTGTTTCAAATAATCTAAAACAAATGCTTATGCTGTTGTAACACGAACAGTGCATAATGCAAGTGCGAGACACGAGATTTTCGATAACGGAGAAACAAAATTCGGCGGTTTTCAAATTATCACTCCTATAAAAATTTAATGGACATTTGAAATTTTTCATAGCTGAAAACCGATTACCGCACTTGTCTAGGTTCTCCAGTTACTTAGTAAAAGTTTTTGTTATTTTATAAAAATTAAAAAACTTATTTTAAAGTAAAAGAGCCACATTTAAATCAAGAATATATTGCATTTACTGCCAAAAAAAAAAATAATTTTCTAGCCATATCTTACGTGTTATGAGCCAACAATTTGTGCTTATTTTTAAGCAACTTCACACACTGTGCCATGTGTTGTCATTTAACTCGTCTGCAAAACTCTTTTTGAAAGAAAAAAAATTTAAACAAACAATTTCATTTGTGTGTATCTCATGTTTAATTGTAACAAATAAACAAATCACTGTCAAATTAAAAAAAAAAAAAAAAAAAAAAAAAAAACAGATAGACAGAAAGACAGAAAGACAGAAAGACAGACAGACACAAACATCATCCATTAGATTAAAAATACAGACGAGTAAAATAAGGAAACCATGAATAGTGGACATAAAAAAATCGCGTATAATAAATATAAAAACAGACACACACACACACACACACACACAAACGAAATGAACCGAAATAAATAAATAATATAAAATCACATCACACACTTCTCAAATGCGCCATTAAATTTGATTTTATTGCACATGCGTTGCCAGAGGCTAAAATGGTCTGGTTTGGTCTTGTCTTGTCTTGCCTTAACCAAAACCCATGACAACCCACCATTTTAAATACAACAAAAACGGTAGCATGTTCAATACTCATGGAGTGTAAATTGTCACAAGCGTTGGTAAAAGGTTTAGTGGTTGCATGTTTAACGCTTTGTTTTTTATCTTTTTTTTAATTTCAACGAAATTTACAAATGTTTTGCTGTTAGACTGACTGATAGAAAAGTTACAGCAGCAATAATATTCAAAATTGTTTTTCTCTTTTCTTTTGTCACTTTCCGAAGCATGATTTATTTTTTGATGTTTTTATTCAAATGTAAAATATACTCGCACAATACAACGCTTTTATGATCAGTTTTTGCATTTTTGCCCAATTTCACTTTTAAAGATTTTTCAAATTTTTATCACGTTGTTGGTGTGTTTTAACTATCTTGTAAATTTATTAATGTTTGCTAACACACTATAAATGTTTTTAAAAATTATAGCGTATTTTTGTCAAGTTTGTTTAAAGTCTCATTTAGCTCACTCCTCCTTTTTCTTTTTTTTTTTTTTTTTGTTTAGAAAAAAATTTCCCCCCAAACTCGTTTCGTGTTCAATTACGTTCGTTGAAACTCTTACAAAAATTTATTTTTAAAAATTACCAGAAAAGCGGTTTTTTGTGTAAATTAAAATTAATTGAAAATAATTTACGCAAATTTTTTATTGGTTGTGTGTTTTTATTGTTGCTAATGTGGTTGTCATAATGTTGTGTATTTGAGTTGTAAAATTATTTCCTTACGATTTTCGAAGTGTGATGCGGAGTAGAGATAAGAGGTCGACATTAGAAACCATGTGTTAGAAGTTGGCACTCCATATGAAGTAAGCATACATTCGGGCAGTTTAAATCAATTAAGATTTATTTGTAGCTGTTAACATATATAAAGCCTTAAGTCAAAATATGTTTTAATATATTTTTTTTCTCTTATTTAAAAATAATTTAAATAGAAAACATTTGAGTAGACAAAAACTAGATGAATCATTTTGTGGAGATACTTGTAGTTTTAACACAAAAAGTTGTGTCTACTTTTATCTCGCATCCAGTTTACTGATACATTTTGAACACACAGTCCTTATTGTTGTTGTGCGGTTTTTGACTATTTGTGGATCTTTCTAATTATTTCTGTTGTTTGTCAGACTGAACAACGCATAAGTTTTTAGTTTATTACGTAAAAATAAGCAAAGTCATCTTACTCCTGGTTTGAACTACAAATTCTAAATCAGTTTCAAACCGCGACATGATAATTTGTCTAATCAAATTACTAACAATTGTAGTTATTCAGCCAAGTCATATATTTTGCTTTTAGGCAATTGGTAATACTTTTTTGCCTGGTTTTCAACTGCCTCATATCTTTTTGTTACCATTGAAATAGTTTGGTAAACAAACCGAATATTTGTGTCCTGTGCTTGAGCGTATTAGAAACGTGGACACTATGACGAACATGTAATACCTTAAGACGTTGGATTGGAAAACCTTTACTTTTCCTTTTCACTAGCCAACCTTTGTCTGCATCTGTCAGTTGCCAAAAAAAAAGTAACTGTCACAAATTTTTCATATTCTTTGATGTGCAGAAAACGTGTTAAGGGTATTTTGTTTAAACTAAAACAAAACATCAACAAGACTCGTCCACACAAGACAAAAACTTTTTGTTGTCAAAACAACAAAATTTTTTATATATATGTTTTTTTATTAAGAAAATGGAAGAACACGTTTATATTAGTGGGCTAATGTAGCGAACGGCATTCAACTGTTCTCTTAAGCGGCAAGCAACAGATAAGGATAACGTTAAATTTTTTCATTGGTCGTGAGTATTGACCCTCCACTATATTGTATACAATACAAAATTATTGGGTTAGCATTGTGGGACTTCCCGGGCAATGCAAGAGCAATTTTGATTTTTTCTATTTGCATCCATTTCAACATAGCGACATCCTATAAAATAAATTTAAATTTAAGCCTAATATTTTTTTACCTTCTTTTCTGCACTTACCCGCACAGTTTGTTTTAATTCCTCCTGTTTCTAAGATTTTAATTCACTTTTTGTACATTTCTTGACTTTAAAAAATTTTATTTTTATGTTTTTTTCTAGTAAACTTATGAAAAATAAAAGTTAATATAAATTAACAAATATTACAGCCATTTTGTTCAAAACATCATGTAAGAATTCATAATGAGCTGTGTTCCTATGATCACCTGTATTCATTCACTTTGGCGGGAACTAATAAATGTATGAAAATATTCTCGAATAGTCGTAGAAAGAGTTTAAAAATGAAATTTACTTTTTATGGGTGTGGCACTGCCCACTTTTCTAAATATTTAATTGTATTTCCATAGGTAGCCTATGAGCGTGCAAAGTATTATACAAATCGTTTGTTTGTATGTACTTACATAGTTAGAAAAGAAAATTTGTCAACATGTCACTGCCTTTTTTGTTTTGCGTATCGAGTGCCTCAGAAGACCTTACCGAAGTTTCTCAACAGTTAAATCATCGGTTTAAGCTCACATAGAGTACAAACAAATATTAATTTTTATATACAAAAATTTTGTGGCGGACCACCATTATCAATTAAGTGTATGAAGAATAGTTTATGTCCTCATAATCAGACCAACTCATGCTTTTTCGGAGAACACCGAGACACGATAGTTTTGTATACAAGAAAAAGATGAAAAGATTGGGGTGTACCACTTATTTAGGGATATGAATAATATTCTACATCCTATTCGCAAACCTACTGAATATGCACAGAAAATTTCATAAGAATTGGTCAAGCGTTTTCGGAAGAGTTCTGTTACAAACACTGTTATACACACTAATAAAAGCACTGTTATACGAGAATTTTGTATTTTGTAAGAACATCGTTCCGCAATGATTTCATAACTATCAATAGGCATCTGTTTTTTAACTGAGTTCCACTACGGCCATCTTCTGAAGACCGAGCTTTCTCATCACACCTAAATTAAATGTGTGCCTAGTTCTGATTCTCAGTATAATGCGATCTGAAACTTCCTAACACTTTTTAAATTCGAAATACAAGATTCTCCTATAAGGTTACTGATGTCACTATTCATGCCCTCATTGTACTTAGATCTTTACTCTATGAATGTGCGATGCAGTCGCTCGACCACATTCACTCGATTCATGCCCTTTATTAGCATCTGAGTTTCCCTAACCTCTTTATTTACAAGGTCCCGCATTCTCCTGTGGCCTAGTCAAAGGTGTTGATAACACCTTTAAAGGCCTAATATGATAACATGCCCCAGGAGATATAATAAAGGTAAACAATGTTCGTTTTATAAACACATTGAGTCAAGTAATACCTTCCTTCTGTACACAGTACGAGCAGCTTTCAAATAAATGCCAGTAATTTCCTGCAGTGTTAAAAAACCTCAAGTTAAAGTTTTCAAAATGCTCAATTCCTTTGAGTTAGAACTAAGTTTACCTTTTGAGATTTCATTTTTTTTTCGTTTTCTAAAACTTCTCTGAGTTTAAACCAAACATATTTTTTTATAATTCAAATTTGTATAGCTCATGTTCTAACGAAAATTAAACCTTTAGAAATTTTCCTTTAATCACTAAAACTAAGCCTCTCCATTTCACATTTAAATGTAACACAATTATTAATGGAAACAATTTATTTTTAATAATTATATACTTTATGACCTTAGAATTTTGGGAAACTTTCAATTTTTAAATTAATTTGAAATTAATAAACAAACAAAATTTTCATACAAAAATATGTTTTATGAGCCTTAAGTATATTTTGCAAAAACAAAAACTAGAGTAATTAATAAATATTTTATTTGGCTATTAATTTCTCCATATTTATTAAACATATTTATTTAGGCATAAACATACATACAATACACACATACATACATCCATAGGTATATACACATATACACACGTTTGAATATTGTTTATAATAAAATTGTTGTTGTTCTTCTTTTAACTCTTCCCATTAAATTATTTAATGTTAAATTAAGTTGTTTAAACAGATTTTTTAATTTTATTTTTAGCCTGATTAATTCTTTCATTATTTTTTCTCGCCATTTTTTATTAATTTTTTTTTTTAGATTTTTATTCCAAATAATAAAAATTTTGTTTATAGTTTAATTTTACTATGCACCATACATACAGACATACATATTATTGGTTTATTTTTTAAAATAAACATTTATCTTAAAACACTTTCAAATTGTTGTAAACAGAAGTGAAAACAAAACAATTTATTTTGTTTACATTTGTTTAAATATTTTTAAAAAATATTTTTGCTTAAAATTGCACGTATTTCGTTTGTGTTTTTTATGGCTGTTAAAAGAAGATTGAAGTCTGAAAGTAACACAGCCTCGCAACACAAAAGCGGTATTTACAAATTTGTTGAAACTTTTTTTATCTCTAAACGCCTACCCAGTAAACATTTTCAGTTAGAATTTGTACCGACATGTCTGTAGGTGTGCGATATGTGCGAATTTGTATCCGTTGTAAATCGTATGACTGTTTCTACAAGTATAAATATTTGACCTTTGTATCATAGGAAATACAAAAGATTTTGAATTTTTCAATCCCAATTCTTAACAAATTCTCCAAGATAATCTAAAGAGAAATGTTAACATGTCAGAATGATGTTAATTAAAGCCTCCTAAAGCATTATTTTCTTAAAGAAATCTGTCATACATTTCAATCGAAATTATTTCATGTCTTTTTCTCTATCACTATAAACATTTGCCTAACCTAAGGCGGCCGCCCCTTACATTTGATCAATTTTCAAAACTTATGGAACGAAAATTTGTTTGACGCTGCTAAAAGTATCCCATTTCAAGTTATTTATGTGAAACAATGCAAAGTTATAGGTCTACTTCAATTGCAATTAAGAAATGAAAAGTAGGTAACATTTAGGTTTAACATTAAAAAACAGAAAGAAAAATGCGATTTTAATTCCACTGTCGAACGAAATTCAACTCTTTAAGATGCTTGCTAATAAAGTATTAAAAATATGTAGTTCAAAGTTGTCCAACTTCCACTGATTTATTCAAAATAACATTATTTAATTTCTTTATTAAAAACAAAGTAAGTTTGATATTTAAATCATATTGGAATTATGATGTAAAAGCAGGGACCGAAAATAACAGTTATTTTGGAATTTTAAAGCAAAAAAAGCATTTAGAAGTAAATGTCGTAAAACGGATTCAAGTATACCATATTGATCCCTATGCATTAGTCGTATCATAAAATATGTTGCTTTTTAAAATTTTGATTTTTATTTTTTCGAGCAAACATAAAAGTTATTTTTTGATTTTTATTTTTTCTAGCAAAAATAAAAGTTATTTTTTGATTTTTATTTTTTCGAGCAAAAATAAAAGGTTTTTTTTGATTTTTATTTTTTCGAGCAAAAATAAAAGTTATTTTTTTGATTTTTATTTTTTCGATATTAAATATTATTTAAATGTAACGGTAAAGGCGAGTTTTTAACAATGAAAGAAATAATAATAACACTGTACTCGAATTTGTGATTTCTCATATTTATTGTCAGTGATTGTTTAATATCGTTACATAAGCTCCTAATAACTCCTCTCATTTTTATCAATTTATTTTGCTTAGAAATTTACAAATTATCAACTATTTCTTTTTCAAACTTTGTTATCAACTATTGTCTTTAATTATTAATTATAACGTGATTTTAATTTTTTATGAATGTTATTTTTCAGGTTGTTTTAAAAACTTTTCAGCAATCATGTAGGGTGATTTACTAAATACCTGAACAACTTCTTAACTCAGGCAAACCAGCGCCCACCATTGATATAGAATACATAGTATACAAAAATGTGAGAAAACACAAAAAAAAGTGATCATCATGGGAATTTTTTATGCACATTAAAATAAATATTTAATATTAACTTAATTATTGTAACACGTACATTTCGTTAGAAAATAATTTTTTTTGTTGCTCGAAAAAATAAAAATCAAAAAATAACTTTTATTTTTGCTCAAAAAAATAAAAATCAAAAAATAACTGTTATCATTTGACTTTTATGAAAAAAGGAATAATAATTACGGTCCCTGTGTAAAAGTAAAATCTACTAAGGGGTGGACCTTACCTCCTCAAAATTTTTTGATTATTCGTATAGATACAGAATATCAACGAAGTAGAAAAAAAGTCGTAGTTTATGGTCACTGACTTATTTGCTTTCAAAAAATATGGTCTTAAAACTTGGCAAAACCCATACAAATTTAAAAAGTTTTACTTAATTGAAATCTTCTGAAAAAGTATTTAAGGTACGTAGTTCAGCAAATCAAATAAAATCAAATTGTAAATTAAGATATTTTCTATTGCCACAAAAAAGGAGTGTGGCCAACACCATACCACACCGTGTGGGGTATATTTATTTTGTCATTGAGTGTTTAATATATAAATATATTCATCCATAACCCCATGTTCATTTACAATTTGATTTAGATTTCCAAACCCACAAATAGTCACCTTTAAAGGAAATCGTCTTTAACATTTATTTTATTTTATTTTTTTTAATTTTTAAGGAGGTCGCTTTCAGAGATATACCCTCTCGACTTATAGGTCACGAAATCTTGGACCTCTCCAAGAAAAACCCATGTTGTATAATAAACTAAAGACAATCTGATAACCTTTCAAATGCGACTCTGTCAATTAACTACAGCTTTCAACATTTTAATGGCTTTTTCCTGGTTTTCAAGACCTCATATTTTTGGATACAGAGGAATCAGTGTACTTAAACTTCAAATATTTCTTCATTCGGCGATACTGAAATTTTTTAACAAATTTGAAAACAGTGACGTAAACAGCAATTTTTAAAGTTTATTTAAGATTGTTCAACCCAAATACAACTTGTAATTACCAATAATAAATAACTTTTATGTATTATTTGGCAAACCTGTTTACATTTTTATAGATTGAGACTGATTTACATTTTCAACTTGCGATTATCAGTATTACGACCCTTGTTGCATACAAGAACCACACGAGCGAATAAGGGTTAAAATTTTTTTCAATATAAACAGCGTGACCCATAAATGTTTTATTTGAAAACTTACTGGTATTGTTGTGGATTATTACCATTATCATATATCGCGATACCGATTTTTCGTTCTGGAAAGCGAGAGCAGTGGTACAACAGAGTTCGTTGCGTGTATATAAAATTAAGTTTAATAACAATATGCATAACAATAAGTGAAATAATATTTAAGTTACAGTAGGGTTAAAAATCAATAAAGTGTTCTAAACTTTTATGCCGTGAATTTTTCAAATAAAACAAACCCCGCTGTGTTTAAGGAAAATATGTCAATACTTTTAAAAAGTTATAAACGTAACCTGAATCACAATACGTACAATAAAATATTATTTGTGATGAATTTTTACTGCTGTTTTAATATCAGCCACAACTTTAATAGATTTTATTTAAATAAAATAATCGCTAAAGTGATTTTAAACCATATTTTGGAGCTAGATCCACTTCTGAACCGTTCAAAAAGTTATTTTCTTATGAAATTTATTGGTACCAATATTTTTCAATAATTGTTTTTTTTAAGCAAGAGCGGATCCAGGGTTGGCGGTGAAAAAACTAGAATATTTAACAGACATTGTATTTTGATAAGTAATAGCCTTCGCAGCCATTAAACAATTTATATAACGCATAAGCTGAAACTGTTCTTGTATAAATGCCGGGGCTGTTTTGACTGCTAGAAGCATTTGTACAAAAAACTTTCCTGTAACTCTTCCTATCGAACAAGTGTTGACGTCTAAACTCAGTCATCGGAAGGCATTTTTATAAGGGCTTAATCATTTATAATCATTTGTAAATCATTTAAGGCACAATTAGTTTGTACGTTCTGTGTTGTTGTGAATCAGCTGTTTTGTTTCGGTTCAATTGAAAATCTGTATGTGTGATTTGTTGTTCCTTTTTCGTTCTGTTCTGTTGCGAACAAATCTGTAGAAAATATAATTAAACGTTAAGTGACGATCATTTAAAGAGAAACAGCTGATATTAGGGTTCCTTTATTTTGAAGGTGGCTGCAACATAAAGACTTTCTTTGCTTATAAAGGGTCCGCAAAATAACTTTGTTTTTTTTTTTTGAAAATGCTTGATAACGATCGCCATTGACTGTAACGGCCACTCCTTGCTAATGGCCCAATTATGCCTCTGGACCAAAATCCGCACCAAACAGTGACTCGTTTTGGGTGTATCGGCTTTTCAATGTATGCGTGCGGGTTTTCTGTGCCCCAAATGCGACAATTTTGCTTGTTTACATACCCGCCAAGATCAAAATTAGCTTCACTTGAAAAGATGATTTTTTTTGGCAAATTCGCCTAAAGTAATGTCGCAATATTTTCCAGCGTTGTTTAAGCGTATACACAACCATTTTCGTTCAACGAAAGGATAAAACTAATTATCTGTTAAATCAGACATGAGCTAAGTGTTACCATTCACGAAATAAGCACTGGTTGAAAAAAACGTTTAATGTCGGACCCTTTAAATGAAATCTGACACTTAACATTTCTTTTTTGTTTTTTGTAAGATGACCTTGTAAATAAAGACAGATGAGTTTTTTAAGAAGAAGTGAATTAAACAATAGAATGGCACGTCACAGAAGGACGGCTGAAAGTAAAGACTGCTGAAGCCTTTATTCTGAAATGCATATTCTAAAGTTCATATTCTAAAATTATTTCTAAGTTGCTAAAATATTTCTAAATTGAATTGTAAACACTAAAGAATACTAAAAAACTATTTCGATGTTGAAAGTCTAAGGATGGATGGATATAGAAAGAATAGCAAAAATGTATTAAGAATATGAGAGAATGTGAATATAAAGAAAATGTCATATAAAATTAGTGAAAAGTTGAATTTTTATTTATCGAACTTTTTCGGTTTAAACTTATATTTAAATTTTAATTCAGGCTTGAGTTATTAAAACAAATGATGATAAACATTGATTGTTAAATAAAAACAATCATCTGTTCTTATCGCTACCTAACTGGTGGCTAGAGCAGGACAAAAATAGTGATAGAATGAAAGATGATAACAAACAAAAGAAAAACGGTTGCTGTTTGGTAAATTTCCGTATAACTCATTATGTTAAGAAATATATGAAGAAAAACTTAAATCCCGGGAGTTAACTAAATTAATAAAAAAAAAGTTTTAAAAAGTAATTGCTATGCTTCCCATTTGCTTATTTCATTAAAGTAAAACATGAATAGTAGTTTTAAATCTAACACAAGTACCCACAGAGAGTGCTGACGACGATCAATGCTATTATTTAAAATGCATTTCACTCGGCTAAAATCAAAATAATATCATTTTAGTATTCTTAAACGTTTATAATTTAATTTTAAAATGTTTTAGAAAGTTGAATAATTTAGCAAAATGAGCTTTAGCCAAAACCAATTATTTACAATAAATTTAAATAAGATGTTTGAATAAAGTTTAATTTATATGGTTCACTAAGGGATCATTCTAAGGTTATCTATACGAAATTTTTTTTTTTGAAATATTTTCACAATTGCGTAATGTATTTTTATCGCCTACATAGCGGATATTATTACAAAAATTATCAAAAAAATTTTGTTAAAAAGTTTTCTATTTTTTTTTTTTTTTTTCAATTTTAACATCTAATGATCTGCATGATTTATATAAATCATGAGCTACCCACCAAACTTCTAATTACAAGTAAAAAATCTAAAAGAAATTTGTAGAATCCTCCCAATAAAACTTAAAATTTTTTCTCACTACAAAGGCCTCAGCACAAATTGTTTTGTGGGTATGCTTTTTTTAAATGTGCGTTATAAAATGTATGTGTGTGTGTGTGTGTATGAGGGCGTTTGTAAATAATTATTTTAACACGTAGCGTAAGTTCAAGTACATTTTAGTTTAAATAACAAAATTAAAGAAATTTTTAGTTTTTGTTGCTTCTTTAGAAATTAAAAAGTATTTCTTTTTGCGCGTATGTACTTGTAAAATGTCAAGGTTTTTAAGCTGAAATGTATGAAGAGTAGAATGTTTTTAAAAATGCTGAATAAATGCAAAATTTTTTATTTGAATATTTAAAAAAATAAAAACAAAATAAAAACATTTTTAGTTTAAAATATTTTATTGCGGAAAGTAATGGAAAATGGTCTTGAAAATGTATTTTCGAATTATTATTTTGTAAGCTCGTCTCAAAAACTGTTGTTTGTGCTAAAGATTTATTTAAGGTTAAAAAATTTTTAAATTTATTTTAATAACAATTTTATTTTTATAAAAATTGTTATTTTATATTATTTGACCTTTCATGAGATTCTTCATGAAATATGTTTTTGTTAAAAAAATTTCTTGTATGTTATTTTAAACAATGTTGTACTCTTTAAAATTTTTTATATATGTCTGTCTGTCTTTCTGAACGTGATTTGATCAAAAAGTACTGAATGGATTTTGATTAAATTTGGTATGGCGTAACACTGAAACAGGGTTGACAAATACTTTGTATTGCGAGCTAATAATCAGAGGTCCAAGTCGATCGGCTTTCAGCCGGCTTGCCGCCACCGCCGAGTGATTTTGCTTAGAACTAGCCGCCGCCGACTATTTGCCAACGGCTTGGACCTCTTCTAATAAGGGTACTCGCAAAGGATAGTGCAAACTGTGCAAACGATGCAAATGATTCTAAAAATTCACCAGTTTTTAAAACAACAACAAAATGTATGCATTTGCAATTTTCTTTACTTGCACTTGCACTTTTAAAAGCTTAAGCAAAATTGGCTCAGAAGCAAAGAAGTGACAAATACTGTTTTTGACATTCGATCGCCATTAATTGTATGTAAAAGAAAACTAAAATTACAAGAATTTTTTTTTTAAAGTAACAATTAAGTTAAAAAAAACTGATTCTTTAAAAAGAAATAAAATAAAAATATAAAGAATAAACAAAATTTTAGTGAAGATGTATTTCGGATTAAAAAAGGACGGTCACGATCTGCCGTAAAATGCACAGCAAATTTTCTCTGTGCAAATTTGCACAGGTTCAATCGTGATTAACCTTAATACCCCATATCGAATAGCAAAATGGCAAAAAAGAATTTAATTTTTAA
Source organism: Phyto melanocephala (assembly GCA_941918925.1). Taxonomy (NCBI): domain Eukaryota; kingdom Metazoa; phylum Arthropoda; class Insecta; order Diptera; family Rhinophoridae; genus Phyto; species Phyto melanocephala. Next base: position 45,984,747 of record OW799233.1, on the reverse strand, counting down.
TTTTAATTAAATACATTATTTTTAACAATAAATAAAATGGAAAAAATTATAAGTCCCATGTATGGGTGCGAACAGAGTGGAAGCTTGTTGCCGAGCCGAGCCCACTGACGCTTATTGCAAGAACCAATGCGAGAAAACTGGTACTATACAAATTAGTATAAATAAGCGCAAACAGGTCATAGTGGGCACCGATCTGGTCAGAGCGCAAAGCTGATTGAATGCGAGAAAACAGTTCCAAAACGTATTTTAGCGCCGAAAACATTGTTTATGTTATGTTGTTATGATTTCAACTTGTTGGGAAAACATTTAAAAAATAAAAAAAAAAATTTAAGAAAAAGTAAATAAAACATGCAATCAAAAAATAGAAAAAAATAAAAAAAAAATTAAACAAAAAAAAAAAATCAAATCTATATCTATATATATAAAAATAAATGTGTGTTTGTATGTTTATATGTTTGTATGTTTGTATGTTTGTTTGTGCTTTATAGACGGTTAAACGGCTGGACCGATTTCCTTGAAATTGTCACAGAATCTTTCTGTATGTCTGGAAGGAACTATAGGCTATACCTTGGTTTGAAATTGTAAGTGGGCGGCGTGCCACGCCCTATTAAAGAATAAGTATTAAATATTATATATCACGAAAGTAAATGCAGTTAGAGTCTTCAAATTAAATACGGTAAACTTTGACATCCACACAAACATTTGGGTAAAAAAATGGGCGTACTTGCAAAAGTAGGCGTGGCCACATGAATTAAATACTAAAATTCGTATATTTGGAAAACGATATCGATTAGAGTACTAAAATTTTGCAAAAGCAACTTTGATATTCAAATAAACATTTATGGAAAAAATGGGTGCATTAACAATAGTGGTCATGGCACCTGCCATATGAATTTAATACTAAAATTTGGGGTGGCGAAGCACACCGGGTATTAGCTAGTATATATATAAAAATCAATGTGTGTTTGTGTGTTTGTATAATTGTTTGTGCTTTATAGACGGTTAAACGGCTGGACCGACTTCCTTGAAATTTTCACAGAATCTTTCTGTATGTCTGGAAGGAACTATAGGCTATACTTTGGTTTGAATTTGTAAGTGGGCGGGGTGCCACGCCCTATTAAAGAATAAGTATTAAATTTTATATATCACGAAAGTTAATGCAGCTAGATTCTTCAAATTAAGTACGGTAAGCTTAGACATCAACACGAACATTTGGGTAAAAAATGGGCGTACTTGCAATAGTAGGCGTGGCCATATGAATTAAATACTAAATTTCGTATATTTGGAAAACGATATCGATTAGAGTACTAAAGTTTTGCAAGAGCAACTTTGACACCTAAATAAACATTTCTGAAAAAATGGGTACATTAGAAATAGTGGGCGTAGCACCTGTCACATGAATTAAATACAAAAGTTCGTATATCTGGGAAGCGATAATAGTTAGAGTACCCAAATTTTGCAAGAGAAGCTTTGACGTTGATTATTTGAATAAGAAATGGTTGATTTAGTAATAGTAGGCGTGGCACTTGCAAAATAAATATATTTTTTAACTATAAAATTTTTATTTCATTACGATGAGGGTGGCGAAGCACACCGGGTATTAGCTAGTAAATAATAAAAATTAAATAAAATTACAACAATTATAAAAAAATTAAAAAAAACTTATAAACAAAATTTAAAAAAAAAATGTAATAAAAATTTCAAGAGTAATTGAAGAAATGCTTAAGTGCTTAAAATTACTTATTAACGTAAAATTTTAAAACTCAATGTCAGTTTTTTTTTCTCAACAAAACAAAACTCAAATCATAATTACAGTAGACGCTCGTAAATTAGAACCACTTTGTACCAGGGGTAGTTTTAATTTTCGAAAAATTCTAATTTCCAAAGGTTGTTGTAATAAAAAGTATCGTAAAAGTGCATCTTCGTTTAGAAAATACAAAAAAAAAAAATACACTCATACAAACGACTTTTCATTTTTGGTTATAATTTCTGAAGGATTCGAATTAGTATGAGCTCTAAAATGCATATAAACATACATAAAACACAAATAATAGATAAAATATCTCAGCTGATTCTCGCATCCACTATGGACACTCAAACTTTTACCTCGCAATAAGCGCCAGTCGGCTCGGATCAGCAACAAGTGGCCACTCTGTTCGCACCCTAACTCTGGCCCCACCTCTTCTTACATTGTAAGTAAGATAAAAATGAACATACAGACATGAATAACGGAAAAAAATCTATTAGTGAACACATTTAAACTAAAATAAAAAAAAAATAACAAGTAAGAGTGCATTATTCGTTCGTGCTGAATCTGACAATATTCTTCATCATCATGTACATATGTAGGTACAATGACAAAATCGCAGTTTAGCGTAGATTTCAGATTTGGCCTTTGGTTTTGCATTTTAACATTTTTTTTACCGTATTCTTCTTGTCAACCCTTTTCATTCAATACCCACATTGATGTGGTTATTCTCCATTTTGTTTCGGACGCCATCTTGGATTTCACACTTTTTCGTAGTTCGATATAATTATTGTATATTTGTTCCACATATACGACATTTAATTTAGTACGCCATCTTTGATTCTAACTTTTTGATATTTATTTTAAAGGGTCCGTCATCTAACGTTTTTTTTTCAACTAGTGCTTATTTCGTGAATGGTTACACTTAGCTCATGTCTGATTTTACAGATAATTAGTTTTATCCTTCCGCTGAACGAGTATGGTTGTGTATACGCTTGAACAACGCTGGGAAGTATTGCGACATTACTTTGGCCGATTTTGCCAAAAAAAATCATCTTTTCAGATGAAGCTCATTTTGATCTTGGCGGGTATGTAAAAAAGCAAAATTGTCGCATTTGGGGCATAGAAAACCCGCACGCATACATTGAAAAGCCGATACACCAAAAACGAGTTACTGTTTGGTGCGGATTTTGGTCCAGAGGCATGATTGGGCCATTTTTCTTTGAAAATGAGCAACGAGTGGCCGTAGTCAATGGCGATCGTTATCGGGCCATGTTGAACGAATTTTTGTTTACAAAAATTGAAGAGGAGGATATTGGCAACATTTGGTTTCAACAGGACGGCTCTACGTGCCACACAGCCGAAGCTACACTTTTTTTATACTATTTTTAAAAATTATTATTTGGCGGACCCTTTATTTTGTAGCTCACGCCTTTCATTTCGTATCAATATTAAGGAATATAAAACGGTTTAATTTTAAAAACTTTATTTGAACCATATAGAGTTGTATTGTACGTCACTTTGTAGTGGCGGACGTCATGTGTTTTTCTAACTTAACCCTTCCGAAATACCCATATTAAACCTCTCGGTTTTCTAGTAGCTAAAAAAAAAATTTATTCTCAATTATAATTTTTAGCAAAACCCTGTCGCCATTGAATTTTGGTACTTATATCTCAGTAAATTTTAAACCGACTGATTTGCTTTTCTCTATAATAAATTATGAGACTACCGCTTATAATTTAATGTCTTAAACATGTCTAAAAATATTTAAGCAGCTTGAAAATAATAAGGAAAAGAATGTTGCGAAAATTTTCTGCCTATAAGTTTTCTGGTTAGTGAACAAATTTGTATAAAATTTGTATAATTACGAATAGCCACGTCATTTTAAAAAATGGCAATAAACATATATTTATTTACTCATAAGCATGTGTTTATTTGCTCATATCTCAGAAAGTTATTGAGCCATTGCGCTGGATTTTCATAGCAATCCATTCCCGGATATTTTCAAAAAGTTTGATTCCACATATAGATCTGTGCTACATGTGGGGACTTCTCAAAGCTAGTTCCAACCAACACATAGATAAACAGACATTTCTGACTCGACTCCCCTGAACATAAGCACTCAGAAAAAAAAAATTTTTTATGGGGTCGGATTTGCATGTTGTAGAAACAAACTGAATAGCAAATAACTAGAGAAGAATATTTAAGTCAAACAGGAGAAATTACAGAGAAAAAACTTAGCCGTTTTACCAACGCGACCAACGCGTAGGGCTGAATTGGCCTTAAAATGAGAAAAATTAAAAAACGACTCCAAACGACTACTTGGACCCTAGTAACTAACTAATTTAAGGAGAACAGATCGAAAATATATTTATTTTTAGATTTTTTTTTAAATCGATTCACCTTATTACATGTATTACATTAAATTTTCTAAACAATACAACTAAGCGTTTATTAAATAAATAATAAAACAAATAAATAAATATTTTTCCACGAAAATATCCAACTCAAAAACACATGCAACAGCAACAATTACTTTTGCAAAAAAAAAAAACAAACAAAGTTTTATTACAGTTTGTTTGTTTTTATTTAATTTATTTGTGCTGCGTTTTTTTTTCTTTTGTTGTTGCTGTTTTTGTTAATGCCCCTCTAATGAAACCATGATAATTTGTGGTTTACCAATTTGTTGGTGTTATTAACGCTATTGTTGTTGTTTGTGTTTTAGTATTCATTTGTTATTATATTTGTTTGCCGAATATTTTGAAAAAAAAACCCAAAAAAAACAATTGAATTTTGCCATAACATTGATGTAAAAGTATTAATGAATGGGTGTGTGTGTTTTTGCACAAAATAAAATAAACATTTGCAATAGATGCTACACACATGCATATGTATTTGTTTATATATTTTGTAGATATTTTTGCTGGTCGTATTGTGCATACAGATCCTTACATTAAATGTGTGTTTTACTATTTCAATGTTTTCTAGCAATTTGTTAAACATTTATCAAATGCAAATAAAACTTCCATACATTCATACGTAAACATACGTAAGCTTGCATGTAAATAGTAATACATACGTTTGTATGTTGTTGCCAAACATCGTCATACGAATCAAATATAGTAAAATTGAAATGTGGGTGGAATATTTAGTAGTTTGGTAAAAGGTACGAAGTATAGAAATACAGAAAAAAATAAACTTGGTAGTTGGTAAATTAACGTGCATGTGGAATATTGATGTGCTGTGCCTGCTGTCGGCCTTCTCCAACTGTATTAGTTTTTATTTGTATGTGTATAAGTGTGGTTAATTGCGTTTATGTTTTAGCATTTTTGCAAAAACTTGTGTGTTCATATACCTACAAAAAGGAAATTGTATTGTGGTTATTGTTTTAGCACATGCAAACACACTGGAGCTTATAAAACCCTGTGAACACACACACACACATTCAGCGAAACAATAACAAAACTTGGTTATGTGCTGTAATTGGAAATGTAAAAGTAACTAATTTGATTATTTATGTAATTATTTTTAATTTCAATTTGTTATTGTTGTCATAAGTAGTAAATTGCGTTAAAAAATTAAAAAAAAAAAACAAAAACAAAAATTAATCGATTTATTTTTATTTTGATGAGAGTTGTTTATGATTTAGAGGATTGAGGTAAAAAGAAAGATTTTTTTAATTTTAACAATTTCTGCAAAAATAGCACAAGTATTCCCAGTAGCACGGTGCCCCAGCTATAAACAAGCTGTTATCGTAAGTAGAGTTTCCTTCACCGTGAAAATCCATCTTGGGCGATATCAATCGTGTTGTCGGTTTATTTATGTATAAAGCGAACTCAATGATAAATTTTGCATGTAAAGAGATTTAGCAATAAACCAACGTTTTATGTTAAATTTGCATATAATTTAGCAAAATTGTCATATTTTTATAAACCAATTTTGATTTAGTATTCTTGCTATAGTCACCCACGTGAGGATGATATCTGAGTAAATCGACTACCAGTTAAGGGACATACTTGGGGAAAGGATATTCTGCAATATTAATAATATTATTTCAACTTTCTTGTCTGTAAAGGTGTTCGTACGTTTTGTTTTTCATATAAGATAATATTGAAGCAAGCGGTGGACTGCTCATTTTATTTTCATATCTCGGCCTGTATTTTTTTTTTAAATATTAATATTAAATACAATGTTGCATACATGTAGCATTACTATAGCAGCCAACGTTAAGTTAGATTAAACAGGCTGATGATCCGAAAGACCATCACACTTAGGTCCATGACTTATTCTTTTGTGAAACCTGATATTTGGGATAGAGCTACACGCTTCGTATATATGAAGCAGAATATAATTGTATTATTCACGGCACCAAATATATAAAAACCTTTTAAAAATTATTTATAATTATGAAATTACTTCAAGTAATAATTGTAAAAGTTTTAATACAACAAAAGAACTTAAAAACATTTTAAAATCTTTATATTATTATATTGGGTGAAATTCTATCACTATTTATCAAGTTTTCATTTTAGATTAAAAGAATAAATAAAAATATTTATTAATTGTAACTTTCCATCTCTGCTTTGATTTTTTCCTAATATACCAAAAAAAAAACATTTTATAACAGTAGACACTGCCACTTCTACTTAAAATATATATTAATAAAATTATTGCAATTATATCATCTTTCCATCCCTGCATCAAAAATTTAATAACAATAATAATAATTATAATTATAATAACATTAGTAAACCCTTACCAACTTTTCCAATCCTGCTTAAAGTCTAAACCGAAAGGAAAACCAAATTAATAATATCATCTTTCCATTCCTGCATCAAAGTTTTATATACAAAAATTTAATATTGTCGACTCCCCATCCCTGCTAAAAAATTGAGTTAAAATATTATAAAAAAAGTATAAGAGTACCAACTTTTGCATTCCTGCTTGAAACTTTTATACAAGTAATATTATGTTGTCAACTTTCCATCTCTGCTACAAATTTTTATTAAAATATTTAATATATAAAATACATATTTGACATTCCTGTTTTAAACTTTTATATAAAAAAATAATGTTAGGTTTCCATCCCTGCTTTAAATTTTGATAAAAACTAGCATGTTCAGCGGTTGACCCATTCGACCGTAATCTAGTTGTAAATGTAACTATCCTCTGCTGTGTTTCATACACAACGAACACTCTTAAGGCTATAATACACGGCATGTTTTTTACTTCTGACTTCAAAATTTGTGAGACACATGTAAATCTAAGTGGCTGTCAAAATTGTACTTTTACGCTTTGCAGCAGCAGAGATTTCTGCCTACGACTGATGTCACATGTTTTGACAGAAGAAAATAGAGCGCACTCTAATTAAAATTTTGTCAGATGTCCCAACACATGTTTTTTTTACAGAAGTAATGTTTTAAAGGTAACACACGACATGTTTGTATTAGCAGTGGAGAATTTAACAAGTCAGACGTAAAAAACATGCCGTGTATTAGCTGCTTTAGCAAAAATAATTTGTATCAACAATGTTGTTTCAACATGTTTACAATCTTTTTTTTTGTGGGTTCACGCATATAATTTTTGCCACCTTAAACGCTTTTAACTTCTTTAATAATGCTAAACCAATTTTAATATGATTAGGATTATGTACATATGCTGGAAAATTGATTTCGAATGTTATAATATGAGCGTAAACTGTGTAGCAAAAAATCGACTTGCCACTTAATAAATGACATTAAAAAAAAAAAAAACATATTAAAGGTACCATCTTTTGCCCTCCCTGCTTCAAAATTTCATTTAAAAAATGTTTAGCACTCTAAGCTATCCATCTCTGGTTCATAGTTTCAATTAAAAAAAATAGTGTTTGTGTTCACTTTCCATCGTTAGTTCAAAGTGTTAAACTCTTAAATGTGTCTCATTATTTGCCTACAACTCTGCTCTAAAATAATAACAAATTCCCGTTATTTTGTTTTTCTTTACATGTATTTATGAAAGTCAGATAAAATCAGAAACCGAATACTTCTTAAATCAAACATATACTGTTCACATCACTGAATTAATAACGTACAAGTGGCACAAGTATTTGAAAATTTGTTGATAAACTAGAGAAATTTTACCTCAAATTCATAATTGAATATTTTAAACTTAAACTTGACTTATAGTAATGAGTTATAAATTATAAAACGTGTAAGATACTAAGTTCAAAACAACATCTAAAAACTTCTCTTAATTACCGCTTAAGTAAAGTAACTTTCAGTTAATTAACTTGCTATAGTTAAACTCGATTTAACCCAGTTTTCTTTATAACTAGTCTATAAAACTATTTGTAGATTTCTATTCTCACATATCATTTCCTACATTTCATTCACTCACATTTAATTTTCAAACGCCATTTTTATTGAAACCCAGTTCAAAAAATAAAATTTTTCAAAAGAAACTCAAACTCAAATTTTCTACACAATAATTGTTATGATTTTTGTCGTTAAAAAGAATCGACACTTAAATAAAATATTTTTATTTTTTGTATTTTTTTTTGCTATTAAAGTAGGCTCAATTTATCGTTTTTGACATGTGGTTAACATTTGTTAGTCTTGTTTTTTTTTTATGAAGTTTTCTCCGTCTTGCTCTACTGGCTTTCAAGAAAAGCTGGAATTGAACTGTAATAAAATATATCTTCCTTAATATTTGATCTTATCTCCTACGCTTCATAAATTAATTGAAAATGAAATTGTTACATTTTACAGCTTGAAGGCAAGTTAAGGGGAATTTTTTTTTCTTTTTTTTTTTAGTTTTAAACAAATTGCTGAATGTGTAGAAAATTGTATGGCAATTGCCATGGATATTTGTGTATGTATGGGTACACTTGTAGAGTATTTGTTGTGCTACTTTTTTAAGTTTATTTTCTATTTTATTTTTTAGTTTTTTATAGAGTATTGAAAAATTTTCATATTTGCAAAATACTAAAACATGAATAAATATGTGTCTGTCTGTCTGTCCGACTCTCTGTATGCCTGGCAGTCTGTCTGTTAGACCAAATAAACTTCACAAGCGGGAGTTGGTAAAATTTTTCTTGCGTTATTTTTTTTATGTCTTTAAAAGCTTTCAAATTGCTTTATATGACTGTGTATTGAGCATTTATTAGTTTTTATTTTTTAGTTTACCGATTTAAGATTTTTTTTATTAAGTTTTTTTTTATTTTATTTAATACTCTAATGCCTGATTGGTTTAGTTTTTGTATTTGTCTGGTTTCCGATCTGGTTAGTTTTGCACTTTTATTTAGACAAACTAATGCTGGCAATAGAAAAATACAGTCATGGTATTTAAATCATATTTCTTTCTTTTTTAGCCTGTCATTTTACCGTTGTATGTGCAGTTTAGTTTTTGATTTTCCAATTGTGTATTGCTAGTTTCAAACAATATGCAGTGATTTTTTAATTTTTTTAGTTTTAATCTGATGATGTCAACGTGTCACCGGGTTAATGGTGTGATTTTCAATTCAATACGTTTTGAGGAAACAAATGTTAAGAAATTAAATGTATTAAAATTGATTACTGATAAATTAAATGTTTAAATCCTATAACAATTCGGCTAGAGGTTTTAGAATAATAAAAACAAATAAATTTAAGCTCAAAGTTTATTCCAATCACTTTAAATATTTGAAAAAATATTCCGTTAAAGGAGCGAAAAATAAAACCAAGTTAAAAAAAACATGACAAAAGATTGCACTAATGAGATAAACACCCAAGGTGGTCGTTTTCATAATTTTTAAATCGACCGGAACTTGTGGCAATTAGTTGCAGAACTGGCATATGAAAAACTTAAACAAAATTAAACTTTAAAAGTTTTTAAGAGCACAACTTAAAAGTTAAAAGCGAAATAGAAAAATTTAAAAAAAATATTTTGACATTTTATAACAAAAAATAAAGAATTTCTCTACAACCTCTGTCAAATAAACCTTTAATAAACCTAAAATATTTTTTATGAATACGGCCCTTATCTTATAATTTAAAAAAACTAAAATTTTAACCAATAAATATACAATTGGAACTTGTATTAATTTGCTTTAAAATTTATATAAAATAATTGTAAGAACTCCAAAAAAAGCTTAAATCAAAAAATTTTTAAATTTAGCACCTGACTGCGTATGATTAATATTAATTATTTGGTTATTTAAGATAATCTTTAATAACTCTAAGAATTTTGAAAGGATTTAACAAATATGAAATATAATTTTAAAGCAAACATGTTTCGCTTTAACGTAGTACTTTTATTTAGCCTTTTCAATATGAAAAAAAAACCGCAAATGAATTCTCAAATGTAATTTTATATAATTTTTTATATGTCATTAACAAAATGCAAAAGAGATTTGTGTTAATAACAAACTCAAGCAAAAAGATGTTTTTCATCGTTTCTTCCAAAATATTTAAAAAAATCTTCGTTAAACCAAATTTCGAATTTTAGTATAACGGTGCGTATGATTAATATTAATTAATGGTTTATTTAGGAAAATCGTTAATAAGTTTGCTTTTACTTTAAGTATTTTAAAATTTAAAATATGCTTTTAAAGCCTACACTGCGTTCTTTAAAATAACATAAACATTTAACAATGGCTTTTAAAATAATTGTCCAAAAAATTAACTAAACTCTACCAGAAGATTATCATGCCAAATCTATAAATACATTTCTAAGTACAAATCAAACATGCATTACAAAATATGGTGTTGCAATAAAATGTACTTCTATAAAATAGTGGTATTTGATTTCAACCTTTTCATTGTTCGGACCTCAATATTGGTTGGCATTTAGCCAAAATTTTAAAGAAATCGTATGATAAAGTCTTCGTTTGCTAAAAATAACACATTTTTTTCTTTTAAACAACACCAGGCATTAAGTATCGAAAATATAATATAAACATGCTTAAAACATAACATTGCCAATGATCTAAATTGCCTGTTTCTTTGTATGGCACTCATCGTCGACATGCCAAAGCTCCTTCACATCATAACCTAAAGGAGTTTATCAAAGGGTGGCGAGCAAACAAAACCTCTTGAGCAACAAAAATGAGATCTGGAGCAAATGTGTATTCCGGTTGAATAAAGAACAAAAACTCGGTTACTTTAGACTAAAAGCAAACAATCCAGAGCAACAGAACATTTTACTTTTCCATATATTGTGGCATAATTATTTTAATGACTTATTAAGTGTGTGAGTAAGTTTTTTGTTTTTTCTTTTCACAACCAACACAACCTTTAAGAGCACGGAGGCAATAGTCTTTTATGCTGTACTGTTTTGCGGTTAACAAGTCGTGTTCGCTCATGCCCCAAAAAGAAAACTAAAAACTTAAGCGGGCCAAAGAAATGGTGTTGTTTTAATTGGGTGTTGGCGGGTTTGTTAAATTGCAACAAACTGTAAAAATATTTATATTTAAAATACCAGCACTTTTACTTTTTATTATTACATTTTATTTTTGTTAATATTTTCAACAAATTTAGGTCACTGTACTGTTATAGTCTTAACTATTTATGGATTTGTGTGGCCTTATTTCACGTTGCTGTGTTTTCCTCCTCCTCCAGCAATAAGTTAGTGAAAAAGCACAACTAGGCTGCTGGTGCTGATAAAATAGTATACAAAAACAAGTTTATTGTTCTTGTGGCTGCTGGCAGCAAAATAAAATTAGAGGTGTAAAGAAATGTGCTAACAAATCTCACGGAGTAATTACTTATGAAATATACCAGCGATTCTAACTAAACGAGAAGGCTACTTCAATGTAGAGATTAAGAATACGCAGCCAAGGATAGTCAAGCAATCATGTAATAAACTAGATTAGAGATGTAACCTGATACTACAGTATTAACTAAACTTTAGAATAAACTAATCACTAGAGTGGAATCTTAAACTTAAGCACTAGAGTAGGCCATAAACCAGATTGTAAAATTAACAAACTATAAACTAGCTCATAATATAAATGCAAATATTGAGTATCCTGTAGACCTTGCTATAAGGTCAACCTTAAACTAGACCCTACATGAACCAGATTACAGGTTAGACTACTAGTTAGGCTTAAGGATAAACTATACACCAAAATGTAAACTTGATGATGGCTAAACTATTAAAGAAACTACAAAGCGAACTATGCTTAAACACTACTTTAGCGCTTTAGAACATTTTCTTTTTTAAAAATTTTTTACAGCAACCTTTCCTTACGCCATTCTTAAATATAACTTGAGTCCTGTATTCGGTCGTACACATTCTGCTAATACCCTTCATTATCATAAACATGGGTATAATATCATACACCGTTACGCTTTATTCGTTTCTGCGCCATCTGTGACTGTATTCAACTAGTTGAAGCAGTCGTATTTTGGTCCTTATATCTCTGTTAGTTTAAAACCTTTTTGTGAGTTTTTCTCGAAAATAATTTTCAAGACTACTGCTTTGAATTTTGTGTCTTAAAAGTTATTGAGAAGCTTGAGAAATTCGATACATTTGTAAAAAAGGAACAGCTTGCCTATAACTTTTCCGGTTAGTTAGTAATTTGTCCAGAGTAGCAGGTATAAATAAAAGTAAAAGTTTCAATAAACTATTCTAGGTATAAAAAAGGTTATATTTTTTGTAGTAAAATTATAGGAAAGAGAAGAGGTAGTCGTTTTTAATATCATAGAAACTTTAATTTATTTACTTCATAACTCAAAAACTTACAAGACGATTGTGTTAGATTTCTAAGGCGATTCACTCCCGGGTATTTGCAAAAGATTGATACAACATAAAGGTCTGTGCAACAAATGGGAACTTCTAGAAGTTGATTTCATCTAGCACACGGACAAACGAAGGTTGCTCCTTCGAATCTACCCTATTCATAAGCTTTCAGAAAATATATACTTTATGAGGTCGGAACTGAATATTAAAGAAATTATAAACAGACAAAGATATATGCTGCCTTGGGTATAAAAAGTAGGTTTTGAAATAAAAAATTTGCGAACCACTGCTGAAACTTTACACAGGTAACTAGAGCATTTTTTTTAATACACCATGCACATAAGTCTATAGGGATAAGTTAAAAGTTTTTAGAAGCAAATTGTGAAAACATGTAATTGGTAATTTTAAAATGTATAAAACTAAAGTGTTTAGTGGCTGCCCATAAGTAATTGTTTTATAGGGAAAAAGTTTTCAACTTTGAAAAAAAAAAAGAAACAAGTTTTTGCTATTCTAGCAAATAGACACAAAATTAATATTAATTATACGTCAGGGTGTACATAAATTAGAACTTTGTTTAAATTGTAATTAAACGAATTTGTGAGTATTAATATTTTTATAAAATTAAAATTTTTGTTATTTGAGAGGCTTATGACTCATTTGCGAGTCCAATTTTGAATTATTAACAACATCGTTTCAAGTTTTTTTTATTCGGAAAATTTTTTATTTTCTTGTTTATATAATTTAGTTCGTGAAAAAAATTTTTCACGCATAAAAGATTGCAGCAAAAAAAAACACAAGTGTGCACATGCTAAACTGAGGTGGGTGTGACGAACACATTTTATAAATATGGCCGTATACAGTTAAACAGAAAAAGCCACACAATTTCGATGGTTTCAACAAATTTAGAGAAAAATTCATCAGAATAAATATATATTTATTGGTATGTACACTAGACCGTACCACTTTATAAGCAAAATAAAAACAGTACTCGACTCATCCGAGTATAAAGTATTTTTATTATTTTTTTCATTATAGGTATTAACAACCAGATGCTATAATGTGAAATATCGGTGATCAGGTCTTTTTTCTCTCTAAAGGTCATTGACCCCCCAAAAAAAAGAAAAAAAATTTTTTTGTTTTCGATAGTGTACGGCATAGATTTTTCTGTTTGTATAGTTTTAGGCTCTATAGTACATTCACACAAACCCAATACATACAGATGTTAAAAGAAAATAAAATATCAAAAATATTTAGCTTACCGGTATCATGCATCATTGACGGTTAAAGTGTATTCGAAGTGTATAAACACAAAAAATTACTTTTAAGTCAAACTCTGGTTATTTACTTTTTTAATTTTAATAAATATATTTTATGTATTATTTAATTTACAGCAGCAACTACAACATCCTAGAGTTTAAAAAAAAAATATTTTTTTTTAAATTTTTAACATGCTCGAACAATTTCAAATTTATAAATAAAAGGGCGTGTTATTTTAAATATATGAAAATGTTGCAATAAATTGACAAAAACAAAAACAAAAACTCTTTTTTTCTAGTAATGCAACATGTGCTGTTTTCCAGTTAAATGTTGTAAAAGTTTAATATTGAAATGTATTTAAGATTAAAGCAAAAAAAAAACAACATCGAACCAGCCACCCGTGTTCAATGAATTGTTTCAAATTGTTTTTGTTTTGTTTTTGTCTTGCGGCAGTACCTAATGAAACGATAAAGGGTGAAGAAGGAAGAAAAAAGTAAATAAAAGATGTAAAATTGAAAACTTTGCTCAGTGTTATAATTTATTTGAACTTTTAGTTAAATATAATTTCCATAAATTATACAAAACCCTTGGGGAAACACATAGTTAATTGATTTAATTAAATAAATTTCATTGAAACAGGTGTTCTATTAACACTAGTTTTGGAATAATTATACGCGCCCAAAAACTCCATCACCAAAAAGTACTTACCTGCTTCTAGGAGCGCTTCTGGAAGCGATTTTCCACTTTGTAGGCCATTTTTTTTTCATTTAATAAGCGGAAACAGCTTAGTCATGTCTTCTCTTTACGCACTACTAACATAGGTAGCAGCAAGTAAGAAATATAAAAAAAATATAAATCTTCTCTTTTGAACTGCTAAAATTCTAAGCAGTAGAGAAGACATGCTTTGTTGTGCTTCCGCATGCAAAAAATTTAGACATTTCCATCGATGCAATATGGCAAGGGAATGAAGTCTGCATTGCTTACAAAAGCCAAAAAGCTTAAGGGTCATTATTACAACTTGCCGTTAGTTAAAGGCAGGATTTTCTCGGACCGCTAAATGGCTTTAAATTATAAAGCATTTATTTATTATATTTTTATTCATTAAATGTTATCATTATTAATAATAATAAAAATAAAATTATTGAAGTTTTAATAATAAAGAGCTATTTAACGGCAAGTTCTAATAAAGGCCCTAAATAATTGTACTTTAATTAAAAATTATTTAATACATAATACTTAAATATGTTACAAACCGCAAGATACCATATTTTCAACCGGTCAGTTAGTCCACCTAGCTGCTGCGGCTTCTTCCCTGGGGCGTGTTTTCAACCCTTAATGCGACCGAGGTTCGAAGATGATTAAAACTAGATTGTAAGAAGACACCCAAAAAAAACTAATAAAGCTATACAAACAGAAAACATTCTTCTAGTGTTTGCCATAGAAAGTCCGATGTTAAACTCCAATCGCCCTTATCACTACCATGGCTGTAAAAAAAATCCATCACATATTAATGCGGACCCCTTAAACCCACCGTTATGTCGCCCTATCTGCCTTAATAATAAAATAGCAATTAACACCACCATACAAGAGAATAATAGACTTGTTATTACCTCGTTAGTTGAGTTAGAGTAGTCATAGTTTTTTGCGATCACTATTTAACTTACATTGTGATAGCAAAAATGTACTAAAGTAACCGATTAATCCAAATCTAGTAAATTAAAATGTACATTCGAGTTGAATTCCCAGGTTAAAAGAAATGCTCAAAGTCAACTTATATTTATGCTAGCCGCCTTATGTTTCCCCTCTAATGCTATGTTCACACTATTGAAATATTTGATGAAATAAAACAAACCACCAATATGTTCTAATAAATAAATTTTAACTTAAAAAGAACTCTTTTTTCATATAATCAAATCGCAATATTAATCTATTTTTATAAATATTTTGACTTTATTTGGTTGGAAAAGTTATAAAAATTATACTAAATTATATAACAAAAATAGTGATCACGCTTATTTGAGCAAATATTTGCCATATGTGATCGTAGCTTGAGTCGAATAAACTATATCTGCCCGTCCATCGGTTGATTATAATCTTTTAGTAAATGTAGGTTGGGGTTTTTTTTGCAGATTTTTTTAATACAATTTGTAAACATGTCCTTTTCCTCAAAACTACTTAGCCAAACAATTTAGCTCACATTGTGTTACGTTTAATGTATTGTATTGGAGTGTAGGCTATAATATAGTCGGTCATTAACTAATGTACATTCTTACTATATAGTATATACATATAAACAATAGAAATTAACACATAAACCATGAGTTTTCTAATTAAATTAGCAAAATTTACTATTCTTTTAACGTCGTGAAAGTTGTGGCGTATGACTAATATTAATTAAAAGTTTTATTACAAAAACTTGAATAGCTCCGTTTCTAAAAACGCTATTAAGGAAATTTTAAAAGAAAATAAAAGTAAGGAATTTATATTTTTACAAATTTATAACCTTTTTTATTATTTCTCAACTAAAAGTGCCCTACTTTCAACGTATTCTAAAAGTATGATTTTTTCATTTTTAAAGCTTTAATATGTTTTGCTAAAATTAAACATTGTAACAAACATTATTCTGCAGTAATTCTTTAAAAACAATTTTTTCTCACCCCTACTGTTAACAATTTATTGCATTCAAGTTGTAATTTTTAATTAAAAAGTAACAAAAGTTGCCTGGCAAAATTGGCCAAATAAAAGAAATGAGTGCGGGAAATCTTTATCGTTTTTCAACTGTAATAATTTTATTAAATGATAAATTTTTAATAACTTTAAGCCACCACCAGCATAGTAACACAATGTGTGCTTCAATTACACCAATTATTAAAGAGGAGAGAAATTTACATTTCCTTTATAACTGCACTTGGGAAAAAAAAACAGTGGACAGCGTAAAATTTAACAAAAGTTTATTGTTTTAATTCGTTTGAATGTTTTATGTTAGTTAAGTCAGACACTGTAAAAATTTTGAAAATCAAGGCAAGTGAGGCAAATAAAAAAAACTATATTAATGATGCACAGTAAACATGATAATGGTCGAATATGAAAGAATAGTTATTCCTGCGAAAAACTGCCAGAAATAAAACAATATAGAAATAAAAAACCCAACCAAACTTGTTCAACATTAACCATCTAGTCAGTAGCAACAGCAGCAGTATCATCATACTCTTCATTGGTGTCTCGTCATTCCCTTTGGCCGTACAAGTAGCAGTTGGTATGCTACTGTCAGTGGTAAATGTAATGAATTCATATTTACAACATAACGACTACATATTAATGTACGTATTTTTCAGTAAATATTTTCGTGCTCGTAAAATTGAATGAATTCTTAACTTTACACTCGGTTAGCGAAATAAGAGATCAAGTTCTATTTGCATTACGACTCTTCCACTGGTTATTTTTTATTATTTTTATTTAGTTTTACTTTGTGTATAAAAGTTCTTACTTCGTTTGCTAGATGCAAATGCTCTGGGTTATTGAAGGCGGTGACGGTGGTAGTTACATTTCTTGTACATTTACAATATTTGCATACAACATTACAAGTTGTTACGTACAGTATTTGAAGAATAAAGTTGTTACTATTTCCACCTTAGCCCTCACTTCTTTCTTTCACCAATTTTTTATTTTTTAATAAAAACTGATATGTTTGTGAACATCCAAATATATTTTTCAGTTTTTTTTAATGTAGTTTGAGCAGTATTTTTTCATGGTATTTTCTAAGGGGGAATTTTAGTTTTTTTTTTCTTTCTTTCTTTCTTTTTCACGTTAAACCACAATTATGGCATAAATTGTAAAATGTAAGTGCAATAACAAAAATGAAGTTGTAATAAAATTGTGGAAATTAAATTTTGCATTTTGCCAACAAATTATTATGTTCGCAAACTACTGCTGATGCTTAAAAGATATCAGATTGTGGTTAAAGGTATTGTTAAATGCGATTATAAAATGACAATTCAGTTGTCAATATTCATAAGACTGTAACATTTTCTAAGTAGAAATATGCATTTTAGCAACATTTTAGCATATTTTTTTCTTTCATTATTACAGGCGTATGATTAATATTAATTGAGAGGTTTTTGTGGAAAATGGCGTATAACTTTAAGTGTGTATGAGATGGAGACAAAAATTCAATTATTTAAAGTTACGCATAACACTTTTAATGAGATATGGAAGTCATGAAGTCTTGGTTAAGAAAAGAAAAAATTATTTTAATAAATTTAAAAAAAGTTGGAAGATAAATTTAGTTCCAAAATTATTGGTAAATATTATTCGCATATTGCTTTTAAACTCTAGTTTAAAAATAGGCACCGAATGAAGACATTTGATATTGTTAAAAATTTTTTTGTTTAAATCCTAATAAATCCAAATGTCTGATTATAAATAAAAACCCGTAACCCCTTTCAAAGCAGACATCGTAATAACTAATGAAAAGGTTGACATAAAAACTACAGTAAGAAACCTAGGAGTTGTATTTAACACCAATCTAACATGGTCACGTCACATAAACTCACTAGTTGTAAAGGTTTATAATAAGTTAAGAACATTATGGTCAGTGCAATCTTTTACGCTATTAAGAGTTAGAATGCTACTGGCGAAGATTTATCTGGTTCCTGGTCTGACTTATGGTTGTGAATTGTTTTCAAGTTGTGAAGAACACTAATTTTCCTTTGGAAAATTATTTACACTGAAGAGCCAAAGTACTTATTTCAAAATATTCATTTTTCTAGATCATCTAAAGGCAAAAAGATTATAATTCCGAAATTTCGTTGTCTCGTTTCTGAGTGGCAGTTTTTCATAAATGCTATTCGTCTTTGGAATACTCTTCCACACAGTCAACAAACAAATAGCAACGCAATTAATTTAAAAAAATTTCTATTTAATTATTTCACTTAAACTTAAAAAATTAGTTTTATTTTTAGTTTTAATAATTTTGTTCAAATATTTTTTTATTTTGTTTAAATGTCTTTTCATTGTTTGAAAGTGAGTAGAGTTTAATTTATTTTATTTTGTATTCAATTGTTATTTGCTTTTTGGAAAATTATTTGAACAATTTTAAATTCTTAGTCTTGTTTTGCAAAGACACAATAAATAAATAAAGTTTTCTTGCATTAAGTGTCAGATGTTTATAAGAATTTTCTCATTTTCGACGAATATCGAATGCCGTATTTAGATTGCAGATTTTTGTTCTCAGTGGAAGTTATTAAACATAATTAGTGTTTAATTAAAAATTATCTCAAATCGCTGTTTGGAGAACACCTATTTCCTCTATAAGTCTATATATATAAAAGTGAAACTCTGTGTGTGTGTGTGTGTGTGTGTGTCTGTGTGTGTGTGTGTTAGCTATAGACTCCGAAACTGTAAAACCGATCGGGCTCAAACTTTGGTAAGTTGTTGTACACATACCAGGGAGTGTTTATGGGTGAAAAAAAGTGGGCGGGCCACGCCCATAAAAAATTAGTTATCAGTTTTAGCTACTTGCACTTGACCGATTTTTCTGAAACTTTGCACACATATCGAGCTGTCATGACTAAATAATTTCGTGATAAGAAAAGTGGGCGGGGCCACGCCCCTAAAAAAGTTTTAATATTGAGGTACTTGCACTGGACCGATTTTTCTGAAACTTTGCACACATATTAAGCTGTCATGACTTTATAATTTCGTGATTAAAAAAGTGGGCGGGGCCACGCCCATAAAAAATTAGTTATCAGTTTTAGCTACTTGCACTGGCCGAATTTTCTGAAAGTTTGCAGACATACTAAGCTGTTATGACTTTACACTTTCGTCATTAGAAAAGTGGGCAGTGCCACGCCCATTAAAAAAAGGTATCATTTTGAGGTACTTGCGCTGGACCGATTTTTCTGAAACTTTGCAAACATATTGAGCTATCATGACCTTATGATTTCGTGATTAGAAAAGTGGGCAGGGCCACGCCCATAAAAAAAAGTTATAATTTTGAGGTACTTGCACTGAACCGATTTTTCTGAAACTTTGCACACATACTGAGCTGTCATGACTTTACAATTTCGTGATTAAAAAAGTGGGCAGTGCCACGCCTATAAAAAAAAGGTATCATTTTGAAGTACTTGCACTGGACTGATTTTTCTGAAACTTTGCACACATATTGAGCTGTTGTGACTTTACAATTTTGTGATAAGAAAAGTGGGCAGGGCCACGCCCATAAAAAAATTATAACTTTTAGGTTTTTGCACTTGATATTCAATTAAAATTAAGAATGCATCTTGATTCATTATGGGGCGTAGCAACGCATGCCGGGTTTGGCTAGTTATATATAAAAATCGTTTACTTTAAAAAAAATGGCGTATGATTAATATTAATTCAGTAGTAACTTTGAAAAATCATCCTAAACTACGATTCTTGAAATCGTATAGTCCCTAATTCAATAACATATAGAAGCCATTAAGTCAAGCTTTTTGAGTAAAAAAAAAACAAAATTGGTGAAGTTATTATTTAATGAAAATAAAAGACATAAAAATCTAAAATTAATTTTATTCCTTTTTTAGCTTTCAAATTATGTTCGTTACAATAACAAAACACAAGTAAATTTTTTCACTTTAAGTGCATACTTTTATTCTAAAAGCAGCATATAAATCTCTGATTTTCATGGCCTAGCGAATATGTCGATATTTGGCGTGTTTAAGTTACTGATGCCATAGTGATTAAATTTAAATGCTCTTTATTTATTTGAAAAAATTTCGGAATTAAGAAGTATAAATTCCTGTTTTATGAGAAACGCTAATGTAACATCTATATTTTTGTAAAATGCGTTTATTAGTAATGAAGGAAGTCGACCTACGTTGGCTTACTGATTAAATTCTTTTAATTGTAAAACATATCGAAGCAAATATGCTCTTAAGTCTAAACACAATTTGAAATTATATTTGGATTTACTTGTTATAACTTGTGTACATCTATATCTTCCAACATTTTTTTTCACTGCAAATTGTCTATGTTGAAATACGTTGTTTTATCTTTACATAAAAATCAGTTTCAGTACCACTTTGTTTTACTTTACGATCGGATCAAATTTTTCTACAGATATTTGTATGACATACATTACCCTGACTATTTAAAAAAAGGTAAAAAAAATTGAATATCTAACACATAGTTCTATTTAGAAAATTGTTTGGCTTTCCTGAAAAATTTGAATGTAACACATACGCAGTTGCTCATGATAACTACAAAAATATGCTTCTAAACAAATATATAATTATTTTTATAATGAAATTATTTGTTTACTTTACTAATTTAATGTCAAATTACAGTAATAATTTTTAAAAATTTCCAAGTTCTTAAAACTTTCTAATACAAGCAAATTGTCTTACCCACTTTTTAACTCAACAACTTTTTTTAATTTCTTTAAGGAAAAACACGCTATAATTGCAACAACTTTATTTTCCTAAAAGGCTTCATTTTATTAATAATATTTTCTGCTTTTCACCTGCCTCTACACACTTCTACATACACATGTATCTCCGATGCTAACATCCTGTTTTCAATTTTCGTTGCAGTCGTAGTAAGAAAACAAAAACTAACAACAATATTTATATTAATGTGCTGTGAAAAATTTACAACAATTGATTTCACTTAGCACACTCCCTACGTTACGTTCAACCTCCTTTTACCTCCAAGAGTGCGAAAAACAAATAAAATATATCGTTAGGAAATAAAAGACAATATTACATCAAGCAAAATTTTGTGTAGAATCCTTGATCGAAGTAGCGAGGCAAATAAAAAAATAAAAAATATACTGAACTTAGGTAAAAGAAATTTGAATGTAATTTAATTTTTTATTTTACATGTTATGCAACTTGTCTTCTGTCTGTTATAGCATCATCTGTATGCAGCTTCTGATTGTCTACATTTGGATTGATTGTTTTTTACCTTGTAGCATATCAAATGTTGCATGCAGCAAGAGCTTGTGTTACTAGTTAAGTATGTATGTATGTTGGAGGAGTTTTTTTTTCTCATCAGTTTCTTTTTTATATAAAACCCGCTTTAGCACACTTTTTGTTCATTTATTCTTTTCTTTTGTTACTAGGAGACATATGATTACAATCATGTATTTACAAGTGTAAACAGAAATAAGTAGAAGTAATAAACCTTAAAATAAATTTTTACAGAACTCATATTCTTGTAATTTTATCTGGTTTGAATTTTGATGTTTTTATATTTGAAATTGAAAAAGTTTTACAAACAATCAGTATTGATCACTACCACTATATTGGTGCGCGATTTATTATCTGACAGTGAGAATCATAAACGTATGCTATCGGACACCTCACATATAACTCTTCGCAGTTATGCGCAGAAGCTGTTTTATTCAGTCGCGAACAATCAGCGGTTGCGAGAGTAGAGTCTCAGATGGATATCGCACTGATTTCTACCTAAATTTTGACCGGTGTCACCGATTAGGTACTTCAGCAAGCTAGCGTCTGTTCTTACATCAAATGGCTCGCTATATAAAATTGTTCGGATGTTCTCAGAGCCTATCTGCTAGTCTTATCTAGCATCAATAGTACCAGACAATTGGCTAATCATTCGAAGCTTAAATGAATAATGAAACCGTGAACGGCCCTACGATCCTTATATTAACATCAAAAATTAATATATGGTTAGGATAGGTTGAAAAGGAGGGGCTTTAGAAGCCCAAACCCATGACAGGTATTATGCCCAGTTGGCATGTTGTGCGTTGTGTAATATATACTAGCATAATCTAGTTGTGAATAAACCTGATATTCTATTTAATATTTCATGCGAACTCTTGTCAAACTCCATATAGAAACAAATAAGACTGCTGAATCTTATATTACCCTTCACCATCATATACATAGGTATAATCCCACACCAGCAGCATAACCTATATTTCATGTTATACGTCATTTTTCCTTATTATTTCCGATGCCATCCATGATTTTGAATTTTTACGTAGTTATCTGTATTCTACTAGTCAAGCCCTTTAATTTGATACCCATATTGATGGGGCTGAAAAAATTTATTCCGCTATTTTTTTACGTCATTTTGGATTTTACATTTTTTAATAATTTACTGTATTTTACTGGCCAAGCCCTTTTATTTGATACCAATATTGAGGGGGTTCTAGAAGTTACATTTTAAAATGCCAGATTTCATCCATATATAAATTTATTGTCCGCCATTTTGTAGTGGCGGCTAACATGAATTTAAATTTTTTATAGTGCTTATATTGCGCTAGTCAAGTCCTTTCTTATGATATCAATATTAACTCTCTCGGTTGTCTAGAAGCTGAAAAAATTTTATTTCGTTTGTAAATTTTTGGAATACATATTTAAAAAAAAAAATAAAATTTGCCTATAACTTTACCGATTAGAGCCCGCTTTAATCAAAATTTTTCATGAATATCTCTAGAGACCTATTAAATCCACAAATAGTAGCTAAAAAATTTAAATTTTGGTGGTAAAAATATGGGAAAAACAGAGGCAGTCGTGTTTATTTGCTCATAACTCCGAAAGTTATGGGGCGATTGTGCTGAATTTCAATAGCGATTCATTTCCGGATATTTTCAAAAAATTGATACCAAACACAGATCTGAGGAACATATGGTTGCTTCTAAAAGTTGATTTCAACCAACACACGGACAGACTGGCAGAGCTTGAAATTGTAGAAATTACAAACGGAATTACAAAGCTATATATACCCTTGTGCACCACAGGTGAGGGTATACAAATTCGTAAGAAATACTGTAGTTGATGTTCTCTGGAATGCGTGAATCAGTTTTGTTTCTGCAAAGTTTATATGAAAGGTGATGTCAATACCAAGGTTTCTATGCATAAACGGTCTCTGTATGTGTTCATGTATTGGCTCATGAGTTATAGCCATTTTAGTGAACACTTTATTTCGAATATTTGTTTACCACAAAGCATTACAATAAAAGCAATTTATAACTGACTTAAATGAATTCGAAATGATTTTTTTATTACCTTTTTTGCACTACGAAGTGTGCAGGGGCTTCTCCGGTTTAAAATAAAAATTAAAAGACTATAATACCATAGACAGACGACAGCGTTAATTTGCATTAAAATCTCACTAATGCAAATTAAAATTTTGCTGTGACAGACGACTGTTTCTGCATTTAGTAAAAATTGTAAATGCACTAGCAATCACAAATCTGAACATGTTCCTACAAGTTGGGATGGCAGAAGGACACTCTGAAATAAGAGAAAGGGAATTGTGGAAATTCGTATGTATGTACATACATACATATGTATGTAGGCATGTGGTATTTTTTTAAAGGACCGTAACAGCACTTTTTGGGAGAGTGACATGCTTACGATGGACGATACCAGTATTAAGGAAAACTTTCGCCTAAACAGAAAGGCATTCCGAAAAATATGTAAAAAATTTCAACATATCGAATCTATTTTTATTTTACATTTTTGATTTTTTAATTTTTTGATTGATTGCCGATCGTTTTGCCATATTGAAATTGCTAAATGCAGTATAAATTCAATTTGATTTAGTGCATTTACGTGAAATCTAATACACATTGGAATGGGGATAATTCAATAGTTAATTTGAATTAAGACTTTTAATGCAAATTAACGCTGTCGTCTGTCTATGATATAAAGTAAATTCTTATTGCAGCCTTTAAACGCCTTAGGCTTTTTTATTTGATACACTGTTATTTTTAGGCCTTTTCAAACTTCCCTCTTTTGTAAGCACTTTGTAAATAAAATTATAACACATTGCATTATGTAAAATTTTAGTTTGATTTTTTTTTAATTTTTCTCTACAATTTAATAAGAAGACAACAAAACAATATCTTTGATGTATGTACTTACCGCCAAATACTCTTTAAGTTTTCAATTTCAGTTTTTGTATCTTGTCATCTCTCATCCTCCGCTACACTCTTTAAACATTCAATTGTAATACGAAATAAAAGCTGTAAAATGCGTTTAATGTTAAATTTTCTCATTGTAGATTATATTTCGTTATCATTGTACAAGTATCAAGATATCAGTATACATGTATATATGAATGTATGTTCGTGTAACACAAAAGAGCTACAAATGGTTACAATACAACACCCAAAAATAATGTGTGAAGAAGATAGGAATATAGAGAAAAAATAATAATAAAATGTTGTAAATTTGATATTGCCTTGTAGTCAGTCGTTGTTGTGAGCATAGGAAATGTAATTTGTACTATATAGCATTTCAAATTGTTGCAAACAAATGTTCTCAAACTAACACACGCATACTCACACTCACACCAATATACGTATAAAGCATGGGAAAATTAGGAGTGGGTATTTGAAATGCATTTGTAACAAATTTGTTTCGTTACAAGAACCATTTATAGCAACAACAAAATTCATATATTATTACCAGAGTAAAATAGTTACAAGGTAAAATTTTCATGTTTGAAATGTTTTCGAAAATAAAGCAAAATAACAACAACTAGATAGCATTTATATGATATGATTATTAAATAAGAGAAATTGTTTATTATGAAAAAAAAAATGGAAAACGATTCGTATTTCAAACAAAAAAAATGTTAAATAGTGTACACAATTTTAAACACGATTTTGAATAAGTTTTAAATTAAAGATATAAAACTTTGCATGATTTGTATCAAGCGGATATATAGAAATTTAATACAACAGATCCAAAATTTAATTAGTATTAGGTTAGGTTAGGTTAGGTTGAAAAGGAGGGGCACTAAAAGCCAAAAACCATGACAGGTATACTCTTATGCCCAGTTGGCATGTTGTGCGCTCCATGTGGGAACCGGAATTCCCAATTTAAAACCATAATCATAATTTCCCATTAGTAAATACCGGACTAGTTCAAGAACTCAGTCCCCTCAATGTAGTTCCTTATGGATCTCCTGTTCGAGTTCCCCAGGTACTCCAAATTCGTCATAGTATCCACTGTAAAATTCTCGCGTCTAATATGCTCAAACGCAGGATAATGACAGAGATAGTGTATCAAAGTCTCATCCTCTTCCTGGTATGCTCTGCATGTCGTCTCCTCAGACAGTTTCATGCGAGCTAGATGAGTTCTCAACTCCGTATGACCTGTAATCACACTGGTTAGTCTCCTAAGTGTTGGTCTATTTAGTCTCAGAATTTCCTTTGATTTCTCAAGATTTAGGTCACCCTATAGTATTTTTGTCACTTTACCGACTTCAGTGCCTTGCCATTTTCTGACATGTTCCTCCGTCACCCAACATTTAAGTTCATCCTTGAATCGTTTAAGCGGTTTAGCGTTATCCAAAGTTATATTACTCTGAAGAGCTCCCATTTTGGATAATTTGTCAGCTTTCTCGTTTCCGATCAGCCCGTGATGGCTTGGTATCCATATTATCTCCAGATGTCCACAATTTGCATATGAGTTTATCTCACTCTTGCATTGCAAAACGTTCCGGGATTCAACTTTCTCCTTTCTCAATGTCTTAATCACTGATTGGCTATCCGTAAAGATACGAATCGGGGATTCGCCATTCGTTTTCTTTATCCATTTAATTCCTTCCGTAATCGCCATGATCTTAGCCTGGATATTAGTATTACAAACAAGGTAAAATTTTTCCTCGCAAAGAGAAGGAGAAGAGTGTTAAACACTTTTTAATTCACTAAAAACATAAGAACACCTTTTTTAAACAATTTACATTTATAATTTTCTTTTGCCAAGATATAGAACAAAAATAATTCGAAAAAGTTTTTTAATTATTCCAACTTATTAATGTTTTCATAAACTTTATAACTTAGTACATTTTCGTTGTACTTCACACGGTTTTGTTACAAAAAAAAATTGGCACATTAAAATATTTCTCATTTGTAACCCTGTAGTTGCCTTTGTGCGTTACCTATTCACACACAATTTTAATTTCCTAATATTTAATACGCTTTTCTAAGATTTCTGCGCAAAAATTAAATAATTAAATAATTAACACTTTATTTTTACATCAATTAAAATTTGTCTTGTTTTCCAGCACTACTGTACGTATGAGTAATATTATTATGTAGGTATTGTAAGAATAATCTAAGTAACTAACCTTCTACTCCACATAAATTCATATTTTAGAAAGCATATAAAACTTAACTGTCGCAGCTTTTCAAAGCTTTAAAAACTTACCTAAATTAAAAAATAAATATAATTCATATTCAATTTAAAAGTTTTTTTTATATAAAAAAAATCACACATCCAAAGTTTATAATTCTGTAATACTTTGATTGCTTTTAAATGTAATGTCATTTAATTACAAGTTATGCAAATATTTATTTAAATTT
Source organism: Phyto melanocephala (assembly GCA_941918925.1). Lineage (NCBI taxonomy): Eukaryota > Metazoa > Arthropoda > Insecta > Diptera > Rhinophoridae > Phyto > Phyto melanocephala. The sequence goes on along the minus strand of OW799233.1, from coordinate 45,957,715 downwards.
TACCTTAAATTGGTTTTAAAATTTAATTACTTTATTATTCTTATCTTATTCATAAACTTTATTTATAATCATGTTTATCTCGTTACTTAAAATAGTGCATAATAATATTTATTATCTTGTTGCCTTCATACGGTACTTATAAATTGATTTATTTGCTTGTAATTTATATTGCAATAATTTCCTGTATTTTATTATTTAATTTTTTGCATTCTGCCCAGACTTGATTTAAGAAATAATTTTTTTTTTATAATAAATCACTTGTCTGCATGTTGTACATGATGAGCTTGTATTGAAAGGCTGTGCAGACAAACTACATACTTAGGAATTTAAAATATAGATTTTTTTTTGAAGAATACAAATTTAATAATATTTTCAACAACTTCAGCTTAGGCTGAGGAAGATAAACAAAAATGCATTACAGACATTTTTCTCATAGAGATTAAAATATTTAAGTACAAAATGTTAATTTTGCTGCAAAATAAAAATGTTTTTATTCAAAAACACATTTAAAGTGAGTTTCATTATTCGATTAAAAACATCTCTAATTCCACGATAATTTAAAATTTGTTATGAACTTTTTACTCATTAAGCGACATTTTTCCAAAGCAGACACATATGGCCAACAAACGTCATCAACGATAAAATAATATCGTTTACAATTTAGTATTAAACAACTTCAACAAATTTTAATTGATGTTAAAAATTCTCGCAAAATATTAAAATCTTCTAAAAATCTGGCAAGTAAAACATTAAAGTAAAAATTTCACAAAATGCACAATATTTTAAAATCAAAGATTTTTCAAATTAAGATCAATAGTTTTATTAAAAAAAATTTCTGATTAATGAAAATTATAAAAAAAAATTCGTGAATATTAAAGCTTAATGATAAAGTACTTCACAATTTTTAGTAATTTTTCGATAACATAACAAAATTTGCTTTTTTTTTGGAATTGGTTTTAGTGAACAGAAGTTGTTTTAAATATAAATACAAATATTAAAATATTTCCTAGAAAATTCACAATAAAGCACAAATTTTAAAGCATAAATTATTGTTGCTAGTATATCAACTGCATATGGCCTTATAGGCTCGACTGATTATTTTGATACCAATAAATAAATAGATTAATAAATTTCCCAAATAGATAAATTTTATTAAACGGAAATTAAAAAATGGATAAATTTTATGCTAAAGCAAAAAGGGTATTCTTTACTTCTTAATTCTCAAAAAAAATATTGCATAATTTAAGTTAATTTCTTTTTTTTTTTTTTTAACAAAATTTTTCTTAATGATTTAATTGTAATTTATTATCATACGACACCCGTTAATAACAGTTTTGGTAACAATATAAATTAAATTTGGTATTTTAAAATAAAAAACTATAAATAATTAATTGAATTATAATGGCAATTAGTATGTAACACATAAGTTACATTAAAAAAGAGTAATAACAATTAAACTGGCCATTTAAGTCTATATCAATTTCGAATAAAAGAGCCTAGCAAGCGTTAAGAATTAATACTTCGCACTCACTTTAAAACTTAATTAAATAAAATAAAAATTGCAAGCAACGCACACGTTCTTCTATATGAATTTAAAGTCACGTTTTACTTTTAAAAAAATTAACAGACACTTAAAAAAATAAAAAATTTAACTATTTTTTTACATTTAATAATTATACAACACTTACACTTACCATTCAACATTTTTGTTACTTAAAAAATTATATGTGTATTTTCAATTTCATTTTATACTTGTATATTCAGAACCTAAAAAACATATTATTTAATGAGTAGGCAAATTATGTTTCACATTGGTAATGTACTCTTTTCAAGAATTGCATGCTAAACTTCATTGTCATCTTGTCTAGATGCAACCATTGGCTGTAGTATAATATTTCAACTTAAATGACCGTATTAAAGCCAGCATGACTAGATGCTATTTATATCATCCACATTCTTAGCTTTAATACAACATAAAGAATCTCCGAAGGAAAAAAAACAAGTAAGAGCACTATATTCGGCTGTGCCGAATCTTTTATACCCACCACCAATTTTGTGTACATTTAAAGCACAATATTTATTATTTTGTTAATCATTATGGAATAATCTCTTTATAATAAAATATGTATCACTTTCTTTGTAGAGGGTGGTTAAACTTTAAGGGCCCATGTTGAAGGTGAACTACACCTAGTCTTTAAGTTTGTTTTCTGCATTTCACTTGACATTTCTCAATCTCAAACTTACTCATTTTGATCCGTGGAAAGATACGCAAATGAGCAACGCTTTAAAGTTATTCAGGTTTTTTATAAAAATGGGCGTTCAAATCAAAATGCATTTTGTGCACTTCGTAATTCTTTTGATCAACATAATCGTTCAAATTCGTCCACAATCGGGAGAATTGTAAAAAATATTTAAATTTCTGCAAAACAGGTCTGTATAAAATGTTAGAAAATCTGTGAATGCCTTCTTAGTTCGTTGAATGGGAACTATTGCTGTTTTTTGCGATAGTGTGGCAAAAGAGCAGTCAACCTCGACTCATCATCATGCCCAATAATTGAGCATCAACATTGTCATTGAAAATTTGGACCATCAGATAGAGGAGTGGCGCCAAGGATGGGTGGGGCCATTTGGCCGATATTTTGTTAAATACATACTTGAACCATACAAATATTATCATTATAAAAAGAAATAATAATATCCTAAATAATTTGTGTTTTATTTAAATACAACATCGGTCCTTAAATGAAATGAAATTCAATGAAAGTGTGTTAAAGTAGCTGTGTCAATAAAGTTTCTACTAATAAATACAACTTAAATATTTCAATATAGCCCTTTATTTTCCCAAAAACTTTGTCAATAGAGAAATTACATGAATTTAAGGTAAGCCGTTGTATGGGAGGTAGGCGTTAAAGTGGCCGTGTCACCTAAACTTTTTGGCACAACAATAACATCATATCTCTAATTTTGGCGGTTTTATGAGCTTTTAAATTTCATTAACGGTAGATTACGTGAAAAGTGGGCGTTATAGTAGGCGTGTCAAAGTTGTTTTGGCGAATGAGTACAACTTAGGTGTTTCAATATAGCCCTTTATTAATCCAAAATCATTATTAATAGAGAAATTAGAGGAATTTTGAGTAAAACGTTATATGGGAGGTGGGCGTAAAAGTGGGCGTGGCAACTCAATTTTCTAGCACAGTAATGACATTGCCTAGGGGGATATACGTAGCAAATTTTATCATCATACCTCTTATTTTGGCGGTTTTATGAGCTTTTAAATTTCATTAACGGTATATAACGTGAAAAGTGGGCGTTATAGTAGGCGTGTCAAAGTTATTTTTGCGAATGAGTACAACTTAGGTGTTTCAATATAGTCCTTTATTATTCCAAAATCTTTAATAATAGAGGAATTATATGAATTTTAAGTAAAACGTTATATGGGAGGTGGGCGTAAAAGTGGGCGTGGCGCCTTAATTTTCTGGCGCAGTAATGACATTGCCTAAAAGGATATACGTAGCGAATTTGATCATCATACCTCTAATTTTGGCGGTTTTATGAGCTTTTAAATTTCATTAACGGTATATAACGTGAAAAGTGGGCGTTATAGTGGGCGTGTCAAAGTTATATTTTCGAATGAGTACAACTGAGATGTTTCAATATAGCCCTTTATTATTCCAAAATCTACATAAATTGAGAAATTATATGAATTTTGGGTAAAACGTTATATGGGAGGTGGGCGTAAAAGTGGGCGTGGCACATTGATTTTCCGTTACAAAAAAGCGTCTCACCAATAAGCAAAGTGTGCAAAATTTCAGAGTCGTATATCCAATTTTGTTGCTTTCATGACGTTTTTGTTTTTAAATATACCGAAAAATACACTGTGCGGTATAAATTTTCGTACATTTTGATCGATAACTCCTCTCCTAATGCATAGATTTAGATAATTTTCGGGGAAAAATATTGTTTTTACTCAGGAAATATATATTCGAAGTTTCATGAGTCTACGTTAATGCGTTTGGACACAATTCCATTTTATTCGATGTTTGAAGGACACGGTTTTTTCGACCTACTCTTGCTTTTCGAGCTATAACTCTCTTCCTAATATTCCGATTTAGCCCATTTTCAATACCAAACAAACCTTGTCTATAGGAAAGATTCTGGCAAAATTTGAGCCCCCTAGCTTTTTCGGTGCGACCTCTATCGTGCTTTCAACAGACGGACAGACGGACAGACGGACGGACATAGCTAGATCGTCATAAAATCAAACCCTGATTCAGAATATATATACTTTATGGGGTCTTAAATGGATATTTCGATGTGTTACAAACGGAATGACAAAATGAATATACCCCCACCATTTTTTTGGTGGCGGGTATAAAAAAGAAATAAGAAAACAATACCCTGGCTTATAACACGCTTTAAGCTTTAAAGTCGAACTTGTATTAATGTTTACATGCACGTTTTTTTCTCCTCTTCTTTTTAATAACCTACAGTTGGTAGTTTTTTCAAAAAAAAATAAATAATTAAGCAGTAGTTTTTGAATTTTTTGATTTGATTAATTCGAAATTATTGAATTAATCGTTTTTTAACGTTTAAAATGAAAATAGTTACCCTTTAAGAAAAATTTAAAAAAAAGTTGTTATAAATTTTTTTTTCTAATATTTTTACTTGAAATTACCATTTAAAAAAAAATTCCCTAAAAAATTTCCCTTAAAAATTTCCCTAAAAAATTTCACTTAAAATTTCGCTTTAAAATTTCCCTTTTAACAAATTTTTCTTTAAAATTTTTATAAATTCGTAGGTAAATTATATACTACTGTTATATACATTTACGGCCATATGTATAAAAACTTATAACAGGCTTATAAGTCGTTTTTAAGCAAAATTCACTATTGTTGCATTCATAAACCATTAATAGACTTATAAACCTTTTATAAACCATTTATAAAATCAAAAATTTTATTGTTTGATTTACCCTTCTTTAAACCAAAAATAAGGCGACATTTCATGCATAATTGGCGTTAAACAAAATTTTTAAAGAAATTTTGTAAACAAAATTTAAGAAAAAGTAATTGAAATATTAAAATTGATTAGATTAACACATTTCGACTTATAGATAAGTGCAATATATACAAAAGAAAATAATAAATTTAACATATTTGAAATTAAATAAAATTAAAAAATTATAATAGTGATGTGAGAAAAACGTAAACAAACTTTTAAGCCGAATACTTTTCTTATTTTTATTAACAAAATAGGTAAATAATTAATATTTGTATTATAATTTTTGCTCAAAAATTTTCATTTACCAAAGTTATATACTTTTGATTTTTTCGATGTTGTTTTTGTGCTTTAATTTTATAAAAAATGTTACCTTTACTTGATACCCGGATAAATCTTATAGTAATTATAAGCACCACTAACAATAAAATGACAACTAAATATAAAAAGCGTTGCCATACATACTAATAAAATCACTACAAACATTTAATAACTATAAAAGGTTTATTGTACGTTTATAAATACAAATTCTTATTAGTGGTTTATAACACAAAAAGCGTTTAATAACTATTGTACACTATAACCATAAAATAACTACTTTTTATGCATATAGCCGTTAAATTTTTAAACACACCCCAGCTAATTTTCTTCCTCTTATATTTAAAACGAAATTTTTTCTTAAGGAACATTTTTTAACAGTGCTTATAAATATGAATCTAGAAAATATTGAATAAATATTTATTAAAAAAAAAGATAAAAAAAGAAAGTGAAAATTTCCCTATAATAAAAATGGATGTCCAAAAAAATTTTCAAGATTTTTTTGTCGCTTGTAATTAATTAGTGAAATTTATATTTGAAATTCCCGATTTTATATTAATCAGTTATAAATTATATATTTTACACTTAAACATAATTATTTTCTTTGTCATGTTCCTAAAATAAAATTTCCCTTTAAAGGAAATATTTTATTTTAATGCAAATTACAAAAAACTATCAACCTCTATATATATAAGCAAAAATAGATTCAAACTTGGTAGTAAAAAAAATTTCCCTGAAAATATCCCAAAAGGGAAATTTATAAAAAACCTAATTTTATAAAATTTTTCACATAAAGGTCCATGCATATTCAGAAATTTTACAAATTTTCAAAATTTCCACGATATTTAATGGTTTTTATCACTTTCAGCTTTAGTGCATATGTACTTACGTATGTATGTATGTAGGTAGGGCTGTTAACCGATCATTTATGTTTACTCTTAATATAAAATTATTCTTTCACCTTGTCTTTCTAGTTTATATAAAGGCTTAAGCTACAGCGAAAAAAAATTACGTAAAAAATTGTTAAAACAAAAAAAAACCAAGCAAAGACTTTTATACCTCAATATGTTGTAAGATCATTATGTACAAGTATGTTTATACTTTTTTCGTAATATTTTCTGTTCAGTTGTGCTCTGTGTAGAGTGTTCAGTTACAAGTAAGTTAGTAGAGAGGCGCATAACAAATAAACTTGCAAAATATAAAAAAAGAAAAAATCTTCAAAAACGTGTAAAAATCAGTTAAGAACAAAAAACAACAAAACGAGTTATTTAAGCGCATCTTCCAAAAAGATGCATGTAGTAGATGAAACATACTCGTATGCTTAATTTCAATATCATGTAAAAAACAAGGAAAAAAACTCATAATATTGATATGTTCTGCTTGAGCAGAAGGAAGGTCAGTTTTTTTTTAAAGAGAAAGAAAACAGAATAAAGTTCTCTAGATTATAAATATCTACATTTCCACACACATACATAAGTGTAGTGGACCAGTAGAACATGCTCAGCCAAAACAACAGAACCCAAACAACTGACAGACTGACTAGAACTGTTTACACTAATAAAATTTAAAAAAAATATGTATGTGATGTGTGTGTTTGTATAAAAAAACTGGCTTTATGGCGCTTACATGCCTCTTGGTTTACGAATTTTAAAATTCTTACACGTACTCTTTTCCAGCCTGTTTTATGATCAAGGAGGGAGGAAAATTTATTACAAAATTGTTACGAACCAAGTAAAATAAATTAAGAAAACACGGCTTATAAATAATTAATAAATTTGCCGTATACATTTTGTTGTTTATTAAAAAATTAGTATAAAAAGCAAATTTTTGTAAAAAATTTAAATACAAGAACAAATGAAGCAAATAAGTTTGAAGTTGCTAAATTAGATAATATTTGAAAAAAATTTAAAAAGTTGCAAATATTTAAAAAATTTACTAAAAATAGCAAATTTTTTGGAAAATTTACTTCAAGGAGCAAATTTTTAAAAAAATTTACTTCCAGGAGCAAATTTTTAAAAAAATTTCTTAAAATAGCTAATTTTCGGAAAATTTACTAAAAATATAAACTTTTTGAAAAAATCACAAAAAAATAAAAAATTTTTGAAAAATTTAGTAAAATAGCAAATTTTTGAAAATTTACTAAAAATAGAAAATCTTTCCAAAAATTAACTAAAAGTATAAAATTTTTGGAAAATTTACTGAAAATAGCAAATTTTTGGGAAATTTTAATAAAAGTAGAAAATTTTTGGAAAAATTTACTAAAAGCAGCAAATTTTGGAAAATTTACTAAAAAAAAACAAATTTTGGAAAATTTTCTAAAAATATAAAATTTTTAAAAAAATTTACTAAAAAAACTAATTTTTGGAAAATTTACTAAAATAGAAACTTTTTCAAAATTTTTTTAAAAATTTCCTAAAAATACAAAATTTTTTAAATTTTTTCCCAAAACCATAAAATTTTTGGGAAATTACCTAAAAGTACTAATTGTTTTTAAAAAATACCTTAAAATACAAAATTTTGGCAAAACCTTTCTTTCTTTTGAAAATTATATTAAATAAGCAATACCCATAAACAGCATGTTGATATTATCAATACCTTTTAAAGCAAATTATCATTGATAATTTGATTTATTCGTGGGATATTAAAACGATTTCTAAAATATTGCCAACATGATAGGTAGTATCAAATTAGCTTAACACAACAACAAATTAATAAACAATGTTGTAAAGTAATATTGAATGATTTTACAAATTTTATTATATTAAAGGTCGTATGTGATTTTTCTTATTTCGATATTGTGAAACAAAGTGTCAAAAAGATGACACTTTCATAAATTATATATGTACATACAAATATACATATAACTTTTGTTATGTATTATGTATAGAAATATATTTATTTCTCTCTCTCTATATGATTTGTTTTATAGTTATTGATAGCGGCGGGATTTTCTAATCTTCCTTCATTTTGCAGCCGTATCATGCGTGCGTGCGTGACCGTATTAAATCATTATCTTAAGTTTTTTTACGTATGAGGGCTTGAATGTGCATGTGTTTTTTTTTACACTTTATTTAATAATACATAATTTAAAATCCCATTTAGTGTTTTCATACATTAGATTTAAGCACATTTTATTTTAATAATTTTGTTTCTTTTTTATTAGGTGAATATTTTTAAAATAAAATACTGACAGAATGCTAGTCTAAAAAAATTAAGTCGCCAAAAAAAAACAAGTTAGAAAAAATACAACAATGTCACGTTTTTATACCAACTATATGTGAGCAAATGAATTACAAACACGTTTATTATATTTTTTCGACCTTCGTCCATCAGTCTTTCTTTTGAACGCACAATAACGTTACGCAGCCATTCAAACAATATTAAACACAGCACAAATTAAAAAAACAAACGTTTTTTATGATTTATTTATTTCTAAAAAAGGTTTAAAACTGTATTTTTTGCAGTTGAAGCAAAAAAAAAATTTTAAAAGAATCTGCTTAAAAATAATCCGTATTAATTCGTGATTAGTGGATTATAGACAAATGAGATATTGATATTTCATTGGAAAAAAATGAATTAGTTTAGAAATAATTCGCGTTAGAATGTTGTCTACAAAAAAAAACATTCAATAATATCACCACATGAATGAAATCTCACATATATTTAAAAACTGAACATGAATCATATAAAACTAATAAACAAAAAAAATGTTGACATTTCAAAACTGCTTCATTCTGAAATATAATCGCAGGTCAAAATATGAAGAAACTCTTTTACTCAAATTTAAATGTTCGATTATCACACAAATTTTTGTTTAATATTTTAATCTGCTTTTATCGAAAAATTATTAATATTTTCTATTGATATTAAAAATTTCATAAAGTTTTTATTTTTGTTAAATTTTTCAGAAATTTTATATTTCTAGTAAATTCTCGAAAAATTTTCTCTTTTAGTATAATTTTAAAACATTTTCTCTCTCTAGTAAATTTTTCAAAAATTTTCTTTTTTTAGAAAAATTTTCGAAATTTTCTATTTCTCGAAAAATTTTCAGAAATTTTATATATTTTTAGTCAATTTTCAAAAAATTTTCTCTTTTAGTATAATTTTAAAACATTTTCTCTCTCTAGTAAATTTTTAAAAAATTTTCTTTTTTTAGAAAAATTTTCGAAATTTTCTATTTCTCGAAAAATTTTCAGAAATTTTATATTTTTAGTCAATTTTCAAAAAACTTTCGCTTTTAGTATAATTTTAAAACATTTTTTATTTTAAGTAAATTTTTCAAAAATTTTCTCTCTCTAGTAAATTTTTGAAAAATTTTCTATTTTGAGAAAAATTTTAAACATTTTCTATTTCTCTTAAAATTTTCAAAAATTCACTTAAAATATAAATTTTCTCTCTTTAGTAGGGTTTTTAAAAGTTTTCTCTTTTTAGTAAATATTTCAAAAATTTTCAATTTTTACTATATTTCTCACAAATTTTCTATTTTTAGTAAATTTTTCAAAAATCTGCTATTATTAGTAAGTTTTTTAATTCATTTCTTACTTTTAGTAGGATTTTGAATAATTTGCTATTTTTAGTAAATTTTTTATTATAAAAAATTTTCGCAATATTGCTATTTGAAGAAAGTTTTGCAAAATTTAAATTTTTTAGCAAATTTTTAAAAAAAACTTTCAGTAAATTTTCACAAAAATATTTTTAGTAACTTTTTAAACAATTTCGCCATATTTAAAATATTATGAACAAAATTTTTAAAAATAAGTTGTTTGTAGATCTTTTTAAACAAACTATGGAATAGGGCAGATTTTAGCTATTCCTCCTTATATTTTTTTTCTCCAGATAATCTTTTAACGCCATTAATTAAGCTGCTGGGTAGTCAGTCTTATTAAATATTTGAAAATGACGAACATCTTTGATTTATTATCATCTTCAACGTCATCATCATCATCATCAACCTCACATCATTATTATTGTTATTAACACATTGTTGGTACTCGACTCGATAGACTGACTCTGCAAGCAGTAACTGGGCTATCAAAAAATGCTACACTGACTAAAAAGTTTGATGCTATTCATGGTTAACCAAGATTTGACAAACAACAAACAAAACACTTTAAAAATAAAATTCACTTGAATTTTTTTTGTAAACTTATGGCATTGTCATCATCTTAATCAGCTTAAGAAAAGAAATTTTTCTTTTGGTTGTCGATAGTCATTATATTAATTATAAATATTTGATATTTATTAAATGGATTTTTTTTTTTAAAATTTACAACATTTTTTGGAAAATTCAAATTCCAATCTATAATGTAAATTTCCCTGATAGTTTGTTGTGTGTAGTAATATCTTTGTTTAATCAACTATTTATTTGTTTGATTAATTTTGGTTGGCTGTAAAAATGATTGAATACAGTGTAAATTTTTTATGTCAACATAATGAATAGTCTGCTCTTAAGCGTAATAACTTACTTCGCCCATTAACTCATAAAATAAAAACAAGTAGACAGTTTAATACAGTTTAAAATGTGTTAATGAAGTACCTAATTAATATTCTAAATTCCCAAAAAATATTTATAAGATTTTTTTTATGAGTTGAAACTTAACAGGAATAGTTAAGTCTTGGGGAAGCAAAAGGTGTGACCTAACATTAACGTATGGTTTCTTTTCTTCTTATAGTAAATTTTTCAAAAATGTCTTTTTAATAGTAAATTTTTCAAAAATTTCCTTTTTATAGTAAACTTTTTCAAAATTTCCATTTTATAGTAAACTTTTTCAAAATTTCCTTTTTATAGTAAACTTTTTCAAATTTTTCTTTTTATAGTAAATTATTTAAAAATTTCCTTTTTATAGTAAATTTTTCAAAAATTTCCTTTTTATAGTAAACTTTTCAAAAATTTCCTTTTTATAGTACATTTTTCAAAAATTTCCTTTTATAGTAAATTTTTCAAAAATTTCATTTTTATAGTAAATTTTTCAAAAATTTCATTTTTATAGTAAATTTTTCAAAAATTGAATTTTTATAGTAAATTTTTAAAAATTTCCTTTTTATGGTGAATTTTTCAAAAATTTCCTTTTTAAGAAACTTTCCCAAAAATGTCCCTTTTATAGCAAATTTTGCACAAATTTTTCCTTTATAGTAAATTTTTCACATATATCTTTTTTATTGTACATTTTTTAAAAATTTTATTTTATAAACATCGAAAAGAAATTGCTTTACAATAACAACAATTAAATATGTGTCGTTAACTATATACGTTTTACAGACAGCCCGTAATTAGTATTTAAGATACACACAGCCTTAATTCGGTCTTGGTATTCAAATAAAATTATTAAAGTTTCTTAGAAATATGAACTAATACGTTAGATTTACACCGCCCAACTCTACCACCGTATCGGCAATTTTGTCTTTATATTTTGACAGATGTCATTAAAACGAAAACATAGTATTCGAAAAGAAAAATGACAAACTAAAAAAGCAAAATTTATGTTTGTCGGTCGGTATGCCTGTCTTTCTGGTTCCTAAATCAACTTGACAAACTTATTAATGCACAGAATGCATCATACACACATGTAAATATTTGTTAGCAACAACAAAACTTATATTTTTTTCTAAAAAAGAAAAAAAATAGAGGGAGAAATTTTTGTTCACATTTTATTTACATAAGAAATTCTTAAGTGTTTTGACTTGAAATTGTAATCTTTAATTATTGTTTATTTTTTTCGTGTCATATTCTGTTTTTTTTTTTCTCCCTTTAAATTTTTATTTACACTTTTCTTTTGTTTTCAAAATACATTTGTTATTGTGTAATGAAACATTTTCAACAAAACAGCAAGAATTACTTAACTTTTAACAATGAAACTCATTAAATATGCAGGGTTGTATTATTGGTGACATTTTTTTTCTTTCGTTCGTTTTTTATTTCTTGAGAAAACGTATAAATGATAAAGAGAATGTGTCCGCAACTGTAAGCAAAATCGCTTTCAAAGGAAACGAGATTTAAATTAAATGTGCTGTTTTTACAATTTAAACAATCTTTGAGTGGACGTTTTGCGTGTGATTTGTTTTTGTTACAACATGTTACATACACAATGACAGTAGATTGAATAATTTAATTTGGTAAATTTGTTATTAATTATTATGTAAAGGGTCCGCCATCTAACGTTTTCTTTTTCAACTAGTGCTTATTTCGTGAAGGGTAACACTTAGCTCATGTCTGATTTGACAGACAGAATTTTTTCTTTAAAACTAATATTCAAGCACCAACATAAAGTGAAGATTTAGTCAATGATAACCCAAAGAAATAAAATTTTTTGTCTATTTGTCATTAAAAATTGCCATTTAAAGTAAAAGTTCATAAAGTTTGTCTTCTCCAACGCTATTTTTAAGTAAATGTTTATTCAATTTGTACAAGTTTTAAGCTAATTTTTATAATTATCGATATGTATTAGTATTTTTAAGGTATATCAAGTCAAAACACATATTATTTCATTGCAACAAAATATTGACTTGTAAAAATTTCTCAAAATCATTTTAAATAATTTCTACACTTACAATTGCTACATGATATTTATAAATAATAAAATGATATGGTTTAAGCCAAAAAACGTGTCAAAAATCTTTAAAATTTATTAAATACTCTTTATGCAGTGTGCGTCTGTTCCAAAAAAAAAAAAAAAAAAAACAATCATTTCACTTTCATGTTACAAATAAAGAAGAAGAAAATTGCATAAAAGCAAAACAGATTAAGATGTCGAGAAAAAAAACGAGAAGAAATTGTTTTATTAGTATTTTGTATGCAAAAACTATAATTGAATTTAAAATGACATGAACGTATTTTTAATGAAGATTTGTTCAAGTAGATTAAATAAAGTGAAAAGAAAGAAGTAAAGATACAGACTTCCAAACTTCAATAGGAATATAAAATAAAAGTTTTAATCAAATGAAATGCTTTAAGGAATTTTAAATGTGTTTGTGTGTAATAAAATCGAAGCTAAAATGGATTGTTAAATTAAAGACGATATTCTAATAAAGATTTCAAGGGGTCAGTGAACGCAAAGGAAAGACATTATTAACAAATAATGCAAAATAAATTTGTCAAACCAAAAAAAAAATAAATACAATCAAACAAACTATTTGCCAAATCGAAAACAAAATACGTATGGATTTCTTGGAAAAATACACTAAAAATTTATTAAAATTTTGCCTTACAATTTTTAAGAAATGTACAATAAAATATAGAATAATTAAAAATTTTACTAAAAAAGGAAAATTTTTAAAAAAATTACTACAAATGTAAAATTTTAAAAAAAAATTACTAATAATAGAAAATTTTTAAAAAAAATTGTTAAAAACAGAAAATTCTTAAAAAATGTACTAATAATGAAAAATTTTTAAAAAATTTACTAAAAATGGAAAATTTTTAAAAAATTTACTAAAAATGGAAAATTTTTAAAAAATTTACTAAAAATGAAAAATTTTTAAAAAATTTACTAAAAATGAAAAATTTTTAAAAAATTTACTGAAAATTTAAAACTTTTAAAAATTTTACTAATAATAGAAAATTTTTAAAAAATTTACTGAAAATTTAAAACTTTTAAAAAATTTACTAATAATAGAAAATTTTTAAAAAATTTACTAAAAATGGAAAATTTTTAAAAAATTTACTAAAAATAAAAAATTTTTAAAAAATTTACTGAAAATTGAAAACATTTAAAAAATTTACTAATAATAGAAAATGTTGAAAAAAATTATAAAAAACAGAAAATTTTTAAAAAAATTACTAAAATTTTTAATTAATTTTCTAAAAATAGAAAATTTTTAATAATTTTACTACAAATAGAAAATTAAAAAAAAAACTAAAAATACCAATTATTTTTAAAATTTACTAAAAATATATTTTTTAGCAATCGTTCATTTCCAGAACATTTTTAAAAAATTTAAAAAATTCTGCTCCTAAAAAAATTTCTCTTATTAGTAAATTTTTTAAAAATTTTCTGTTTTTAACCATTTTTTTAAAACTTTTCTATTTTTAGTAAATTTTTTAAAAGTTTTTATTTTCAGTCATTTTTTCAATTCAATTTTTAGTAAATTTTTTAAAAATTTTCCATTTTTAGAAAATTTTTTAAGAATTTAAAAAAAATTTTATTTTTAGTAAATTTCTTAAAAGTTGTTTGTTTTCAGTGAATTTTTTAAAAATGTTCTGTTTTTAAAATATATCTTAGAAATTTGCTACTTTTAAAAAAATATTTAAAAATTTGTAATTTTTAGAAAATTTTTTGAAGATTTACTGTTTTTAATAAAGTTTTTATTCTCTATTTTTCGTAAATTTTTTAAAAATTTGCTATTTTAAGTAAACTTTTTCTAAAATTTGTTAATTTTAGTAAATTTTTTTAAAATTTCCTATTTTTTTTACCAAATTAATAAACATTTTCTCCTGTAAAATAGAAAAATTTATGAAATTATTATCTTCCATAAAGCAAAAAGCTAGTCTGTCATCTTTCAACCGTCGTGTATATTTATTAACAATTCCTGCTGTCATTTTATAAATAATATTTATTGACTTTAAAAACCAGTAGTTTTTAAAATAACATTTAAAAATGATTACTTGCCTTTCGGAACAAACCCTCCAATAGTAAAAGAAAGAAAAAAAATTAAAAAAAAACTGCCTCAAGGGTCTAATAAATAATTGCAAAATATAACAACAATAACAATAAAAAAGTATAAAAACAGTGATGAAAAAATAGCAAAAGCAACTGCAGCAGCAAAAGAAGTTAAAACAACTCATCATCAAATACAAGAAAAAAATTCATAGAATTCTCCTTAAGGCCAATATCATAAAAGTCATTAACATCAGCAGGAGCTTTTTTCAAAATCCCCACCTTATGTCACAATGCGTTTATTTTCGTCACAACCGGCTACAGCAGCAGCAATAACAACAGAACATGCAAATGCTTTTATAGCCAAGAACAACATGCAAATCATGGCAATGGATCGGGATAGCAACATCATAGAAAACACACACATTATGCGACGAAATCAAGGCAAAAGCAGTAGTCACCAGACGAGTGGAAAAATGTATCGTACATCCTCGTCGGCTTCGTCGACAAGTGGCAGTAATAAAAAACATAAAACCAATAATTTCGACTTGAAAACAGTGGTTAACAGAGGCAGAGAACGTCATAATGAGGATTATAAATCAAGGTCGTTGGAACGTTACGCCAAGCCACCTCATACATTGGCGGCGGCAGCAGCAGCTGCCCTCGATCACAATGAAGATGGTGACGATGAGGAAGAAATTTATGCTGCCGCTAGAAGAACTCTCACGCCCTCACTTTCTACTCAACGCCGACGCCTGTTGTCGCCTTTTGTCTCTATGAAACGTCGCAGCCGCAGCAGCATAAGCAGCAGTGGTAGTCGTTCGCATTGTGATTCGCGAGAAGTTAATTTTAATCTCATGCTACCACCGCTAAAGCTGCCGGGTCCCATGCAACACCACATAATGGAACATCAAAAGTCAAATACGAATATTAGCTGTCTTAAGAACACCAACATACACTTGGGCAATTCGGCCAGTTCGCAGAGTGGTGACAGTGGCACCGGTGGCACTGAACTTGAACAAGACTGTAGCCGCACATCGGCAGCAGAGAGTAGTCAACTCAGTTTAAGTTACTCGCAATTGAGTAGTGCTTCCAGTACTCAGTCTCTCTCGAAACAATCGAAAATGAGTCATTCAAATACAACACCGCAATCACACTCAAACATTTCCCTACACATAAATCATCATAATGATGTACTCGATCATAACGATCATCATATACATGAACATAATCATTCTCCTAATGATAATGAAGAAGTCGACATTGAATTGCCTAAGCAACATGTTGATAATGATTATAAACAAGTAGCTGCAGCTACACACCATCGACAAAATGAATCACATGTATGTGATGAAGAATTTAAAAATGCCGTTACAGGGCAATGTGATACAAACAGTGAACTTGTTGTTGTTGTTGATCAACAACATTACAGAGATTCAGTTTTTTCTTCAGATGACTTTTGTTGTGGCAATATTACACTGGTGGACGACACCTACTCGAATTATGATCCCGAAAATGATGCCGAACGCATGTTTCTACAAGTAGTGGGCATACTAAGGGACGAAAAAGAGGTGGGTATTATGAAACTAAACTGAAGGATTTTATTACATGTGTGATTCTAGCATTTTTCTATTTGAATTTTGAGTAGATTTTTGAATTAATTTGAAAGAGAACAGAAATCTTAAATATATGTATGTTTTCAAAATTGATTTTAAATAGTAAGTTTAACAAAAAAGCATTAAACAAAACAAATTTAAAAATAACAAAATTAAAAACATTTTAAAAATAAATAAACATTTCACGGAAAATATTTAATTATTTCCGGCTTGAGTTCTTTTTCTTTTTTTGAATCTTTCTTTTTAAGTTCTTTATATAAGAAAGAAACAGAATTAAAAATTAGAAAATAAGCAAAAGCCGGAAATGAATAAATAAAGAAGAAGAAGAAATATTAAAATTATAAAAGAAATAAGTATTTATCGCCAAATTGTTTTCTTTGAAATTATGAATTTTTTAACAACTTTTAAAATTTAGGAATAACCGTAAAATATATAATTAAAAAAAAATATTTTTTAAAAAATAAAAACTTAATATGTTAACTACATTAAAAGATTTCAAAAAGAGAATATTTTTTTTTGTAAAAAAAAGAGGCAAAGGAAAATTAGTTTATAAACAAAATTCTAGACGAAATTTTTATATAAAATAAAAAAATTTTTAATGCACTAATATGTAATTTTTTTTTTAATTTTTACCCCTTAATGTATAATTTTTATAAAGCTGAAAAAACAAAAAAAAAATCTTAAACTATCATCCGTAAAAGCTCTTATAATAAAAAATTCATTTTTAGTTCGAAAATTCTACCGAAAGAAACTAAAAAAAAACAAGTAACAGCCCTATATTCGGCAGTGCCGAATCTTTTTATATCTTTCACTCTAATGTGCAGGATATATTTAATGTCATTTAATTTAGATGTCATTTAATCCGCCATTTTCTTTATTATTTGCGACGCCATCTTTACTTTTGAATTTTAACATAGTTAACTGTATTCTACTAGTCAAGCCCTTTTATTTGATACCCAAACCGTTGGGGTGAAAAAAATTTGTGACGCCATATAGTTTCAGACGCCATCTTGTATATTACCTTTTTTAATATTTAACTACATTGTACTGGTCAGCCCCTTAATTTGATACCAATATTGTGGGGCTTAAAGGTGATAAACCCGTAACTACTATATTTGACTCATATATTCACCATTTAATCTAGGGCGCCATCTTGAATTTTTTTCTTTTCATCGTTAACTATATTTTAGTACTCAAGTCCTTTCATTTGATCCCTATATTGGCTCTCTCGGTTGTATAGAAACTGAAAAATATCTATTTTCGTTTGTAAATTTTAGGAAAAACACCGAAGCAGTTGTACTTTGATGCGTATATCTCAGTTGGTTACAAACAGATTTATTAGTTTTTCTTGGAGCGAATTTTCTGAAATCGGCTTATAATCTGGTGTCTTAAGCGTTTCGAAATTTATTTAGGAGTTTGAAAAAAAATTTCATAAAAAAAAAATATTTATTTTTTCAAATAGTTTTTGCCTATAACTTTGCCCAATAGTGACCAATTTGTCCGAAGTTTTTCGTAAATATTTATTTGCTTATATCTCAGACAGTTATGAGGTGATTATGCTGACTTTCAATACCAATCTGCTTCCGAATATTTCTTATATTTTGATATCTTACACGGGTCTTGGAAATTTCGAGAGCTTCACTTGATTTCAACATACACACGGACAGACAGGCAATGGTAATCGACTCCTCTGTTCATAGTTTTTCAGAAAATATATTCTTTATGGGATCGCAAAAGAATATTTTAGAAATTTCACACGGAATGACAAACCTATATATACCCTTTTACTCTCACTGTGAAGGGTATGAAAATATCATTTTGGTATCTCTGCCGTCTATCCGTCCAGACTTTAAAAACTTTTAACATGTTTAACAAGGCTAAAGTTTTTGTGAAGTAAAAAAATATTGAACAAATTTGCTAGATGCCAACTGATTAATGTAAAATGCAAATAGTTCAATCATAAAATTGAACGAAAAAAAATTAACAACATTTTTTTTATCTCCCTCTCTATCGTTCTCTTAAAAAACTCTTTGCAAATGAAACAATAACAAAAACAGCTCGGAAACAATGCGGCAAAATAACAAACAAAGCGAAACAAAGTTTTTGTAGCGAAAAAAAATGTAAAAAACTTTGTTTTAATGAAATTTAATTAAATTTAACGATTAATTGAAAGTTTTTTTAGGGTTTTGGAGCCAAGTAAAAAGAAAGAACGAAACAATTATATTGCTAAAAAAAAGTTATTTAACAACTTGTTGAAAATCTTAAAAAGCAAATTTGCGACATGATATTGAAATGAAATTAATTTGTTCAGTTTTAAACGCAAAATATTTAAATTATTAAAATAAATTTATTAGAAATTAATTTGTAATGTCATGCCAATGGCATATTAAAACAAGTAAGAGCACTATATTCGGCTGTGCCGAATCTTTTATACCCACCACCAATTTTGTGTACATTTAAAGCACAGTATTTATTTTTTTGTTAATCGCTATGGAATAATCTCTTTATAATAAAATATATCACTTTCTTTGTAGAGGGTGGTTAAATTTTAAGGGCCCATGTTGAAGGTGAACTACACCTAGTCTTTAAATTTGTTTTCTGCATTTCACTTGACATTTCTCAATCTCAAACTTACTCAATTTGATCCGTGGAAAGAGCAACGCTTTAAAGTTATTCAGGTTTTTTTATAAAAATGGGCGTTCAAGTCAAAATGCATTTTGTGCATAATTCTTTTGATCAACATAATCGATCAAATTCGTCCACAATTGGGAAAATTGTAAAAAATATTTAAATTTCTGCAAAACAGGTCTGTATAAAATGTTAGAAAATCTGTGAATGCCTTCTTAGTTCGTTGAATGGGCACTATTGCTGTTCTTTGCGATAGTGTGGCAAAAGAGCAGTCAACCTCGCCTCATCATCATCATGCCTAACAATTGAGCATCAACATTGTCATTGAAAATTTGGAACATCAGATAGAGGAGTGGCGCCATTTGGCAGATATTTTGTTAAATACGTAATTGAACCATACAAATATTATCATTATACAAAGAAATAATTATAATTTCCTAAATAATTTGCTTTTTATTTAAATTCAACATCGCCCTTAAAATTTAACCACCCTTTATAACTTCGATATGCTACTAAAATGCTTTTGTAAATGTAGTCTTTCAATGAAAGTGGTCATTAAAGTAGGCGTGTCAGTAAAGTTTCTGCTAATAAATACAACTTAGATATTTCAATATAGTCCTTTATTTTCCTAAAAACTTTGTCAATAGAGAAATTACATGAATTTAAGATAAACTATAATGGGAGGTGGGCGTTAAAGTGAGCGTGTTACCTTAACTTTTTGGCACAACGATTACATTGATTAGAAGGATATACGTAGCAAATTTTATCATCATACCTCTAATTTTGGCGGTTTTATGAGCTTTTAAATTTCATTAACGGTAGATAACGTGAAAAGTGGGCGTTATAGTAGGGGTTTCAAAGTTATTTTTGCGAATGAGTACAACTTAGGTGTTTCAATATAGCCCTTTATTATTCCAAAATCTTTATTAATAGAGAAATGATATGAATTTTATATAAAACGTTATATGGGAGGTGGGTGTAAAAGTGGGCGTGGCACCTTAAGTTTCTGGCACAGTAATGACATTACCTAGGGGGATATACGTAGCAAATTTTATCATCATACCTCTCATTTTGGTGGTTTTATGAGCTTTTAAATTTCATTAACGGTAGATAACGTGAAAAGTGGGCGTTATATTAGGCGTGTCAAAGTTATTTTTGCGAATGAGTACAACTTAGGTGTTTCAATATAGCCCTTTGTCATTCCAAAATCTTTATTAATAGAGAAATAATATGAATTTTAGGTAAAACGTTATATGGGAGGTGGGCGTAAAAGTGGGCGTGGCACATTGATTTTCCGTTACAAAAAAGCGCCTCACCAAAACGCAAAGTGTGCAAAATTTCAGAGTCGTACATCAAATTTTGTTGCTTTTATGACGTTTTTGTTTTTAAATATACCGAAAAATACACTGTGCGGTATAAATTTTCGTAAATTTTGAGCGATAACTCCTCTCCTAATGCATAGATTTAGATAATTTTCGGGGAAAAATATTGTATTTACTTAGGAAATATATATTCGAAGTTTCATGAGTCTACGTTAAGGCGTTTGGACACAATTCCATTTTATGCGATGTTCGAAGGACACGGTTTTTTCGACCTACTCTTGCTTTTCGAGCTATAACTCTCTTCCTAATATTCCGATTTAGCCCATTTTCAATACCAAACAAACCTTGTCTATAAGAAAGATTCTGGCAAAATTTGAGCCCGCTAGCTTTTTCGGTGCGACCTCTATCGTGCTTTCAACAGACGGACAGACGGACGGACATAGCTAGATCGTCATCAAATCAAACCCTGATTCAGAATATATATACTTTATGGGGTCTAAAATGGATATTTCGATGTGTTACAAACGGAATGACAAAATGAATATACCCCCACCATTTTTTTGGTGGCGGGTATAATAATTATAGCTTTTTTACACTGATCAACATTTAACATCTACCATCAATTCGCGAAGATGTTAACATTTTTCTATAAGATTTGTACAGGTTTGTGTGTCAACATGTTTCTACATCTCTTAAAGATGTTCCTATCTCATTGTATTCCTCTGAACATCTTTCGATTATTTTGGTGTCATCACTAGAAAACGAAGCTTAATAAAAACAAAAACGTAAACATTGTCAAAATTTTATTATATGTGTGTATGTATGTATATATTCATATGCACATATATTTGTAATTAAAAATGCCTTCATACGTACCTAAAATAATTTTTCTCTATGTTTTATAAATCAGTTATTCTAAATAAATAGTTAAAGAATTGTTAATTGCATAATGTCGTCCATATAATTGATTTTGTTTTTGCAAATCAACAACTAATACAATTACAATTAGTGTTTTCTTTAATTTTATATTAATTTTTTGTGGGAACAGCAGCAGTTTGACAATTATTAAAATTTTATTAATGCAAGATGTTAGATGTTGCAATTGTAAATTCAAGTTTCATGTTTTTAACATATTCCCTGCGTTCCTACAAGATCTTGATCAGTGTAAAAAGGCTATTAAGCCGAATAAATCACGGCCGTGCCGAGTCTAATACTACCCTTCACCATTGTTCACATAAGTATCATGGCTACATTGCTTCGAAAGCCATCTTTTATTTTAAACTTTTATATCGTCAATTGAATTCGACTAGTCAAACACTTTCCTTTGATGCTCAGTTAACATTTTCGCGGGTCGTCACTGTTATTCTATCGCTTATAAATATTTTGTTTAAAATTGGTTTAATATTTTCACTAAACTTGTATCAAAATTACTACGTTAATGTGTAAAAGTTTTTCTTTTACCGTTTTAAAGAACAAACATTGACCTCCATAACAAATTTTCTAATAATTAAAGTTGTTCAAATTATAAAAAACGAAATGGAATGAAACATATTTTAGTTTGCTTGCTATGAGGGAGGCAGAGGGAGGGTACAAATGTAATATTTTCTGTAAGAAAAAACTTATTTAAAATTTTTTAAGCAACGGAATGAAATGGAATTGAAACAACTGAATGGAATTTTTTTCACAAACAAAAAAAAATTTATTTTAATTATAACATATATTCCTACTGTTTAAGCCATGTGTTCTATTTTATTAAAAAAAATAATTCAAATGAACCGCTTTAAAGTAAACTTGTTTTTTATTTCATATTCCATTTGCAAAACTAAGGCCTTGTCCACATTTAATATTTGTCTTTTATTTTCTAACATTTGCATTTACCCTCTAAAAAATAATTAAATTAAAAAAAAAACCTTTCTGTGTCTTCGCTTAAACAAAAAAAAACAGTTGTTTAACTCAAGTGGCAAAAGACAAAATTAAAAAAAAAATAAAAGCAAGCAACTTGTCTAGAGCATGCAGAATAAAACTAAATTATATACATAAATTTACAAGAATATTTTATTTACATTTCACTATTGTCTTAGTGGTAGTAAGTAGTTGCGATTGTCATTGTTCATGAACTCAACGAATTTCCCTATTCAAAGCAACACAATCCATTTCTTTTTTCAACCAGCATCATTACCACTACAAAACTATTAAGTTTTCTTGAGTTTTTAACTTCAGGCTGTTGCATAAGATAATAACGGCAACAACAGCAAAACATATTACTTTAAACGCAACATCAGACATGTATGAATGCATGCATGTACGTATGTATGTATGTATGTATGCATGTAATATAGAAGTCAAATTTACCCTGCAAAATGAGCATTACTTACCAAAATGAGAAAAACTTCAACTTCTCTAATTAATAGACTATGAAACCGAATATAAACATTTGCAAAAACTTTTGAGAAAAAAAATTTTCTAAATATTTTTTTCTAAGGGCTTTATGTGGCATATTTATATAAAGAGAATGTCGTTAGTAAGTGGAAAAACTTAGCATATGATCCTTTTCCCTTCCTTAAAGGGAGTGAGTGGCAGGATACACAAACAATAGTTGGTGGTTAGGTAAATGTAAAATATATTTACTTACTAGTTTTCTCACTTCAACATTATGGGCTTTTGCCTTCTCTCTCTCTCTCTCCTCGTAACTGTCTGTCTGCCTTGTAGTGTTTCCTGTTAGTCTGTTACGTCGTTGTATTTACATATCTTTATGAAATTAGTGGAGCAGTGTCTTTTTAATGTCTAATAGATGTATTTTTCGTTTTTTCTTTCTTGTATGCTTTTTTCAAATAAAACAACTTTAAAGGCGCACAAATTGTGAACTGAAGAAGTTAGAAGAGAGTAGGGTTTGGCAAGAATATAATAAATAGAAGATTTTTGTTTTCAAATTAATTCTTCAAATTAAATGACTTTATCTAAGGCAAAGAGTATAATGCAAAAACAAACAAAAAATACAAAAAAAAAAATTAGTTTTTCATAAATGTCATTGTAAGGACTAAAAAGCAGAGAAATAAATTTAAAATAAACTGGATGGATTGTTAAGGAAAGAAATGGAAATAATTACAAAGATATTTATAAACCAGCGGTTTTTCTTATCTAAACATTTTTATAAATTTAAAAAAAAATTACTTTTTATAGAAAACTTGTTTGAACAAAAATTAAATTTTATACCCTACCTACACTGCTGGTAAAGCGGGTACATAATTTTGTTTTTGCAACACCCTAAAACAAATAGTTCCATCTCTTCTTTCATGTAAAGCGATGAATAAGGAATCATTTTCTGGCTGGGATAGATAATCTTTAGATAATCTGTCTGTCCATTTAAACCTTTTAATTAAAATAAAGCATTTACTTTAAAATCTATTTCAGTAAGGGACGAAACCTGTTTTCTTATGTCGCTTGAAATCATTCCCGTTTCCCATTAAATCTGTGGCTTGGAGCTAAAAGGGCCAATGTCACTCTTTTGCTTTTTTGAGTTAATAATTTCATTAGATTTGTTTTCTTGCTCTATTTCATTATGGTAAAACAGCTAAAGTCATACTTAACCCAGAACAGCTTCATAAATGAAATGCTGGCCAATGTCACTATGAAAGCACCTATAAAAGTTAAAGCTCAATTCCAATTTTCTCAAAAGTAAATATTTTGACATTGGCCCTTTTAGCTCCAAGCCACATAAATATCCTCTTATAATTTATCTTTAATGGTTATTATTTAGTCGTATTTGTTTTTAACAAAAATCAACAGGCGTCAGTTTTATAAAGGCTGGTGCCACCATAACGTCAAGTTTTTTTTCCCAACTTAATTTGGTATTTCTTTGGTTTGAGAGGTATACAATTGACTAGCACGTTAAGATTGTTGAAGCCTTTTACGTGAATGGGCGTTCAAATCAAAATGCACTTCGTCATTATTTTGTCAGCATAATCGACCAAATGTGCTTACAATTGGGAGAATCTTGCGCAAGTTTCAGCAAACCGGGTCTGTGTTTATTTTTTATTTTTTAAACAAAACTAAACGCAAATGCGTGTTAAATAAAAAATAGGTCAGATTGGTTGAGGACCCCCACCAGTTTAATGCAAATTTGAATAAATTTTATGAAAAGTTTCGGGGTTGCTAAAAAATTTCTAAAAACGCAAAGTAGCGACTATATAAAATGTGACATTATTAAAGGACCCTATAACTTTTTGGGAAAATATAGAATTGATTTAGATATATTGCGGTAAATACCGTCAGGGTTGCCACATTCTAGAAAAAAAACTAAATTTTTGGAGTTCTTTCTTCCCGTTTTAGGAATTGAGGTATTTAATTAGAATAGAAAAAAAGAGAAAAACATTGCACATAATTATTATCGGATCTTAAATTTAATTTAAATTCCTAATTTTCTTGGATCAGATCTTACGTCAATTCATCGTAATACAGTTTTTTTTTTCGAATAAACACTGCAGCATTAAATTTTAGGGTTTATTGGTGTATAATGTTAACTGTAGCAGACCGTATCCAATTTTCTTTTGTGCAAAATATTAATATCCAATTTCCAAAGTTTCCGTTAATGTCAAACACTTGTATCAAAATAATAGTCATCCTTCACCAGATCCATAAACATAGATTTACATGTGACCATTGCTATAGCAATGCTTGTACCTACAGTCGCAGACGTATTCTGTTTCATTATTAACACCCACTCATCGCTTATCTAATATGTCGCTCTAAGCACTTTAAACACGTTCAGCGTGGAATGGCAACTTTTGTAAAACAGTTGAATTTAGTTTTATTTTTTTTTTAGTAAGAAAACTGCATACATTTATATAACGACTAGCAAGTAAAGTAGTAAAAGAAAAAAACACTCAAGTATATTTCTGTATTTATGTTAAAGTAACTTGTTGTTTTCTTTACTAATTAGCATTTTTAGTGTTTCAACAGAAGTCTGCTTGACTAACTGAACCTTTTTACTACAACTTTAGTTTTGCTTTCTGAAAAGCTTAAAAAGAAATGAAATTAAAACTTTTTCTGCATTTACTTGACAACAGCTTTTCAATGTAGCATAAATATTTATGAATTGTATGTAGATTGTTTATGTAGAATAAAATAATAATGCAGCAGAACTACTTTAATTTATGTTTTTAAATGGGGGGGATGTCCTGCCAATACACACACACACATGTAGACAACTGCTTATTACTTGTATGCAATTGTATAAAATGTGGACACAACAATTGTTCGTAATACCGCTACAAAAGGAAAAATAATATTTTTGATTTGAACCTAGTAAAGAATTTCAAGAAAAAAAATTTTTCCAGCAGCCAAGAAGGGACATCAAATAATCGTAATTAAAATTTTGTAATACAACAGCTTCACTATAAAAATAATACAAAGCCAATAAAGTAATACAGTCACAACCTAAATTACACATGGCAATAAATAACACTTTTCTGTGTCAAAAATCTTTAATCCAAACCAATAACTCTTTTAAAAAAGTGAAAATATTTTTAAAACTTTTAATACCCCCAGATAAGATTTTTACCTACGCCAATGCCTTCAGCTCAAAATTCACACCAACAAGAGAATTTTTAGGAATTCAATGGACTCTCTTGGACCTTATGTGGACCGATATCATTCCAAGTCCGCAAATTTTGTTTGTTGATGTACCGATTCATCCAGAAATAGACCTCAAAGCTGAAAATATTTGTGTAACGCAAACTGCTCCAACTGCCTTTTAGCAAACTTTAGTCGTTGTCTATATTTATTAGCATTTTTAGCTGTTAAAATTCTATATGGGTGCAAGCCCAACTCATAACGTTTCGTCGACATACAAAAGTTAGAAACTTATTTACTGAACAAGAAAAATGAAAAAAACTAGAACTCAAATTCATCTACCAAGCTGTTATTAGCCGTGTCTATACGACAATTATGGTGAGCATTATGCATGTGTTGTTGAACGCTTAACCAATTTGACAGTTGTATTTTCAATATATGACCGCCCTCAACTATTAAAGTTTGGACGCCACTACACGCAAAGAAAAAATATGGTTGTGGTAACCATAATCGAAGAGCAACATACTATGATTGAATTGTATGATTATGTTTAAAATAATAATGGTTACCAGTTATCATTATTATGTTTAATTAAAGCATTATGCAATAATGATATATATGACTACAATTGAAATCGACAATCTTTGCTTTTTTACGGCAAATTATTGTCTTTTGCAGTAACATACACATATTGATTGTACTCACCAACTTAATTGCAATTTTTTTACCAATATTTTTTACATTTTCACGTTTATTTTTAAATTTTCTTTAGTTTTTCAAAATTTTTGTTCATTTTTTTGACATCTCAAACTTTTCAAATAATAAAAATTTATTCAGCAAGAAGAAGAACAATTGAAATCAAATTATTATTAAAAAAAAATCATAGCTTGATTATTTTGTAATCATACTGTTGTCTCACTTATTATTTAATGATTATTTTTAATTTTTAATGATTTTGAATATAATGTTATTTTTGTCAAATTAATTTTTTGAAATCATACTATTTTTAAATGATAACCATTTTGAAATTTTAACGAAAAGTAAACATTTAATGATACAATTTAAACAAATGCTTGATTATCGTGACAAAATATATGATGAATTAAAAACAAAAATAAATATTACTTGTTTTCGACAACCAAATATTGTTTTAGAAAAAATAATATGACCGTCGTAATCATGTCGTAACCATGGTTTTTCTTTGCGTGTAATAGCCTTTAAGCAAAATTTAATATTATTAAAAGTCTAAAATCTTTAAATCTGCTTTTATCGAAGAGTTTTAAAAAAAGCTTTTGTAAACAACTTTAAAAAAAAATCTTTTATCAAATTGCTTTATCTTAGGATCCAACTTTTTCCTGCTAAGCTTAGCACCACTCACACTGTTTCACATATTCGACCCCCTGCACTCCTTAGTAATTTTATGGCCATCACTCAGCAGCTCTTCCTTCACTGAATCTTGTGACACTACAATCATTTTCCCTGGACTAGAAAACGATTACACATTGCCGACTGGTGATTACCAAAAAACTACATCGCACTGTCCTTCGTCTTCCGTAAACTAGCATCTTCCTTAAAGTGAGTTCACGCTAGCGTTCACAATTTATATATGCCTCCATGTGACCCTTAGTCTACCACGATCTAAGTCAACTAAACCCATTTAAGTATGAAATGCAGGATTCTCCTATGCCCCATCGGTAAAAGTGCTGCTGTTATTCTTTAACCCTTCATTATCCATGGATCCTTTCGCTGTGAGCGTGGGTTGCAGCTCCTCGTCCAATTTCACTCTGCTTAGGCGCTTCATCGGCATCATAATTTCCCTAGCCTCTTTAAGTTCGATGTCAGTAACTCTCTTTAGCCCCTTCAGTAAAGATACTGATGTCACAATCATTGCCTTCACTGTGCATAGCGACATCAGTTATGAGCATAAGATGCTGCCTATTGGTATCGGAGTCTGCGTAACCTCTTTATGTACGAGGTCCAGGATTCTCCTATGCCTTAGTCAGAAGTATTGATATTACATGTATATCCCTAGGACTAACATCAAGGCGTTTACACCCCGAAAATGTAACACGTCCCATTCTTAAAATTTATAGTAGTGAGCAAGACATATTTATTTATCAGGTAATCGCAGTTCGGAGAGAACTTTTTTATTTATATTTTTTATATATCTGTGGCTTGGAGCTAAAAGAGCCAATGTCAATTTTTTGCTCTTTTGAGTAAATCATTGCATTAGATTTGTTTTCTTGCTCTATTTCATTATGGTAAAACAGCTAAAGTCATATTTAACCCAGAACAGCTTCATAAATAAAATGCTGGCCAATGTTAGTATGAAAGCACCTATAAAAGTTAAAGTTCAATTCCAATTTTCTCAAAAGTAAATATTTTGACATTGGTCCTTTTAGTTCCAAGCCACAGACATTTTAAATAAATGACAGAAGAGAGAAAATTATTTTTTATCTTTTAACTTTGACAGCTAAAATTTAAAATAAGTGAAACAAAATAATCAGCTGACGAATCGAGACTATCTGATGTATAAATATGCCTTGGTCGTGTGTTTTAGTTTTGCAGTCAAGAAAACAGCTGATAAAAATTATAATAACAAACCTTGTTTTGAAGAAATTGTTTTCTCTGTGGATGACAACTTGAAAAATAAAATTGCTTTAGAGTTTAAAATTGAACGCTTGGCTGCAGTGTAATACATTTTGTTAAAGATTCCCATAATGCATACTTAAAGCCCTTCAATTTTAGGTAAAAGCTTTAAGACTAAGCAAAACTCTTATACATTTCTTCTTTTAAAATAACTCTAAGACTTCTTGAATCTCAATAAAACTTTTCTAAATCTGCTGAAAACTTGTTCGTTATAATTTTTCATTTGTCCATTTCTTTCTTCTTAAGCTATTACGTTTCAAAAACTGCTTTCCCACTCTCTCTAGAAATTAAAATTATTAAAACTTATATTATCTATTACTTTTAACTAGTGCCTAATACTTGTCATGCAGCCACCTTTGTTAAGCTTTTTCTAGTACTTTTGTTGTTGTTTCAAATTGCAAGGACTTTAACTGTAGCTACCAGCAAGAAGCCTTTACTATATTATGTTTCTGTTTTTAATTCTTGTTGTTTTTCTAATGTTTTTGTTGATTCTATGGAATATAATATATCTAATAACTGTATTTTTTAAGTTACCTAGGCTTACGATAATACCACATGAAAATGGCGTACGTACGTATGTATGTGTTTTAGTCTACAAAACCATCTATAAACCTTGTACCTCGCAGTAAATTTTGTTTTGTGCTTTAAATATTTTATTATTATTTCTTCTTTTTTTTTGTTTTGCAAAACATGTAAAAAGTTTTTAATAAGCTTCGATAATTTTATGACTGTTGTTTAGAGTTTTACTATATTATAGACACTTAAGCGAGGAGTCTACTGTATATTCGTTAGCAGTTTAGCTGCATGTTCCCGTCATATTTCACAGAGGGATGTCATAAAACTATTTGTGTGTGCTTGCTCACTTTGTTATAGTCTTATCGAGAGGATAAACTTTACGTTTTGTCGCTTCAAACTTCTATTGTCTGATAAAATTTTAAGGGAAAGAAGAAAGGACGGACAATGTTTGTTTGTTGGTATTAAATTTCAGCAAATGCAGGGGATTAGTAAGGAGGGGAGAGAGAGCGAGAGAGAGAGGGTAAGAGAGATGGGCTTATAATAATATGCATAAAGCGAATTTAAAGAAAATAATGTAACGGTACAAAGCAAGGCGATCCTGTATGAGGTAAATCAATAGCCCAACTGATGGGAAACGCCACTGTCAAACTCCATGTTTTAAAAATATTTTTTCTTTTTTTATAAGAGGTTTTTGAAGCTGTTGAATATGCCTGTATAAAAATGCCTTGACACAAACTTTAAAAATCATAACATTTTAGTTTAAAAAGGTATAACTAAAGAAATGAATAAAAACATTTAACAATAATGTTTAAAAGAAAGCGATTTCTAAAAACTATTTATTGATTTACAAAATTTAAATTAAAATTTTTTAAATTTTAAATTAAAACTAAAAAATTATATCTCTTAGTAAAGTATGACTCATTTTTAGTGTCATACTTTCTTTCACAACATTACCATCTTTCGAAAGCTCTTTGGACTTCTTATTCTTATTTCACTTAAATTGGTTAAGGCGTTTAAAAACATTGTATTAAATAAAATAATTCCATTCAAATTGTGTAATTTGTTCATAAAATTTTTTCATTTCTCTCATTCCTGTCTTCCATTGTTAATTCAGTCTATTGTATATTTCGTATAATTGTGTAAAACATTAAATCATAATGTTTAAGTAAGTGTGTACGCTACACTGGGTTCAAAGTACTGATACAGTATTAAGCAACAGCTCTCAGAACATAATTTTCAGAAGAAAATTTGGTATAGTTTTTAAAGAAAAAAAATGTGTTTTAATAAAAAGAAAGCTTCTAGCAAAGACAATAGTCTATTGTCTTTGCTTCTAGTAAGTAAAACTAATTAAATTAATAAAATTTTTAAAGCTTTTTATAGCCAACTAAATTGTAAAAATGGTCTCTTACTAAAAAGCTTTAACTTAAAATGATTTTATGAAAACTTCTCACAATTTTTTGTGACAAAAAACTTAAGCTTAAAAGTTTTATATATAAAAAGTTTATACCAATATTTAAATTTTTAAGCAGGCTAATTTTTTTTAAACATTCTTATTTTTACAAATTAATGTTTCTTTTTTTTTAATTGTGACAAATGAAGGAATAATCTGGAAGAATATGTTTTGCCGACACTAGCCGAGTGGAATGCATTATCAGCACTCTTTGATCGGTAAATAAATATCATATATTTAACACTCAGTTAGTTAATTGACTTTGATAACTAAAATAACCTGGGAGTTAAATAGATGATATTTACATCCAACACGTAATCACCAATCTAATCTAATAATTTAGAATAAAAAAAATGCATAAAAAAACTTTTACAGAAAAGCGTTGGCATTAAAAAAAATATTTTTTTATCAGAAAAAAAAAATTAATATTTAAACACGTTTTTTATTTAACAGATCGAATATACTTTTAAATAAAAAAACATTTTACAAACAAAATTACGAAATTGTTCTAAGAAAAATTAATTCCTCAGAAAGATTACAGAAGTATTAAAAGGGCTTTTAACAAAAACTTTGCAATATCTTTTTTTGCAAAATAGCTTTTAAAGGATTTTTAACGAAATATTTTCAGAAAAAATAAAAACGAAAATGATTTTGTCATGTTATTGATAAAAAAAAAAGTGCTCTCCTTTATTTACTTTAATAATTTTTTTGGATAAGGCAGTAAAAACTTAAAAAATATTTTTTTCTAAACCTCTCACACAGATTTGAAGAGCAATAAAAAGAAAAGCTTCCTTCCCAAGAGGTTTCTCAAAACAAAACTTTTAAAAAGTTTTTTCGGTAAACGCCTTTAAAAAAAAACTTTTTAAAAGTTTTGTTTTAAAAAACCTCTTGAGAAGCTTCTTTTTTTTATCAATAGCATGACAAAATCATTTTCGTTTTTATTTGTTTTTAAAATTTTTCATTAAAAATCCTTTAAAAGCTCTTTTGCAAAAAAAGCTCTTGCAAAGTTATTGTTAAAAGCTCTTTTAATACTTCTGTAATCTTTCTGGCGAATTAATTTTTCTTTTTTAATAATTTTTAGATTAGTTTTTACAAAAAAGCTTTTACGGAATTTTTAACAAAAAAAAAATCATTAAAAGGCTTAATATAAAAATGCTTTAAACTTTTTTGTTTAACGAAAAGTTTTTTAAGATTTA
Organism: Phyto melanocephala; assembly: GCA_941918925.1. Classification (NCBI taxonomy): domain Eukaryota; kingdom Metazoa; phylum Arthropoda; class Insecta; order Diptera; family Rhinophoridae; genus Phyto; species Phyto melanocephala. The sequence continues at coordinate 45,925,858 of OW799233.1, read as the reverse complement.
AATGTGCTTTGTAAGCTTCAAGTTTTTGTTATCAATAAAGCAAAAGTTTTAAAGAGCGTATTACCAATTTTTAGTATGTGCTACAATACCTTTAATTCGAAAAAGCTTTCACAGTAGCTGTTTTCTTTATAAAAGTAACTTTCATTAAAAACCAAGCTTTCATTAGGCGGCTTTAATAATCAAAAAAATAATAAAAAAAAAAACCTTTGGCCTTAAAAAAATTATTCTGACAATTAAAAGGAAGAATTTAGTAGAAATATGGGTTAGCCTTTTATCAGACATTGTTCCAACTGATCGAGTAGCCAAGATAGATTGGTTTTTGATGCAAGTATCAAAAGCTGAAAGCCCAGCTAAATTACAAAAAGTTGTGAATGAAGCTATCATATCTGGAATAAGACTAATTAATATAATTGATTAATTTGCAAGGTAAGTGTTGTATTGCCATAATATCATAATTTGTAAACATTTTAAAAAGTTCTTGAAATTGTACAATAAACAATGCAAAACATTTTAAGAAACTTAAAAAAATTTCTGGAAAATTATGACTATAACAATACGACATTTGGGACACCCTTTTGAATTAGCCAATTATTTGTGTAACATAACCAATTGTTAAGGTTTGTGAAGCTTATTGCTAATTCCTTATTGCTAAAACAAAAATAAATTTGAACTATTTTTGTGCAGCTTTTTAACGCAATTACCATTAACTACATTTCTTTCGTTATTTATTGAAAACAAAAAATAAATAAAGAATTGGCAAGACGTGCAAATACTTTTTACAATTCATTTCATTTTATTTTTTTTTTATTTTTTTTTTATAAAAGTTCGCTGTTGACATATGTAAGTGTTAAACAAGGATTTTCATAATAAATTTTAAGTATGTATGTATGTATATGCTTTATAAATATAAAGAAAAAAAAAGGATAGTTTCCCACTTCAGCTCTCCATACAAATTCCACTTATAGTCAGTTGTTATATATAACAATACGCGGGTCTTAATTGGAGTTGTAAAAATATATTGTTGCAAAATTTATTTAAATACTAGATGGAAAAACAAAGAGGCGTACATGAGTAAATACAATAGTATTATCTTTGCTGTTAAATTTTATATAGAATAAAACCAAACAGTATAAGAGACTGTCACTTAATAATGACAGTTACATAATTATAACAATGTGCTTATTATTCTCAGGGCTGTGCATATGAATAAGTAAAATTGTGCATGTGTGAGAGGGCTTATTAAATAAACTACTTGGCACAATGAAGTATTAATTTATTTGTTTTTTTTTTTTGGTTTATTGTATTTTTCATACAAAATTTATACAATTATGACTTCTTTTTTTCTCTCCTGGCATTTAAGTTACATGTTAATGTAATAAATTATTGTCAGTTTATGTAATTTACTTTGTCACGTAAATGAAAAGTGTGCAATAATGTTTTGTTGTTAAAGAGGTGGGTAGAAGAGAGAGAGAGAGATAGAAAGTAGGAGGGGCACAAAAAATACTTTCAACGCCCGCCCCTCAACTGCAAAAGCAAACAACTTTATGACTACAATGAATTATATTCATCAGGAAATTTGTTAAAATTGTGGTTTTAATGGTTAATAAAGTGCAATTTACATGTTGTAAGTATGCAATTATATAAAATACAACAACAACAACAAAAACACAATAATAAAGAATATATAAATTTTAATTTATTTTTATTGCAATTAAATGGTGTTCACATTAGGCAAATACTTGTCAAATGAATAAATAATTAGACGATCTTTTCGCAATAGTTTAAATGGAAAATGTAAATGAATCTTTATTGAATTTATTTCACAAATTAATTCAGTTTGCAATGGAGCTGGATAATAACAGCAATTTACTATATTTAGACGCAATCGTAATAAGACAAAAAAATAAACTTAAACTTGATTGATATTTTATGATACTAATCTGCTCTCGAAGATTAATAAATTTCTATTACAAAAATCAAATGACAATTATTAATCATAACTCAAAAATTTCTTACTGAAAGTACGAAAATTAAAAAGGATCTAGAAATATATAAATCAGTTACTTATATTCCTAACTTTGCCTAAAGACTAAAGCAGTCAAACGTTTATGATCTAGAAAATAATTAATTGGCTTTAAAAACATGGAATATAAATAATAAATTTTTTGAAACACAAAATGGACAACTTCATAAAGTAAACTGTCTTGGAGACGGCTCCAACATATAGATGTGAAAAATTATATGTTGGTACTACAAAATCAAAGCTTAAAACAAGAATGGCACCACCTAAATCTGAAGTAAAATTGACAAAAAAAAAACTACTTTTCCACAAAACTGCACTCGCAGCCCACTGTGCGGTTACTGGTGAAAAGCCGAATTTTGATAAAGGGCTAATTTTGCAGAGAGTGGAAAAATATATGAAGATATACTTTCCCTCTTAGCAGATGATTGATCTGCTGTAGCAGATCCTGAGCTATTTTTGGAGCCATCTGTCGTTGCCTAGAAGCAAAGCCCTCCGTGTATATGGTGTAGTGGTGGAAAACTATGCTAAGGTTCCCTGTGTGTGACAGCTGTCAGACCATTTGCCATAATATTCTCCATCCTCTTTTTCCAGAAGAGGTGGTGGGGGAACTTCTTATATGGATTGTCATAATTTTTAATATTAGAAAAACCATTTTTTCGACCTCTGCCAGTGATCAAACCTAGGGTGCTTAATTTTTATAGGCATGCACTTTATCCGCTAAAATACGCCGCCACACAATCATTATTCAGATTCAAGATTTAGCCTGAAGAAGCTACCAATCGTTGCAGGGTTGTATCGATAAAAATAAAGAATATTTTTTTATAAAAACAAACAATTAATTTATCTTAAGCCCAAGGCGAATTCAATAAGGTGAACTTATTAGATCAGCTGATCATCAGCTGTTGCCTACTTCTAGGGACCAATTGTCAAATTTTTGTGTATTTTTGACATATCGTTTTGTTTTACACTAACAAAATACACGTTTGTATTTTTTCACTTTGTAGTTGTTTTGGGGACGAGTTCACCTTATTGAATTCGCCTTGCTTAAGCCCAAGAATAAGAACAAAATATTGATATAAAGATCAAGAAAACTAGATGCCACTTTTGAATAATTAATTATTAAATTAAAAATTATCTCAATTTTAACAAATTTCAATATCCATTCGTATATTGATTTTCTATGGAAATTTGATTTAAAAATCTTTAACCCTTTCACATCCATTACGAATCCAGGGTTGTTTTTTATCCAGTCGATTTTTTTGAAGTTATTTTTATACAAAATAAACTATTTAAAATTGCAAAGAAATAAAAATCTCGTCGTTAGATTTTGTAGAATTTCTGGGGAATTATTTTTCCCAAAGAACGAAATAGGGGTTGGCAAAAAATAATTTCAGTTTATTGATTTTTTTATAAATTATTTTACAAATAAAAAAATTCAATGTTATGTTATATAGCTTTAGAAATACGTAACTAATTGTGGTATTCTGGAAAGCAGTTCCACACAAATGTTATGAGTTCTATTGTCTACATGTCTATTTGAACAGTAAACGATCTTCTATTTTATTCCGCATATCTTGTACTTTCCGGTATGGTGGTATCACACAAAACCTTATTCAACTTTGTAACTTCAAAAAAAAATTCCATTGAAGTCACCATATCTTGCCCATCAGAAATATGTTAACGCGATCAAACTGATAATTACTTTCGTATTATATACATATTCCTATGAGGTGTATAAGAGCCAGGTTCTACTTCCTTATAAATAGCTGAGCTGCTATCCACTGCTTTGTTTTGACCAGCTTCTCGCATTGGATTTTCGATTTAAACCACATCTGCAGCCTCTTCAACAGTTTCTTCTAAAAAGTTTTGATCCTCATCAGAAGTTCTTCTTCCCCATAACTATTATCCCCCATTAACACTTGCAATATTTCGTTGTTGCATAAATTGAACTCCCTACACCTTCTGCTTGTCATTGCTAAAATTTAAATTTAATATTTTGAACTTATGGTCTATAGGGAAAAAATGTTTCCCATAGAGTAAATATACAAAACTCTTCATTTTTTATTTTTATGTTTTTTTCTCTCTCTGTATTCACCACGTAATATTTATCACTTGAAAAACTTAGAAACGTAATTTTTACCGCGACAATACGAGCTAAAACAAAACGTCCTTACGGTTGGAAAAACATGGAATTGCCCTTCTTTGATTAAACTACAAATATTTAAGTATTGCCAACTTTTTACTTTTATTTAAGATGAGTCATGGCTGTTTTATTACATCTAGTTGTAAAAATTATCACCTAAAACATCTTCGTTACTAATTCAATTCAAATTTTGGGAAAAATGTTTCCAATTGGAGTGAATTGGTTAATTACAAAATTTTTATGTAAACGAAAGTAAGACTATATTTAGTGTAAGAAGATTCCCATAACAGTAAATAATTATTTACCTAAAATAGTGTACAAAAATGTTTATTGGACAAATATTAATCAAATGTGCAACTTGCTTTAGAAGTATTTAAAGAACAAAAATATTTTTTTCTTTTTCAAAAATTTTTGACTAATTTTCGCTTTTTATATTTTTATCTTTTTAGAAAATGCGCCAGTTCCAGAAGGTCTTGGAAGATTTAAGTTCACGTGTTGCTTCAGCTGAGGCTACCCAAAATTCATGGATCGTACCGCCTACTAGTTCGGAAGCCAGCGAACAGTTACAGCATTTGCAACGTCTTAGAGATAAAATGACCACTGCCGGTGCACTGTTAGATGACTGTAACGAGCAGCAGTCATTCTTTACCGCCAACCAAGTGCTGGTGCCGGCCAATTGTCTGTCAAAATTGGAAGATTTGAATACTAGGTAAGAGTTTTTCTATTCCTTCTTCTGAATTTCCTAAATGAAGAACATAAAGCCTAAAATTCAGCCAGAACTGTTTTAATAAACTGCTCACTACCTAAAGGAGTCAAAACATGATATACATATTTAAAAAATGTTTTTGTTCATTACACGGACCGCTTTGCTGACCCGAACGACGTTTTAACATTGCATTCATTAGGAGACAGATTTTAATATTATCTGCTATCATATGTTAGATATGAAATAATTGTCAAAAATAGTTTTTCATTCGCATGAGGATGCAACTTCTTCTTCTCTGATCCTTGCAATTTTTAATTCTAAGTAGGACCACGGTATAATTACTTAAGGTGATAGCATAAAGGAGAGCGATTTTTGGCTCTCTTTTTTTATGTATGAAGTTTGACAATTTCCGGAGTTGAAATCATTTTTTTAATATGTAGTTTGACATACTCCAGAACACAAAAAAATTGTCAGCTGGCCTGGCACCGCCACCTTGTATAAGTGTAACCTGAGTAGGACTATGTTATCAAAATGAACTCGTAATAGATTTAAATCAAATTGAGTTTACTGTTTTTCAAAAATTACATCAGTTTTTTTAGTACAAATTTCAAGTCTGAAATTGACTACAAATTCACGAAATTAAAAACCTATACGAATTACAATTATACAGTAATTCCGGGAAAGTATACTACTTTGTTTTGCCGCCATTTTGGTAAGCATCAGTTTTGGCAGTCGTGAATTATAGACGTGGCAAATTTATTATGGAAAAATATTCGGTAAACCAACGTGTTCTAATCGTTAAAACATTTTATCAAAATCAATCATCGACTGCTGTGACGATGAGAATGTTACGCGAAATTTTTGGGAGAAACAAGGTGCCAACAAGACGCACTATTTATCGTGTAGTGAATGATTTCAAAGAAGGAGAGACTGTAGCTTATAGGCCCAAGCATAGACCACAACGTACTGCAAGATCGACTGAAAACATTACTGCTGTTAAAGAAAGTATTCAAAACAATCCATCAGTCCCAATCAATAGCCTTCAAAATACAACTTTGGTCGCAATTTTGCACAAAGATTTGCATTTGTTTCCATTAAAGATTCAGCTGACACAATAGCTTCTTACAGAATACCATTTATGACGCCGTACATATGCCAATAGGATGTTACAGTTTGCTCACGACAACCCTGATTTTCATGAAATTTTCATGCTTTGGGCTTGACTGAAAAGAAGGGCTTATGCAACCAAACCAGAAACGTTGGAGCAACTCAAACAAAATATTCGTGATGAAATTAATGGAATACCGGGTGAAATGTGTGTAACGAAAAATGTGCTCAAAAGGGTTCGCATTTGTGAGGCTAACAGAGGCGGACATTTATCTGGTATTGTATTCCATACACAATTGCCAACATTAAATAAAACATTTATCAATATAAGAACAATTCTTGTTCATTTAATCAAAAATTATAAACAAACGGCGGACTCCTTGTATATGGGGAGGCACCATATCTTCTCTCTCTATTCTGTCAAATTATTGAACTGAATTGTATAACTTTTGTTAAAATGAATAATACCAGGATTAAAACCTATAACATATATTGTTCCGGAAATAATTCATATAATGAGTTTCTTGTTTGGGGGCATCACTTCCCCTGCTCCGATCGTATCGATTTTTAATTGGAATAAAACAAGAAATATAAAAGTAAACGAGTATTAAGATTACAGATTTTATACTTTTCTCGATATCTCATTTAATGTATTTTCCCTATATTGAAGGTGCCACGCCCATTGTTCGTATCTATCTCAATTTTATTATAAGAGTAATTTGTAATACCCAACAGGAATTTAGGTATTACAGTTCTGTAAATATGCAGCAATAACTGTGGATTTTGTATAGATGTCACGCCCACTTTTAAATTAAAAAAAAATATCCATGTCATTTTTGAGCTTCATAGAAATTAGGCAAATCGTAGAGCCGTTCTCTGATTTTAGATGGCTTAAAAAAGTGGGCAGTAAAATCCTAGGTTTTTGAATGAAGCAACTGCCAACGAACAATAGATAAAGATTTTCCACTTATTTTTAATTAAAAAATATTTATTTGTTTTAAATATAGAATGAAACTCTTACAAATTGCAATGGATGAAAGACAAAAGGTCTTATTAAATGCTGGCGGCAATCAATCGTTGGAAAATGGTGAAGATGGTCGTTGTACTTCAAATAGTGGCACAATTGGTCCAATACCAAATCTAGGACAAAGTGTTAAACCACCATGGGAAAGAGCTACCACAGCAGCCAATGTGCCTTATTACATAGAGTAAGTTTAGCTTTCATCTCAAAAGACTTACCATGTTTAAACAAATTACCTCCTTCTTTTACGCTTAGCCACGAACGGGAAACCACCCACTGGGACCATCCCGACATGATAGAGTTGATGAAAAGTTTAGCTGATTTAAATGAAATACGTTTTTCGGCCTATCGTACTGCCATGAAACTGAGATCGGTACAAAAGTCTTTGGGCCTAGATCGTATACCCATGTCGGCAGCCATTGAATCGTTCGATAATCATGGCTTAAGGGCTCAAAATGATAAACTAATCGATATACCAGATATGACCACCGTTTTACATTCGCTGTATGTGACTTTGGAAAAGATAGACTTGACAAAGTCTTTGGATTTGGCCATAAATTGGATATTAAATGTCTACGATTCGCAGCGTACGGGCCAGATACGAGTGTTGAGTTTTAAGGTAATTGAGATAATAAGGAGACTTATAAGTTATTTTCCTAATTTGAATTAATGATTTTTAGGTGGGTTTGGTGTTGTTATGCCGCGGCCATTTGGAGGAAAAATATCGTTATCTGTTCCGTTTAATAGCGGATGCTGAACGTAAAATCGATCAAAGAAAATTAGGTTTGCTTTTGCATGATTGCATACAGGTGGGTTTTAACTTGATCTAAATTAGAATTATTTATTAATCTTTTATTTGGCTTTGAAGGTTCCCCGTCAATTAGGTGAAGTGGCAGCTTTTGGTGGTTCGAATATCGAACCTTCGGTACGTTCCTGCTTAGAGAGAGCTGGTATTTCTCAAGAAGGTCAGTATTTTCTTTTTATATATGAAGATTAAAAATTTGTTTAGTCTAATTTTAAAAATGATTAAACCACGATTGGTTTAGAAAATAATTTATTGAATTCCTTTAAAAGGGTGTCATTTGAGCTGCCGCCATGCAAGATAACGAACTCACACAACTAAATAGTTTCTTGCATTAAAACAAATGTCAGTATGAAAAAATTGCCATAATAAATTGTCTAAGACTAAATAGAAGTTGAAGCATTAGTAAACTCCTTGACATTCATTCTCCCGGAATATTCTTCTTTACACAAAACTAAAATTATTTTATCACCATCTCTTTTGTAAAGGCAACTTTAAGTTATCCCAACACAATAATCTATCCACGTTAATAAATAGACTTAAAAGTACAACAGATAACCTGCCTTTTTCTGTCCAACTTATTTTGAACGAAATGCAGCTGACTCTAAACTGTAGATCTTTGTGTTAAACTTAAGCAAATGTTCTACCACCAGCCAAAAAAAAAACATCAAACAAATTTAACTTTAATGCATGTCTCATGTCTCTAAAGATTTCGCACATCTTCACTAATTAGATTTTATTTTGCTGTTTAACTCGTTTTAATAGTAATTTCGTATTTTCATACTTTCATTTCCCCTTGCTTGTTCTTTTTCTCTTATCGTTTGCAGCAATTGATTCTAATCAAGAACTTGCGATTGAATTACATCACTTCCTTTCTTGGCTCCAGCATGAACCACAAAGTTTGGTATGGCTACCAGTATTACATCGTTTGGCAGCTGCTGAGGCAGCTAAACATCAGGTAAGTAAAAGCCAAAATTTAACAATCCAAAGAGACTAACAGAACAGCTGCGGCTGGCATAAATGCTGCTTGTTTGTTGTTAGTGTAAATATTGGTTGGTTGTTAACTTGGCACTTAATTAACACATTTTGTTTAACTTAAAATTTATATATGTATATATTTTTGTAAATGTTTTGTTTTCTTTGTTTAAAATCTTTTTAGGCAAAGTGTAATATTTGCAAAGAGTATCCGATTGTTGGCTTCCGTTATCGCTGCCTTAAGTGTTTCAATTTCGACATGTGCCAAAAGTGTTTCTTCTTTGGACGTAATGCCAAAAATCATAAACTTAGTCATCCCATGCATGAATATTGTACAACGGTAAGTTTAAAATGGCAACTAAAAGTATTTTTTGAAGTAATAGTTGTAATCGGCAAGAACGAGATTTGGATACCCTTCTACCTTATTAAGATTAATTTGTGTAGAAAAAGATATAAAAGAAATTACATATACGGCTTTAAAGCAAATATTAACTCTTTTGTCGAAGCTCTGCAACACCGTTATGCACCAAATGACTTTTTTATTGCGGTAATGCAGCCTTAAATCTCGTTTAAGGATTCCCCGCTGGTTGTAAGTTTGTCGATGTACCCATTTGACTTTAAATGATCTTATAGAAAGACTTTTGGTGCATTTCTCATGATAAAAAATGTACTATTTCTAACTACTGAGATAAAATAGTGCAAGACCAGAAAGTATCTCGCTCAATAATTGAATTGTTTCACTAACTGCATCACATTAAGCACAACTTCCTGATACCACTTATCATTCACATTGATGCCGTCAAGTGTAAAGTACGCTACCAAGCCCTGCTTAAATTTAATTATCGTTCACATTGATGTCATGCAATTCAGAAACTGCTAGTTCTCTATGTCGCAGTGTCGACCACCACTTATAGTCAATACATCATCCGTTTAATTTTCAACGTATTATCACCCAATGACACTTAACAATTGCACCAAATACTGACAGTACAAATTAAAACAGGTTAACAAAGACATTTTGTATTTCATAACCCCTAAATGCGGTATTTTGGATTCTATTTTGAATAAAGTCATCTAAATAAGAATTAGCTTAAACGCTTGGGAGACTTTAGCTTCTGAAATCAACATTTACTTAATGAAATTCAATATTTCATTTAACAAACTTCAAATGAAAATAAAAAGAATGCTGCAAAGCACTGATTGTGATTTTGTTATGCATTAATTTAAAGGATGTTAGCGTCATTGCGAAACTTATAGCTACAAAACAGGTTTTATACTGATTTGTAGTGCACTCTGACATCAGCCTTAGCTTTCAGTTCTCATATCAAGTGAGCCTTATAAGCTTGAAGACTCAAAGCATGAGTGAGTAAGCAATCCAATTCTTGCAAAAAATTTATGTACTACTGTGATATAATCATTGAATCGCTTTGTTGAACAACCAGCAGTGTATTTTGCATCCCATTTAAGTCAAACTTCTTGAAATTTTTTAATACGAAGTTAAATCATTCCGAACACATTTTGCACGAAATAAGAAATCTGTAAAGGGGACTGACTAGGCACTCAGCAAGCATTATGGTAGGCTTTATGAAAATGTGATTGTATGTGTTACATCGTCTGTTATGGATGGAAAAACAACAAATTTTGAGATTTCGGTGTAACATAAGTAAATCCCACAAAATGCTTGACAAGTATTTTGATCGTGTTTAGTCCCCTTAACGGCCAGTAATTTCATTACTTTTTGTATACTGACGATATTTGATGCTACAGCTGCTTGCAGCGGTGTTTTCTTATTTCTAGGTAACTCCCCGACCACACGAGCAATACGTTTGGCAATTATTGCCACAGCAATTGTCAAATTCTATTGCCAACACAAGATATTATCGTGTGGACTGCATACATAAATATGTATGTATTAGAACACATATTTAGCAATAAATGTTATAATACATTGCTGAGCTATAATCTTTTAACACAAGCTGTCATATTCAGTTGAAACAAATAAAATGTAACAACACTAATGTACTATAAGAGACCGTCGCAGGGAAAAAGAAAACATAATATTGAAATTAACATTGTAGTTATAAAAAATTTAAGTTTGGAAAAATATTTAAATATGTATATAATGGCAAAAGAATCGTTTTAATCAAGTGCCTTTGGTGAAATTTATTTTCGTATATTTTCTATAAAATTTTTAACTATAGATCAATCTCCAGGAAAATTTTTAATTTTATGCTTAAAGATATTTACGTGTTCACCACCCAGAGATATTAGCTTGAACATTATCAATTTGATGCCGTTATTCTGCCAGCGTTATTGCTTATATTGAGACCAGTGTTGCCACGACCAAAAAAAATTCACAACCAAAATTACTTCAAAAAGTAACCAAATAACAAAAAAAGTAACCAAAATTAAAATATATTTGATTTATTTTAAATTTGTTTTACATTTTAATATAAAAAAATATTTGTACTTTACGAATGAATTATGAACTAAAAATAAACCAAAAATTCAAGTCTTACGTATCAAGTAACATAAAAAAACTTAAAGATAATTTTATTACAAATAACGATAAGTAAATAAAAAGTTTTTATTTAAAATAAAATTTTTATTTATTTTAAATTTTAATTTAATATAAAAATATTTGTACTTGTACTTGTTTTTTTAAACAGTCATGTATTTTTTCGTACTCCAGAGTTAATCATTTGCTTAAAGAAATAGGGTTTCAAGTGCTAACAATATTGTCTAAACATTGTCACTTAAATGAGAACATTGCAATGTTAAACGTACATACAAGGTGGCGCAAAAGAAATCCTCCTATCAGAAAATGCTACAAATTTTGCAATTGGCCCCTAATGTCAGTTCTGTTTTGACACTTGTGTAGTAAACACATGCAAAATACACGTTAATAAACAATGTTACGCTACACTGCTCCAGAACGCGGAATATTGGTGACTATTTATTTGACCAATAATCGGTCGGTGACTTTGGCACAACGTGAATTTCGTCGCAGGTTTCCTAGCCGTCCAACGCCTACTGGTGAAACACTGCGACGTTTAGACGCTCGCCTCGAAGAGACTGGCACAACACGAGATGCTGCCAGGAGTGGCAGACCCCGAGTAGCCGTTCTGCAGAGAATATTGCTGCTGTAGTCGAGGATGTCATGGAAGCGCCGTCGACATCGACCAGACGACGTGCCACGCAAATGGCTATCAGTTTTGCCGCAACTTGATGAATTGGGATTGGAAAACATGTGGTTCCAACAGGACGGTGCAACAGCACACACTGCACGTGCCACAACCGATATGCTGAAGGATGCATTTCCCGGGCGCCTAATCTCCCGTTTTGGCGATTTGAACTGGCCAGCAAGATCGCCTGATTTGACCGCTCCAGACTTCTTTTTGTGGGGCTTTTTGAAGTCGCGGGTTTATGTCAACAAGCCTCAGACTCTTGCAGCTCTTAAAGACAATATCCGTCAAGAATGTGAGGACCTATCGCCGGAAGTTTTGGCCAAAGTGATGGAAAATGCCATAAAAAAGGCTCAAATGACAATCAACTGTGGCGGCGGCCATTTACATGACATCATATTCACGACTTGATGTAAAAAAAATTAAAAGACCAAATAAAAATACTCCACAAGAAGAATCAAAGTTTTTCATTTTTTTTAAAAATTACAGCCAAAAAACATCGGAAGGTTATTTTTGCGCCACCTTGTATAAGAACATGATTTATAAATAAAACATATTAAATACTACTGAATTTTGGGCTTTAAAAAAGTAACCAAAAAGGAAAAAAATACACATCTACACATTGGCAAAAAAAATAACCAATTTTGGTTAAAAATAACCAAAAACGGCAACGCTGATTGAGACATAATCAATCGCTCGTGTGTTCGGGGGGTAGAGGCGTCAAAAGCTCTCGGAGAAATAAGTAAAGAGCGGAATTAAAATTGATGCAACAATTTGTTTTGTTGTTTTCTTTATTTCTCTCTCTCTCTCTCTTCGAATTTAAGTAATTTTGTACTTGAGCAATGTTGTCAATTTAGCGTTTTCTTAGGATATTTCTGCTATATTCAACAAATTGTTTTGTTTATGGCTTATCACGTATAAGGTAGTAGTAGAGACATTAACCAATTAAACAGGAGAAAAATCTCTTACTGCTGCAAAAAATATGGCATAATGTAAGTATGCCAAGAAGCTCATAAGAAACAAACAATTTCAGCAGCTTCATCAAGTTATATAAATATGAATCTGCTGCTTTAAGCAATGTATACCTCTTGTCCTTCCTTACTGACCCTAAACTGTAATTAGGTGGTTGGCAATTCTAAAATAGCCAATTCAGGATAGATTTAAATCTGTAGTGACTTTTTTAATCCCCAGAGAGAAGTTTCTAACGAATTTTCAATAAATATGGAAAATGAATGATGAATTTGTTTGTTGCCGTAGAACTTGTTCTATTATTTTTCCAAATTTCGCCATTGCTAACGATTAGTAGACATTTGTTTCTAAAATATTTCCTAATATTTCTGTGGTTTTTTTAAATTTCCCCTTTTAGACCACTTCCACTGAAGATGTTCGAGACTTTACTCGAGCCCTTAAAAATAAATTCAAATCACGCAAATATTTCAAGAAACATCCCCGTGTTGGCTATTTACCCGTGCAAAGTGTACTAGAGGGCGATGCTCTAGAGTCGCCGGCACCCAGTCCCCAGCATACCACGCATACTCTGCAAAATGATATGCACTCAAGACTGGAAATGTATGCCACACGTTTGGCGCAGGTAGAATATGGTGGCGGTACTGGTTCCAATTCTACACCCGATAGTGATGATGAACACCAGCTTATAGCTCAGTATTGTATGGCGTTGCCTACAAATAATGGTGCGGCTCCAAAATCGCCTGTGCAGGTTATGGCCGCCATGGATGCCGAACAAAGGGAAGAATTGGAGGCCATAATACGAGATTTGGAAGAGGAGAATTCTAGTTTGCAGGCAGAATACCAACAACTGTTAACAAAACAGAGTATCACACCCGATGATACAAGCGGTATGCAACATTCCAATTCATCGGTCGGTGGTTCGTCACAGGGAAGTGGCAATGCGGCAGGTGAACATGGTCAAGTAAGTTTAAGATTCATCATTTTATTTTTATACAGTTATTTAAAACATTTGATTCTCTTGTAGGACATGATGGCTGAAGCAAAATTGCTGAGACAACACAAAGGCCGCCTTGAGTCGCGTATGCAAATCTTAGAGGATCACAATCGTCAATTGGAGGCTCAATTGCAACGTTTACGCCAATTGCTAAATGATCCCAATAATGGTGCTACACCGGGTTCGGCTTTGAACTCTAAACCGAATACCTTACAAACCCGTTCAGTGACAGCTTCACAATTGAATACCGATTCACCGGCCAAAATGAATCAACAAAATGGCCACTATGACCAAAACTCAAGTAAGTATTAAGTGGACAAAATTTAAATTCTCCTTTTGTTTATTGAGAGTTAAACCGAAAAACATCTTTAAATCTTTGGAATTTCTTTTTTACTTTTATTCTAAATATCGATATAATACTTCGGTCGGTCATGGACGCACACAAATATTCAATTCAATTTCATAGTTACCATTGAATTGGAATTTTGTAAAATTGTTCGCAATATAAATCAATTAATGAAGCCATAGGATTTCAAATCCATTTTAAGGATCAGAGTGTTCAAGTGTGTGTCGTTAAGAATCTGGTATTCAGATTAAATTGATGTTTTTTCATTATCATTTTCATTACAATTCCATTTGCTTGAAATCGTATGTATGTAGTTTATGTGAGTAAATGAAACATTTTAAGGATTTTAATTTTGGCCAGTTGCATCCACATACACATGTATGCAGTACCACAAACTGGGTCTATGAAAGAAAACTTCATTGTAAAAATTCTTGAATTTTTTTTTTTTAATATTTCTGTTTAATAGAACATTTAAAGCATTCGATTATGGAAACCAGTTTTTCGAGAAGCCCTATTATGAACATCAATATGAATATCTAAGAAAATTATCAAAGTGTTGAGTAGATTTTGTACCATGAGCGTATGCACTTGCTAAATAATTTAAAAAAAACCTTAAACTAAATTTCTAATTAACAGATCCTATTTTTACATAAATTGCTGCCAGACTCTCATCTATAAACCGGCTTCAAAATAGCTTTTTATAGTAAATTTTTGTAAATTTTTAATTGAAAAAAATAGCGCATTTCTTTTAAAACAAACAACAATTTGTATTGTGCCCTTTTTGTTTACTTTCTTCCACCTTTTCGATTATTTTATGTATGTACGTGTGTATTGTATATTTATTTTATTGCCAACATCAACGTTCCTTCTTCGTTCGTTAATTTATCATCATACACCCAACACCACCACCACAACCCACCCAACATTAAAACAAATCAAAACTCATTCATATATAATCGGGGGGAAAAAAATCGCAAAAAGTGGGTCTTATGTTGCCCGGCATGAATGATCATCATGCTGCTGCAGGCGGTGGAGTTATAGGAAAACATCATTTAATGGGAAATACCGGTAATGGTGCTGCTAATTTACACAATTTGCAACATCAGCAGCAACAACACCAACATCCACGTAATATTTTGAGTGGCAACGGTGGCATGGACATGCAAACAGTTACCGGAAATCCTGGAGGTTTAATGAGTGCATATTTGACAGATGATGGCCGGCCACCACCACCGCCACACAATAGTATAATGCAACAACAACAACATCATATACAAAGTGGTAGGAAGAAAATGTTGTAAAAAGTTCTTGCGTTCGTTTGCTTATTTTCTTCTTCTTTATTTTTAATTTTTCTTTTAGTTTTTCGATTTACCTTGTTTTCAGTTTTCAAAAATCAAAAATTTTCTTTAATTTTTTTTTCTAAAAGAAATATTTTCCTAAATAGAAATTTTTACAGAATTGTATGTTAAGGAAACTTTGACCGTATTAGGCCTACCAAAAAACCTTCATTCAATTTGAAAAAAAAAATTTAAACTAAAAAATATTTATATTTTTTAAAACAACATACATAGTTAAACAAAAACAAAATAACCAAAAAAAAAAAACAAAGATTGTAAACAAGCATCTGACCTTATCGCCATGTAATTAATGATGGCTAGACCAGGACATAACTAGTGATAATAGTTTGTAAATTTCAGTCCAACTCGTTGTGGCAAGAAATAGTTATCGAATTCTTTTTACTAAAATCCTTGGAGTTTAATGCCTGATATTAAAATCCAACCCTCAATAATTGACCGAAACGTGCTGACGACCGTTGCTAGTTTCGAAAATGCATTGCACTCGACTGGTTGTGGCAAAAAAATAAACTTTTCTAGATAATTCTTTGATTATCACAAAAAGCTGTAGCCAAACGATTTAAATTTTGTTTTACTTTTTTAATTCAATACGAACAAAATGATAATGCATTGATTAGGGATTAAATATTAATTGGATTAGGATTTAATTGAATTTTTAGTTAATTCATTCATAACTTGACTGTTATGTGCCTTTTGGAGCGTACGTGAGCAAATGAGCTTTCTATTGTGTTCGTTTAACTAGCGATATGTAAAAATATAGCCGCTATGTCTAATGTGATATTTTGTTTTTTTTAAACAAAGTTTTATTTCACTGGCAACACTTAAATAAAACATAAACAGCTGTCTTGTAATAATAACAAAATTAAAAATGAGTCGTGATTCAGCTCTGGTCGGGTCATGAGCTCGCGCGTCATTACCATTATCTCTTAAGAGCAATCAGACTCACTCTCGCATTGGTTAATTGCGTGGCGTCGGTTAGCGGTACTGAGGTGTAGTTACCCGGGGTCTTAATTAACCTTTGCAAAACTTTTAAAAAAGAATATTCTCGTTAAGCTTCGACTTTCTATATGAAGGTATAGGTCGACTTACGGATAATGAACCTGTGTGGGATACTTTGGCTCTATGGTTTTAAAACCTTGCCATTAAAAATAAAAAAAAAAATAATTTCCTTTTTAATATTTAATAAAAATCAGCTCTACGAAAATGTAATCATCAACAGCAAAAAATTTTAGTGATTCATACGAAAGTGATAATGGCGATTCTCGTTTATTTTTTCTTTAAATGCATCCCATGCTTTGAGTGCTACTAATATAGGACAGATAGGATTTCTTCCATAATATGTTCATTTAAATTATTTAAAAACTAAGTGAAATAAGGAAAATAGCTTTATGGAAGGTGCCTACAGTTTTATAAAAAAATATAAACATTTCAACGTATTTTTGAGTGGCCTATGAAAAAAACTCCAAGAAGGAGTCCTAAATTAAATGGCGTATATATGAGTGAAATATAGTAGCTTCGGCTTTGTCCCCTTTAACACCCACAATATTGGTATCAAATAAAACGGCTTGACCATTGCAATGAAGTAAACAATTAAAAAGTGTAAATTCCAAAATGGTGTCGGAAACAAAATGGCGAAAACAAATGTTTTTTTACCCCCAACAATATGGGTATCAAATAAAAGGGCTTGACTAAAAACTCAAAAACAAAGATGGCGTCGAAAATGATAAAGAAAATTGCGTCTTACGTGGAATCTAAAATCCAGGTGGTGTTTATAACTATGTACATGGCAAAAGTATTATCAGATACAGCACGACCAAATTTAGCGCTTAAAATACTAAACTTTGTTTTTACATATTCTCTAGCGTTGTTAGACCTCTAGATATGTCACAACTGCTTGTGCTTTATAATAAAGATTTAGGTTAAAGATAAAAGTTATATTGCTAATCCCCTTCACCTGAGGTGTCAAGGGTATATATTGGTTTATTACTCCGTTTCTAAAATTCACATTTCCGACCCCATAAAGTTAATTTATTGTCAGAGACCTTATGACTAGGGGAGTCGATTAATCAATTTCCATTTGTTCGTGATTTACTTAAAATCAACTTTTAGAATAACCCTAATATTGCTCAGATCTGAATGTGGTATAAATTTTTTTTTTGCAAATAGCCAGAACAAAAGTGCTATTTAAATCTAGAATAATCTCCTCATAACTTTTCGAAACAGGCTCTGATTTTCTTATATTGTTAACGCAAAAAAAATTACATTTTTATGCCCTAAAATAGTTAAAAGACACCTAACGTATCCCTCTTGGGATATTCGTAAAAGATTTGAATAAATCGGTTTCTTATCGACAGAGTTATAGGCAAACATTTTTTAGGAAAAATATATATTATATTTAATATAAAGTTTCTCAAGCTTATTCTTGTTAGAGACGCCAGTGACACCAAATTGCAAGTTTAGCCTGTAAAATTTTTTTCTGTGAAAAATTCAGGGAGATATAAGCACCAGCATAAAACTGCTTCTGTGTTGAAACAAAAAGTTACAAACGAAATAAGATTTATCTTTCCTTATAGACAACTGAGAGATATATGAATGTTAAATGTAAGAGCTTGACCAGTTGAATACAGCAATCAAGTAGAATAAAGAAATCCAAGATGGCGGATATGGGACAAACATTGTTACTGCGGCTTTGTACCCTTTAATTAACAAAAGAAAACCATTGGGCTTGCCCAGCAGAATACAGTAAACTACGAAGAAGTTTAAAATCCAATATGGGTACTGAAATAAAATGGTGGATACTTTTTATCTTAAACCCATCAATATGGGTATTAAATGAAAGGGCTTGAATAGTGAAATAAAGCTGACTATTTAAAAGATAAAAGTCAAAGATAAAGTCGAATATAATAGAGAAAAATGGCGTATAACATTAAATCGAAATGGTCATTATACCTTTTTCTATGATGGTGTAGGGTTTTAACCGATTCGGCACAGCCGAATATAGCTCTATTATTTGCTTGAAATAATTTTGTTAATGCTTACGTTTTTGTTGTTTGAACTATTTTTTTTTTTATTTGTACAGTTGTGTTTATTTCATTTTCACTTGACGACAATTTTAATTCTAACTAAAACTTAAAATCAAATTAATGGATTTTTCTTCTTGTCTTTTTTTTTCATTTACCATTTATGCCAAACTGGAAATATTTTGTGCAATTAATCAATAAAATATCAGAACATAATTAAAGAAAACGAGCGACTAAATGTTAAAAAAAAGGAAATTGATTTAGAAAAAGTAAAAACAGCAAAACGGGTAACTTGAATTTATTACAAAAAAACTGTATTTGGTGTTGTTTAATTTAATCATTTAGTGTAAGAAAGAAAAAAACATTATTTTTTTAAATTTTTGTTTTGAAGAAAAATTCCTAAAATAAACGAGAGTAAAAATTGTAAACGCATGATGATTAAATGTTATAAAATTTATTTATAATTTATGTCAAGTTTCAATGTAAAGAGCGCTTTTTTATAATGTAAACTTTTTTTTATAATTTTTTCTATAGCGGCCATAGGCAAGGCAGTGGAGGAGTTGGTAACAGTTATTACAGAACAGGAAATCGAGCAAACCTTAGAGCAAGATCTTAATGAGGAGCACGATCAGGAATTAGAGGATAATAACAAAACCACAACATCTTTTATCACAAATAAAGCGACAACAAAAATACCCAAACCTACATCGACATTATTCGCATATAAAAATTAAGTTTTGGTGCAAGAAAAAATCGAATAAGTCAACAAAAAGTCATGGGTACGATTTACACCGAAATTATTCAAAATCTTAATAACGAAAACGAAAAAAAAATTCTTATATAAAATACTACAGAAGCAAAAATTTTTATTATTCTAAACAAAACTTGTATTTTATATTTAAAAAAAAACGGAAGAAAAAACATAATCAATATTTGTTGTAAAAAAGAAAAAGCAGAAAAAGTTTGTAATATTCTTAAAAAAAAAAACAAAAAATCAACTATAATTTTAAATTAAAAACAAAAAAAAAAAAACAAACACACAAAAACCACCCCTAAAGAAGAGAAACAAACAACTTTGCAATATTTATAAAATAAGCAATTTTGAAACAGAAATTAAAAAAAAAAAACACACACACATACACACACAGAATTAAAGTTAAAATTTAATTACTTAACTTAAAATTAAAGTAATCAAAGCAGCATACATATTAAAGTAATAATTAAGACACATCTTACATGCATATTAATATGTTAAACAAAAAAAAAAAAACAAATAATTAAATAAGAATTGAATTCTAATTATATTTTGTAAGCATTAATTCTAAAAGAAAATATTTTTTTTCTTCATCTATCCTGCAATTTTATTGTTTTCAATTTATTGAATTTTTTTTTTATTATTTTTTTTTTTGCATATTTTTGTAAATCCTTTAAAATCAATCAAAACACACACAAACACAAAATATATAGGTAGTTGTAATTTTGCTTGGAAAATTAAAAACAAACACATTTTATATTAAATATTAAGTTTTAAATAAAGTCTTTAATTTAATTTTACAAAACAAGAAAATAAATAAATTTTTGGTTTTTTTTATTTTTATTTTTATTATTTTTTTTTTTTATTATTTTTTTATTATTATTTTTTTTTTTTTTGGAAATTAGGAAAAAGTTTTGTAGTTTTTATAAGATTTTTATCTTAAAAACAAAATTTTCCTAACTTTGGCTCTAAAATTCAAAGCAATTGTTAGTCCCAGTTCACACAGAGGAATTCTTCTGGCTCAAGTTTTTCAATTTATTTAAAAAAATCCTTTTACATTTCAAAAGATTATTTTTATTTTAAGCAATGCTTTTTGCATTGTGTTGATTGCGATGTATGTTTGTAGTAATGTTGATGTACAAACAAATCCGTACTTGTCTCATTTCTTCTAACCTTTCTAAATATGTATTCTATAAACTAAAGGTATGTTTACATTAGGTAAATATTCGAGAAAAAAAAACGTAAGCTCTTAAATGTATTAAAAGTGTTTAAGATTATTAAGGAAATATTTGCCCTTTGCTTGAGATTGGAGGTCATAAAAATTGTTACGTAGGATCCTTGATTTACTTTACATGAAATTGCTTATGTATGCATGTATATTTTTCAACCTTTTTGTATTCTAATAATATACTTGATATATTTTAAATGCAAAACTAATTTTTAAAAAATTGTCAGTTAATATTTCAAAACATTACAAATAAGTCTATGTTTGCACAAAAAGAGTTTTCTCTTAGAAATTTTTCTTTTTTTACTTTAAACTTGCTTTTACGTTTACACATACAATTTTATTTTTTAACCCTACGATTCATAACCGGGTACCCGTGTACCTTTTTTGACTTTAAAGTGCTGCTGTGCCTATAATTTTTGAGATATGGACATAAAACTCCGAATCATGAGAGATTTAGGCTAAACTAAGATTTAAATACGAAAAAATTCAAAATATTTTCAATATTTTCTTTAAAAAATGATTTTAAATGTTTTACCCCCATAAACATACAACCGGGTCCCCGGGTACCCTAATGCAATTCCTATGTAAATGCCTGACATGTAAATGAAAAAACGTTTTTTTGTGTTGTTTTTATTGGAAATAAATGTCTTTTTTATTTATTTTATCATATTTTATATATATTATATTATAATTCATCCGAATCACTATCATTGTTATTGTGGCAATTGTAGCATTTAGTAATTGTTATGGCGTGCTCATCGCATATCGGCGTGCTACATGTGCTGCAATTTTTTATAGTTTTTCTTCTGCGCTTATTTGGAAGAAGTTTGCACATGTAGCACACGCCCGTATGTACTTTTCTGCCCCTTTGTCGTGCTGACGGAGATGTTGACGGACCTGCAGCACAAAGCACACTCTCCAACGGCCTTCCGATGATGCTTTCAATTGCATTTTTTGTTGAAAATTGGCGCACGCTTTGCACATTTGAAATTCTATTTTCTATAACAGGAATGCACAGGTTTTCTGCGAGTTGACGCAGGAAATTCTTCCTGCGCGTCGTGGTGTATCGTGCAGTTGGATTATTTCCATAATATATGATGTGTGATGCAAATGCGCTCACATCAATGATGTTATAGAAAAATGCCATCGGCCATCTTCTTGTTTGTCGCTGGGTCGTGTATTCTTGGAGCGTTTGGTCCATTACGTCCACCCCACCTTTTGTTTGATTATAAGAACTTATAATTTCTGGTTTCCCATTCTCGTCAATTTGTGCATCATCATGCATACTAGAAAGAAGGATGACCGAGTTGGACTTCCGCTGCTTATATGAGAGCAGTGTTACGTTGTCGTAGAAGCCAAATAAACTTGAACCAACTTCTTTTTTTTTTGTCTTTCATCTCCGCAGGGATGTAAGCTTTGTTGCGGCGGAGTGAACCCACAATGCTGAGCTTTTCTACTTTTAGTTGCCTAGCCAACGGCAGCGTCGTAAAAAAATTATCCATTGTTATATTTCGTCCGCTACCGTAGTATGGCCCAACTAAATCTCTCACCACTCTTTCGCCAACACCAACTTCACGACCAGTTTCTTGTTTGCCAGTATATATTTGGCCATGAAGTGGATATGATATCCACCATACTTTTATGCCATATTTTGCTGGCTTCGAGGGTATATATTGGGTGAATTTGGTTCTACCACGGTATGGATATAATTGTTCATCAATGGTCAAATATTCTGATGGCACATAATATCTGGCAAGATTTGCATTGAGCATTATCCAAATATCGCGAATTGGCGCCGCTTTGTCTTGACGCTGCCGCTCTACCCGTGTTCTGGGGTCGTCAAACCGCATAAAACGCAGCAAATCGAAAAACCTGTTTATTCCCATGGTGGCGCGGAATATTGGGTGAGCCTGTGACGTTCACAAATCTCTTGCGTTTTCGTCATTAGAATGATTTGTGCCAGCCATCAAAATCATTCCAATGAACGCATAAATTTCGTTGATTGTCGTGTCTTTCCACTTCAACTGACGTCTATTGGGATTCGCTTCATTGTACGCATTATATGTGGCATGCGCTTTTCTATTTGTGTGGCGCACTATTATATCCACCATTTCCACTGTGAGGTATGATTTGAAACACTGCAAAGGCGTCATATTTTCAGTAATCCGTGCTGGACCAATAAAAAAAAATAACGCTAGAATATGTAGAAAAATAGCTAAAAATTAAAAATTGTCAAAATTTTAGCGATAAATCGCTAATAATTATTTTTTTTCAAATTCTGGCATAAATTTAACAAAAAAGTAGCCAAGTTTTCGTTGATTTTTTTTATTGCGCGGAAGATTTAGCGTTTTATCGCTTAGTTTTTCTAAAACAACGAAAGAAAAAAAGAAAATTACAGTCATTTTTATTACGAAGGCACCTTTTATTAGTTACATTTTAATACATAATTTACATATGTATGACGGTATGTAAAAAAATTCAAGAAATATACGTACACATATGTACGTTATATATCAATTCAAAAAAATAACGTTTACTAAGTGCTGCTAATTACGTTATATTTATAATATCCATACTTAACTCCTATTTAAAAACATTTTGGGATTTATTCACTAAAAGTCTAAAGCCAATTCTCTTGATTCTCGCTTTCATATGTAAAATTGTAATCTGGTCTCTTTAATGCTGATTTAAATAAATCGTAATTGAAGCTGTCGCATCGGCCACTTCAGCCAAGCTTAGAAATGTTAACACAATTTGTTGTTTTTCCGTACCAAAAAAAAAATATTTATTTTAGATTTATGTACCACGAAGGTTTTAAGTTTTTAAAAAACATGCCTAATAACTTGTTGATACAAGCGTCTATTGATTTATCTTCTAATACACTATACCTAGAACCTGATACATCGTTTCTAAGTTCCATTAAGAGATGGGTCACTAAAACATGTTTATTTATCGCTAAGCATTTCGTTTTCATTCATTCCATCGAAATCTTGTTTACATAAATCACTAAGGTGATCAATTGAATTGAGTGACGTATGTTGAGTTATTAATGAAGCCTTCTTTATCTCCAATATAACCCTCCCACCGATGCAGATGACTTGTATTTTTATTTGTACAATTTTGCAGACAGGGAGCACCTGCATCAATATCCCTTTGAATCGTCTTTTTAATCTTGCATTACCCAGGACTTAAACTTTTAATGGACAATTTTTGGATCATATTAGTTCTTTTTTGCAATATTTCGAAATTCTTGCAAGAAATTTTTAAATA
Organism: Phyto melanocephala; assembly: GCA_941918925.1. Taxonomy (NCBI): domain Eukaryota; kingdom Metazoa; phylum Arthropoda; class Insecta; order Diptera; family Rhinophoridae; genus Phyto; species Phyto melanocephala. The sequence goes on along the minus strand of OW799233.1, from coordinate 45,901,960 downwards.
ATTTTCTTTTTATAATTCACAAACTCATCTAAAGAAAGAAAGGAACGTTTATTTAACATCTACTTTTTACAAAAAAAATTATTCGAGCTATAAATTTTGCAAGCTAAAATTGGTTTTTAAATTTAAATGTATGTGCTTTTTGTCTTTCAGATGCCAAAATCTATATAAAAAGTGTATTAAAAATAGCATTCTCCTTACAAATGAATTGGTAGCTACTCTTTAAGAATATTAACAACAAATGTATTTAAAACACGTTAAAAAGCAAACATCGCAAAAATCGCTAGATTTCCCGCTAATAGCTAAATCATATTTTTTCCCGCAAAATATGTTTAAAAATCGCTAGATTTGACGAGAAAATAGCTGAAATGGCAACAGTGCATTCACGTATAAACTTATTTTCATTACTTTCTCTTTCTCCCGCACACAGTTAGAAAGAAGAAGAAGGTCGTTAAATTTTTTGTAGTAAAAAATTATACTTTTCTCTTGATAGAAAGTTTCGGGAGATTTTTTATGCGAAATGTATGAAAAAAATGTGCTACAAAATTTTTATAGATATTCGAATAATCTGTGTATCCACAAATTTTGTATTGAAAAAAATATTTCTTGTTTGAACAGGCTGGGCCAAAGGTTACCATGGGACTTAAAATTAAACATATTTTTTATTTTTTGTATATTCTATTCAGATTTTAAAATATACAAAACGAAATATTTATATACATATATTACACTAGGTTAAACAGTTTGATGATCTGGGGTCCATTACTGATCCTTTTGTGATTTTTGACACAATAAATATGGAAAATTATTCCACTTTAATGACTCCCCGCTTTCAGCTGCAACATTATGGGTTCGTTTTAGGGCATTTTCTATAATGTGTTTCAAAACTTGTGGCTGTAATGCTCAAATTTCTTAAGTTTAAGGATTATCTCGGACCTGCCCACATATTTACTTGCTCCTTCAAATAACACCAAAGAAAATACTGGACAATTGCTGACAAATCGGACGAACTTGTAATTAATTTTCGAATTTCTGGAAACTATTCGCTCTCTAAAAATTTGACTTAAAAGTATATTTGTGTCTCGGACCGTGGCTCCATCCTGCTGAAACTATAACACAGCTGTGTTTTCAAGAGCAGATCGTAAAAAATGTTTTATCTATTCTATGGTTACAGCTTTTCCGTCTTCATTTTCAAAACTACTAAGGACCAATAATATTTTTAGATGTAATGCCACAACATTAGGTGCGCGGTTTTCGATTGATGAATGGTTTTTGATTTTCAAAACAGCAGAACCTACAGTTCTGCTTATTAACAAAGCAACTCAAATTAAATTGAGCTTTATCAACAAGAGCATCAATTATTCGACTCTTCTCGAAAACAGGTTTTATAAAAATAAACGGTTTCGGTCAAGGCATATTTATTCATCAGGTACTCTTGATTCGCCAGCTGATTATTTTTTTCAACACTTATTGCATAAATAAAAAACAATTTTCTCTCTTTTCTAATTTATTTTAAATGTCAAACTTCATATATAAAAAATATAAACAAAAAATTCTCTCCGAACTGCAATTACCTGATGAATTAATATGCCTTGAGTTTCGGTTAAGCATTTAAAAAAAAAGCCTTTAACCGATTTTATTTGAATAAACAATAAGAGAAAAATCAAATTATTGATTGAAGCAAAATGTTTATTTAAATAAAATTAAAACAATTCACGAAAGTAAAGAGCGAACAAAATATACTGCAGTCATGACGGAAATTTTTAAAGAATTTTTTCATTAAAATATTACAGGAACTTACATACATATTTATACAATAATACATAGATATGCATATAGACATATGCACTTTCATTAATAAAATAATATTTGTGTATATAGTTAACAACATATGTGAGACCACATTATTTAATTAAAATAATAACAATTAAATATTTTGTCTTCTTAATGGCTTCTTTAAAAATAATCTTTTATAAACCAAATGCAGTTTAAACATATATTTTTTTCTTTTGTTTTTATGAAACTTGACATTGAAAATGACCTCTCACTTAGTATACATGTTGGACTTATAGAATATAAAGCACCACGTAGTCTCTGCAGCCTTTCAGTTCACGTGTGACTTTAATCTAAATAGAACAAATCCTCCAAAAGTGTGTTCTTTATGAGTAATTTTTGTAGGGCATTTCGGTGTGTGCATGTATTTAATAGTACTATTCAGCTTATAACAATAATCGGTTTATTTATACCAAAAACAATCGTTTTATTTGTACCAAAATAACCGGTTTATTCGAAAAACGGGCATATAATTATGTATTTTTGTATGTATGTATTTTACAACGGCAATTTTATATTTTTACCAAGATTTAGGAATTGTTCTTATTCCGGATAAATTTGGGAATTTTTGATTTTTTTAAAACAGAAATATAAATTTAAAAATAACTTTTAGGGAAGCTTTTTTTCACATTTGTCACAAATGCAAAGACATTAGGTACGTTCGTAAATACTGCTGCAGTAATGCCAAATGTAGTTGCTGATGCGCGATCAGCTGTTGCAGATGCATTGCAGCTGCTTAACAACTACGCAGAGTTTGCTTTTTGGAACGTTCTGCAAAAAATATAAAATGTTATCCAAAATAGTAATAGCAAATATTATTGAAAATGCTGATGTAAAAAGCGACAACATTTCTTAAATTATAATAAAAAAATAATTAGGAACAAGATGAAACGACTTCTGATTATAAGAAATAAACTAAAAGTTAAAAGAAGGTTGATTCCTAAAATAAAAATATAATAGTAATAATAAAATATAGTAAAAAACTAAAAATATAAACGAATTTAATTTAAAGAATTAATTGTTGTTTAATGCTACTTATTTCTCCATTGTATGTATGTATACTCAATCACTATTGCATCAGAAACTTAACTGTTGTTATATTTGCAGAAATTTGCGGCAGCACTGCCAACTGTTTGCAAAAAAGAGCTTTTGACGCTTAAAAGTGCTGCCAAAAGTTGCATTAATGAACGTTTTAGATTTACTATGCTGTAGTGATGCTCAACTGTTGCATTTACGAACGTACCCATTGCCAAATTCGAAATAAATATTTTAAATGGTGAATGTTAATATTGCAAGCTTCCTGATTCCATGCAGGATTTTGATGTAATGAAAATCCTATACCCTACTTAGAAAACTTATTCCTAATTTAATTTATTAAAATTTCTATAATTTTTAATGTGTAAATACTTTTTTACATTTTTTTTTTTAAATTTCAATTAAAGTTTACTGGTTTCTTAAAGGCTAATTAGACAGAGGTTGTACAAAAATTTGTCAAATAAGTCTACAATAAACCTAAAATATTTTTTATGAATACGGCATTTAGAGTCTTAAACTTTTTTTTATATTTTGTTAAACTTTTTAGTTAACATTTGATAAATCCTTTTCCGTTGCATTACAAATTGTTTTTTATATTCCATATAAGTACTTCTTTAAGGCTTCTTATGATTTAACACAAGTTTTTTTTTAACAACACTATAACCATCCTTAAATCTTTAAATATCCTTAAAACAAATCCTATATGATTTAAAACTTAAACTAAATTAAAAATAAACAAAAAAAAACTCAAATCAATACGCTGACGAAAACGATCATTAAATGGACCACCTTTTTCTACTTACTAAAAGAAATTAAAAAAAATAATTAAACAACTCTACTATAGCAACTAATTTAAATTAATTTTTTTAGACAAAAATAAATTAAACAATAATAACTAAAATTAACACATTTTCAAAGTCATAATAATAAATAGTATTTAACACAACATAATAACCATATCAAATTATTAAAAAAAAAAATAATTCAGTAATAATTATAATCAAATAGTTATAGACCATTTAATATGTCATATCGATGAAAATTACGATAAAAAAAAACATACATATGAATATGCAAAAATTATAATAATCCTCCAATAAGTATTACAACAAATCTGAAAAAAAAGTTTAAAATTTTATCGCTGTCTACATTATTAGATACAAAAAAATAGTTATTAAAAGAAGTATTAACAAACTTATAAAGGATCAATAGGTTCAAACAAAATCTAGTCTTTTTAAAATTTCCTCTTCACACTACTTCTGCTAATTTAAATATGTGCATTAAAAGTGTGCGTTTGGTTAACTTTTTTATATAAAAATTGTTCAATTTTACCTAAATTTTATAGAAAATCTTCGAGTTTGAATTTCGTTATACAAACTGCTTAGAGCAGTGTCCCCTGCGACACGAGTTTGTGGGTGAGGGGTGCGCCGTTGAGTAAGGTTGGGCAAAATACATAGATATATCAAAATATCGATATTTAGTTTAAAAAATTTCGATATTAATCGCCGATACTTTAAATACCTCAATATCGATACATATATATTTATTTACTAATATCGAAGCCGATATTTTTAAAAGTTTTCCAAAAGAAGGTACAGCAGCAAAGGCGAATTTAGTTGTAATTATACTAGTATACTTATTATATACTTATGCATTAATGCATCAAATTACTGTCAGTGTTCTTATAGGGCTGCTTCTATCAACAATGATGTCACGCTTTTTAGTTTATCGTTTGACTATACAGTTTTACATTTACTCACTATTGTTACTTAAGAATTGGCATCACTGACTGCAAACCATATTTTTAAAGTTGAGGTTAGATGTATAAAGTGTTTTGTTTTTTTTTTTGGGTAAAACAAGCATTTATACTATTAATATATATTACAATATCTAGTTTATGTATTATAAAAATTGGAATAGTTACTACGAAGCCTAATATACATCTATTTTTGTTTGTATGTACATAAATGGGTGTATTTAATTTTCAAATGTAAATCATTTGAACAATAACTAGGTTTCTATGTTTCAGTCGATGTATCGAAATATCGATATTTCAAATTAATAAGTATCGATAGATTTTTCCAATTTGCCCATCTCTAGCGTTGAGTACGGGGTAGCAAGTGTCGCACGCTTTGTGAATTTGAGGGGACAAATTTGACATTTCTCTTTTACATCTTTCGTTCTCTTGTATTCTTGTCATGTTATGTGTGACCGGTGTTGCCAGACTGATATTTTATTAAATTTTCAAAAAAAGAGATTAAATATCTAATGAAACCTCATTCATTAGAAATAAAACTGAGCCGCGTAACTCTCGCTCTATCCTCCATTCGTCTTCTTTTATTCGGTAAACTATTTTCATATTCATAGCATTCTAGCATATTCAAAATTATTTCTATATTTTCATATTTCTATATCTCTCTAGAACTAACGCAAGGCGAATTCATACAAGTGAAATTATCAGCCCATCTGATTGGGATACTTTTTGTCAAAATTGGTTGAATTTTCCTTAATTTTATTTTTAATGCAGAGAAGAAAAATGTGATTTTGGTTTCGGTATTAAACAATTAACTGAGTGTACTTTTTTGATAATAAAAGTGCTTAATTTATGCATATTTGTTGCTTTTGCGTCATTAAGAATGTGTTTAAAAATTTATATCCTTTTTTTAATCAAATCTTATTATACTTAATATGTAAAAACAACTTTTCCATCCCTGACATACGAATTGGCCTTGACATAAAACATCCCATGAAAAGTTGCTTTGTTGTATCAATTCGGCGTTGCATATATCTTATGGATATGCCTTGATCTAACGCTACAACAGCCAGTACAGTTAGGTCACTAATTTCTTCAATAAGTAACTTCTTCTTTAAAAAGTTCAGTCATTATGTTCCTTGAAATTTATTAAATTTTGCTTTTATAAGTACTTGTATTGCCACTGCTACTGTTGACAAATCATAAATAATTAAATGTATGGCAGCCCTTTTTACGAATGAAACGATAAAAAGAATTAGTTAATTTATCGTCAAAAAGTCGCTTTGTTCCTGCAACAAAATCCCTTCATGTAAACGCAAGAAGATTTAAGAAGGGACACCAAAAGAGAATACAAGCCAAACCAAGCAGAGTCCCGAGGACATGTCCCTTCATGTAAACTAACTCTTACAAAATTTTCGAGCTTAGTTGTGTTTGACTTCAGTGTTTTTTTAACGTTGAAACAGTCTTGCCATTTTTAAAATGAAGAAAAGCGTCAAATGTTTTGCGAGAAGGGATAAAACAGGTAAAATCTTCGTATAAAAAAAGAAAAAAAATTTCAAATAAAATTAATATAAAAAAACATTAGTTTTTATATAAATGATTTATTTTATTAATTTATTTCGTTTAGGAATAAACAGACAATTAAAAAGAAAATCATTTAATCAATGTTATTATAACGTTTTATAGAAAAAAAATTAATTTTCAAACATATCTATTGGCCTTTTTTTTACATCATAAATCTTGAACACAAAAAAAATAACACAAAAAATTTTTGTTTTGTTCAAACCCATTTCTCAAATGCTGTAGTTGTCGTATGGCACATAGCGCCATCCTATTAAACCACATCTCGCTCAGATCAATGCCATCCAGAATTCTCGTAATTAAAAAAACCCCCCATACATTTATTATTTTCGTCTGTTTTTATTTATTTAAATATTATATTAATTTTTAAAATGAAGCTGTTTACAGCCTTTCAGGTGTTTATTGACTGTATTTTTTTAGTTAGGCGGAAAATTCAATAACTACTTAAACACAGAACAGTTAAGAAAAATAAAATAAAAAACTTAAATCACATAGTTTTAGCAAAAAAGCACCAAAAGCGACACAAATAAGGGAAAAAAGGTCACCGTTTTGCAAACCGCTGGGCTAAAGAGTTAAACGATCCTTACGTCACTAAAAGTTTGTACTGTGTGCTTGTTAGGCCTATTCTAGAGTATGAATCTACAATATGGGACTCCATTTATACAATATATTCTGATGCTATTGAATGGCAAAAAAAAAATGGTGTTGAAACAAATTTTAATCTTTCCTTTAACAACACTTTGGTCACTCTTTTTCTATCTAAACTCTTTTTCAAGCACAAAAGCAAATGAATTTTTTTTACAAACAAAACCCTCGAAAGTCTGGTCTAAAATTAGCCAAAAACTGAATTTTGCAACCTGAAAAACAATTTAATTAAATGTTTAACTTGCTTTAACGCATGGTGTAAGTATAAAGGGTGATAGCGTAAAAGAGAGCAATTTTTGTCTCTGTTTTTTATACAGAGTTTGACAAAAATTGGCAGACCAAAAAATAATTAGCTGGGCTAGTACTTAGTCTCCTCGTCGACAAATTTCGGTTGTAATATGTATTTCAGTTCCAAATTGTAGTTTTAGAGTTGCCGTAAAATGGAGATATCACTCAAACTTATTAAATAAACCTAATAATTTATAAGTATTCTGTTTATAGATTTTTTCCTTAACACATTTAAAAAAAAATTATAAACAAATAATTTATTGCTCACCGACATTAGTTAGCGAGATCAGGCTCGGTTAGATACAACGAATTTTAGCCCAATAAATAGTGCATGTTTGTAAGGTAGAAATGCAAAAGTTTCAGTTACAAACCAAATTACTGTCAAAGTTTGAAAGACGTCTTTTTGAACTCTTCTGTCATGAATTAAAATACATAAATAATTGCTTAAATACCCAAATTTCTTACAACATTTTCTTTATAAATATAAGTATCTAGGCCATCCTTTGTATAATGACTAAAAATAGCCCTCATAATGCTGGTATTGCAGAACATATATACAGATATACCATTCTGTATAAGTACCACGTTAAACCTTAAACACATCTACGTTCGAATTCATAAAAATATCTTATTTTAGGTTTTATGTTTTACATTAGTTTTTAAAAATGTTTTGTCTTATAAACCAGTTATAAGTACATATTATGATTTATAAACGTTTAGTAAAACGAAATTAACTTTTAGCCGATTTTATTGCTTCTTCTTGACAACACTGTATTATTTTTAATGACTGTTTAAGTTTAGTGATGCATACATCAACTAATCGATTATCTAAGTACTCATTTATAGCTAAAATAATTTTGAAATAACCAAATTATCTTTTGTTTCGATAAAAAAAATCAATCAAAACATGTTAGAGATATTGTCTAAACAATATTTTTGTCAACTACTTAGTACGAGTATAACAAGTATGCAAATACTGGGGGCAAATTACGGCATTCGATCACGATCGAAATTTTAGTCGAACGATCGAGTTCGCTGTACTTTAGGTATAGAGATTCTAATAAGAATTTTTAAATTTCGATCACGTTCGAATGCCGCAATTTGCCCCCTGAATAAGTTGTTATTGTACTTATGCACATAAGTATTTTAAAATAATTTCGATTAAGTAACCGATTGTAGAAATTAAATTTATTACATTCATTGTAATTTTTTATTTATCTTTTGTCCTTCTTCACATTTTTTATTAAAAATTAAAGAAAAATCGTAATAAATATATGGCCAAATGTTTTCACAGCTATAGTAAGTGTCAACCATAAAAGGATTAAAGTAGGGTTGATGCTATAAATAAAAATTTGAAAGTTTTTAACGGTTTATAAGAGCTTAATGCCGCTATTTAATATATGTGAATACAGATTTTGAATTAAAGTTTATAAATTAGACCGTTAAAGTTTTGATTGAATTCTGATGTTAAACTTAATTTAAACATTTTGTGTAGTTATTAGAACCTTATAGAAGAATTGTACGACAAATATTTTTGTAAGACATTTTAGTATTTTTTGTCCCTTTTACGAATCCTTTAGTTTGCCAGTACGCAACTAAAAACAATAGCTTGAGGATTTCTTGATGATTTTTTTTACCTTATAAAGGAACGTTTTTTAAATTAGTTTGGAGCATATATTTTGACATTTCTTTACATAAAAACCTATTGATCACCTTAAAAATTGTAGTAAAAAAACGTATTAAAATTAAATTTTTTTAAACTAAACATTATGACAATATAATAAAATAAAATTTTTATAGACAAATTTAAAATAACCAAAAAAGTTAATATATTTTAAAATAAATTAGATAAAACGAATTTAAACTCCAAACCATTTATAATGAATAAAATCACAAACTTATTAAAAAAAATATATATTTGGAATGTTTGATTAATACACATAACCACATACATATTAGAATAAACATATCTCTGATAAAAAAAAAATAGTAAATTTTTATAAACTTTTTTATATTATAATTTATTTATATTTATTTAAAATGCAACAAACGCAAAATATTTATGTTTATTAAAAAGCATGAAAACGAAAATATTCCTTATTTAACTGCCAACTGAAAACCAAGAAATTTATATTAAAAAAAATATTCAGTATTTGCCATAATATGGAACTTAAAACATATCCCCCAAGAAACTTCATATGAAAATATGTAGTCTTCTAACAACGATTTTTTTATAAAAAACTTATGTAACTAATATTAAAATTATAGTGTAAAATAAAGCAAAATATGATAAAACAAAAAGTACCACTTACCTTAATTGTTATATGTAGCTAAAGCAAAATAATTAATAATTTAATATAAGAATAAAACAATTTTACAAAGCTCCCAAAGAAAAGATATTTTTAACAACTTAAACATAAAATCTTAGAAAACAGAAAATTTCCTTCCATCACTCAACGTTCTGGATCCAATAAAAAAAAACGTTTTTTTAATTGAAAAGCACATTTTTATTATTTTTATTTTTGAGCAAAAAATCGGTTTCAAAATTGTTGTTAAATTTATAACATAAAAAATTTTTTACTACTTATATATTGGCTTGTAATGAAGTAAATTATTTTACATTTTATTTACACCTCTAACAAAACAGAACCAAACAAAACAACTTCTCCTTTAATGAGAAACTTAAATACTAACCCTCATACCTAAACAAGAGCGTTGAGCGTCAAGCGTTGGAGTTTTACATGTGTTTTGTTTTTGTTACAACAACAAAATACATGCAAAATTGCAACGCTTGACGCTCAACGCTCTTGTTTAGGTATGAGGGTAACGAATGCAAAAGGAAGAAATGTAAACAATGCCCTACTCCCACTCTCATTAAATGCAACCAGCGTTACCGTTAGGGCCACTAAAGTAGCATTATGCCACTTTTTCAAATGCTTGGATACTATTGTGCCACTTTGTCAAAATGCCCCCAAATGTGATACTTTTTATAAATCGTGCCACTTTTTAGATACTTTTTACGAAATGGAAAGATACTTTTGTTTTGTTAAAACACCTAACTTTAATACATATTCATTACACTGTTTTAATATATATGTAAGCAATTTCATATGAAATCTTTTGCTTATCATGCGTGTTTAGTAGGGAGTTCGATTATTCGACATTTTTAAGAAACCGGTTTTCAAATAGTTTGAAATTCAGAATTAAAGAAAAAACCGGTTAACCGGTCGAATACATAAAATATAATTCTTTCTTATACCCATGACAGAGATACATATATAGGTATGAACTAGTTTGTTTTATGGTTTAACTGCATTTTAAGTTAACACAAATTCAATGGCATTATTATAAAATACCGTTATATAAAATAAAAAAAAACTTTGTAACAAGGAGGTTGTAATAATGAAAAATATTAAAAAGTCACTTCACTGCTCACTGTAGTCAAATTTATCTTTTACTAACATCAACTTTGTAGGCGAGCTGTTGCAAAGGAAACACTGTTGATAGCTTCTTTCGGTTAGTGCAGCAAAGCGATGGTTCTGGAGAAGGAATTTGTAACTCCATATTGTCATCACTAAAAGAAAATCAAATTCCACTAAAAAATTTAATAGGTCTTGCTACAGACAACGCATCTACAATGGTGGGGAAAATAAATGGTGTAGCAACAATATTAAAGAAAAAGATTCCGCATTAATTTCATATCGGCTGTGTGTGCCATTCTATAAATCTAGTGAACAATGCATCATTATCTTGCATTCCAAATTACGTTGAACAGTTACTTAGAAAGGTTTTAAAGTATTTTAAGAGTGCAAAAAGACAACACGATTTGAAGGAGCTGCAAGGTATTTTTGATGTACCTGAACATAAAATACTAAGGCTAAGTGATACTAGATGGCTATCATTTAAATCTGTTGCAACAAGAATTCTGGAGCAGTGGTCGGTTCTGCAGCACTATTTTATCCGGGCACAATTTAAAAAAAAAATGTGCTTCTAATTTAAAAAAAATTCGTGTTATTCTAGACTCTTTGTCGCCTGCAAACAAAACATATTTAAAATTTCTAACTTATATTTTGAAAACTATGAACAAATTTAACAAAAATTTTCAAAGTGAGTCCTCTCAAATAATATATCTTGTTTCTTCAACCAAAGACATTTTATTAGAGCTTTACAAAAATTTTTTAAGAAAAGAATATACAGTAGTATCTCGATATAACGATCTATATATTGTCAGCCCTTATCGTTAAATCGAAAATATCGTTATATCGAATGAATTTTTTGATTATTGAAACTGCAGAGTAAAGCTATTCTTTTAGTTTTATTATATGTATGTATTTATTATTATAAATATTTTATAAAAATAAATATAATAGAAAACATTAAAAATATGACATTTAGTAATTTATTGGCAAGCAATTATTTATAAAAACTAAGAGAATCCATTTTATGAAATAGAAAAAAATCTATGAAAATTTGAAGAATTGATTAATTGTTGTTTGCTTTTGAGGAACTATTAGGCTAATTGAAGTTCTATCGATTTCGAAGAATTCGCTCCCGTTGGGCTAGGAACCAGGAAAACAGTTTTGTTTCCATTCTTTCGAATTCCCCCGATTTCATCGATTCTCTGTTTTTACAACCAAAATTTGTTTTTTCCATATTGTGCAAAAGCTTTTTACCCTGAAGATGCTTCCCATTGTTTTTTAGCGAAATATTGGTTTCTAATAAAAAATTTTTTATAAAAAAAACAAAAAAGTTGATCTCAAGCTTAAATAAAAATCAAATATTATCATTAAATAATATTTTTGTTATGTTTTTATATTATTTTTAATATGTTATTTTAAATAAATTTAACAAAATACTTAAAAAAAGTTTTGGTGTACTTTTTTTGATTTTTAAAGAGGTGCCCCTTTAAACAAAAAAATCCCCTTTTTGTTGCCACTTTTGTTGCATAAATCCCCTTTTTTTGATACTTTTTGGAAATATCCAACGGTAACGCTGAATGCAACGACTACCGAAAAGTTGTTGTTATTTTTATTCTCTGAACTAATGAAACTTATATAGTAGGCGTTGCCAGAATACAAAAAATCATTATTTTTTGGAAAACAAAATAAAATATACAAATACATAAATAAAATGTTTAATAAATTCGTTACTTACAAACAGATGTTCTTTTTATACAAAAGTTTGCAAAGTTTGATTAAAAGTTTAAAGAAAATGTAAAAAAAATAATTTAAAAAAATTCTTTGTTAATTAATATGTTTGATTAAATTTTAGAGCCAAATTCATAATGAATATTTAAGTTTATCGAAGATATATTAAAAAAAAAACATCTATCCATAATTTATTTTATAGACCTTTGATAAAATTTTCAAACTGATTAAAAATCTTGTCAATATTATAAAAAAACGGAAGACTGGATTAAAAAAAAATGGTTAATCTTTTTAAAATTCATTATATATTATCTATAAAATTATCAAAAATAGCACACAAAAAAATAATATAATAAACTTGAGTATTATTTAACGAAAACAAAACAAATTTATCTTCCGTTTTAGTGAGGACAAAATTATTACTATTTTGTTGTACATATTTTAATTTTATGAACTTTTTCAATTTGTATTATATTTTAAATTTTTCATTAGGCTATAAGTTCAATGCGATAACGACAAGAATATTAAGGAAAAATTAGTCATCCGATACTAGCTGAGTGGAATGCATTTTCGAAACCAGCTGCGGTTACATAAACAGCACTCTTTTGATCAGAACTACAGGTGTTGTGTGTAAATATCTATCTATTACTATTTTAATTTTATAATAATTAATCATTAGAATTAAGGCTAATTAATATCTAGTTGCCAAACCCCTTTCTTTTTAAAACTTTTTATGTTTGGCATTGAATTTACTCATTTTTCTTTCGCTTCTGTCCCAATATTTTTACATTCATGTGGAAAATTTAATCTGCGCCTTGCTTGAAATATTGTGCTATGCCATTCTTATCCTAAAAATGTTCAATGGGATTCATGTCTAGAAGGAGTTGCAAGAATATGTTGCACATGGTGGATGATCCACATACGCACATCATGAGCAGTGTGCTTTGGATCATTATCTTATTTAAAAAAAAAATATTACCAAGACCAAGTTTTTAACACTGTTTTGCAGGCTCATACATTATTTCACCATAACCCCCCACCAACATGTTTCACTGTGTTGATAATATTTTTTTGTCGAGTTCACAATTTGACTTTCTCCATACAAGTATCGTACAGTCAGACTGAAAAATAATTAATTTGCTTCCATCGTTGAATAATACAGTTATCCAGATGTCGAGGTCTACAAGTATGGGGACGACTTTTAAGGTCTGTTTCTTTTTTAAAACGATTTATGATGGTGTATATGGTGAATCTACATCTATTTACTATTTCTCCAATTTGTGCACAGGATTGCTTTTGTTTTTCTCAGCCCACGTTGTTTCATCCACTTTCGGTTTCATTTTAACGGCTACTGAAGTTTGCACAATGCAAAATGTCAAATATACTAAACAGACTAATTAAAGTGACACAATTTTTAAATAGTTTCTTTAACAAGCTGCGATTTCATATCTTTAAAAAAAGTTACAGCTTTACGGTTGACACTTTTGTTGTGTCAATAATTATGTTCCGCGTAAAAGTTTGAATAAACTTGCCGTTATATTTTCAATGTGTTAGTATATTTACAGTTTTTTAATTTTCAAAAAATTTACTAATGAAGGGAAAATTTGTGTTAACAATGTATTGAGCTATAAGCGTTTAATAAAATGTTATAGCTTGATAATATAACTAAAAATATGTGTGTGAAAAATTCGGCCCACCTCTGTTAAGGTATACATATGTATATGTACATATGTATATATATATATATATATATATATATGTATATGTATAGCAGCTTTGATAACTCCTCTTTACATTATGAATTAACAAAAGATTAAACAATTCTTTTTTTTAATAAATTTGCAATTTTTGTAAAATTTGCATAAAAGAAAACCAAATATTTTAGTAAAATATAATTAAATAATATTTCTTTGTAAAAATCATTATTCTGGCAACGCTACTGAAACTAAATTCAACCCGTTTGCACATCAATATCTATATCATCATAGAACACCATGATTTACAACAACAACACTTAAGAAAACAAAACCAAGCTTGCAACTAAATCGCATATAAAAATCGTCTTAGAAACTCAAATTAAAATTCCAAAACAAATTTCTTTTGATTTCTTACAACAGCTTTGCATTAAAGAAACAATTTAACAAGTAGCTTTTAAGCTTTTTATTTTACTGATGATACACATACATAAATAATCCAGAGATAATCAATGATAAACTCACGACCAGTTAATACACATGCATACACATGTAAGTATGTACTTATGTATGTATTTAGTGATTTAGTTAAATTAATATTTAAAAGTAATCCTTAATACTGTAAAGCAAGTAAAAAAAATAAACGCTTTATTTTAAAATAAGACCACAAAAAATTACAAAAAGATTTAAATTTAAGTTTTTGTTTAGTAAGTTTTAGTTTGATAAAACACACTCTTACTCCCTTTCTGTATATTTACTTACACACTTACATACCTACATACAACAAATATACTTACATACAATTATCTTGTAAATCATTTTCGATACCACTGATTGATTAACTATCTAATAATTAATTAAGTTAATTAAATTAATTAGGACTTTATGTACCCAAAAACATATACAATTTATACATACTTACATACATGCATATATTATTAAACTAGATTAAATCCTCAAAATATGATTTCAATGGGAAGAGAAACATGCAAAACAAACGAAATTCATACATATTATTATCATATCGTCGAAATACTGATAAAAGATTATAAAAAAATCTAAAATATTAAATTCTAAAACAATTATATAAACCATATATTAAATAATCATTCATATATTAAACTAAATATATAAATTTACTATATGATTATATCAAAGAAAAAAAAAAATAAAAACAAAAAACTTAATACAATAACAAAACTTTATACAATAAAATATAATTAAAAATCGTTAAATATTTAAAAATAACAACAAGTTGTTTATTTCAAAGGCAAAATGATATAAGAAAGAGGTAATTCTATCATCGATCACTCATACTCATATAGGGAAAGTATTAAAACAAATAAGAGCTCTATATACGGAGATATGAGCAAATAAACACCACTGTATTTTCCAAATTTTTACTATGGAAAGCAACATTTTAAAGTCCTAGGGAAACTTTTTGACACGGTTTTAGCTATGGTATCCTGCTAGGTCTATTCGTGAAAAATTGTTGGCAAATCGGTTACTAATTGTCAAATATTTAGGTAAAAATAATTAAAAAATCTATATGTATACTAACTTGCTGACCCGGCAAACGTTGTTTTGCCATATGCTTACATAAATTATTTCTAGGAAATATTTTTTACACTAAAAAAACATATAAGCCATATGTGTTCTACGGTATGCAGATCTATCTTAGTTTAAAATTTCATCGAAGTCGTTACTTTATTTAGCTGAGGCATAAATTGACCCTAGGGGTGAGTCACCTTAAATATTTAGGAGTATGAAAAATAGATGTTGACCGATTCTTAAACGTTTATTTCTGCATTGGCTGCACAATAAATTGTTCCCAATTTAAAGAAAAATACTAAAAACTATATCGATGTAAGTACATAATTAAAAAAAAAGTGGGCGTTAAAGTAGGCGTGGTAAAACAAATATCCTTTTAATCATACAAGATTTGTAGTTATATTATATGAAAATTTCAAGAAGATCGGTCCAGCAGTCTGGCTTAACTGAGGGGGAGAGAAAAAAGGGCTATGAAAAATAGATATTGACCGATTCTCAGACCTACCCGATATAAACGCAAAATTTTATGAAAATCTGTCGAGCCATTTCGGAGCAGCTTAATCAGAAACACCACGACACGAAAATCTTATATATTAGAGATATATGTACATATATTTGATAAATATAAACAAATATTTAAAATTCTAAATATTCTTAATTTTACAAAGAGGTGTTTTCATTGTGATAATGAAAGAATATTTTGGAAAAGTATGTTTGGCCGACACTTACATATATCAAGTTACTTAACCTTTTAACTAATTTTTGGATAAGGTAAGGACTCTAAAATACATAACGTAGTCTCAAAAAAAAATCAGTTTGAGAATGACTGATATAAAGCAAAAAAAATTCAAATGCTTTGCGTTTTTTATTTTCTTATTTTTTTAATTTACAAACGAAAATCGATTTTTTTAGCGACAGACATAATTAGTTAAAAAAAAATTATAAAAGAATTAAAATTCATGATGGCCGCCAATATTAAATACCCAAAAATTAATTTATAAGGGATCAAATGTACTTATTAAAAATTTACTCACTTCAACCCCCTCAATATTGGTATCAAATGAAGGGGCTTGACCTATAGAATATAGTTATTTATGAAAAGGTTAAAATTCAAGAAAATATCTGAAATAAAATGACGGATATAACGTATTTTTAACAACAACACACACATTGTCTTTATTAAGTTAAGTGTATTATACAAAAGCTAAAGGTAAACAACAGTTTTAAAGAAGAATATTAAATATGTAAAAATAAAGTACTAAATACAGGAGCGCAACTTACACACTGAACTGAATGAACCATTTTCATAATCGGATAGATAGACTAATGTGGCATAGTATAAGTAAACAATGAAGAGGTAGCAAAAGTAAACTTAATAGTAATACAAAAAGAATAACAACAGTAAGTAAAAATAGTAAAGACGTTTAAGAGAAACACAAATACATAAACTATAGACTAAGTAATAGACTGAGAAAAATGTTGAGAAAAGTCGCCGTATGCTGTTTAAAGTCGTGAGAAAAAAAAATATATTCACTTATGATAGTAATGACCCAAATGATGGGCATCTGGTCCAGGACCTGGTCCATAGGGACCATAATGTAAAGCCGGATAAGCAGCGTAATGAGGTCCCGGTATAGGACCGGGAACTGGACCTGGGGCTGGTCCATGATGCACGGCTACAGGTGCAGGAGCTTTAGGTACTGGCGGCAATGGGGGAGCGGGAGCCGGTAATGGTACCACAGATACTGGAGCATGAGCCTTATAAGCCAAAGGTTCTTTTCTTACCACAGCATTAAAGCCATTATGAGGATCGGCGGTATAGTCAACAGTGCGTTTGGTACCATCGGGATCGACTACCGAATAGCTACCTTTAACTACGTCTCCATGACGAGTTTCATGTTGACTTTTTGAGTCACCAGTATAGCCATCTTGTACATCATAACCGAAACTATATTTGGGGGCAGGATCATAGGGTTCGGGAGCAGCTGGTTTGGGAGCTGAATAAAGAATATTTGATATTATATATAAAAAAATCTTAAGTACTTTGTATTAATTTACCTGGAGCATAGGCCACGGGAGCATACGGTGCATATGGACCATAGTGTAGTGGACCCTCTGGGGCATAATGGGGCCCATAAGGGCCTATAACACCACAATTAGCCAAGGCTATTGACAATGTAAAAAAGAGTATCTGTAAAAGAGAAAAAATTAAAAAAAAAACAAATTGCTTGAAAATTTTCTATAGAATCATTTTCCACCATCAATTTTTGATCAACAAATTTTGATCAACAATTTTTGATAAACAATTTTTTTAATAAGAATTTACTGCCGAAACAAATCTTTTCTTTACAAAATCACTCAACGAACTCACTTTTTTCTATAGAAATTTTACTGACAGTAACATTTTTTTATAGAAATGTTTTTGATTAAAAGAAAGTTTCTATAGAAAATTTTGTGGCCAATAAGAGTTTTTTACATAAAATTTTCTGACCAATTAAAATTTTCTATAGATAATGTTTTAACAAATGAAAAATTTTCTATAGAAAAATTCTGACAAATGTAAAATTTTCTGACAAATGAAAAATTTTCTACAGAAAAATTCTGACAAATGAAAAATTTTCTACAGAAAAATTCTGACAAATGAAAAATTTTCTACAGAAAAATTCTGACAAATGAAAATTTTTCTATAGAAAATTTTCTGAAAAATTAAATTTTTTTTTTTAAATCTTCTAACAAATGAAAATTTTTTTGAATAGAAAATTTTCTGACCAATAAAATTTTTCTATAGAAAACTTTCTCATCAATAAAAATTTTTTGACCAATAAAAGTTTTCTATGGAAAATTTTCTGACTAATAAAAATTTTTTTATGTAAGATGTTCTAACAAGTTAAAATTTTTCTATAGAAAATTTTCTGGCAAATGAAAATTTTTCTGACAAATGACAATTTTTCTATAGAAAATTTTCTGGCAAATGAAAATTTTTCTATAGAAAATTTTCTGGCAAATGAAAATTTTTCTATAGAAAATTTTCTGACAAATGACAATTTTTCTATAGAAAATTTTCTGGCAAATGAAAATTTTTCTATAGAAAATTTTCTGGCAAATGAAAATTTTTCTATAGAAAATATTCTGGCAAATGAAAATTTTTCTATAGAAAATTTTCTGACTAATAAAAATTTTTTACGTAAGATGTTCTAACAAGTTAAAATTTTTCTATAGAAAATTTTCTGGCAAATGAAAATTTTTCTATAGAAAATTTTCTGGCAAATGAAAATTTTTCCATAAAAAATTTCCTTACAAATGAATATATTTCTTATATAAATTTTTCTATAGAAAACTTTTTACCAAAAAAATTTGTCTGTATTCAGACAGTTGAAAATTTTCTGACCGACCAGCAGGAAAAGTTTTTCTTTAGAAAATTTTTTTGGCCAATCAAACTTTTTCTGAAAAGAATCTGTTGACGATCAAAGTAATTGTGTACAAAATTTTTTGACGACTAAGAAAACTCAAAGTTCCCATATTTATAAAAAGTTCTCTTAAAGTCAAATATTGTTCGAGCAAAAAGTTTTTTTCGCTCTTATAGTTTTATTGCCCTTTAGAATATCCCCTATAAACAACAAAATAAAATAAATTTTGTAACAATGATATGAAAAATGATAAAATATTTTAGGAAATAAAAAAAATGATTTTAAGAAATCATCACTATTAGCAAGTTTTTCGTAAATTTTTAAAATATAAAAATTTTCTATTTTTTATGATTTTGTGAGATTTCCTTAATATTTTAAAATTGTAGTATTTATTTGTTAAACGAACCTCGTTGGCATGGTCAGCTGGCTTTACTTTATTGTTTTATTGTATTAATTTAAGGATTAATTTTAATGTCGCTTTTAGTACAAGTTATTGTTGGTGTAATTTTTTGAATGTTCCTCCATTTATTTCCGTGTATGCATTTATTTCCTACTAACCTTCTGCAAGCATTTTAAACACAATTTCAATTGTTCTTATTATATTTTCTGTTAAAAATCATATATACTCTAGCAATGAAAAGTATCGCGTGTATTAAAGCAAGTATCCAGGTACCTGTATACCAAAATTTTATTACAATCCATTTATTAGTTTTTGAGCCAATTGGGGAAGGCAGACAGAAAGACAGACAGACAAAAAAAATTTAAGTTTTTTTTCTGTATTTCAGATAAATTGTCGAAAATATTATTTTTACAGACACATGCTTATTTTTAAGAATTTTTCTAATTCTATAGATTTCAAAATTTGTAATAATTAGAGAAATTTTTCGCTTTTACACACCTTTAACATTAACATATTCTTAACGAGACTGCACAAAATCCTTTTTTGCTTTTTATCCTATTTTTGATTTTTCACTCCACACCAAAACACCAATTTGATTGTCGCTTGTAACAGCGACTTCCTTTTTGGTGGCGTTTTTAATATGAAAAAAAATAAAATTAAAAAAAAAACGAAACCGTATAATTGATTGGCGAACAACGACACCTTAGAAGCGTTAACAGTTACTGAGACAGATGCCTGAACAGTTCTTAACTTTTATAGTCTAACAGAAACTTAGCTTACAGAAACAAGCTACAGATGATGATTATGGAGGTACAAACAAAAAAATATATAAATAAAAATAAAAAATTGAAAGAAGTTTAAATCACAAAACTGTTTAAATGTCGCCAGCTTCACATGCAACCAACACGACGAACGCTAGCACTTGCAAGCTGAATCTAACTTCTATGCTGCTATCGCAACAATAGCACATGTATGCAGCATATAATAATGCAGGACAGCCCTACGGTACTGGCGACTAACTAAAACTATGAATTTGAGAAAAAAGATTTCGATAAGATATGATGATGCATACTTTACGTTAAAAATATGTAGAATAAATTTTAGCTTGAATTATATTCACGACAAATGTAATATCTTAATCTATGTATTCTTAGATTTTGCAACGTTGGGAGCACAATGAGTGATAAACGACTTCAGTATGACGGTAAGTTTATATTAGGATTCCAATGAACCTTACAAAGGCTGAACAACGAAATTTGTTTTTGGACTGACTCAAGTTTTTTAATTTTCACATCATATTGGGGATCCCAAATTATTAATCTATTTTTAAGTAAAGATCTTACTAGTGACGTAAATAAATTTTTTCTTATATCAGGATCATTAAGTTTCTTAGCCCAATGCTTTAGGAAACTTATCACTCCATTGGCTTGAGGGTAAACAATTATTACAACATGTGAGTTGAAATTTATTTTTGCATCAAAGAGAATTCCAAGATCGAAAAACGCGCCAACAACATATAACTTAGAACCATTAACAAAGTAAACATTTAAAACGGGTGAATATCTGCAAAAGGTCATAGATGTGTATTTTGTTAAATTCAATTTCATTTAATTAACGGTACATTGATTAAAGAAATTATTCAAATCAGTTATGTTCTCATAATTTGTAAACCAATATAAATTTATTTTACGCCATTTTGTAGTGGCAATCATTACACGGGGTCTCCACGTAGCAATATTTATTGCCGGATTTGTCATATTTGTTTGCGTCCATAGAAATTGCGACGTGTATTGCCATATACAGCAATTTATTGCGCAATTATGGCTTTGCTGATTGCTTGAGCAATTATTGCCGCAATTAGCTGTCAAAATCATGTCAGTTTCTTTCAATGTTTTGTTGTTCTTTGCATAATCAAATGAGAGCTAAAATAATTTTATCTGATAATAATTTAGAGTGAGATATTGATGAAATATACACCTAATGATAATAAACATACTTTAGCAATAAAGTGCTGTTAATGTGCCGACATTTTGTGCTTATGCTTAGTAATAAAAATTACTACGAGGAGACTTAACGTTAAGTTAGATTTTATAGACTAATATATTCAGCTTGTCAAGTACTTTTATTTGATACCCTGTCGCTTGTCTAGGAGTTGGAAAAATTTAACTTTATATATAAATTAAAGGGAAAAAACTGAGGCAGTTTTATTTTGACGCTTATATCTCAGTTACTTTCTAACCGATAGTTTTTACTTTCTTAGTTATAAATTCTGGGACTAAGTTTTGTTTTTTGGGGTCTCCAGAGTATATAATACTTATTATTAAATAGCTAGATAAGCTTCATATATATAAAAAATGTAATTTCTAAATAATTTGTGCCTATAACTTTACCGATTATAATTTTTACAAATAGCACTGGAGGCACAACCACACCTATAGCAAAAAGTAGCAAATGTGTCCAAAACAATTATTTGAGTATTAAAAAATTTTAATTTTTGTGGTAAAAATATGGAAAAAATAGAGTCAGTCTGGCTTATTTGCCTATATCTCAGTTAAGGGGCGATTGTGCTGGATTTCAATAGCGATTAATTTTTAAATGTTTTCAAAAAATTTATACCATATACAAGTATATACAAAATGTGAGGCCCTTTAAAGGTTGAACTAACACATCAAAGGGACAATCGACTGAAACTTAAATGAATATTTTGGAAATTACAAACGAAATGACAAAGCTATAAATACCCTTTGCACCATAGGTGAAGGGTATATAAAAAAACAAGTAAGAGCACTATATTCGGCTGTGCCGAATCTTTTATACCCACCACCAATTTTGTGTACATTTAAAGCACAATATTTATTATTTTGTTAATCATTATGGAATAATCTCTTTATAATAAAATATGTATCACTTTCTTTGTAGAGGGTGGTTAAATTTTAAGGGCCCATGTTGAAGGTGAACCACACCTAAACTTCAACTTTTTTCTTGTATTTCATTTGACATTTCTCAATCTCAGACTAACTCAATTTGAACCGTGGAAAGATACGCAATCGAGCAACGCTTTTAAATATTAAAGATTTTTATAAAAATGGGCGTTCAAATCAAAATGCATTTCGTGCACTTCGTGATTCTTTTGGTCAACATAATCGTTCGAATTCGTCCACAATCGTGAGAATTGTAAAAAATATTTAAATTTCTGCAAAGCAGGTCTGTATGAAATGTGAAAACATCTGTGAATGCCATCATAGTTCGTTGAATGGGAAACATTGTTGTTTTTCACGATAACGTGGCAAAAGAGCATGGAACCTCGACTCATCATCGTGCCCAACATTCGAGCATCAACAGTATCATTGAAAATTTGCACTATCGGATCGTGGTGTGCCGCCTAGGTTGGGGGGCCATTTGGCCGATATTTTGTTCCATACATAATTGAAGCATACAAAAATTATCATTATAAAAATAAATGATAATAATTTCATAATAATGTTATTCAAAATCATAATAGTCCCTTAAAATTAAACCACCCATTATAACTTCGGTATGCTAGTAAAATGTTTTCGTAAATTTAGTCTTTCAATGAAAGTGGCCGTTAAAATACGCGTGTCAATAAAGTTTCTGCTAATAAACATAACTTAGATATTTCAATATAGTCCTTTAGTATTCCAAAATCTTTATTCATAGAGAATTTACATGAATTTAAGAGGAAGAAAGTTAAATTTTAAGGGCCACAGGGTGATTTAAAATATACATTCTCTGCATTTTTCTAAAACGGGAAATTTATTAGTAAGATTTTGATTTTTAAACTTCTATAACATTTTGCTTTTAAAAGATTTTCAAACGAAATAAGTTTTGTATAATTTTAAAATTTGTTAGCCATTAGTACATGAAAATAAATTGTTTATACTGTTTAGAGATAATTTTTTTTTACTTAGGTCAAAATTTTCCCAAATTCCCATTTTTAATAGAGCATAACTTCAGGCGAACATAAGCATA
Organism: Phyto melanocephala; assembly: GCA_941918925.1. Lineage (NCBI taxonomy): Eukaryota > Metazoa > Arthropoda > Insecta > Diptera > Rhinophoridae > Phyto > Phyto melanocephala. Next base: position 45,878,639 of record OW799233.1, on the reverse strand, counting down.
AGTTGTTAGCATGCCATCTAGTAGTTGCTAGTAGAGTCATCTATCTTATCATCTTTATCTTATATTTAGCTACAGTACAATAAATGGCACAGTGTAAGATGAATAAATGCTAATATATATGACTAATATATTTTTATAAAAATTTAAGGAAAAAAGTGTGCGTGGCACATCCATTTTCCGTTATAACGAAGACTTTGACCAAAAAGCCATGTTTGCAAAATTTCAGAATCGTACATATAGTTTTGTCAGTTTTATTACGTTTTAAATTTGAAATATACACTGTGCGGTATAAATTTTCGTACATTTTTATCTATAACTCTTTTCATAATTTATAGATTTAAGCGATTTTCAAGGGAAAATATTCTTTTGACTCGATAAATATATACTCGAAGTTTCATGACTACGTTTATGCGTCTGGACACAATTCAAAAGTGGGAGTTATAGTAGGCGTGTCAAAGTTGTTTTTGCTAATGAGTACAACTTAGGTGTTTCAATATAGTCCTTTATTATTCCAAAATCTTTATTAATAGAGAAATTATATGAATTTTAGGTAAAACGTTATATGGGAGGTGGGCGTAAAAGTGGGCGTGGCACCTTAATTTTTTGGCATAGTAATGAAATTGCCTTGGGGGATAGACGTATGCAAAATTTATCATCATACCTCTAATTTTAGCGGTTTTATAAGCTTTTCAATTTCATTAACGGTAGATAACGTGAAAAGTGGGCGTTATAGTAGGCGTGTCAAAGTTAATTTTGCGAATGTGTACAACTGAGGTGTTTCAATAGAGGCCTTTATTATTCCAAAATCTTTATTAATAGAGAAATTATATGAATTTTAGTTAAAACGTTATATGGGAGGTGGGCGTAAAAGTGGGCGTGGCACATTGATTTGCCGTTACAAGAAAGCGTGTCACCAAAAAGCAAAGTGTGCAAAATTTCAGAGTCGTACATCCAATTTTGTTGCTTTTATGACGTTTTTGTTTTTAAATATACCGAAAAATACACTGTGCGGGATAAATTTTCGTACATTTTGAACGATTACTCCTCTCCTAATGCATAGATTTAGACAGTTTTCGGGAGGAAATATTGCCTTTACCCAGGAAATACATATTCGAAGTTTCGTGAGTCTACGTTAAGGCGTTTGGACACAATTCCATTTTATTCGATGTTCGAAGGACACGGTTTTTTCGACCTACTCTTGCTTTTCGAGCTATAACTATCTTCCTAATATTCCGATTTAGCCCATTTTCAATACCAAACAAACCTTGTCTATAAGAAAGATTCTGGCAAAATTTGAGCCCCCTAGCTTTTTCGGTGCGACCTCTATCGTGCTTTCAACAGACGGACAGACGGACAGACGGACGGACATAGCTAGATCGTCATAAAATCAAACCCCGATTCAGAATATATATACTTTATGGGGTCTAAAATGGATATTTCGATGTGTTACAAACGGAATGACAAAATGAATATACCCCCACCATTTTTTTGGTGGCGGGTATAAAAATTCAAAATATCCAATAGCTATTTAAACATACTTCATAAGCAACTAAAATTGATGAGAAGTTGCCAGAACTGTAGGGCTATTAAAATGAGGGACACAAATATAATTTGGCTTATTGAATGAACACTTTATTTTGGTTGGAGTTTTGATTACGAATAAGTGTGTTTGTAGGTACATTGTTATTTTGTTGCATAAACAAAGTTTTTTTGTTATTGGAATTTAAAGTTGCCCATCGTGGCAACAGAAACTGCGCTAATTTAAGTAACAAATCTTTATAAGTCAAATGAAAAGAAGGAAAAAAACACTCTAATAGAAATAATCACCAGTTTAAATGCAACTTAAATCGTCTTCTTGCTTTAAACTTTGGCAATATTTCACTTGCACTTAGTGTGAATATGTGCCAGGGTGAAAAAAAATTTTGAAAAAATAAAACAAAATTTGTACACTCTACAGGGATTTGAAAATCATTTGTAAGTGAACATTTATAAAAGAAACCAGAAAACGATTAAACATCAAACAAAAGGTTAGTTTTAGGAAAAACTAAATAAAAACTGGGTACAGCGAAAAGGGTTATGTTTTTATACCCTTCACACAGTGAAAAAGGGTATATATAGGTTTGTCATTCCGTGTGAAATTTCTACAATTTTCATTTCCGACCCCATGAAGTATATATTTTCTGAAAGCTTATGAATAGGGGAGTCGATTAAGCTCTGTCAGTCTGTCCGTCTGTCCGTGTGTATGTTGAAATCAACTTTTTGAAGCCCCCCGACATCGCTTGGACCCGGGTGAGGTATTAAAACATCAGCAATATTCGGGAGTAGATCGGTATTGAAACATCGGTACATAAACAACTGAGATATGAGCAAAAAACCACGACCACCTCGATTTTTTTCACAAAAATAACATTACAACAACAACATACGTATATACAAACGTGTATACTGGTTAGAGTAAACGTGGCATCGAATCCCAGCTGAGCCAAACAAATTTTTTTTTTTATATGTTTTATATTTTTTATATTTTTTTATATTTTTTTATATTTTTTTATATTTTTTTTTATTTTTTATTTTACATATTATTTATATTTTTATTATTATTTTTTTTAATTTTGTATAATTTTTTTTTTTTTGTTTTATATTAATTAATTATATTAATTTTTTTTAAATTTTTTTTTAATTTTTTTAAATTTTTTTTTATTTTTTTTTTTTAACATACATACGTAAATTTATAATTTTACAATGGGATGTTTTATACATGTATGTTTTTATATGTATGTACGTATTTCATGTGGCATGAATGGTGACACAAACTACTGTTATTGCGTGACTACACGTTGTGAAGGGTATATAAGATTCGGCACGGCCGAATATAGCGCTCTTACTTGTTTATTTTATTTTTATTTTGTTTTTTTTTTTCTACATTTTCTTAATTTAGGTACTTAAATTAAAGTTATACAATAGCCTTAACTTGTTGAAGAGTAAGCAGCAATTAGTGTGTACTGTAAGCCGACCATAAAATGTACTATAATCTGACGTAATGAAAAATGAATGACTTTTGAGTGAAAGAAAAAAATATGTGATTTAAGCTTAACTTGCAAATTATTAAATACTAGTAATGGACTTGTTCGTTTACTTAACATTTTTACTAATTTTTACTGGATTTTGCTAGTTTGTTTACTTTTTGTATAGAAATTTGTGTAAACGAACGCAATCAAGTAAGGTTTAGTAAAAACAAGTAAGAGTGCTATATTCGGCCGTGCCAAATCTTATATACTCTTCACAACGTGTAGTCATGCAATAAAAGTAGTTTGTATCACCATTCATCCCATATGAAATACGTACATACATATAAAAAACATACATATATAAAAACATCCCATTGTAAAATTATAAATTTACGTATGTATGTTTTTTAAAAACAAAATAAAAAAAAATTTAAAAAAAAAATTTAAAAAAAAATTAAAAAAAAAATTAAAAAAATAATTAAAATATATATAATAAATATAAAACAAAAAAAAAAAATATAAAAAAAATTAAAAAAAAAATATATAAAAAAAATAAAAAAAAATTTTTTCTGGCTCAGCTGGGATTCGATGCCACGTTTACTCTAACCAGTATACACGTTTGTATGTACGTATGTTGTTGTTGTAATGTTGTTTTTGTGAAAAAATCGAGGTGGTCGTGGTTTTTTGCTCATATCTCAGTTGTTTATGTACCGATGTGTCTGATTTTGAATACCGATCTACTCCCGAATATTTCTGATATTCTAATACCTCAACCGGGGCCAGGCGATATCGAAGGGCTTCAAAAAGTTGATTTCAACATACACACGGACAGACTGACAGAGCTTAATCGACTCCTCTATTCATAAGCTTTCAGAAAATATATACTTTATGAAATCGGTCGGAAATGAAAATTATAGAAATTTCACTCGGAATGACAAACCTATATATACCTTTTTCACTGTGTGAAGGGTTTAAAAATAGTCAAAACTTTAAAGGAAACTAACAAACATAATATTAAACCAACTTAGTAAAAATATTATCGGTTACCTAAATGTAGACTTTTCAAAATAAATTTTAACAAAATTCTTCATTAGTCACCTTGTCCCCTTGTGAAATTATTGGCGAATATTTTTTTTCATTAATTACTATTTTTGCAACGTTTAGTGGTCTACTTGAGTTTAAAGTCATTTTTTTAGACAGAAAACTCTGATTACGTCAAAACTGAATACAAAATAAAACTTTTTCGACAAAAATCTGCAATGTCGTAAAACCTTTCGACAAAAATTGCCTAAAACAAGTATGAGTGTTATACATATTTGACTGTGCCGAATCTCCCTCCACAAAGTTCTTACAATCATATAATGACCATGACTGACATTTATATGGAGCAACTATGACCAAAACTTATTTAGGAAATCAAAAATTTGAAGCATCAAATGTTTCAAGAAGTTCCATAGGAACTGCAAAATCTCAGCTCGTTATGTGCCCACATAACTGATTAACAATAGCAAAATTCTCGAAAGCATGTATGATAAACTGATACTATACAGGTGTCGGAAGTATACGTGGGGGTTTGAAAAATTTATTTCAACATACACAGGGAGTTAGCTAAATCATATATATATATATAAAAGGATTCAGAATATACAGCTTTTATGACCTAAAAATTAATATTGTTCTCGCAAAGAAAAAAAACAGCAGACAGTTGTCCGAGGCCTTCGGACAAGCCTGTCCCTGCAGGCTGTGTCAGAGACACGGCCATTAAGTTTAACGTAGAATACGCCATCCGATAAGACAGAAAACGTATATAACAATAAATGATAAATAATATAAGCAAATTAATTTATTTATTTAATAATTACTTTTGATAATATACAAAAGCTTAGGATAAATATGTTTTTAAATTGAAAGAGTAAGGATAAATGATAAATAACAGACGCAAATCTATTTGATTATTTGAAAATTACTTTTGATAATATGGGCTTATGATAGGAAAAATAGGATAAATATGTTTTTAAATTTCTCGCAAAAACTAAGTCAATGGTTATGTTATCAATAGTTGTGGGAGCATCGTTTCGAATATAATCCAAATTAAATGTATCGCTCATATATTTCGCTTTCAATATTTCATCAATCAAGACAACAGCCGAAGGTTTGTGTCCACACTGAAACAGCAGCATAGTTTGTGTTCACGCTACAAACTCAAACACTCAACCAAACACCACACATATGTTTGAGTGTATGTGTTTAAACAATTTTCATTTGAGAAATTTAAATATTAGGAAGATATCAACCAATATGAAATGTATACAAACAAATCAATCAATGAAATAAAGATTACAACAATAACAATCTGACATGACTCCCTATACCGTAAGGTAAAACGTATTCTACGCCAAAACCATAGGTACAAATATTGGTTATTGAAACCACGTAATAGTTGTTTTAGTTTTGGTTTTATCATATACTTCGTCACGATAAACATATATTCGATTGAAATTTATCATTTAATGTTTACTCTGCATGAAAACTTCGATATGGTTGTCATTTAAAAATAGTACGATTTGCAAAATTGTTACGACAAAAATAGTATGTTGCATTTGCAAAATAATATTATATTCAAAGCATTAATATTTCAAAATAACCATTAAATGTTAGAGTTAACAACCATATGATAATAAAGCAATCAAATTATGATTCTTTTTTAATAATAATATAGTTCTACATATTCTGCTTGTTGAATGGAAATTTATTATTTTAAAAGTTTGACACGTGAAAAAAAGTATTCATATATTAAAAAAAAAATTTTAAAAAAATTTTAGAAATCGATATTTTTATGCAATTTGGTTCTACATCCATTATCATCCATCTGCTAATAAAATATTAAATGGGCTAATACGACATAAGCCGAAATAGAAGCAAATACTTCCGTCTACCAGATCACAACACTATTTTTCAGGCTGAGATCATGGCGATTACGGAAGGAATTAAATGGATAAAGGAAACGAATAGCGAAACTCCGATTCGTATCTTTACGGATAGCCAATCAGTGATTAAGACATTGAGAAAGGAGAAAGTTGAATCCCGGAACGTTTTGCAATGCAAGAGTGAGATAAACTCATATGCAAATTGTGAACATCTGGAGATAATATGGATACCAAGCCATCACGGGCTGATCGGAAACGAGAAAGCCGACAAATTATCCAAAATGGGAGCTCTTTTGAGTACTATAACTTTGGAGAACGCCAAACCCCTTAAACGATTTAAGGATGAACTTAAACGTTGGGCAATGGAAGAACATGTCAGAAAATGGCAAAGCACTGATGTCGGTAAGGTGACAAGAACACTCTGGGGTGACCCAAATCTTGGGAAGTCAAAGGAGATTCTGAGACTAAGTAGACCTACACTTAGGAAATTAACCGGTGTAATTACAGGTCATACGGAGTTGAGAACTCATCTAGCTCGCATGAGATTATCTGAGGAGGCGACATGTAGAGCTTGCGAGGAAGAGGATGAGACTCTGGTACACTACCTTTGTCATTATCCTGCGTTTGGGCATATTAGGCGCGAAAATTTTACAGTGGATACTATGCCGAACTTGGAATACCTGGGGAACTCGAACTGGAGATCCATAAGGCGTTACATTGAGGGGACTGGTTTCTTGGACTAGTCCGTTATTTATGGGAAATTATGTTTAAGGTTTTTTTTGTTTGGGAATTCCGTTTTCCACATGGAGCGCACAACATGCCAACTGGGCATAGGTGTATACCTGTCATGGGTTTGGGCTTTTATACCCCTCCTTTTCAACCTAACCTAACCTAGTAAAATATTAAAGCGATAACTGTTTTAGTCATGGAGAAAACACTCTGTACATTTTATCGTATGTAGCAGTGTTATTTACGTTTTTATTTATTTAAAAGTAATAAAAACGCTCTCCTATAAAATATTGTTTTTGTAATATACGATATTTTTGCGCACAGGGGTCGATATGTTTTTACCACAATCATACAATTTAGTCATAGTATGTTGCTCTTTTAACAGAAATCTTCATATCGTAAAAATTTCTTAACAAAAATTTTAATATCGTAAAACAGTTTAGCAAAGTCCTCAATATCGTAATATATTTTTTTAATTTGTATATCTTACGATATTTTTTGTTGTTAATAGCGCAGTGCTTTCTTAACGAAAATTTTTTAATAAGTTGACATTTTTGTATCGTAAAGCTAACCATGTATTGTATTAATCCAACTTTTTTGTTGCTCTTTGGGTCAATTGTACAAAGTAAGTAAAAAAAACCTACATTTTACATTTCCTAGAAAAAATAAAATAAAGCAAAAAAATCAAAATAAACACCAACTTTAAACTTTCAATTGTCTTGTAATTGTCATTGATTTACATCACGTAACCTTATAATCCAAGTGTATAAAGTAACTAGCGAAATTTATTTTGTATGTCTTCATTGTACTATTCGTATTTATTGTTGAGTTCACTGAAAAATATATTGAAAAGCTAGTTTTTTTCATGTTTTGTTGTTATAGACAGAAAAAAATAAAGGAAACATTTAATACAAGATTATTTCGAGATTAAAACTTATTTCTTTTTAAAGAATCTGATGTGAGACATGTCAACGTTTCCATTGTTTTTCCTCATACAATTTGATGGCAAATAAATTAAATTATAAAAAAATTTTTTTTTTCTTAAATAAATTTTTTCTTCAATGTTAGTTTTTTTTTTTGCATAACAAACTAAACTGCAAAATAGTTTGAGCCAGGTTGTGCCAAACTCTTTTATTGTACATGCAAATGTCCGGTTTGAGGTTTAACGAAATTTAAGAATAATGTTTTCAGAATCTTAACAATCGCTTGAGTTAAATTTTTATATGAGTTTTGTCATTCTAACAAAAACGAAATGCACGTAAAATTTTCGCTCAAAACCCCCACTTAGATTTTATAATCTATCTTCTATCTATCTTCTATCTGTGTGTGTGTGTGTGTGTTAGCTATAGACTCCGAAACTGTAAAACCGATCGGACTCAAACTTTGGCAAGTTGGGAGTGTTTATGGGTGGAAAAAGTTGGCGGGGCCACGCCCATAAAAAATTAGTTATCATTTTTAGCTACTTGCACTTGACCGATTTTTCTGAAACTTTTCACACATATTGAACTGTCATGACTTTATAATTTCGTGGTTATAAAAGTGGGCAGGGCCATGCCCATAAAAAAAGTTATAATTTTGAGATACTTGCACTGGACCGATTTTTCTGAAACTTTGCACACATATTAGGATGTCATGACTTTACAATTTCGTGATAAGAAACGTGGGCAGTGCCACGCCCAAAAAAAAGTTATCATATTCAGCTACTTAAACTTCACCGATTTTTCTAAAACTTCTCACAAACATATTGTGGTCTCATGATTATACAATTTCGTGATTAGAAAAGTGGGCAGGGCCACGCCCATAAAAAAAGTTATAACTTTGAGGTACTTGCTCTGGACCGATTTTTGTAAAACTTTGCACACATATTGAGTTGTTATGATTATACAATTTCTTGATTAGAAAAGTGGGCAGTGCCACGCCCATTAAAAAAAATTTTAAATTTTTTTGCTTTTTGCACTTGATATTCAATTTAAATTCAGAGTGCATTTTTATTCATTAAGGGGCGTAGCAACGCGCGCCGGGCTTTTCTAGTATATGTATATAAAAGAGCAACGTAACTGACTGATTGATTCATCATCGTACAGCCCAAACGCAAAGTGCTAAAGACATGAAATTTAGACAGTGTGTTCCTCTTTTGATGTACAGCTTCACTAAAAGCAAACTTTAAGGGGGTAAAAATTGATAATGTGGACAATTATCAAAGTGAAATTTTTGGAAACTTTTAGGGGGAGCAAAAGGTACCAAAAAGGGTAAAATATGTTTAACTCCTAATTACAGGGCCAATTTGTATAAAATTTGTAATAGTGATTTTCCCAGATAAGAAAAATTATGTAATTTAGTAAACATTGAACACATTTATACAGGGTTAAAAGGGACAAATTCGCAAAACTGTTGGGTACTTTTTACAACATATTTATTTCTATGCAAGAAAACAGTAGATTTATTAACTTTAAACCATGTCTGTTATCATATTTTATTGTTAAATACATATAATCATTTTTGACTTGAAATTTTTTCATTGATTTTGAAAACCTACAAAAAGGTACTTTTTTCCTTTTTTATAGTACTTTTAGTATTTTCTGTGTCAACGCAGCTAGTATTTTGAACTTAAAAACTATTGATCCGAAGGTGAGACAGAACATTGTATGGACTACCCAAAAAGTACTTTTTTCATTCTTTTGGTACTTTTTGTATTTTATACTTTGATTAAGCTACAATTTTAATATTAGTGACTATTCAAGGTGAAACTGAAAATGTTATGGGCGACAAAAAAGGAACTTTTTCGCATTTTTATGACAATTTTTGTGTGTTTTATGGTTATGAAGTTAGAGTTTTACAATTTCCAGGTGAGAATAAAAATGTTATGGGCAGCCAAAAGGTACTTTGTATGTCCGAAAGTAAATATGAGGCTGATATGCCTTTAATTTCTCTAATTTTTCTAAATAAGATTAATCAGAGAAATTAGTTTTCATTATTTTTAAGTAAAATTACTTAGTAATTAAAAAAGTATTTAATAAATAATAAGATCTATGCTAGCGAAGTAGCGAATATTTGCTAGTTAGCACATAAGTAAATTATCACAAATTGTCATTGAATAAAACAAAGATTCCTTGGGTTCATCACAACAGCTTTGCTAAAGATCATCACATGATCAAATGTATAGTTTACGATTCTGTAAAGGACATACAGACTAACATTAATTTTTATTTTTTTCCCTATACTCCTATATTCTAAGAAATAATAAAAAGGTAAAATTTTTATCGTAATAGTTTTTTAATGACGTTTTGGAAACTTTTATTATAACGGACGAAATATTAGGCAAGCATACAAAAAAAATCTGGGCCCGGTCAAAAACTAAAAGCGGATTTGATTTTTGATGACTAGGTTTTTTTTACCCAGTCGGACCGCTCATATGCCCATAATATATATCATTTTAATTATAAATTAAAAAAAAAAAAAAATCATTATTTAAACAGGACCAGCTTTCGAAAAGCGTTCCACATATAGAAATTTCATAAAATTAAAAAAAGAACTACTTATGTTGGCAAGCACTGGATCAATCGGCTATCTAAGATCAGCAAAACATATGAATGCATAAACATTTATGTGATCGTAATGTTAAATGTGTACGATCACAGCTTATGTGGCAAAATATTAGAGTTTTTAGAAAACTAATGTTTCTTGACCTTTTCCAACATGAAAATCAAATGAATATTAAACTACAACTAAAGCGACAAAATTTTACAACTAAAAGCAGATGATTACAAAATATTTGTATTAATTAAAACCAATTTAGAATACTTACAGTTCTAAATTAAGAAACCTTTTAGTAAAAAAATGTAAAATAAAAAAAGACTTTAATATAAAACTGAACAGGTAAAAATATTATTAACTTTAAATGAAATTATAAAGAACTGGGATCACTACCGTTTACAGTCGCATCTTTAAGTGCAACATATCCCCGTAATATCAGAAAATAACATTCACTTAAAATTATTAAACGTTTGCTAAGAAAGTATTACGGTAGTTATAACAATTTGTTTAAATCCTTTGCGTTATAAAACGTAGGGTCGCCATTTTATTTTTCTGTTTTAGCTTTATGACCCTTAAAGCAAAATATTGAGTCTTACCGAGACAGCATATCGACAAGATCCGACTGAAAATATTTAATTAAAAACAAAACAAATAAAAGCGCTGTTTCAAATCTTATATACACCACTTTACCATCATATATGCTACAACCAAGGCATATCTATTCATCAGGTAATTACAGTTCGGAGAGAATTTTTTGTTTATATTTTTTATATATGAAGTTTGACATTTGAAAATAATTAGAAAAGAGAGAAAATTATTTTTTATTTATGTATTATGACAGCTGAAATTAAAAATAAGTAATAAAAAAAATAATCAGCTGACGAATCAAGAGTACCTGATGAATAAGTCATAGACATTCGTTTGACCGCACTTAAGTTTTTATATAAAATTTTTTGTCTTTAACTCATTTAACTCATTTTTATAACAGATAATTTTTTTTTTTTTTTTTTATTTACATCATTAAGCTTGTTTAATAAAACGAAAACAATTATTAGTCTAACGGAGTTTTAAAAGAAAATATGCATTCTTTTGTAAAATTGTTGCTGTTTTTAGTAAGACATTCGTTTAAACGCAGCAGTAGAAAAATTCATTTAGATTGTGCAATTGGACTTGTAAACAAGTGTTTTTGTATCCAACTGTTAAAATTTAAAATTATAATTTAAAAAAACAAAAAAAATTATAAAAATTAAATTAAATCTTTCGGAAATGGGCTCAGGAAAGCGTTTAAATGACACTAAGAAAGATTTAATTGATAACTTAAAGGAAAAAGGTTATTCAAATAGAAAAGTTGCTGAAATAATAATGCGTTCTGAAAGAGTAGTAAGAAATTACTTAAAACTTGGAAAAAAGTATGGTATGAAAGCTCCAACGAAGGGATCTTCTAAAATAACTGCTCGTCAAAAAGGACAAATTCGCCATGAGGCCACAAAGAATCGCTTATCCTGTCGAGAAATAAAAGAAAAACTTGATCTGCCAGTTACCACGCGATCTATCGCTCGTATTTTAAATTCGAACCCTTCGATTAAATGGAAAAAAATGAAGTCTAAACCACGGCTAACTAAGGAACACAAGGAGAAACGTCTTAGTTTTAGCCAAACCCATATGTCGTGGACAGACGAATGGAAAAAAGTTATATTTTCGGACGAAAAAAAATTTAACTTGGATGGCCCAGACTGCTACAGTTGTTATTGGCATGATCTGGACCAAGCGAACGTTGTACGATCCAAGCGAAATTTTGGTGGAGGAAGCGTTATGGTATGGGGAGCATTCTCTTACAACTTCAAGCTTCCTATTTGTTTTATTACCACCAGAATGAATTCAGAAATGTACCTTGAAGTGCTGGAAGATGTCCTTATCACAAAACTTGATGAAAACTCTGACGATGAATATATTTTCCAACAGGATAACGCGCCTATTCACGTTTCGCAAAAAAGTAAGGATTGGTTTTGTTCTAAAAATATAAGTTTACTTCCGTGGCCAGCATGCAGTCCCGATTGCAATCCCGTCGAAAACTTATGGGGAATACTTGCAGCAAAAGTTTATGAAAAGAGAAGACCGTTTTCGACCGTAAATGAGCTTAAAGAAAAAATAAAGGAATGCTGGATGGGTATTGAAATTGAAACTCTTCGAAAGCTTGTAAACTCAATGCCAAATAGAATATTTTCAGTTATTCGTAATGAGGGTGGTCCCACAAAATATTAGTCCACATTAAATTTAAAAAATTTTTTAATAACTTTTCGTTTTAATTAAATTTAAATAAAACTGCGTTCAAACGAATGTCTCTTAATTTTTCAGTTTTTTATGTATAACGTTTTATTAATGTAAAATATATTTAAGCTTTATTGAATTTTTTTAAGCTAATAAATTAACAAATCATTTCGAAAAATTTTTTATTAATATACTTTTTTGTTTTGTTTTAACTAAGAAAAAATATACTGCGGTCAAACGAATGTCTATGACGTATGCCTTGTAGTACAACTGTGATCAAAACTTATTAAGGTGCTCGATAATTTAAAATTTTAATTCACTTTTATGTCAACTTTTTTTCTCCGATATCTTGTTGGTCAGTAACCTATTGAAGTGAAAGTTTCTGTAAATGCTGCCAAATATTTTAAGAAGTTCAATATGAGCTACAAAATCTGACTTTGTATAAAAAAAAGAGGTAATCATGTTCTTTCACTCATATCTTTGCACGTAAAATACCCACATAACTGATTCTCAATAGCAAAATTCTTGAAAGCATTTCTGATTAACTGATACCATAAAAAAGCATAAGGGGAGCTTTACCCCTTGTGTTAATACCCAACTTTATCCACATTGTTGAGCACCCGGGGTACCCGGCTACCCATATACTGTAATGTATTAATAATCAATATTTTTTTGAAATAAAATATAACTTTAAATTTAAAATATCAAATGATATTGATGTTAAAATATGATTTTTTAACTTTGAATTGCAAAACGGCCAAAATTTTAAATTTTTTGTACAGGGCATTATTTTTAGTATCAAAGTTGCACATTTTTGGTCATACGTGATACGTAAATGTATTACAATACGGGGGGTCATCAAGCTGCCGTTCACCAAAATTTACGTCAGCGAAGTGGACCTCATCGTAGCACAGAAACGTTATAAATAAGTGAATCTTTTAAAATTATCTTCAACATATTCACTGTACCGCGCGACAATATGACTCACTAGATTTCACAACATAATGCGCTTTTTAAGATTTGATGACAACAATACTTGCAGTCAACGTAAGAAAGATGATAAGGCAACTCCAATTCGTGACTTATGGACAATGTTGAACACAAGCTGATCCCAAATGTATAAACCGAGTGAGAATTTAACATCTGATGAGCAACTTTATCCTTTATCCAGGGTTTTCTCAATATATACCTTCTTGCGATGGTGAAAACGCCTATCCTTTGCAGGGTATAATTTACACTGGCAAAAATAAAAATACCTCTGAAAAAAATCAGGGGGAAAGAGTTATTAACGAATTAGCGTCGCCTTACCGTGGAAGTGGAAGAAATATCTACATGGATAATTTTTTAACTTCTCTGCCAATAGCGAAGCACTTGCTTGCTTCACTGTATCGACGACAGTTTTTGGTTTCCATGAAAAATTAACATCGTGTTCTTATGTACAAAAGAACAAAAAAACTGTAGTTATTTTACCATTCAGACAAAGCTTTAGGTGACGATATCAAAAAGAATCCCGACTTTAAAAATTTTTATAAGAAGTACAAGCGTGGAGTTGACACTATGGATCGAATGGTTAGAAGATACAAAAGTCAGCGCCGAAGCTTGAGGTGGCCAGTGGTTCTATTTTTCAATATGTTAGATATTGCTTCACTAGCATCATACATCATTTACTGTGAGAACAATAAAATTATTGCGATCGCCTCTTTATGCGTAAGCTATCTGAAGAACTTGCTAAGCCTATGATTGAAGCACGAATGACAAATGCCCAATTTATGCATAATTATACAACCAAAATTGCAATTGAAATCATTTTGCGTTGCTAAGTATTATCCATTGCAGAGGCTTCTAATAAATTTGAAAATCTGGATAAAACAGAAAGAAAAAGGGATCTTGTCACGTGTGCTTCAAGCAAATAAAAACAAGTAAGAGCGCTATATTCGGCCGTGCCGAATCTTATATACCCTTCACAACGTGTAGTCATGCAATAACAGTAGTTTGTATCACCATTCATCCCATATGAAATACGTACATACATATAAAAAACATACATATATAGAAACATCCCATTGTAAAATTATAAATTTAGGTATGTATGTTAAAAAAAAATAAAAAAAAATTTTAAAAAAAAATTTTAAAAAAAATTTAAAAAAAATTAAAAAAAAAATTAAAAAAATAATTAAAATATATATAATAAATATAAAACAAAAAAAAAAATAAAAAAAAAATTAAAAAAAAAATATATAAAAAAAATAAAAAAAAATTTTTTCTGGCTCAGCTGGGATTCGATGACACGTTTTCTCTAACCGGTGTACACGTTTGTATGTATGTATGTTGTTTTTGTGAAAAAAAATCGAGGTGGTCGTGGGTTTTACTCATATCTCAGTTGTTTATGTACCGATGTTTCTGATTTTCAATACCGATCTACTCCCGAATATTTCTGATATTTTAATAATTCACCCGGGTCCAAGCGATGTCGGGGGGGCTTCAAAAAGTTGATTTCAACATACACACGGACAGACTGACAGGGCTTAATCGACTCCCCTATTCATAAGCTTTCAGAAAATATATACTTTATGGGGCCGGAAATCAAAATTGTAGAAATTTAACACGGAATGACAAACCTATATATACCCTTTTTCACTGTGTGAAGGGTATAAAAAGAAAACGCAAAACTCGGAAAAGCTGCGCTGAATGTGAACGGCCAGTTTGCGGATTAATTTGAAGATGTTGTTAAATATACAAAATGTTTTATGAAAAATAATTTTGTGAATAAATAACATTTGATTTATTCATACAATAATTTTTGATTCTTATATCCCATACAATTTGTATTGGGTACCGGGGTACCCGGGTGCGCATGTTGCGATGGTTAAAATTTTAGCAAATTTTTTGGAGTATAAACGGAGCAAAAAAATTAAATCTACAATCTTAGTTCGCTTAATTTTAAATTTAATAACGACGATCCAGAAGCTTGTTTAAAAATTTAATTGTTAATAAATTTTTTTTCATGTAGCCGGTAGCCGGGTATTAATACAAGGGTTAAAAAATTATTTCAACATACACACGGACAAACGAACAGATAGACTAAATCAATTTCTCTATCTTTAAGGATTCAGAATATATACTTTATATGGTATAAAATGAATATTGTAGAAATTACAAATGGAATGACAAACTTATAGACTCTCGTGTTAAGAGTATAAAAATTAGTAGATTTGTATTGTTATACTTTACAGCTCTCAATATCGTTAAATGCGTATGTTTGTTAGTAAAAACGAGGTGTTGTCTCTTCTTTCCTTTAACAATATGTCCAGTGCCTCACGGAAAGTTACGATACATTTTTTATAAACAATGACACGCATTGCTTATGCGACGAATTTTGTTAACTGATTTGTAACATCACGATACAAATCTAGTAACTGAAACATAAGCATTCAATACATCTCCAGTCGCTTTAATTGCAATTCTCTTTGATGCAAGTGTCTGCTTGTGTGTAGAAAACTAAAATGTGTTTTAAAGACTTGATGAAAAACTTACATTATATCGATTAAAATTTTATTATCATGCACTGAACTTTTAATAGTAGATGTGCGTCTTGTTTAAAGTTAGTTGTTCTTTTTTTTTATTATGTTTTCTATCTTTTGTGTTTAGCTTCAATTTGAGTCTTAGATGAACTTTTTGTTTTTTGGCAACTTCAAATGGTTCGATTTAGTACAATTTCTGCATGTCGTTGTTGTAACTAACCTTTTCATTTGTTATGGTCTGATAATAAAAAACAAAATAAATAACAGAACATTTTTTTAAACATGCTGTTCGTATGTACAGTGTAACAGTAAATATTTAAGAACTGCACAAGACGAACAAAAATGGTTTTAAGTCATAACCTATAGACTCAAATAATATATTTGTTAGTTTACTAAAAATTTTTGTACATTTGTAACAATTGGTACCAGAAAATGTTTATTAATTCAAAAAATTAGCAAGAAGTAAGAGTCAAAAGAGACATGGATAGATTGAGATAGAAAAAAATTCTTGCTAATTTTGGCTAGTAGAAGCAATATATTCTTTTGCCAATAGAAAAAGCTGCTAAAATTCATTATACTTATATGTTTTAAAAAATTTTGAATACTTTTATTATTATTAAACATTATACTCGCTATTAGGGATGTCAATAACGATTCCGAAATTCCTGAGATTTACAAATTTTTATTTTAATTTATTTTAAAAATCTCGGGTTATCTTGATTTTTTCTAAGAATAATCCATTCCATTCTAGCAGTGACTATCATTCAACTATTAGAGAAACGTTTTAGTGTTTTTGGTGTAGGCTTCACTACAGACGGTGCATCTACAATTCTGAAAATTGGCAAAATTATTGCACCCAAGCAGCAACTATCTTTTGCCAATGAAATTCATTCTCTCATGATTGTACAATTTCGTGATTGAAATAGTAGGCAGTGCCACGCCCATACAAAATAAGTTAAAATTTTTAGCTACTTCCACTAGATCGATTTTTCTGAATTTTTGCACACATATTGGACTGTTACGACTATACAATTTCGTGATAAGAAAGTGGGCAGGGCCACGCAAATAAAAAAGTTTTAATTTTGAGGTACTTGCAATGGACCGATTTTTCTGAAACTTTTCACACTTATTGAGCTGTCAAGACTATACAGTTTCGTGAATAGAAAAGTGGGCAGTGTAACACCCATAAAAAATATATTTTTAGCTTCTTGGACTTCACCAATTTTTCTGAAACTTTGCACACACAGCTATCAGGACTATAAAATTTTGTTATTAGAAAAGTGGGCAGTGCCACACCCATAAAAAAAATTTTTAGCTTCTTGCACTTGATATTTAACGCGCCCCGGGTTAGGCTAGTTACTGATATTTTTACAACGCTTTTAATTGTGCAAGTGATCATGATAATGATGAAAAACATGACATTTTGAGATTTGAGCTATTGAAACAAATAGCGATCTTACTGATAAATTTCACATTAAACTACTTAATGAGAAAGTCATAAAAATTAAAAAAAAGAAAGAAAAAATTGATTTCAACATACACACGGACAGACGGACAGACGGACAATGCTTAATCGACACCCCCATTCATAGGCTTTTAGAAAATAGGTCGGAAATGAATATTGCATATATTTCACACGGAATGACAAACCGATCCACTTTTTACACTGTCCTGCGAAGGGTATAAAAATTAAATAAAGCGATCGACATTTGCAGCAGTCCTACAAAAGCTCAAAAATTTAAAAAGATATAGTAAGTATAAATATAAATATGCATATTAGAAGCCAAATATATCTTTTTATTTCTGGCGGCCAAAGAGGAGTATATCTGCGGTCTGCATATACTTATTAACTAAATTACCTACAAGCGTTAAGTTCGAACTCTGGTTCTCAAAAATTAAATCAAACTGTCTGATGAAATTTTAAATGCATCGATTTTTATATATAAAAAAACAATTTTTTAGAAAAGATAGTTAAGTTGATTTTATGTACACATATATGAGCCCTTCATTTTGAAAGTGGTTCAAGGCCATTTAAAGTAATATTTATAAAGTGTTTCATATTCTATACTTCTACATTTAAAACACAAAAACTTTATAAAATTTTTAAAGTATTTCGAATGAATTCAAGCACGAACTTTTAAATATCTTTACATAAATGTGAAATATGAATAGGCTTACACCAATTTTTAAAAATCAATAACTCAAATATTTATTCTCTTTCTTAATAAGAATACTAAGTCCCTTGAGGGTGTGTACAGCACATCGAAAATTGCCCAGGAATGCCGGGTGTCTCTTGAGGAGATAGCGAGACATTCGACGGTTACCCTTGTGTGGGTTCCAGGATATGGGGATATTGATGGTAATAATAGAGCTGATGCACTTGCAAAAGCCGGTACCACCTTAGATTCGGTTGAATCCAGTTATGCTTTGGGTATTCCCTTATCGAAGGGTAAGCAACTAATCTCGCATCGATTCTATTTGGATGCCAAGGAAAGATGGGTGAGAGAACCCACTTCTTTGGAAACCAGAAAAATCTGGCCTGACATGGATGTGCATAGGACGCAATATGCAGTGAATATGCCCCGTATCCACCTTAGGAACCTCATAGCGGTCATTACCGGACACTGGCCTATAGGTACACATGCGAAAAGGCTGAGTACCCCTTACAACGACTTCTGCAGAAGTTGCGATAACGAGGAAGAGGAGGAGACAACTGAACATCTTCTCTGTAATTGTCCTGCATTCGGGGACTTGAGACACCAGATTCTAGGTCAGCGAATACTTGTGAGTAAAACTTGTCCTTCCGCAGTTGATCTGGGAAAGATCCACATCTTCATAAACAGGACAGGATGGCTGAGAAAAGACGGCCAGAGGACATAGCGCCTACGGTATCACAACGGGACCTTTGGAGGACCCAAGTGAGCTATGCCTTCGGGCGGCTGCCGTATCTAACCTAACCTAACCTAATAAGAATACTTAACAAATTCTTCAGTTTTTATCCTTTAACATTTATTTATGGTAATTGCTTGCCTTTTTATTATACATTAAATATGTATATGAATTACTTTACTTACATTCTAGGAATTTTTCTATATAAGTTTGCTATTTTGTCAAAAAAAAAATTAAAATTATTTCAATATAATATAATAAATCCCGAAATCACGAAAAATCCCGGAATTTGCAAAATCAATCCCTCCTCGCTATGCATTGCATAAATGCATGCTATTAATATATACTTTGCCGACTGAAGACACAGAGATCTTAACTACAATTATTACCAGCTCTTTTCTGGTAACCACCTTCGGCAATTATCCGAATTGTTGCTATTTGACATGGGTTTTTGTAACCAAAACGTATTCAAAAACTATTTTGTTTTATTTAAAATTATCTTCGTCACTGTGTGTTAACTCATCTTTGTCATCAGAGTATAAAAATATAGCAACACTAAGCATTTTTACAAATTGTGTTTATTATTATTCGCACATACAAAACGCAATAAATTTTTTAACAGTTTAAAACATGGTGTAATAATATTTAAATAAATTCTTGAGCAACCTTTTGCTCTTAATGCATTACAAAACCTTTATAGACGAAAGGCTTACGTAGTACCATAAAAAAATATGTATATCGACAACAAATTCAACTGAAATCTAAATACGACTTCGAAGTTAGGCTGAATAAGTTATTCTTGTCTTGCCTTGCATTGCCTTGTAAACAGAAACGAGTTGGTAATGCAGTTCGGAATCATTTCGTTAAAAAATTCGTTATTTTGTGCTCGATTACATTTTTGGGAATTTTTTCCTGGGTTTGTGTAAATATTTTTACACAGTGTTGTCCTAAGTTTAAATATATGCTCTAAACACATAGACGACAGCAGACAGCAAGCAGCAATATGTCAAAAATAAAATCCATGTGTTTAAATGAAAACGATTTTTTTGACGGCAGCACAGCAGCACGACTGCACAACTGCATTTACTGCTGCTGGCAACTTAGGCTATTTTCTATTTTGACGGGCAGCAGTAAACAAATATAGTGTTGCCATTATATATATTAATTGGAAAAATAAGAACAAAAACTTATTTTTAATATTAAACATAAAAGAACATTACAAAAATACAATAAAAAAATAAATTTATGTATTTTTATAGTTTTTAGTGATATTATTAAAATTTTTTATCCATGACTTTAATATTATTCATTATAAAATACACATCAGCTGATTATTATGTTGTTGCTGTCTTCAAAATAATTATGAAGCTGACTTCAGATCAAAATTTGAAGTTGGCAGCATTTGAAGCCGTGAAGTCTGCTGTAGTCTATATGTTTAGAGCTATAGATACTACTTCATTTCTTTGGTAAAATTTCTATATATCACAAAACTTGGCAACCCTAACTTATATATTAAAAAATTACTCTAAATCCTTAAAGATAATACGTTTGTATAAAAGTTTTATACAAAAATAATTGCTTAGAAATAAGAAGCACTATCTGGATTTGGATTTGTCGATGCTGAGGGAGCCAAAGCATCTATCGATTGAGAGCGTCTCTCCATAAAACTAAACATAAACCAACGTTCATTTTTGCCAAAATTTTCACCATCCTCCAAGGAAGTGGGTAAAGTGCTGGGAAAGAGAAGAGTAGGATTTTTAATTTATTTTTAAAAATATTTAGTCTTCATTCTCACCGATTTAAGGTCTCTGGCAGCAGAAGGCATAAACCTCCTCCCAGGAGAGATATAAAGCCCAAAATGATTTCCGGTAATGGCACAAAATACTGTCGCGTAAGCAGAATGTAAGAACTGAAAAAAGTAAAAGCATAACCCATGACATGAACTGCAGCCACACCCTGACCACGCACACAAGTGGGTATTAACTCAGTGGCATATTGAGCGCCCGAATTATAGGCCACCGTCACACCAAAGCGACCAATAACCGAAAGAGCCACCACCAAGGCAACACCTGAAATACAAACAAAATTAAATAAATAATTAAAAAAACTATTTTGCTGAATATTCTTTTAACGTACTTTGCTCCGATGAACTTTCCACATTTCTAAAGAGTATAATTCCTGTACACGATATAAATATGCCACTCAGTAGCAAAGACATTGATGCCATGGCTTTGCGACCGATACGATCTTGCAATGCAATAAGAAGCAAACAAGCTGGCAATATGCTTGTGGCACTCAATGTGAACATGACAAATGGTGAAATACCAAGACCTTGTACATTACGTGAAACGGCATCGTAGCATAATGTAATTACCATTCTATGTTACCAAACAGGCAGGCATCCAATATAACGAGGAATAATGCAACCAAACCACATGCAAAAAAAAAACGGCAGCCGAAAAAAAGACAAGCAAAAAAATTAACCAAATGCCACATTAATTCAACATTAATAACAAACTCATTAGAGTCTTTAAAACGATGATTCCCAAACTTGTTAATAACAAGTCCAACTACTAAATAAACATTGTCTTAAACATTTCCCTAACATATACAACTTAATAGAAATTTTTAAAATTTTTAAAAAATAAAGTTTTAGAATTTTGTTATACCCAGTGAAAAAGCGTATATATAGGTTTGTCATTCCGTGTGAAATTTCTACAATTTTCATTTCCGACCCCATAAAGTATATATTTTCTGAAAGCTTATGAATAGGGGAGTCGATTAAGCTCTGTCAGTCTGTCCGTGTGTATGTTGAAACCAACTTTTTGAAGCCCCCGACATAGGTTGGACCAGGGTAAGGTATTAAAATATCAGAAATATCCGGGAGTATATCGGTATTGAAAATCAGAAACATCGGTACATAAACAACTGAAATATGAGCAAAAACCCACGACCACCTCGATTTTTTTTTTCACAAAAACAACATTACAACAACAACATACATACATACAAACGTGTATACCGGTTAGAGAAAACGTGGCTCGAATCCCAGCTGAGCCAAAAAAAAATTTTTTTTAATTTTTTTTATTTTTTTTTATTTCTTATTTAATATATTATTAATATTTTTATTATTATTTTTTTTAATTTTTTTTTTATTTTTTGTTTGTTTTATATATATTATATATATAATAATTTTTTCTAAAATTTTTTTTTAATTTTTTTTTTAATTTTTTTTAAAATTTTTTTTAATTTTTTTTTTTTTTTAACATACATACGTGAATTTATAATTTTACAATGGGATGTTTTATATATGTATGTTTTTATATGTATGTACGTATTTCATATGGGATGAATGGTGACACAAACTACTGTTATTGCATGACTACATGTTGTGAAGGGTATATAAGATTCGTCGCGGCCGAATATAGCGCTCTTACTTGTTTTATTTAATTTCAAAATTGAATTAAAATTAAATTTTTCAAAATTTACGAGTTTTTAAGTACATACACACATCTTTAATAACTCTTACATTAAAACATTTTTTAACTCTATTTGTATAAAGAAAATTTTACCAAAAATTAATATAAAAAATTTTACTTAAAAAGGACAATTAAAAAATAAATTCGTGGAAAGAATATAAAAAGAATAATTATTTGCTATAAAAAATAATTTTATTAAAACTAAAAAATGGACAATTTTCTAATGATGTTTCTTTAAGCCCGCTAAATTTACGAAACTGTTAACTGTCAAAGAAGCGCTCCGGGGAAATGTTACATTAGTGAAGTGTTAACACCTTGATGTTACTGCTAGTCCAAGATAGAAAAATTCTTGACCTCGAGCTTGAAGAAGTTAGGGAGACTCAGATCGCGAATGACTTAGGTTCTTAGGTAGGTACATAATGGCTATGAATGCTATTGGGGTTCTCAGTCTAACGAAGATGCTAGCGGTAACGAGGGACATTGCAAATGGAATTTTTGGCAATTTAAAATCGTTTTCTAGTCTAGAGAAAATGCGTATATTGGCGCAGAACTCAGTAATGGAATGTATGATGATTGGTAGCCTTGACTCACTGCGAACCGAAGGAGGTCGAAAAGGGACCCGAAAAAGTTAAAATCTGCTTCAATATTCCCCCCATATAAACTGTCAAATGAGCTGTCATGCCGCAGTCACTTTATGACATTTACGATCAACATACGCTGGCAAATTATCGTGGATAGATTGGCGCTTGAACAATGTTACCAAATTAATCAAATTTATATTGAAAATTAGTCACTTTATCACTAAATTTGTATATGACCTTATCATGAGTCTAATTTATGGCTTAACGGGTACAAAATAAAACAAAATCGTTTCATATCTAATAAAACCGATCTTCAATAGACCCTACAGAAAAATGCATCATTTAGTGCAATTTATATGTTAGTGGCATCATTATTTCTTTAAAAAAATCCCAGATCTTGCGTTACGGTCAATTGAGATCATTACCGCTTCATGATAAAAAATTTTGTTGAAAAAATGTGGATGACATTGATCTGGGCGAAAAGTGGTTTTACCACGAAAGTGCTACAAACCATTTGGCGACCGTAACCATAGAATTGACAAATTTAAAATTCGATGATTAGTTGATTTTAAGAAACCTGTCAATTAGCTTCCAAAGGCATGCGAAATAACACCACTTTATTATTTCCTGTGTAACCACATGAAGTCACTGGTTTATGCTAATAAACCAGCAACAATAATCGTAATATTCGTGACATATGACCGACAATGCTTTAAAAAAATGGTGTAAAATTTAACGTCCAAAACGAGCTTTGTCAAGAGCAACGATGGTGGCTATATGCTCACAATAACCTTTAAATATTAATTTTTTGTATTATTTTTTTACAATATGGCTGAACCTTGAACCACATTAGGTAAAGTTTCCTGTTGTTAAATTAATTTTTTTATGTTGGGAATCACTTTCCGACGTTAAATCTCATGTTCAAAGACCTTTTTCGCTGCACCTTATCTGATCAATACTTACGACTTAAAAAACAATATTAATGTATTCCGCCTGAGACGTGGTGTGGCAAACAGACCCAATAAATTGGGCGCAACCTTTGTGTGCATTTGACTTCGTTTACATTCCTCAATGAAATCACTATACACTGATTCATCCACAACTTTGCCATTTATTTTGGCCACACGCTGCAAACACTTGACAGCTTGATCATATTTCTGTTTCGATATCAGCCACTGTACACTTTCAGGCACAATAAAATAAAACAGCGGCACACTGATTAGAGGTATTGCGGTGGCCAAAAGAAAGCCCCGCCAACTTTGCATTAACACGGCAATCCAGGGTGCCGACATCGAGCCCAGACAGTAAAAGAAACCAATACAAATGCTAAGACCAACTGTGCGCAAAGAGGGTCGAAGATACTCCATAACTATGAAATAAGTTAATTGTTAGTTATAGTAGACATTAAACTACTGCCATCATACCCAAAATATACATCATAACAAAATTACTATCTGTGGCCAGGCCGGATATAAACCGAAATATGGAAAATGTTATCAGCTCAGTGCCAAATATAGTTAAAATATTACCCAACAATGCCACCACATTGGCCACAATCAAAATGGGTAGGCGTCCTTGAAAAAAAAAAAAACAAAATTATATTAACAGATAAGTTCACATATTTTAATTATATGTTTTTTGTACTAACCCACTATATCGGCTAAAATTCCAAACACCAAGGATCCCGCCACTGAGCCCACGAAGAACATACTTTGACCAAATGTCAGTTTCCACGCATTATCACAGATCCAATCCAATTCACTGGTAAAACTTTCATAGCCCATATACAATTCGTAATTATAGTGGGCGCAGGAGTTTGCATTATCCTTTTCTATTGGCAAGCAGGACGATATTAAAGCAGTTTTATAGGGTTGGGTAAAATTTTCGGGATTGTCAGAAGTACACCTAGAAAATGTAGATAATTGAGAGAGTCAACCAAATAGAGAGAGATAGAGATCAATTAATCAAAATACTAAACAGTTTATGGCAGTGGGTTTGTAAAATAAAATCTTAAAATGCCTTCATACAACTTTGTTACTTTTCTTTATGACAAAGTTGCAATGCGGTGCTCATTAAATATTTTTTTTTCTGCGAAATAATGTTGACCTTTTTCGACTCATGTTTTAAAAAATGTCTCTTGAGTAATTCAAGTAGTTAATATTTTTTGTTATCAAATTTGGTACTAAATTAAATGTTTTTTGATGATCTATGAACTTTAGTATTCACAAGATGTCTGAAATTCAAATGTTCTAAAATAATAACATTAAAAAAATATGACTGTTATGAACGACACTTCATAACTTAGTGAGATATATCAAATTCAAGTCATGGGTTTTTCTAAATTTTTGATAACAGACTTTTTAACGGATATCAGAGGTGTCGGCTTACATATATTACAGACAACTCGGCTTAGCAGACTCTTAGACGATCGCCGAAGATATCTGAATAGTTATGACAGCACAATAAACACATCATACACAGTAGTAATTTTATAGGACATTTTTTACTTTAAAAGTATCAACAATTTTTTTATACTATTGTGAAATCCTATAACTTTATGACAATGTGGCATTTTAGGACACCTTATGAATACAGTAACTGTATCATAAAAAACAAAACAAGAAACGACTCTTATATACCCTTAATCATCATGTACATAGATGTATTAAAATTTCAATAACGACATTATTGTAGAGGTGCACTGCGGTCGCTCCCATAGGCCAAAAATAAAAAAAAAATCAAAGTCTAAAGTTTTTCACCGAATGTGGCATCACGATTTCCCATGAGGTCAAGCTTTTAAAATATATATTTTTTATTCCAACGGTGGTGCATTTTAGGAATAGCTTTAAAAAAGAGAGTTTGTATTTAGTTTGATTTTATGGAAGGTGGGCGTAAAAGTGGGCATGTCAATTTAATTGTCCGTTATTAAAATTTTATTCATCAAAAAGCAATGCCTGCAATATTTCAGAATCGTACATCGTACATTTCGTTAATTTAATAATGTTTTTAATATTAAATATACCGAAATAGACACGGTGCGGTGTAAATAACACACAATTCTATATATGTACTTATAATCAAGGTTGGCAACCGAAACGAATAACGGTATCGGTATCGGTATGAAGTTTTTTATTATTTCGGTAACGGTATCGGTATTTTAATTATAACGGTATCGGTATACCGGTATCAGTGCTACAAACCGGTATTGGCTAAAAATAAAAGATTTTGAACATATACATATTTAGGGGTGTATTCATAAAAAATATTTTAGGTTTATTAAAAGCTTATTTGACAGATATTGTAGAGAAATTTGTCAAATAAGCTTTCAATAAACCTAAAATATTTTCTATGAATACGGCCCTTAATTTTTATTTATTTACTAGCCAATCCCGGCGCGCGTTGCTACGCCCCTTAATGAATCGAAATGCATTCTGAATTTTAATTGAATATCAAGTGCAAAAACTTAAAAATTATAATTTTTTTTTATGGGAGTGGCATTTCCCACTTTTCTAATCACGAAATTGTAAAGTCATAACAGCTCAATATGTGTGCAAAGTTTCAGAAGAATCGGACCAGTTCAAGTACCTCAAAATTATAATTGTTTTTATGGGCGTGGCCCTGCCCATTTTTCTAATCACGAAATTGTAAAGTCATAACAGTTCAATATGTGTGCAAAGTTTCACAATAATCGGTCCAGTGCAAGTACCTCAAAATGATACCTTTTTTTTATGGGCGTGGTACTGCTCACTTTTCTAATCACGAAAATATTTGGTCATGACAGATCGATATGTGTGCAAAGTTTCAGAATAATCGGTCTGGTGCAAGTACCTCAAAATTATAACCTTTTTTTGTGGGCGTGGCCCTGCCCATTTTTCTAATCACAAAATTTTATGGTTATGACAGCTTAGTATGTGTGCAAAGTTTCAGAAAAATCGGTCCAGTGCAAGTACCTCAAAATTAAAACTTTTTTAGGGGAGTGGCCCCGCCCATTTTTTTTATCACGAAATTATTTAGTCATGACAGCTCGATATGTGTGCAAAGTTTCAGAAAAATCGGTCAAGTGCAAGTAGCTAAAACTGATAACTAATTTTTATGGGCGTGGCCCCGCCCACTTTTTTCCACCCATAAACACTCCCTGGTATGTGTAAAAACAACTTACCAAAGCTTGAGTCCGATCGGTTTTACAGTTTCGGAGTCTATAGCTAACACACACACACACAGAGTTTCACTTTTATATATATAGATTTAATTAACAAAAATATTAACTAAACATTAACTTCTTTTCTAAATATTATATTTAGTAAGTAATATTAGGAACACACACATGTTCTTTTTCCTTGACAATGCAGTTGTTAATATTTTTTTAAAAATCAAATTAAAAAAATGTTCTGCAAATATTTTCCTTTGGTTGAGGCATTTTGTTCTTGTTATCATATATGTTTTTTAAGTGCTTTTAAATTTAGTTTGATCACTTCAGTTGTGCTCTTCAAAGAAAAGCTTTTTTCAGTTGTAACAATACAAATTTATACAGGTGACCTTATTTATACAACAAATCTTATATGTTTCATTTTTTTGGTGCAAATTTGTTTGCAAGAAACAAAGAACAGCTGACACACTGCAACCACTGCAAATTCTCCTTGGCCAGTAGCAAAACAATGGCAGTGATGTCATCGTGGTGTATGAAGGTAAAAAAGCTATTTCAACTAACACAATAGTGTTGAACATATAGAAATTTGATGCTATTTGCTAAATTGGTATGCATTTTAAATACCGAAACACTGAAATGATGATACCGGTTAATACCGGTATTAAGGGAAACGGTATTTGAATACCGGTATTTTACGCAAAAAATTATTTCGGTATCGGTATCGATACCGGTAATCAATTTTAAACGGTATTTAATCGGTATCGGTATCAATAACGGTATCGGTTGCCAACCTTGCTTATAATTAAATGCGTAGCAACAAAATTTTATTTTAAACAAGACCACGTTTATTTTTATACTATTTGCTTAACTATACATACTTGTGTACGTTCTAAACTGCTTAAAGAAATTTAAATTCTTAAAAATTAAATTCTTACTTTTAAAGGTAACATTTTTGAATCGTTTTCAAATATATACCATAGTTATGGGGGTTTTACCACAAAGCATTGAAATAGCACGTTTATGCTATTAATAATTTACCAAATAAAAAAGCAATTGTACAAGAAGAACAAAAAAAAAACTATAAAATCAAGCAAATATTTATTTAAAAACACCTTCAGCTTTTTAATATTAATTTTAAGAATACCTTTGAAGTTTATTGTTTTAAACTAAAAATTATATTTTATTAAGAAAACGACAGTTAGACGTTAGTAGAAGTTTGTGAATATATTAACACAACTTAAAACCGTGCTAGAAGTTCTCATGTGCTTACACACAACAAAGTTGGGAATAGTCCAGTGGTACACTGGTACAATCAGTAGCATTTTGGTACAATTTTGTTATTTTAGAAATTTTTTTTTTCTTTTCAATTTGTACTTTTGTTTAACACCATAATTATTGATTTAATCAAACTAAAGTAAATTTTTAATTTTCTTATGGAATCATTTTTTATTTGTGAAGAAAAAAATTAATTTCTTAATCAAAAATTAAAGTAGACTAATGTTTTTATTTTTTTAAATGTTACCACAACCTTATTTTCAAATTTCAGGTTATTTTTTTTTCCTTCACATTAAGTGTAAGGATATATATAGGTTTGTCATTCCATGAGAAATTTCTACATTTTTCATTCCCGACCCCATTAAGTAGGGATGGGCAAAAATATCGATATATCAAAATATCGATACTTAAGAAAAAAAAAATATCCATATATATCGCCGATATTTCAAAAACCGATACATCGATTTTTATTTGAGAGTATCGATTTCATTATCATTTCGATATTGTTAGAGCTCTATAAATTTTAATAATACTGGCCGGCATCATATGTTTTTTTACCATTATTATACCCGCCACCAAAAAAATGGTGGGGGTATATTCATTTTGTCATTCCGTTTGTAACACATCGAAATATCCATTTTAGACCCCATAAAGTATATATATTCTGAATCAGGGTTTGATTTGATGACGATCTAGCTATGTCCGTCCGTCTGTCCGTCTGTTGAAAGCACGATAGAGGTCGCACCGAAAAAGCTAGGGGGCTCAAATTTTGCCAGAATCTTTCTTATAGACAAGGTTTGTTTGGTATTGAAAATGGGCTAAATCGGAATATCAGGAAGAGAGTTATAGCTCGAAAAGTAAGAGTAGGTCGAAAAAACCGTGACCGTCAAACATCGAATAAAATGGAATTGTGTCCAAACGCATTAACGTAGACTCATGAAACTTCGAATATATATTTTCTGAGTAAAAGCAATATTTTTCCCCGAAAATTATCTAAATCTATGCATTAGGGGAGGAGTTATCGATCAAAATGTACGAAAATTTATACCGCACAGTGTACTTTTCGGTATATTTAAAAACAAAAACGTCATAAAAGCAACAAAATTAGATGTACGACTCTGAAATTTTGCACACTTTGCTTTTTGGTGAGAGGCTTTTCTGTCAATGTGCCACGCCCACTTTTACGCCCACCTCCCATATAACGTTTTAACTAAAATTTATATAATTTCTCTACTAATAAAGATTTTGGAATAACAAAGGGCTATATTGAAACACCTAAGTTGTACTCATTCGCAAAAATAACTTTGACACGCCTACTATAACGCCCACTTTTCACGTTATAAACCGTTAATGTAATTTAAAAGCTCATAAAACCGCCAAAATAAGAGGTATAATGATCAGATTTGCTACGTATATCCCCCTTGGTATTGTCATTACTGTGCCAGAAAATTAAGGTGCCACGCCCACTTTTACGCCCATCTCCCATATAACGTTTTAACTAAAATTCATATAATTTCTCTATTAATAAAGATTTTGGAATAACAAAGGGCTATATTGAAACACCTAAGTTGTACTCATTCGCAAAAATAACTTTGACACGCCTAATATAACGCCCACTTTTCACGTTATAAACCGTTAATGTAATTTAAAAGCTCATAAAACCGCTAAAATAAGAGGTATGATGATCAAATTTGCTACGTATATTCTCCTCGGCATTGTTATTACTGTGCCAGAAAATTAAGGTGCCACGCCTACTTTTACGCCCACCTCCCATATAACGTTTTAACTAAAATTCATATAATTTCTCTATTAATAAAGATTTTGGAATAACAAAGGGCTATATTGAAACACCTAAGTTGTACTCATTCGCAAAAATAACTTTGACACGCCTAATATAACGCCCACTTTTCACGTTATAAACCGTTAATGTAATTTAAAAGCTCATAAAACCGCTAAAATAAGAGGTATGATGATCAAATTTGCTACGTATATTCTCCTCGGCATTGTTATTACTGTGCCAGAAAATTAAGGTGCCACGTCCACTTTTACGCCCACCTCTCATATTACGTTTTACCTAAAATTCATGTAATTTCTCTATTAATAAAGATTTTGGAATAACAAAGGACTATATTGAAACACCTAAGTTGTACTCATTCGCAAAAATAACTTTGACACGCCTACTATAACGCCCAATTTTCACGTTATAAACCGTTAATGTAATTTAAAAGCTCATAAAACCGCCAAAATTAGAGGTATGATGATCAAATTTGCTACGTATATCCTTCTAATCAATGTTATTGTTGTGCCAAAAAGTTTAGGTGACACACCCACTTTAACGACTACCTCCCATATAACGGTTTATCTTAAATTCATGTGATTTCTCTATTGACAAAGTTTTTGGGAAAATAAAGGACTATATTGAAATATCTAAGTTGTATTTATTAGCAGAAACTTTATTGACACGCCTACTTTAATGCCCACTTTCATTGAAAGACTACATTTACAAAAGCATTTTACTAGCATATCGAAGTTATAAAGGGTGGTTACATTTTAAGGGCCGATGTTGATTTTAAATAAAACACAAATTATTTAAGAAATTATTATCATTTCTTTTAATAATGATAATATTTGTATGGTTCAATTATGTATTTAACAAAATATCGGACAAATGGCCCCCCCATCCTTGCCGCCACTCCTCTATCTGATGGTCCAAATTTTCAATGACAATGTTGATGCTCAACTGTTGGGCATGATGATGAGGCGAGGTTGACTGCTCTTTTGCCACACTATCGCAAAAACCATCAGTGGTTCCCATTCAACGCACTAAGAAGGCATTCACAGATTTTCTAACATTTTTTACAGACCTGTTTTGCAGAAATTTAAATATTTGTTACAATTCTCCCTGTTGTGGACGAATTTGAACGATTATGTTGATCAAAAGAATTACGAAGTGCGCAAAATGCATTTTGATTTGAACGCCCATTTTTATAAAAAACCTGAATAACTTTAAAGCGTTGCTCATTTGCGTATCTTTCCACGGATCAAATTGATTAAGTTTGATATTGAGAAATGTCAAGTGAAATTGCAGAAAACAAGTTTAAAGGCTAGGTGTAGTTCACCTTCAACATGGGCCCTTAAAATTTAATCACTCTCTACAAAGAAAGTGATACATATTTTATTATAAAGAGATTATTCCATAGCGATTAACAAAATAATAAATATTGTGCTTTAAATGTACACAAAATTGGTGGTGGGTATAAAAGATTCGGCACAGCCGAATATAGTGCTCTTACTTGTTTTTTTATGACATCTACTTTAGCCATTCCTATTTTAAATTTAGTCCATCAAATGACGCATCAACCATCTCCTTGGTCCACTTTAGGGCTTCTTGTAAAAGACGCTTTTTCGAAAAAGGTTGAAGAAAAAATAAAAAAAATATTTTTCTTTCAATAGCCACTATATTGGATCCAAGTTTCAAGCGTATTCTTTTTATTCCCTTCACACAGTGAAAAAGGGTATATGTATATAGGTTTGTCATTCCGTGTGAAATTTCTACAATTTTCATTTCCGACCCCATAAAGTATATATTTTCTGAAAGCTTATGAATAGGGAAGTCGATTAAGCTCTGTCAGTCTGACCGTCTGTCCGTGTGTATGTTGAAATCAACTTTTTAAGGCCCCCCGACATCGCTTGGACCCGGGTGAGGTATTAAAATATCAGAAATATTCGGAAGTATATCGGTATTGAAAATCAGAAACATCGATGTATAAGCAACTGAGATATGAGCAAAAACCCACGACCACCTCGATTTTTGTCACAAAAACAACATTACAACAACAACATACATAAATACAAACGTGTATACTGGTTAGAGAAAACGTGGCATCGAATCCCAGCTGAGCCAAAAAAAAATTTTTTTATTTTTTTTTATACTTTTTTTTAAATTTTTTTTTATTTTTCTTTTTATTTTTAATTTAATATATTATTTATATATTTATTATTTTTTTTTTAATTTATTTTTTTGTTATTTTTTTTTTGTTTTATATTTATTATATATATTTTAATTATTTTTTTTTTTAATTTATTTTTTTAATTTTGTTTTACATTTTTTTTTATTTTTTTTATGTTTTCCTTTAACATACATACGTAAAGTTATAATTTTACAATGGGTTGTTTTTATATATGTATGTTTTTTATATGTATGTACGTTTTTCATATGGGATAAATGGTGATACAAACTACTGTTATTGCATGACTACACGTTGTGAAGGGTATATAAGAGTCGGCACGGCCGAATATAGCGCTCTTACTTGTTTCTTCTATAACAGCTGCCTTAAATGCTATATTAAAAATAAGCGTTATTATTAGTTTAGAACATAGTCAGAGGGAACAAGTTTCTCCCACTTTCAGGTCTGCTAAAAAAAAGCGGATTGACAGGGGATCATATAAAGCAAAGATTACTTCTGATGTCCATATCAGATGAGTACTGGCTTGCATAATATGTAAGCATAAGGTTATGGCTTAACTAATTAACTTATTTGATGCCATTTAAAAGTTTTTCGTTTATTTTTTTATAACTTAATATGGCAAGCTGACAATATTTTTTGTTTGTTTTTTTTTTCTATTATTTTATTGTTTTTATTGATTTTTTTTCGGAAATAAATATTTGCTATTATGTATATTTAATTTTTAAGCTTGAAATATTTTAACAACATTGTTAGGTAAATACGTTTCGATATATTGAAATAACGATGTTTTTAAAAAATATATATCAATACTGTTGAAAAATATCGATACGATATAAATCGATACATTTTTTCTACTTGCCCATCACTACCATAAAGTATATATTTTCTGAAAGCTTTTGAATAGGCGAGTCAATTAAGCACTGTCCGTCTGTCAGTCTGTCCGTGTGTATGTTGAAATCACCATTTTGAAGCCCCCAGACATTTGCAAGACCCGTGTAAGGTGCTAAAATATAAGAAATATTTGATAGCAGATCAAAATTAAAAAGATCGCTCTATAAACAAATGAGATGTGATGAAAAAACCTAGACCACCTCGCCTTTTCACACCAATACAAACTGGATGAACGTAGGTTCGAATCCCAGTAAAGACAAAAATTTTTTTTATTTTATTTTATTTTAATTTTTTTTTTTTTTATTTTTATAACATTATTATAACAATTATTTTCAAATGGGATGTTTATAAGCGGATAAAGTCAGTATAAAGGTAATGAAACATATATGATTGTATGTACGTATTTCATATTAATGAGATGAATGGTGATACAAACAATTGTTATTGCATGACTACACTTTGTGAATTGTATCTAAGATTCGGCACGGACGAATATAACACTCCTACTTGTATGTATTCTTAAGTAGTCAATGATTTAGACGTTTTATTACAAGAACTATATTGCTAAATAGACTTGGTTACAAATAATGATGATTGCTGACACTTTGACTATAGCTTTATTTGATTTTATCTTAAATGATTAATATTAAAAAATTAAAAAAAAAAAATTTAAATTATATCTAAAAAAATTCCCAAAGCCTTTTCTTTAAGGGAAAGTACAATATACATTTATAAGTTTATTAACCAAATCTCAAGAAATAATAAAAATAAAAAAAAACGCTTAACTGTTTTAGCAGAAAAAGAAGCATTTAAAATAGTTAAGCAGCCCCAAGAACTAAACTGCTGTTAATGTTCGTTGTGTCGACTACAAAATTATTGCAGATACCAGTTCATCATCGTTGGTCATAATTAGAAAAGCCATAACTTTAATAATTGTAACTTTAATATAGAGGGCATAAAAGTAACACAAACTGTTTTAACCTTCATTTGCAAATTGCTTTTTTGTCATACGCGTATTTATGTTAAAAGTTTTTGGACTCACTGAAAATCGCAATTTCGTAAAAAATACGAGTTAGGGCTTTTCTACTTGTGACTATCGATATGTATGTATTGGCACATCTGATGTATTGCCGACATATTGTTATCGGATGCATCCCTAATCTATATATATAAAAGTGAAACTCTGTGTGTGTGTGTGTGTGTGTGTGTGTGTGTGTTAGCTATAGACTCTGAAACTGCAAAACCGATCGGGCTCAAACTTTTGTAAGTTGTTGTACACATACCGGGGAGTGTTTATGGATGAAAAAAAGTGGGCGGGGCCACGCCCATAAAAAATTAGTTATCAGTTTTAGCTACTTGCACTTGACCGATTTTTCTGAAACTTTGCACACATATCGAGCTGTCATGACTAAATAATTTCGTGATAAGAAAAGTGGGCGGGGCCACGCCCCTAAAAAAGTTTTAATTTTGAGGTACTTGCACTGGACCGATTTTTCTGAAACTTTGCACACATATTAAGCTGTCGTGACTTTATAATTTTGTGATTAAAAAAGTGGGCGGGGCCACGCCCATAAAAAAAGGGTACAATTTTGAGGTACTTGCACCAGACCGATTTTTCTGAAACTTTGCACACATATTGAGCTGTCATGACTTAATAATTTTGTGATTAGAAAAGTGGGCAGTGCCACGCCTATAAAAAAAAGGTGTATTTTTGAGGTACTTGCACTTGACCGATTATTCTGAAACTTTGCACACATATTGAACTGTTATGACTTTACAATTTCGTGATTAGAAAAATGGGCAGGGCCACGCCCATAAAAAAAATTTTAATTTTGAGGTACTTGCACTGGTCCGATTCTTCTGAAACTTTGCACACATATTGAGCTGTTATGACTTTACAATTTCGTGACTAGAAAAGTGGGCAATGCCACGCCCATAAAAAAATTATAATTTTTAGGTTTTTGCTCTTGATATTCAATTAAAATTCAGAATGCATTTCGATTCATTAAGGGGCGTAGCAACGCGCGCCGGGTTTGGCTAGTAAACAAATAAATTTTAAATATAAAAACGTAATTTAGAATTCTTTTCATTTTGAGAACTTTTACATAATAATTACAGATTACCTAGAATAATTAAAGATAAAAAACTACAATTTAGCAGAATTTCTGACTTTTTTACTTAAATTTGTTAAGCACTAAATTAAAAAAAATTTTACTCTCAGCGTATGAGTAATAAATTTATTAGTAAATTATAATATGCAAACTACCTTAAGTAATGTAATGAGTAATGCTTATTGATTAAGTATTAAGATCTCAATATTTTAAAATACATAATCGATACAATAAGAATTATATTTTTGGAATTTATTGTAAAAATTAAATTTTGAAATCTAAATTGTGTGGGTTTTTTTAAATTTCTTCAAATATTTTTTTTTTAAATATCATACTACAAGTTTTTGCTCGTATTTTTGCAACAATTTCCAAAAAATATTTATATTATTTAATTTATTTTTTCTTAAAGTAATTTTTCCCCTATAGTTTCTTTTTTCAGTGGTATACCGAATTCTATTACTCATAAATAAGTTCTTATATTTTTGTCGTTTATTGTATGGGAACTAAACACTTTGATCTGGTTTCTTCAAAGAAGCAAACAGTATATTTTTCAATTATACTTTGGAAAACACTAAATAAAATAAATAAAAACAAACTAAATAAACAAAATAAAATTGCTCAAAAAAAATAATTTTAACACTTTTTAGAACATTTTAATATTATTTCCAGCTTATTTTATTTACAAAAATAAATAGTTCACTGCCTACTTTTCATGTTTTGTGAGTTTATAGGGAGAGATAAACATCCACACATACTTACCAATACTTTGGTGTGAAACTGATTATTGTCTGTGAGTAGTAATGCATCGATGAGAGTAAATTGATGATGCAAAATAACAACAACATTATTGCCTGCAATCGATGACAATCCCCACATTTTTCTAAAATCTTATCGATTTCTAACATATTGCAATGATTTTGTTGATACGGTAGCTCTACACGTTGTTGTCGTTGCCGTTGATAGTGTTGTTGCTATAGTTCAGATGTGTAGTTTTCTGTCGTTACAAATTTATTCGTGTTGTTGATGTTATAGTACTCGTGTATTTTTTGTTGCTGGTGCTGCTGCTGCTGATGGTGTATTATTTAGATATGTATGCAGGTACATATAAATGTGTCGTCACATCTAATAAATAACTCACTTTTAACAAAAAAAAAAATAAATATTACATAAGTAAGAATGTTTTGGTAAGGTAAAGCCGATCATACATTTATTATACCCTACAATAAAGTATGTACATATTTATATGGATAAAATTGAATTGCCGTAAATATGTATGTAAGAGGATAATTTTCGAGCGGCATGAGTGATTTTTTTATTTTATTTGTAATTAATAGTTTAAATGAAATATTTAGGGAATTTCTATTATAGTAAAATATCTTTATTTATTTAGTTAATCAATAATAAATTTCTATCAGTTAGTGGCGAATAAATGCAGTAAAATATATAATTTTTTATGCTGAGTTAGGAATGAAAGCACATCTTTAAGCAAATCTGTCTTCATAAATATTTTTCTGTTTAATTTAAATATGAATATGTGTTAATACAATATAGGATCATACCGGAAAAAAGTTCGCCGTACACCTCTGAATATTGAGAATTTTTGCAAGATAATTTTGGAAAAAATGTCGTTTGCCCAACACTGGACTGGCTTTTTACAATTTGCATTATATACAGCCAGCAAAAAAATAATGACAAAAAGTGATTTTGCAGGGGTTCAACTGATGATGATATTAGTGATCATGTGTTTACGTGAATGTGTTAATGAAATGCATTCCATTCTAATAAATGCACAGAACTCATGCATATATGGTGAAAAGCATCCGATGTTTCATGAGTTGATTTTGTTTGTTTAGATGACAATTTTTAAGATATTTTGCATGAGGTTTTATTTATTTTTAAGCACAGCATTTATGAAAAATTATTTCGCATTTAAGAAGTCATTTAGAATCAATACTTTTATACTTATTTTAGGAGTCTTGAAAATGTAATTCGCTTTGCACTACTTTCAAGATTTTTTATTTTTTTTGCTGGGTATATTTTGTATTTGCAGTCGGTGTGTATGTGTTTGTCTCTAAATGACTAAAGCAAAGCAAAATGCACCGTACACCTTCTGGAAAACAGGAGGTAGCAAGCCTACCCTTTTATCTTAAAATATATGAATTGTTTTTTTCTGGCTACCAAAAGGAAAAAAATAGTTTGTTGGGAAGAAGGATACAACAATCCCCAACCCCTGGCCCAGGATCCTGACTACAATATATGCATATGAGTGTTTATTATTGATAACGAAACAACATTTATATGGTGGCTAATGAAATCATAGACTGATTACAACTAAGATATTTTTAAAGCTATCCCTATTTTCATGTACATTAGGACAGACGAGGGAACATTTATTTGATCTAAAAATTATTCACATTTAATGGATACTTTACGTTAAATATGATACGAGATAATTTTGCTTTTTTTACAGTTTCAGTAGAGTATATTGATGTAG
This sequence comes from Phyto melanocephala, assembly GCA_941918925.1. Lineage (NCBI taxonomy): Eukaryota > Metazoa > Arthropoda > Insecta > Diptera > Rhinophoridae > Phyto > Phyto melanocephala. Next base: position 45,840,817 of record OW799233.1, on the reverse strand, counting down.
AGATTAAAAGCTAACACACATTCATTTATGACAAAACACAGAAACATCTGTTGAATAGAGTAAGTTAATTGTTTTATTGTTTAATTTTTTTTTTTTTTCAAACTATAGTAAAACTGTTTTGTATTTAACGTACATATATGATGAATGAGTTTCTAGCTGTGCTTTTGATTTTCTTTGTAACAATGGTCGATGACGATGAGCATGCACTTAAATATTTTGTTGTGTTTAATACACATCTTTTTAAGTTTAACAAATGTAATTAATGTAGGCGTGTACACATATTTAGGAAAAATAATAATACTGTTTATTACAATAAATTATATCGCAGAAAAACTACGTTTCCTACATGCTAAAACATGTTTAATTAATATTTTTTTAATTTACAAAAAGTACTAGTTTTTAAATATATTTAAAATAAATAAATATAAACTGCCTTATTCAAAAAAATCCTTAAAAGTTTATAAAAAGTGTTTACAAAACTGACTTTCTATGAAAACTGATTTACTAACATTTTGTAAAGCAATTTTACTTTTTTTAATTAAACCAAAAAATTTAACAAATTAACAGACTACAACAACATGTTTTCTATTTATTAAACATGATTAAAAATATATTTTAAATTAATATTTAAACAATCACAACATTGTTTTAGTTCGAACTTTTATTTTAAATCATCTAATCTGTGATAAGTAATTTTTCTAGACTTCTTCCTTCTTCTTTTTTGACATACAAAAATAATTTTTAAATCGAGCAAACAAAAAAGATTTATCAACTCTTGTTTTGAATTTCGTACGAAATAAATAAAATGTTGCTTGAATGTTGCTTGAAACATTTCATATGTTTTTTACGTTATAAACAGAGTACTGAATAGACAACATTATTCCATAAGCATTTCGTACGAATTTTTTTTATATGGATTTCGAAAACATTTCACATGAAATATTGAACAGAATACCAGGAGCCTAAACGGAATACTAGTATTAATCAAGTATTGCTTATAAACATGTATATGAAAAATATTTAAGCCTAGTACTCAGTTTCAATTTGTAAACTATTTTGTGCAACTTAAGTTATTTCACACGAAGAATTTAACAAACACAAATAATTTTTAAATCAAGCGAGCAAAAAAAAATTGTCAGCATTTGTTTGGAATTTCGTATGAAATGAAATGTTGCTGGAATGTTGGCAGAAACATTTCATATGTTTTAACTAGAGTAATGATTAAGTAGACAACATTATTCCATAAGTATTTTTTACGATTTTTGTATATGCTGGTTGACATCAGTTCGCATGAAATACTGAATATAATACCAGGCTTAAAACATTTAAAAATTATGAAAATTTAATTTGACATAATTGAAAATTTAAAACAAAAAAATTATTTGCTTCCCGTTCATTCATTTCATTAAATTGTAAAAAACTAGTGGTTTCAAATCAATGAAAGTACCGACGAACAGTACTATCGATGAAATTTCAATTGGTTTTGAAATTACGGAATAATTTTTTTAAATTCTTGAATGCTTACATTTTAATTTAAATGTTTAAGGAAGTAAAATATTTTTTGAAAATAAATTCAAGCCAGAATAACTAACTTACCATTAAATTTATAAGTGTTTTACTAATCAATGTTAACAATTTTAAGGTTTAATAACATATAAAATAACATAAAAAAGTAAAAAAGTAAAAGTTGTACGTCTTAGTAGTAATACAAATTTTGTTTATAAATCCTCTTTATTTTTTATTTTGCTTAATACAATTATAACTACATATATATATTTATTTAGAATGTCGTATAAATAAAAAATAGCTGGGCAAGTTAGTACATACTATCATAATTTTTCATCAATTTATAGGTGTACATTTCGTACAACCTGCGACTCTTACGACATAGCATTTACTTCAATTCACAACCCTAATTGCAATTACAATTGGTACTATTTTGTAAGTGTTTACAGTATTGTAGGCTTGTTGTTGGTAATTTAAATTTGCTGTGTTTTAAAAGTGTTGTATTGGATTCATACAGAGATGGGAAATTCCAAATTTTTTTTTTTTTTATATCAAAAAATAATTTTTTTTTTATTTTTTTTTTTTGCTTCCAAAATTATAAAAGCTTATATAATATATTTTCATGTTCAAAATGTCTTATTGATTTTTTGTATCTTTGCTAAAAAATTTTACTAAAAATTTGTTTAAATATTTTTTTGCAGTAGAAATAAGATTTGATAAAATTTTTCCATTTCAGATTTTTATTTGCCTAATTAATTGACGTTTAACAATATAACCGATAGAACAGAAATTATGTTCACTGTTAAATAAACTAAAACCGTATTTCTACAGACGATACATCGTACAATACAATTGAAGGCAATACATATATTTAGCGTTTAAACAAACACCTGTTTTATGATGTTAAACATAATAATCTATGAGCTTACCAGGTAGTTAATATTTTAATATTTATTTTCATCAAACACTCTAAATTTATTTTATTTTTAGACAAAAAAAGTAGGAACACCTTATCTCTCTCTTTGGGGTAAAAATTATAAGATCTGTTGTCTGCTTTAATAAAATTTGATATTTAAGGTCTCATTATCTCAATGTTTTGTTATCGTTTATAGTAATAAAACACTGTCATTTGAAACATTTTTTTTTATATAAAAATTGCATATGTATATCTTTTTATGAGAAAATGTTAAAATATTTTTAATTATTTTAAAGTTCATTAACGCACTCGACTTTTTTTATTTTTGTTTTAAAATTTAAACTCATTTTATGTTGATAATAGACAAGAAGCTTATTTAGATATTTTAAGATCGACCGACCGATTCATTAACCGATTAAGCGTAGTCATAAAATGATTTTTCTTATTTGCGGTTTAATAACGAGCATGACATGAATGTCTGTTTTGAATAAAAAAATAAAAATTGCCAAATAAGAAAAAATGCAATTATTTGTTTAAACTAAATGAAAAAAAAGAACAAAAGAAAAGAAAAGAATGAGATGCGAACGAAGAAATAAAAAAATTATTTGTTTGCAATGAAAAGAACATATTTTTTTTTCAAGACAATACGAGCAAAAATAATCATTGAATATAGAAGAAATGTTTTTTAAGAGAGAGCATAATGATACTAAAACAAGAGAATAGAGAAAGTATAAGAAAAGTGACTTAATCCCAGCAAACACAATATGTAAAAGTTCACAGCACGAGTTTTCACAGCGCGATCATTTCATATCTTAAGGGGACTAGACACAATCAAAATACTCGTCAAGCCTTTTATTTGTATTTGTAGAGATGTGTTTGTATCAAAATTTTTTGTTTTTTTATCAATCACCATAGATGTAACACATACAATCGCAATTTCACAATGCTTGATAGGTGACTAGTCCTCTTTATACGCATTCTAAGCTAAAAATAGCGCCCAGCATTGCATCGCATTCCGCTTAAAGCTTACGCTGAACTGACAAATCTAAGTAAGAGCGTTAGCATTGTATAATGAATAATAATATTCACTGTTTTTGTTTAATCTATATATATAAAAGTGAAACTCTGTGTGTGTGTGTGTGTTAGCTATAGACTCCGAAACTGTAAAACCGATCGGGCTCAAACTTTGGTAAGTTGTTGTACACATACCAGGGAGTGTTTATGGCTGAAAAAAAGTGGGCGGGGCCACGCCCATAAAAAATTAGTTATCAGTTTTAGCTACTTGCACTTGACCGATTTTTCTGAAACTTTGCACACATATCGAGCTGTCATGACTAAGTAATTTCGTGATAAGAAAAGTGGGCGGGGCCACGCCCCTAAAAAAGTTTTAATATTGAGGTATTTTCACTGGACCGATTTTTCTGAAACTTTGCACACATATTAAGCTGTCATGACTTTATAATTTCGTGATTAAAAAAGTGGGCAGGGCCACGCCCATAAAAAATTAGTTATCAGTTTTAGCTACTTGCACTGGACCGAATTTTCTGAAAGTTTGCAAACATACTAAGCTGTCATGACTTTACACTTTCGTCATTAGAAAAGTGGGCAGTGCCACGCCCATTAAAAAAAGGGTATCATTTTGAGGTACTTGCGCTGGACCGATTTTTCTGAAACTTTGCACACATATTGAGCTATCATGACCTTATAATTTCGTGATTAGAAAAGTGGGCAGGGCCACGCCCATAAAAAATTATAATTTTTAGGTTTTTGCACTTGATATTCAATTAAAATTAAGAATGCATTTTGATTCATTAAGGGGCGTAGCAACGCGCGCCGGGTTCGGCTAGTAAAAAATAAAGTAGAGATAAAATCGCTAGATTTCAACAATTACATAAGTAAACAAGTAAGAGCGCTATATTCGGCCGTGCCGAATCTTATATACCCTTCACAACGTGTTGTCATGTAATAACAGTAGTTTGTATCACCATTCCATATGATATACGTACATACATACAAAAAACATACATATATAAAAACATCCCATTGTAAAATTATAAATTTACGTATGTATGTTAAAAAAAAATAAAAAAAAAAATTAAAAAAAAAAAATTAAAAAAAAAAAAATAATAATAAAAATATAAATAATATATTAAATAAAAAATAAAAAAAAAAATTAAAAAAAAATTTTTTTGGCTCAGCTGGGATTCGATGCCACGTTTTCTCTAACCAGTATACACGTTTGTATGTATGTATGTTGTTGTTGTAATGTTGTTTTTGTGAAAAAAAAAATCGAGGTGGTCGTGGGTTTTTGCTCATATCTCAGTTGTTTATGTACCGATGTTTCTGATTTTCAATACCAATCTACTCCCGAATATTTCTGATATTTTAGTACCTCACCCGAGTCCAAGGGATGTCGGGGGGCTTCAAAAAGTTGATTTGAACATACACACGGACAGACGGTCAGACGGACAGACGGACAGACTGACAGGGCTTAATCGACTCCCCTATTCATAAGCTTTCAGAAAATATATACTTTATGGGGTCGGAAATCAAAATTGTAGAAATTTCACACGGAATGACAAACCTATATATACCCTTTTTCACTGTGTGAAGGGTATAAAAAACAATACTTGTTTTGCGGCCAATTTCACTACCTTATGCCCTGCATTAGTCGGATTTTCGAGTTGCAAAGCGAAAAATACACTGTTCGGTATAAATTTTCGTACGTTTTCATCTATAACTCCTTTCCTAATTCACAGACAATTCGGGGATAAATATTTTGTTTACTCAGGAAATATACATTCGAAATTTCATGACTCAACGTTAATGCACGTTTGGACACAATTGCATTTTATTCGATGTTGGGAGGACATGGCTTTTTTTAACTACTCTTGCATTACGAGCTATAACTCTCTTTCTAATACAAACCTTGTGTATACGAAATATTCTGCCAAAATTTGAGCCCCCTAGTTTTTTCGGTCCGACCTCTATCGTTGTTCCAACAGACGGACCGACATAGCTAGATCGTCATAATGGATATTTCGGTCTAAATGGATATTTCGCTGCGTTACAAACGGAATGACAAAATGAATATGTGGGGGTATATTTTGTTTGGTGGCGGGTTTAAAAATAACAAAACAAAGTAAATGGTACTAGAAGTTTAGTAGGAAAAAAATGCAACACATACATACAAGAAAGAAAGAGAAATATATAGGAAATTGCAACAAACTATTAATTTGCACTTACAACGATATCATAACACAGGTCAACAGCAAAGAAGGGCTTTAGTAACCACTATAAAGATTTGATGCATCATGGCTACAAAATGTTTAAATTATTCAATTCTATGGATACATTTTTTTTCAAACATTTTTTAGTTAAAATTAAGTTTGTTTTAGACCTTTCTCCACATAATAAATGATAACTCAAAAAAGGTAAGTCCGATCTTATTAAAATAAATTTAATCCGTTTTTATATATTGCGTATAAATAGGCAATGGTAGTTTCGGAGTTTTAATAAAAAATTTAAGCAAAAAAGTAAATTGTTTACGGGAAAATTGCAATTTTTTGTTTTCAAACAATCATGAAAAATGGAAAAAGACAATTGTTGTTCAGATTTATTGCTTTATCGCAAATACCAAAATATGTTATCGTGTAATGGTAACAAAATGAGATATCGATTATAAAATTCGATTGATTATTTTTGAATTTATTCACAACTAAATGAACTCGCTCATTTTCACAAAATTTTAGTTGTTTATAAAATTGAGTAGTTACAGTTCTTCTTTCGATTTATTTAATTTTAAAAACTTTTAAATGTATTAAACAGCAGAAAATTTATCAAGGGTCCGCCGTCTAACGTTTTTTTTTTCAACTAGTGCTTATTTCGTGAATGGTAACACTTAGCTCATGTCTGATTTGACAGATAATTTCTTTTATCCTTCTGCTGAACGTCCTTTCAGAGACTATCAATATTAACTCCCTCGGTTGTCTAGAAGCTGAAAAAAAATGATTTTCGTTTGTAAATTTTTAGAATATATATTAAAAAAAAAAAAAGTAACAGTGCTATATTCGGCCGTGCCGAATCTTATATACCCTTCACAACGTGTAGTCATGCAATAACAATTGTTTGTATCATCATTCATCTCATATAGAATACGTGCATACGTACACGTTAGAATAAATGTGGCATCGGATCCCAGCTGAGCCAAAAAAATTTTATTTTATTTTATTTAATATATTATTTATATTTTATTATAAATTTTTTTTTTTTTTAATTTTTTAAAAAAATTTTTTTAAATTTTTTTTACAATTTTTTTTTTAATTTTTTTTTTTTGTTTTTTTTTATTATTTTTTTCTTATTTTTAATATTTTTTTTTTTTGTAATTTTTTTTGTTTGGTATGTTTTTTACATGTATCTATGTATGTATGTTGTGTTTGTAATTGTGAAAAAAAACGAGGTGGGCGTGGTTTTTTGCTCATATCTCAGAAAGTTATGGGGCGATTGTGCTGAATTTCAATAGCGATTCATTTCTGGATATTTCCAAGAGATTGATACCATATACAGATCTGAGGAACATATAGTTGCTTCTAAAAGTTGATTTCAACCAACAAACGGACAGACGGGCAGACGGATAGACGGACAGACGGTCAGGGCTTAATCGACTCCTCTAAAATTTATTTGGCGGACCCTTAATTCTAGTGTTACTTTCAATACTCCAGCAAAAATCAGCCATCATGTTAGCATCCCAGCGACCCTGGTATTGTTCCTCTATTGTCTGGATATCGTGGTGGAATCGTTCGCTCTTTTCCTCACTCAAGTCTCCGAAATTACTGTTCCAATTGAAACGCAGTATTTAAACGGATCAGACAGAGGCTATGTAAATCTAAATTTTTCTAAATTTATTTTAATAATATTGAACCAACCATTTTTGAGTTATAAATAATTATGTGGAGAAGCGCCAAAAAAAACCTCTCCATAGAATTTAAAATTTGGACCATATTTGCACTACTGCCACAATACATCAAAATTGCATAATGACTTTTAAAGCCTTTAAAATTTTTTCAATTTTGTTGCCAGAAGTATTTTAGGGGCCAGCAATGAGGACCGGGTTCAACTAGATATAATAAATAAAGATAATACATAAAATCTTTAGGGCAATTCATGCTTTTTAATATCGATTTCAATCAATACATTGAGAGACAAATATGGCAAAATCATATCTTTCACTAAATTACAACAACATATACATACATATACCCTTGCCACCTATCAATTAGTAAATCCCATAATACTATGTTCACACAGGCGCCTTAATTGTCAATTTATAATACTCTCGCAATTAAAGGCCTTTATTGAGCTCAATTTACCATACTAAAAATTATTTAAAAATTGAGCAATATATAATTAATTGTTTCACTTATTGTTCAAATCTCGAAATACACCTCTTGAGAAGTATATTCAGTGAGAAGAAAATTTTATAGGTGGCATTTCTAATGTAAAACAATTAAATATACAAAAAATAAAAACTAAGAAAATGGAAAATGGTTGATGGAAATTTTAATAAAATGTTCGAATAAAGTTAAATACATATTTATATACATAAATATAATTGTAAATATATTTTATGAACAGGAAAAAACTAAAGAGAATACATTATTTGATTTGGTATAAATACATCGTATTTTAAAAGCTTTCAAATGCTAATTGAGTAAGATAAATTGAGTATGTGTGAACACTTATTTTAATTGCTCAATTAACACTAAATTTAAGCAATTAAAAATATCTGTCTGAACAGGGTATAAGGTTTTTTTACAACTGACTCTATGAAAGCATTACAAAACAGTTGTCACTTTTCTTTATTATTTAAAAGGCTTTCGTTTTAACGCTCTCATAAAAAAAAAACAAAATAATATCAAAAGATCTACAAATTCAATATTTATCTAACAAAAGAATACTTTTTTTTTAAACATTTTGAAATTTACATAAAGAGTTTATTTTCGTTGTCGTAGATTTAAATATAAAAAATAAATATTTGTCCAACTGTTATACATAGCAACGCCAAATAAATACATATTTAATTATAAATTTTCTGAAAATTTTTTATATCTTATTCGTTTATTAAACGTTTAATGACCAGGGTGAATAACATCCACGTGGGTATTGTTGTTGCAAAAATTGTTTAAAAATATACTTGTTCCGTTGCTGAATGGGGAAAATATATCAATTGTCTGAAACAAAATTGTTAAACGAATATTTTTTTACTTGAGTACATCATATTAAAAAATTGTCTTAATAACTCATGTTTAAAAATTCTTGCTCATATTCAGTAAATTGAACCAGAACACATTGTTCAACAAAACTTGCAATATGTTGCTAAACAATTCATTTACTTCGTTTCTACCCGGCTGAGTGAATTTAAAGCAAATCTATTTTCTTCTGAGCACTTTGTAAATTTATGTGCAAAAAACTATATATATATATATATAAAAGTGTAACTCTCTTGGCAAGTTATTGTACACATTCCAGGGAGTGCTTATGGGTCGCAAAAAGTCGTCGGGGTTACGCCCTTTAAAAATAAGTTATCATTTTTAGCTACTTGCACTGGATCGATTTTTCTGAAACATTGCACACATATAAGCCTGTCATGACTATATAATTTCGTGATTGGGAAAATGGGCAGTGCCACGCCCATAAAAAATAAACTATCATTTTTAGCTGCTTGCACTTGATCGATTTTTCCGAAGATTTGCACACATATTGAGCTGTCATGACTACACAGTTTCGTGATTAGAAAAGTGGGCAGTGATACGCCCATTAAAAAAAGTTATAATTTTTAGCTTCTTGCTCTTAATATTCAATTAAAACTTAAAATGCATTTTTATTCATTAAGGGGCATAGCAACGCGCACCGGGCTTAACTAGTTACAAATAAAAAACACCGCATTGTTGTTTCTGTATTTCTTTTTTCTTATTGTATCCCATACCCGTCCGGTGGCGAATTGTAGCGACATATTCATCAATGAATCATTGCCACAGAATAAGTATCAAGTCGAAATTTGCACCGAATAATCATAAATGAAAATTTCATTGATGAATGGATTTATTCATGACAACACCATTAAAGGGTCGCTGAAAAGTTCATAACAGTATATAAAAGTGCGCCAATGATTCATGATGATAATGTCTGTTAGGACTCATTAATACGCGGAGGCCTACGAGACAAAGGCAACTTTAGTCATCTATGAATGTTTGGACATTTACTTTAAAAATGCACATAAGTATAATGTCAAAGAAAAATTAGCATCGATGACTTAACATTGACAGCGTTTGTCACGATCACTCATGATGACGTTTGCTACCGGGTATATTTAGTGTTATATGTAGGTGTTTGTTTTCTCTCTCACTTTTCAAATACGTGTTATTTTTTTGCTGTGTAGAATTTTTTTAAGATAAATACAAGTGAATAAACAAGTGTTGAAGTAAAAAAACAGAATTGAAAACAAATTTTGATAATTTTTAATGTTTGCTCGCTTCAACAATGTCAATCTCTGGTATTTATGTTATTCGTAAACATTAATAATTAGTTTAATTCAATATTGTATATTCCATCTTATCATAGTGTTACTTTGAATAGTTCTAAATACAGATCACAGTTAAAAATCTCTGAAAACCGGTTATAACGGTCCTTGATATAAAACCTATAAACCAGAAATTCCCTGCGCTATAGGAATGGTACAAGTTGATTTTACAGATTTTAACTTTCACTTTAGATTTACGAAAATAATAATTTTAATTAATTTTAATTATTTAATTTTATATCTGTTTCTATTACACTTTTAAACGTGAAAATTTTTCTATTTAAATCCGATTTTTTAACAAAATTGTAGAATTTGAATTTAATTTTTTCAAAAGATCATCATTAACGCTTTAAAGATGAGCCTATACTGATTTATTTTTACTTTTGTCATACTTTGTTAAGTTCTAATCATATTAAACAAAAACAAATTTTAAATTAGTAGTTTATAATATATTAATACCCAACATTAAAAGGGGATTCAAAGTATATTAATCTTGTTATTTCATATATACACATTGAAAAACTTGCCTTAAAGTAGATTTCGCTATTTGCCTAGGAGACTGCAAAAAAAAAAGTTATTTGAATCCAACTTAGGGCTACATAAAATAGCAATTTCTGTACACAGAGCCTACACGTTTTCTTAAGAGTGTGTTGGAGAGTCTAAGATAGTATATTCCACTTAATATTGGACAGTTTTGCATCGAGACTTAAACGTACAGCCATACACGATCTACTGACAAAGGAACTTAAAATTAATGACCATAGAAACCACCGCTTGTTCGCTAAATGGGATTTAGTGCGTTTCGGGAATTTTCCATGCTCCCGTGGTTCATACTTTTTTCAAAATCGCCATGAACAGCGAGGTCTGTTATCAATAATCCTAATTAAACATTAACCACCAAAACAATCTTTCGATTTTTTTTAAGCAGTGCAGACTTTATTACCGCATTGCATCCATGGAAATGTTTAATTATTTGCAAACGAAAGCACAACAAAATATGTCTTCTATACTGTCTATTATTTCAACAGTAGAAAAAAAGTTGACTTGACGCTAACTTTTGCAGCAGTTCATAAGGAGAAGGCATGATTAAGCTGTTCTAAATATGAATGAAATAAGTGATTATTAAGTGCAACTAGAGACCGTCGAAATGGGATATCGCATATAAACATGCCTTATGCTTTCTAGAAGCGCACTTAGAAATAGGTAAGCACTAAGTATGCGATATAAGAAGCATTTTTTGTGGTGGGAACGGTCAAATATACAAAGATGTTAATTATGTTCAATAAGGTTTCTTTGTAGTTGTGAAAACATATATTTGGCAAAAACATTTGCCAGAAGCAGTAGATGTAATATCTTCGAAAATGCTCGTGATCCGCCAACCTAATTAAGCGATTCAAGAAACGTTTTTTGGTAATGATACTTTTTGGTATGATCGGTGAAAAATCAAGGCATGTGAATTTAAAAAGGTTTCTTTATAATTATATAAGCTGCAAAACGATAGCTATTTACTTAAAAAAAATAAAAATAATTCATAATTGAAATGAAATGAAATGACTGCTCAAATACAATAAATTGATAAATAAAGAGTGTCCCAAACTTAACGCAATATCTGAAGGGTACCCAAATTAAACACAAGATTTGAATTTGCCTCCATTTGAGCAGATAAGTATAGACAACACTAAAAACAGTTTGACTGCAATTCAAGCCTGAAATTTTAAATCGTGTGTTCATTATGGGACACCCTTGAATTCTTACTTTAATTTTGGGACACCCTTTATTTGCAAACAATTTTCGTTTGCATTAAAATTTTGAGATTAAAAGAAAAGAAGATGTTAGTGGTGGGCATATACAATTCGTTACATTCTCACTTAATTTATTTTTAGTGTTTTTTTTTTACTAAAAACTAAAAAATACTAAAAAAAAAAGTATAGATGCACGCGATTTATTTTAGATTTTTTTTTTACTTTCTAATTGTAATGGAATTATAGTTTATCATATAACTATGGAAAATTTTAAATGTCATATTAAGTTTATATAAATGACATAAAAATAGAGTCTCAATGTGTTAAACAAAAAATTTTAAAAATTTATTCCTTAAACTAGTTCAATTTTTAACTGCATTTAAAAGCTAAATAAATACAAATTATACAAATACAAATTATCATGTATCTAACTACTCGTACTAAATATTTCTGTGAAAAGAAGAAATGAAGCAGATGGTTGTTATTAAATTCCCTCCATATAGAGTATTCTTAAATTCGTTACAAATAGGTAATTTTTATTTTATATTAAATTACTGTTTATCTGGTAGTAATTTATATAGTATTTTTATGCACACAATACGAAAATCATGAATAATTTGTATAATCTTTATTACTATTTATTTATTAATATTGAACATGATATTGAAATTTACGGTTAATTAAGTGGATCAGTAAAGCAGAGGAATTTTTTTAAATCATCAATTATATTAAGTAAAAATGTTGGCGTTTTGGCAAAAGAACTTAAGTCGAGAAAGGAAATTTATTGACTTCCTAAATCATAAAAGTAAAGTCCTTAAAGTCCTACTTTGTTTGTACCTATCGGCCACTTTTAATCAGATCTGTTAAATTTGGATTAAGATTAGTAATCAATTAGATTACATTTCAAAAATAATGGTATTGATTACATAATTCCTTTTTTAACAATTCTTGATTATTAATTGATTATGATTACAAATAATCCAAATGTAATCAGAATTATTTAGGATTACGAGAAAATAATCAAAAATAATCAAAAGTAATCCAAAAAAGAATTGACTACTTTCAGAATATTTTTTTTTATATTTGATTATTTTTAAACAATTCTTGATTACTAATTGATTATGATAACAAACAATCCAAAATGAATCAAGAATATTTAGGATTACGAGAAAATAATCAAAAATAATCAAAAGTAATCCAAAAAAGAATTGAATACTTTCAGAATATTTTTGATTATATTTGATTATTTTTTAAAAATTTTGAATTTACAGAATGTTATACATATACATATATATTTTCTTTTGAAAAATCAACAAAAAAAAGAAGAATACGCGAAAAAAATTAAAATGAGAAACAAATTCATTCAGAATACATTCAATTCCCCCAAAAAAAAAGTTTTATAATTTACATATATTTAAAATTGGCCTTCATTACACCTAATTTTTCAAAATAAAAATCAGACAATGATTGCCGCCTTGGACTGTTGACGATCTCGGCAAAAGAAAACAGTCGTTCAACTGGAACTGAAGACGTTAAGGGCGTGTTAAAAAAAAAAAAATCATCCCTTAGTAAATCATATTTTTGCCAACAATAATAATAAAAAATTAAAAAAACAACAACTAATTAAATAATGGTAGAATTTCATTAAGAAAAATGTATTTGTGACAGTAATTCCATAATTTCACCAAATAAAAAAAAAATTACCAAAAATAATCGAAAATAATCCTTGAAAGCAGTCGAATTATTTTTTGATTACTTTTTATTATTTTTGATTACTTTCTCGTAATTTTTATTAATCATGATTATTTTTGGATATCTGTAATCGTAATCAATTAGTAATTGTGCGAATCTGAAAATAATCGTAATATAATCATTACTTCAACTTTAAAAAAAAAAATAATCTAATTACTAATTTTTACGATTAGTAATCATTACTTAACAGCTATGCTGTTAATGTATAATTAATTATATTACCTATATAATTTTTTAATTCGTCTTGTTTTTGTGCTTTCCTTAAAAAATTTTTCAAATATAATTAAAAGTGGAAATAATGCTATAATCGGCAGTGCCGAATCTTATAATAACGTTCACTATAATGTACATTAGCATAGTGACTAACTACATCGTACTTTAGCCTAGACTTAAGATTTAATGTTGTATGCAAGTTTGTTTGATTATTTCCGACGCCATCTTTGATTTTGATTTTTTACATAGCTAACTGTACCCATATTGATGTGGTTGGGAAAAATAAATTATCTGCTGTTTTCTTTGGGGCGCCATCTTGGATTTTAATTTATTCATAATTGACTGCATGTGGCTGGTCAAGACCTTTCATTTGATACCAATATTGAACTGGTTAAAGTGGTTCCATTTTACTAGACCACACATGCATTTATTGTACGCCATTTTCTAATGGTCGTCATGTTGGATTTTTTTTTTCATATATCTCAGTTAATTTTCGAGACTACGACTTGACTTGGCGTGTCCAAGGACAAACTAGAAGCTTTAATAACTTATTTAAAAATATAAATTTCGAAAATATATTTTTGCTTATAACTTTCCCGGTAAGTGACTAAGAACAAAACAGTTATGACGCTCATTTGGGCAAATATTGCCACATATGAATGAAGTTTAACACTACCGCCAATGTTGTTTTTTTTAAACATTATATAATTTTTTTTCACACGATTTTATTCCATTTAGCACGACTTAAAACCTTTTGGGCTTAAATTTTTTATATGTTAAATTTAATTTTTACGAAACATGTTTATTTTACAAATTAGGAGAAATAAGGTATTTGTGAATACAAGCAAATTCACTGCATTAGAATATGTTAATATTTTCAAAATTATCCATGTAATCAGACGTGTGTTCTAAAGGAATTTTTTATAGGCAAATTTTATTTCCCAACTAAGATAAAAAGTAAGCCAAAAAATATTTTACATTCATTCAGTTGTATTTATATTTTTTCTAATTTTGTTAAATATTTTATGTACCCCTAAAAGAAAACTAAAAAAAAAACAAAACTAAAACGTAAAGTCATTACTTTGGAGATCAAAATTGAAATTTCGGATCGCCTTCGAAATGGAGAAGGCTCAAGCTTTCTTAGCAAAATGTTTGGTATAAATAGAACTACAGTAAGAACTAAAAAAAAATAAAACAGCAGACAGTTGTCCGAGGCTTTCGGCCACGAACTGTCTCTGCAGGCTGTGTCAGAGACACGGCCATTAAGTTTAACGTAGAATACGCCATCCGATAAGACAGAAAACATATATAACAATAAATGATAAATAATATAAGCAAATTAATTTATTTATTTAATAATTACTTTTGATAATATACATAAGCTTATGGTAGGAAAAATAGTATAAATATGTCTTTAAATTAAAAGAGTAAGGATAAATGATAAATAACAGACGCAAATCAATTTGATTATTTGAAAGTTACTTTTGATAATATGGGCTTATGATAGGAAAAATAGGATAAATACGTTGCTTTTTTGTATTTCGTGTAGGTGCCATTTTTATTAGTAGTTTTTATTTTAATTTACTAAACGTCAACTGTCAGCTGCTGTCAAACAGCATCAAGCAGCATTGTTATTTTGCTTACCTGGCAGCACTTTCATTTAACAAAAAAATTTATGAATTAATTTTTTCATATATTTTTTATAATTAAATATCCATGTTAAATTCAAATTCACATTGAACATTTTGTTTCACTTAAATACATAAGTAAATATACGAAATTTCAATATTTCATCAATCAAAACAACAGCCGAAGGTTTGTGTCCACACTGAAACAGCAGCATAGTTTGTGTTCACGCTACAAACTCAAACACTCAACCAAACACCACACATACATATGTTTGAGTGTATGTGTTTAAACAATTTTCATTTGAGAAATTTAAATATTAGGAAGATATCAACCAATATGAAATGTATATCAAACGAAAGATAACATCTTCATTTACCTACAAACAAATTTTTAAACAAAGTTATCTCGCCGTTTCCTCATAATCAACGACATAAAGATTAAAACAATAACAATCTGACATGACTATCTATACCGTAAGGTAAGACGTATTCTACGCCAAAAAAATTAAATTTCAATGAGGCAATCGGTGATTTCTGGAACGTAACTATCTGCTAAATCTTCATCATACACTAGAGAAAAAATGGGAAAAGCACTCATAGTAAAATTAAATAACTTTTTCTTTTTGTTAACAACATAGCTGTTTTACATAATTGTTTTTAGTTCCTGAACTTGTCATTAATTTTTTTTTACAATACTTTTAAGCTTATGCTTGAATAGTTGTTCTTAAAAAATCCTTGTATTTCACTAATATCAATAGGTTATAGAGATAAGGAAACAATCACCTACTTCACATACAATCAATGTCTTTTTTTACACGGGTTTTCCTAAAACCAATTATCGTGTTAAAACAGAATTAGGTGTAATTAATTTTTCTGATCTCTCTTGCTCTCACTTTGTTACCAATTAGAAGAGCACAAATTATTATTTTTTATTTCCTAATTACAAGGAGCACACAATTTAATTTTTTTGGAAAAACATTTTGTATATTTTTTGCGTGTGTAAATATGCATCTATGATTGTTATGTATTTCAACGCTGAAACAATTTTAACATTGATCGACTGCTGACTTTATAAAACACCTTTCAACGGCTAAATTCTAATTTTTAAATTGGCTGACGACTAGAAAAGAGAAACCAACTTAACTGTTTTGTCCCTGCCTATTTAAAAATAGATAAAAAAGATAGAATGAACTTTTCATTATTACAACCATATCACAGAAATTTATTTACATCAAACAAATGTCCTCTGTGGTAACACTATTTTCCCGTCATTTTAACACGACAAAAATTATTATATAATACAACTTAAATAAATACAAGCAACGACCTTTTTAAATAACACAAGCGAAGTTTCTGAACTGAACTGTCTAAATAAAAATATTCAACTGACTTAAATAAAACTCTCGTTTAAAATATGCCTACTAAGTGTTATTCATAAACGACGCTAGATTCTTTTTTTGGGTTGTTGTCTCAGTCCCTTTTGAAAAACGTAAGTAATAAAATATATAAAATGTTTGTTGGATATTATAAGCCCCCAAGACATGCCTATCTACGCCAATGGCCTTATCACACAAGAACCTTCAGAAAGGCTTTGTTTAACATTTCAATGTTAAACATACAAAACTGTTCAAATTTCAAATGTTTAAGATAATTTTATTTTAGATTTATAAAAATATGTACATCAAAAATGTATTAAAATTTATTTCTTTAGAAACAAACATATATTGTGTAATTTTTAAAGAATTTTCACATGTCATTCATATTGTTTTGTGAATGTTTCGAGTATCTTTCAATACTTTTTAAATGCTATATTTATTTCACTGGGGAACTTAGGGCTTCTACAATCAGATTTCAACTAATTCTAGCAATACAAATAAATTTAATTTCATCAAATGATTTGTCTACTTTCTTAATTTTATTTAACCCGGCAGTTCCCATATCCTCGCCAATGGGAGAAACAATTTATTTGTATTCTAAATAGTAAAAGTACGTATAGGTAACACTATAAAAAAAGTTAAAAATAAAATAAATATTGCTAGTTGTGTTTTTGTAGTGGTGTCACCACTGTATAATTTTTTATTTGTTGTATGGAGGCCTATGTTGCATTTGGCACACATTTCTCTAGTGCGTTCATGACATAAGCCGCAGATCCTGCTCAATATGGTCCTCTGAACACCCTCCTAATCTAGTTTCATTTGAAACTCTCAACACAATGGGAAATCCACAATTGTTGCTCTTACACGCAAAGAAAAATCATGGTTACGACATGATCACGACGGTCATATTATTTTTTCTAAAACAATATTTGGTTGTCGAAAACAAGTAGTAGTTATTTTTGTTTCATTTCATCATATATTTTGTTACGATAATCAAGCATTTCTTTGAATTTTATCATTTAATGATTACTTTTCATAAAAATTTCAAAATGGTTACATTTAAAAATAGTATGATTTAAAAAAATTAATTTGACAAAAATAAAATTATATTCAAAAGCATTAAAAATTCAAAATAATCATTAAATAATAAGTGAGACAACAGTATGATTACAAAATAATCAAGCTATGATTTTTTTAGTAATAATTTGATTTCAATTGTTCTTCTTCTTGCTGAATAAATTTTTATTATTTTAAAAGTTTGAGATGTCAAAAAAAGGAACAAAAATTTTGAAAAATTAAAAAAAATTTAAAAATAAACGAGAAAATGTAAAAAAAATATTGGTATAAAAATTGCAATTAAATTGGTGAGTACAAGCAACATGTGTATGTTACAGCAAAAGACAGTAATTTGCGCAAAAAAGCAAAGATTGTCGATTTCAATTGTAGTCATATATATGATTATTGAATGATGCTTAAATTAAAAATAATAATGATAACTGGTAACCATTATTATTTTAAACATAATCATACAATTCAATCATAGTATGTTGCTCTTCGATTATGGTTACCACAACCATATTTTTTCTTTGCGTGTAGTTGGCTTTGTTCCGTATTTTTGCAAATATGACACTACGATTGCCCTACGGAATTCACAATAAGTCCAGCTGTTATTGCATTTTCTTTTGATGAGCCAAGAATTCTGGCAAGCTGCATCTATACCAAATGCAAAGAGAGGGAACCACCATTTTTTCCCACGTAAGGCAACTCTCATTGATTCAACGTTCTCATCAAAGCGGTCTACACCGCCCATATACTTATTACACATTTTTACAAGTGCTGGGCAATGGACTTGAATTTTTGTTCACTTTTTATTGATAACACCAATTCTATCTACTTTTGTGATTAATGTCAGTCCGTGAAAGTTGGAAGCAATGCTTACAATGCTATTGTCAGTCCATTTTGCGACAAATATTTTTTCAGAAGTTTTGTAATCTATCTCTCCTCTTGGATTCTTTCGCATTTCTTTAGCATTTGGAAGATTACAATTTTCAAGGCGATTTGGTCTAATTGTTGCTGTTCCACCAATATTTTGCTTTAGCAAAGGCAGACCAGTAAAGAAATTATCAAAGTACAGATTAAAAGGACCTAATTCTTGAGGTAGTCTTGAATGAAGCTCTAAAATAACTGCAGCACCTAGGCCATACTCTGACTGCCACTTCAAGATTGGACCACTTGCTCCTTGATATAATTCGCAGTTTACGAAATATCCTTGCACCGTAGCTACAGACCAAATTTTATATCCAAATCTTAATGGTTTCCCATGCATATTTTGTTTAGTGCTATGTCTCCCATAATATGAAACAATAGTTTCATCAATTGAAATGTGCGATAAACCGGCCTTGTCAAAATTGATGGTAAAATTAGCCACAAGCAACTCAAAGTATTTACGAACCTTGGCAAATTTATTTTATTTTGAGGCAATGCGTTACTATCACACAAATGTAAATATTGCTGTATTTCAAAAAAGCGATTTCGTCTTATACTGCTGGCTACCAAATCATTGTACGTGTCCGATTTTTTTTCCCAAAACATTCCCATATTATTTTGGTGTCATGTAACCTGTCAACAGTAGAAAAGCAATATAAACTCTAATTTCATTTTCGGTTACATTCAATGTGTGGTTCCGTTGTAGAGCATACAAATTGCTCATATCTGCAATCAGGTTTATTAAATCTATGTTCTACAATAACTCAAAGCAATCAGTGACATTGACATCTTCCTGAAATGTGCCTAGAATATCTTAATCGCTGTCCCCTTTGCCGCTTAAAGAAAAAACTGAAGTGTTTTTTGTCCACTTCTTTACCGCAAGTTCTTTCATTTTCTTCTTTGGAGCAGGTTCCTGTTCTGCAATGTTTTCTAATACTTGTGGCGCATCTTAAACCACTTCTTCATCTTCTCTGTTAGGTCTTGTTTGAACCTTGTAGCATACAACCAAAGAGAAAAATCTCCTTTTGCACACGGGTCAAGTTCAAGCATGCATTTGTTATTCCGGCTATGGCTCGTCGGCAATCGGGCGGGGTGAGAACTTAACACTAGTTGGAAAAGATATTCGCTACATACAATAATATTTAATTTGCATGCTTATAAAAGAAAAACGTGTTGCATAACAAGAAATATAATAAAATATAAACCGAGTTCAATCTTTGCATCCTACTGGATTTGTTACTATTAGCTGACATAAGCAACATTTTGCCCTTCCCAACCATGATCATCCGTACGCAATTCTGCAAACATAAAATTTTCGGATGATCCCAAATAAATTAATTTCCCCACTAACTACATTTTTCCTATCGCCAGAATCAAAACAAAAAAATTTAGAAATTCATTATCCTATTTATATTTAAATTCAAAATTTAACTTATTACTACTAACTATAAAATAATAATAGCATTTTAAAAGTTTTTCGTAGAGATTTTGAAATAACGAATAGATAATATAAATCAAAAGCTTCATCATAAAAATGATTAATTAACAAACTTGATTTTACACCCTGTATATATTAAATTTTATCAAAATAAAGTAAATTTAAAATTAGGTCATTGACCTATGTAGGTAAATTTTACAGAAAGTATAAAAGGAAAAGAAAACCAAAGATAAAAAAGAGGGGAACAAAATGGAATTGAAAAAAAAAACTTAGCAAAGAAAAAAAAGAAAAATTAATTAATATATTTTACACTTATTATTTAAATTAATGCTTTTTTCTTTTTTAGAAATTAAATTCCTTCTTTTGTTTTATCCTTCCTTTTATATATATATATATATATTAACTATTTTTTTCTATATACGAATTTATAAATTTTTTAATATATCATTTTTTTTTCTTTTTTTTTAGTTTTTCTTTTCCTATTTTTTTTTTCCTTTTAAATTACGTCAAAATAATTAAACAATTACTTTCTTTTAAATCTTTTAGGTCTCTAATATCACTGCTCTGCAAAAAATAAATTTTTCTCTTCCCATTTAATAAAACTATGTGGACTATTTATATGGATTTTGACGCGTTGAACTCAAATCCGTTGTCGGTTTTTTTCCATCAGATCGGGATTTTTTTTTATGGGCGTGGCAAATTTTCCCCCCTAAATTAGTCAGGTACGGACACATATATCCTCCTAACTCGAGAACCAGTCATCCGATTTTCAAAAAACACCAAAAATGTGTAACAAAATTATATTTATTTCAGTGGAATAAAATTTTTCTCTTTCTCTTATTGTTTTGGAGTTATTTAGAAATTAATGGAGAAAAAAAATTTTTTCGTGCAAAATTCGTAATATTTTTCAATTTAAAAATGGAATTAAAAAAATATAAGGCAAATATCAACATTTTTCTGAGAGCTACTTGTCTTGGAAATAAAAAAAAGCCATAAACCATAAAAATCGGTTAAAAAATTTGGATTTTATTGTCAATTTACCGCAGGTACCCAATATTGTAATGCAACCAGCCTTGCATATGATATACGTAACGTTTCGTTAGGTGAGCAGCTAATGGAACTAAATTACAACGGTATTTTGCATAAATCTTGGAATTAAAATTTATAACAGTATTTTTCAATTACCTGTGATTTCGAATTAAGAACATTAGGGTAGATTCTAGTATTAATTGTATGTATAGAAGCTGATGGACCATAAGTGAGTCACTTTTAATTTGAATATCGTGCGGTTAAAATCGGCAACAGTAAATAGATCGTATAGTGTTCTTCGTTATTGTTTAAAGAAATAAAGCAATTAAAAAATCCACAAACGCTTTCATATTACAAAATTTCAAGGATTTGTAACAAATCTCCAATTAATTGAATTTTTATTTTGTCGAACTTTTCTGTTTAAACTATTATTTAAATTTTTAATCAGGCTTGAGTTCATATTAATATTCTTTATTTTTACAAAGAATTTTTTTAATTGTGATAAATGAAAGAATAAATCTTGAAAAATTATATTTTTACCGACACTAGCCGAGTGGAATGCATTTTCGAAACCAGCTACGATTTCATCATCAGCACTCTCTGATCGGTGGTTACATGTTGGTTGTAAATATCATCTATTTAACTCACGGAACTTATGTTAATTGAATTCGGTAACTAATTTTTAGTTTTTCCTATTTCATATATTTTTACCACAATGAGTTAGATTGAAATTTTAACCAAACAGCAACCCTTTTTACTTTTGTTTGTTATTATCTTTCATTTATCACTATTTTTGTCCTGCTCTAGCCACCAGTTAGGTAGCGATAAGAACAGATAACACTGTGCATGAAATTGACACTTTTTTTTCGTGACAAGCTGGGCACCTAGCGTTTTAACATAATTCGGGTACGCTAAATCCAGTGGTGCCCACGGTTTTTTAAGATTGGCTCTGGTTTTCGAGATATACCGTTATTTCGAAAATGGAGGAGGTTGCACCACATATGTTCGCGTAACTCAAAAACGCTTTAGCTTATTCCAAAAACTTAAAAAATCGAAATTCCGCAATAAAATTTCCTTTAAGAAAAGTAAAATTTCTTTCTAATATTTGTAGTCGTTTTAGAAAAATAATTTTTTTTTTTTGAAAAAAAAATTAATTTTTTTATCAAAATTTCGAAATTTTTGTTCTTTAAAAATTCATAAAAAATTAACAAATGCAGCTAGGCTTCTAATTTTTTGCAAACATATAAAAAACAAAGCTGCTAACAAAACAAGCAATAAATGATTAAAATCTGTTAGCAACTTTTGATTTTATTCACAAAAGTCGACAAATTTTAATTAATTTAAGAATTTCATAAAACGCAATATTTGTATGGGAGCCCCCTAAGGGATGGTGATAAAGGGAAAGTATAATTTAAGAAAATGTTAAGAACAAAAAACAATGAAGGTCGGTCATACATTTTATCCCCCTAGGAGTGAATCCTAGGCCTTAGAAACAAATGATGGGAATGAAAAATAAAGTTGCGCAGGTGCAAAATAAGCTATTTGTGATTAAAGTCTGTCTACAACTTTTGATATTTTCAGAAAAGATAAAATTTTTGAATTTTTTATATAACCAAACTAAAAATTTTTTGTTGTTAAGTAGTTTTTATTTAGAAATTTATTTTTCTTCCTCCTGCAGATTCCAACAAATATCCCCTAATAGCGAATCAAGTTGTTTGCCGCTATACCAGTGTTCGAGCCTGGCTGTTACTTGGTAAAATCTCTCGCCATGTTCATCAGACTCGGCTGGTGATTGTTCATTAAATTTTTCGGCATGGCAATGCAAAAAATGTATTTTCAATGACATTCTAACGTTTAAGTTTTTAAATGCGGTTAGCATATTTTTGATTAAAATTCGCCAGTTTTTAGACCGATGATTTCCTAATACATTTTCTATTACTGATTTCACACAATTCCAGGCCAATAGCTCAAATTGATGGTCCTTCATAAGACGGCGAATGTCCGGTCCATTAAGAATTCCTGTAAAATAGAAACATTATGAAATGAAATATAAATCTAATTTAATAAAGTAGTTAGAGTTCATACCTTCTTTTACTTTCATGCCGCTTAATCGTGGAAAAATTCGGTGCAATTCGGTAAAAGCAACACCATCTGGGCTCAATGCTTTTATAAAATTTTTTACAATACCCAGTTTGATGTGGAGTGGAGGAAGCAAAATCTTTTCCATGGACACAAGTGGTAATTCAGTAACATTGTTTCTATGAAATCTGCTTTCCTCACGTAAAGCCCAATCCCGTGTATTGTACTGGTCGCCATCGAAACGCGTATTCCATAAGCACATGAAGCACATATTTTTAGTATAGTCCAATTGCATGCCTCTTAAAAGAGCTACCACTTTTAAATCTGCGCATATTTTTCACTTGTGGTCTTTATATTTAATTAAATGCATTATTTTTTTCATTGATGCGTATGTCTCTTTAGTATTTGTGCTAAGTGCTATCGGAATAGGGCTTTTTAAATTAGTGACATGTAACAAAACTGCTTTTAAGCTACTTTTGGAAGAATCAATAAATAAGCGCCAATCTCCAGGATTATATTCATTTTGCATTGTTGAAACCAATCCGCGGATGTCAGTACAATACGCAATAGAATTATTCTCAATAGATTTAAAAAAAGTCGTAAATCGTCTATGGCGATTGATAGCCCCGTATGTTTGTACACCTGGTGCTAAAATATTAGCTCGTTTTAACTCTTTTGCCAAGAGAATGCTCTGTCTTTGAGATAATTTTAGACGCCGTACCATTATATCCAGACGATCTTGCGTGATTTCATTGTGACTGCATGGAACCGTGATGCATGACGGTTGATACATTGAAGTAGCTGGTCTATCCGCTTCAACAGAATGAATTATTGAGGGAATATGTTCTGTTGGTATATGGCTACCCGGAACAGTAATTTCATCAGAATGTGGCAGCGGAAATCGAGCATATGCTGTTTCAGTATAAGAAATATAAGTCATTTTTCTTCTGTTTATACCCGCTGTATAATTTATGCACGCATAACACTCATCTTCAACATGAACTATGGGATCTCTCCAAATCATTGGAACACCAAATGGCATGGTATCTCCATTTTTTCCCCGCTTATTTAAATGGTAAATGCAGTGTGTACACACTATTGATGGTGTCCAACTCTTACCATATATAACCCTTAAAGAACAAGTAAAAGCGCTATATTCGGCCGTGCCGAATCTTATATACCCTTCACAACGTGTAGTCATGCAATAACAGTAAATTCACGTATGTATGTTAAAAAAAACAAAAAAAAAATAAAAAATAAAAAAAAAATTTAAAAAAAAAAATTTAAAAAAAAAATTAAAAAAAAAAAAATATTATATACATATATAATATATATAAAACAAAAAAAAAATAAAAAAAAAATTAAAAAAAAATAATAATAAAAATATATATAATATATTAAATAAAAAATAAAAAAAAAATAAAAAAAAAATTAAAAAAAAAATTTTAAAAAAATTTAAAAAAAAATTTTTTTGCCTCAGCTGGGATTCGATGCCACGTTTTCTCTAACCAGTATACACGTTTGTATGTATGTATGTTGTTGTTGTAATGTTGTTTTTATGAAAAGAAAATCGAGGTGGTCGTGGGTTTTTGCTCATATCTCAGTTGTTTATGTACCGATGTTTCTGATTTTCAATACCGATCTACTCCCGAATATTTCTGATATTTTAATACCTTACCCGGGTCCAACCTATGTCGGGGGGCTTCAAAAAGTTGATTTCAACATACACACGGACAGACGGTCAGACGGACAGACGGACAGACGGTCAGGGCTTAATCGACTCCTCTATTCATAAGCTTTCAGAAAATATATACTTTATGGGGTCGGAAATGAAAATTGTAGAAATTTCACACGGAATGACAAACCTATATATACCCTTTTCACTGTGTGAAGGGTATAAAAATATGATTCATACAAGGTACTTGTTTCAGTAGTGATTTTACGGCGACTTGGTATATTTTTATATTTCCCACACACATAACAAAAATAATTAAACTTTTTACACGGCCCCATCTTAGATATTTCAATATAACTGTTTAGATACAAGACTGTCAGAGGCTTTAAAATTCACTAATCACTTTCGCAAGCACTTTTCATATGACAGTACGCGTAGAACCCTAGCCTTAAATTTTGCACCTGCAGCGCCTGAGATACCCCTAAACGGGCCAAATGTATGACCAGCGCAACTTTATTTTTCATTCCCAACATTTGTTTCTAAGGCCTAGGATTCACTCCTAGTTGGATAAAATGTATGACCGACCTTCATTGTTTTTTGTTCTTAACATTTTCTTAAATTATACTTTCCCTTTATCACCATCCCTTAGGGGGGCTCCCATACAAAATTGCGTTTTATGAAATTCTTAAATTAATTAAAATTTGTCGACTTTTGTGAATAAAATCAAAAGTTGCTAACAGATTTTAATCATTTATGGCTTGTTTTGTTAGCAGCTTTGTTTTTTATATGTTTGCAAAAAATTAGAAGCCTAGCTGCATTTTTTAATTTTTTATGAATTCTTAAAGAACAAAAATTTCGATATTTTGATAAAAAAATTAATTTATTAATTAATTATTTTTCTAAAACGACTACGGATATTAGAAAGAAGTTTTACTTTTCTTAAAGGAAATTTTATTGCGGAATTTTTTAAGTTTTTGGAATAAGCTAAAGCGTTTTTGAGTTACGCGATTATATGTGGTGCAACCTCCTCCATTTTCGATATAACGGTATATCTCGAAAACCAGAGCCAATCTTAAAAAACCGAGGGCACCACTGGATTTAGCGTACCCGAATTATGTTAAAACGCTAGGTGCCCGGCTTGTCTGTTTTTTCAACTAGCACAATTATAATTGTTTTTAATTGTTTTTCTGTGAGGTCAGTATACAACGAAATGTTGACTGACTAACAGTGAATGAATGATTTTTTGCACCGTGCCCTGTGTTTATATAAATTGAATTTTTATTTTGTCGAACTTTTTCTCCAATTATATTTTGTTACGTTTGTGGCAATCTAACTTTAAGTTCTCAACGGAAGACAATATTTTCCAAGGTTAAAGATGCTTATCGCCGTTATTTTGGGTTTTTTATCGATGATAGAGACAAAAATTGGCTGCCGAAAATATGTTGTAGCAGCTGTGGTAAGTCTTTAAGAGGTTGGTTAAAAGGAAGTCATAAGTCTTTGCCGTTTATGAGGCCAGCGATTTGGAGTGAACCACAAAATCATTAAAATGATTGCTACTTTTGTCATACTAAAACACGTGGGTTTACGAAAAAAAACCAAAAATAAAGTTACATATCCAAATACTTTATGCGTCGGACGACCAGTTTTCCAGTTTACAAGTAAATTTTTACCTCCATTGCCTCCTACAGACGATGAAGAAGATGGGCTTTCTGCAGCAACTGAATCCACTTACGCCAGCGTGGGTGTTTCTTCGCATTCATTTGGAAGTCCAACGAGTACACCTTATTTTCCGAATTAAACTGATATGAATAACTTAGTTTGTAAATCAAGACTTTAAAAAAACCAAGTCTGAGCTTCTTGCATCCCAATGAAAAGAATGGAGTTTGGTGCAAACGGACGTTAACGTCTGTTACTTTCGAAATAAAGAACAACCTTTTTTAATATGTTTCAGCAAAGAGGAAGGTTTGATATTTTGCGATAATGCTGATGGACTTTTGCGACAACTGTGTTTCAGTCATAAATCTGAGGATTGGCGGCTTGTTGTTGATTCATCCAAGACAAGTTTGAAAGCCGTTTTACTTCAAAATGGCAACAAATTTTCATCGGTCCCACTCGCTAATGCAAGAAATATGAAAGAAAACTATTGTAGCATGAAGATGATACTACAAGAAATTTAATATTCACATTACTCATTGAATCTGCAGATTTTAAAGTCGTAGCAATGTTAAATGGATTGCAAAAGGGATATACTAAGTTTTATTGCTTCTTATGTGAATGGGATAGCCGCGCAAAAGAAAAACACTACAATGCTAAAATTTGACCGAAAAGAGTAAATTTTATTCCAGGAGAAAAAAATGTAGCAGAAGAGCCTTTAAATCAAAAGGAACAAACTCTTCTCTTCATATAAAGCTAGGCCTAATGAAAAATTTTGTCGAAGCAGTGAACAAGGACGGTGAAGGCTTTGTATACATTAAGAGCAAATTTCCTAGAATCGGAGATGCTAAAGTAAAAGAAGACATATTTGTAGGTCCACAAATACGACAGCTTATGAAGGACGAGGTTTTTAGAACGAAATTGAATGATGTGGAAAAAAGGGCATGGGCAGCTTAAGCTACTTTTTTATTTTAACAATGTTTCCTTAATAAAAAGTAATATTATTGACAAAAATTGTATGTTATTTTAAATAAAATAGTCTGTAAATATTTTGATTTTTTATTGTAATTTGAAATTATCTACGGGTGACGACAGGGTGGGTGCTTTGAGCGAGGCGTTGCTACAAAATTACAATCTGGCAAATTTTTTTGCTTGTATTTGTTTTTGTTGTACGAAAATAAATAGAAGTAAAAAGTTGTCATTCATTGATGCTACAAGGCGCTTTAATGCGCCCACTCTGACGTTGTTTGCTGCATTACACATATTTGGTCAATATTGGATACCTGCGGTAAACTTACAATAAAATCCACATTTTTTAACCGATTTTTGAGGTTTATGGCTTTTTTTATTTCCAAGACAACTAGCTCTCAGAAAAAAATGTTTAAAATGTTGAATATTTGCCTTATATTTTTTTTAATTCCATTTTTAATTTAAAAAATATTACGAATTTTGCACGAAAAAATTTTTTTTCTCCATTAATTTCTAAATAACTCCAAAACTATAAGAGATAGAGAAAAATTGTATTGCTCTGAAATAAATACAATTTTGTTACACATTTTTTGGTGTTTTATTTTTGAAAATCGGATGACTGGTTCTCGAATTAGGATTAAATATGTGTCCGTACCTGACTAATTTAGGGGGGAAAATTTGCCACGCCCATAAAAAAAAATCCCGATCTGATGGAAAAAAACCGACAACGGATTTGAGTTCAGCGCGTCAAAATCCATATAGGTCACATGGTTTTATTAAATGGAGGATTTTGCTGCAGAGCAGTGTATTTAACATTCTTCACGAAATAACATTAGCTTAGGTTATTGCATTTAAGTATACTAAAAACGTAATAAAAGAAAGAGATAATTTACGAGTACTTACATACATAGTTTCGTAGATTCCATCGATAAATGGCCATTCAGCAATACGTCGCTATATATGTATGTCGAAAAGAGATGGTAATACATGCAATGTTTTTGATGTGATCCATTGAATTTTGTTTTTTTATACCCTTCACACAGTGAACAAGTAACAGTGCTATATTCAGCCGTGCCGAATCTTATATACCCTTCACAACGTGTAGTCATGCAATAACAATTGTTGTTCATCCCATATAAAATACGTGCATACGTACCCGTAAGAATAAATGTGGCATCGAATCCCAGCTGAGCCAAAAAAATTTTATTTTATTTAATATATTATTTATATTTTATTATTTTTTTTTTATATTTTTTTTAATTTTTTTAAAAAAATTTTTTAGAAAAATTTTTAAAAAATTTTTTAAAATTTTTTTTAAAATTTTTTTTTGTAGTTTTTTTTATTATTTTTTTCTTATTTTTAATATTTTTTTTTTTAATTTTTTTTGTTTGGTATGTTTTTTACATGTATGTATGTATGTATGTATGTATGTATGTTGTTGTTGTAATTGTGAAAAAAAGCGAGGTGGTCGTGGTTTTTTGCTCATATCTCAGAAAGTTATGGAGCGATTGTGGTGAATTTCAATAGCGATTCATTCCTGAATATTTCCAAGAGATTGATACCATATACAGATCTGAGGAACATATAGTTGCTTCTAAAAGTTGATTTCAACCAACACACGGACAGACGGGCAGACGGACAGACGGATAGACGGACAGACGGTCAGGGCTTAATCGACTCCTCTATTCATAAGCTTTCAGAAAATATATACTTTATGGGGTCGGAAATGAAAATTGTAGAAATTACAAACGGAATGACAAAGCTATATATACCCTTGTGCACCACAGGTGAAGGGTATAAAAAGGGTATATATAGGTTTGTCTTTCCGTGTGAAATTTCTACAATTTTCATTTCCGACCCCATAAAGTATATATTTTCTGAAAGCTTATGAATAGGGGAGTCGATTAAGCCCTGTCAGTCTGTCCGTCT
Organism: Phyto melanocephala; assembly: GCA_941918925.1. Classification (NCBI taxonomy): domain Eukaryota; kingdom Metazoa; phylum Arthropoda; class Insecta; order Diptera; family Rhinophoridae; genus Phyto; species Phyto melanocephala. The sequence goes on along the minus strand of OW799233.1, from coordinate 45,811,347 downwards.
GACCATCTGTCCGTGTGTATGTTGAAATCAACTTTTTGAAGCCCCCCGACATAAGTTGGACCCGGGTATGGTATTAGGATATCAGAAATATTCGGGAGTAGATCGGTATTGAAAATCAGAAACATCGGTACATAAACATCTGAGATATGAGCAAAAAACCCACGACCACCTCGATTTTTTTTCACAAAAACAACATTACAACATACACACATACAAACGTGTATACTGGTTAGAGAAACGTGGCATCGAATTCCAACTGAGCCAAAAAAAAAAATTTATTATATATATAATAATTTTTTTTTTATTTTTTTGTAAATTTTTTTTTTCGTTTTTTTTTAAATACATATGTGTACGTATTTCATATGGGATGAATGGTGATACAAGCAACTGTTATTGCATGACTACACGTTGTGAAGGGTACATAAGATTCGGCATGGCCGAATATAGCACTCTTACTTGTTCTTTTTTGCTATTCTTTTTTGTTTTCGTATTTTTGTTTTCGTAATATTTTTTTTTTTTTTTTGTAAAAAGAAAAGCCGCAAGATGTATTAAAACTTTTACGAAAAGTTAATTTAAGATGAATAGTAATATATAGAAAAAAAAATGGTATTTTTGTTTTCCCCAATTACCCATAGGTTAGGTTTTCCCTTTTCGGAAGGTTTGGTTTGATGAATGTTGGTAGGTGTAGTTGGTTTTGCAAATTATTTGGATTGTGGAATGAAATTTCTGATATCACCTGCATATTTTACGAGTTTATTTTTTACTGCGGTGTTAGTTAATAAGAGAGCCTAGGCATAAACTTTTCCGGTATTCATATAGTTTTCCTCGGGAATTCTTTAAAAGTAGGATTTGGTGCCAAACCTGTTAAATATTTTTTTAATTTTTTCTAAATGATATCATTGCCAAAATTGCATCCAATTTACCCGTAGGATATGGCACCATAAATTAAATTCTCAGTTTCTGTTACTGAAGACAGCTTAAATTGTTTCGAAAACTTTTTGATCACTAATTTTTTTTTTACTTTAATTTCGTAAACTTTAGGGAAATAAATCGACTTTGACTATTAAATTAAATTTAAGATATCGATTTCCAAATTTAAATTTATTTTTTTCTTTTAATTTTAAGACTTTAAGTCACAGAATCGACTATAAAAATGGAGGATTTATCACGCGATTTTAGGCTTATATAGGTTTGGTTAAAACACCTAGTAAATTGCTTAATAATATATGGCGCTATATGAAATACTTTAGAAAAACCGCGTGTAAATCATATGTTTTGTGGATAGTATTTTTTTGTTGCCAGTGGTGAAATCCCATTATGTTTAATCGATATGGTAATCTTATAGGTACACATTCGTTAATAAATTTGAATAAAATTTTTTCTTTTCTTTTTTTTTTTTTTTACCCTGACTTGTTTACTTCCCATTTTACTATGTGAATACTTTAATAGTTTTAATAAAATATATACATATATTTTTTTCCAAAATCTCTTCCGATATGGTTAATAATGTTCTTTATATTGACCTGAATGTTATACAGACAATATCACAGTTATGTTTAGAATATTTAAATAAAAATCAAAATTTCTCAACGTATTTTCATACGCGTGAGGTCATTTGAAATTTAAAAATTATTAAGATAGGCCAGCCTTTACAACCTCAACCTCTGAGCGCAACATTCGTCTAGGAAGGTGTTTGAAATTGGCATCATTTTCATCTCTACTGTCTTCATCAGTAACCTCACCATCCTCAGGAGGAAACAATATGATGTCACCAGGGTCATCTCCAAACTCTAGCATTTGTAAAATTTCGTCCAAGTTTAATCTTTCATAATACATAAAAGCAATAGTCAAAATTTTGCAAGATATAAAATTTCTGGTATGCATCATGCACACGTATGCACAATACCCAGTGTCGCCTCAAGGTGACACTTGCACAACACCCATAATTTTGGGTAGAATATAATTAATTTTCTAAAAGTACTTGCTCACATTTTTAGCGTGAATAACTAGCAGTATTTATAAAAAACATTCCAAATGCTGACCTTGCCCTTTTTAGTCTATTAGATACATTTTCTTCCACACCACCATCCCAGATAACAAAAGTATGCTACAAATTTAATTATTTGATTTTGTATAATGAATTGTATTAACAAGTAATATGGCGCATAGCAATAGAGAAAGAGGACAATCTGCCTCACCCCTCCGTTGGTGCTGAAAGCTTCACTTATCATCTCATTGTGACGATCTTGTACACCCAGAAAATCAAATGATTCAGTTCCCGCAATCGAACATTTGTGATTAAAAAATTTTGCAAATTGCAAGAATCATAATTTATTAGTGCTGACTACATATTTTTATTCCCAAACGAAATTCTTTAGATATAACCGTAAAATTCTATTATCACAACTAAACTATGCGATTAGCAACAATTGCGGAACTCACAACCGATACTGTTTTCTCTGTGTAGTGAGGACTGTACTGTACATATATATTTAAAGACCTTAGCTCTTAATTCATCTCATAATGCGCCACGTCTTTTAAATAAAATAAATAAAGTGGTGTGTGTCACCCTACAGACTGTTCTCTTGTACTATTACGACACAGAACGTTTTTATCTGATCTAAACAATGCCCGAAAACCAGCCTCTTCATCTCACAGTCTTTGCTCAACTCACTACAGTCTATTTTTTATTATTATTATTATAGCAATTATTTTATTAATAGTAATTAATAGTATTAATAGCAGAGTGATGCCCCTCCGGTTGTCGCACTTAGTCAAATCGTTTTAATATGAAAGCTTAAAATTGTCTGCTTTTTCCGTGTTCCAGGAACAGCTTCGTAGAACACGAATATATGGTAGTAGAAAGTCTGCTGATATTGTGGGACTAGCCTGAAAAAGCTCTGGTAGAATGCCATCTTTCCCAGGTGCTTTGAAGACGAATTTAGTCTTCTAGATAGAAAAGTAGCTGACCACTTGTTTCCTTTATTTCATGGTAGCGGCTCATGTTTTGATTCGAAAGCCAACCCAAAAGTTTATGGAGCTATTTCATATTATTCGCTACAGCAGCCGCTTCCAGGTGTTGTCTGATATCCATATTTTTCGATTTTTTTAACATTTGTATCTCATTTCGTCTTTGGTCACATTCCTAAGCAGGTTGCATGTTTCATTCCACATTCTGTTTTTTGATACTAGACAATCTCTTAACAATTCCCCTTTTTTTAGTTTTATTACGTAGTTTGGTGACATCTATGCGTTTATGTTTTTTGCTGCGTATTTTTCTAGTATATAGTTTTAAGCAAGGCATATTTATTCATCAGGTACTCTTGATTCGCCAGCTGATTATTTTTTTCAACACTTATTTTAAATTTCAGCTGTCAAAATGCATAAATAAAAAACAATTTTCTCTCTTTTCTCATTTATTTCAAATGCCAAACTTCATACATAAAAAATATAAACAAAATATTTTCTCCGAACTGCAATTACCTGATGAATAAATATGCCTTGGTTTTAAGTATAGTTTTTATTGTGGCTACCACTAACTCGTCGTCGCTTTCAATATTAGCTTCTGTTTTAGTGTGCACGTCTTCTGTTCCTCGTAATTTTCGACGTATACAGATGTGATCTATCTGATTCCGCGTTTTACAATTTGAGAATGCCCACATATATTTATAAATATCTATGTGAGAGAAGATTGGACCATCAATCACCAGATCAAAAGTTTGACAAAACTCTCTAAATTGTTCTTCATTATTGATCTTAAGTCCTATGCCATGAGTTGTTATACTTTTAATATTATAAGCTGCTAACGATATACTTACATAGTGTATTATTTAGGTATTAAAAACGCATGTCTTATAAATTTTTTATTTATTCATTAATTTAGGTAAATAAATATAAATAAATATCGGGTGATTTTTTAACTGATTAGACTTAGAAAGTTGAAAAAACACGTTAAAATTTGTTTTTAAATGAGCCTTAATTTTGACATCCTTTTTTTAGAATTTAGAACATAAACGGCCACTTTAACGCCTACCTCCCATATAACGTTTTATCTCAAATTCATATAATTTCTCTAAAAATAAAGATTTTAGAAGAATAAAGGACTCTATATTGAAATATCTTCGTTGTATTTATTAGCAGAAACTATATTGACACGCCTACTTGAACGCCCACTTTCATTGAAAGACTAAATTTACGAATATATTTTACTAGCATATCGAAGATAGACAAAGAAATTGATACATATTTTAGTATAAAACGTTTATTCCATAGCGTTTACTGTTAATAACAAAATAATAAATTTTGTGCTATAAAAGTCCATCAAATTGGTGGAGGGAATAAAAAAAATCAGCACAGCCGAATATAGTGCTCTTACTTGTTTGCTTTTGTGCAAAAAAACCACGATTCACTTGCAGACTCATGAACAGCAGACAAGTAACACTCGAACAACACTTTCAAAAACGATGTTGTACAGGAGATAATTTAGATGAGACTTGATGACTATGATGATCTGTTATGATTTTCTTAAAACGTTTAGGTATGGCACTAAGTTTAGCCATACCTCTGTAATAAGTAAAGGTCCTTCTACGGCCAAATTTAAATAATGGTACAATAAAAGAGTCCTTCCATATATAAAGAACCAAACCAGACTTTATTGCCATATTAAAATGTATGGTAAGAGGGGCATCTAAGGCCTCAGCACGTTTAATAAAAATACAACTTGGAATTCCATCAGGTGCGTATTTATATGTTGTTGGGTTAAATCTTATGACCTTAGCGGGCAGCAAACTACTAAAAAAAAATATTAAAAAAACTGCTTATCAAACTCGGGTACCATGTAGCATCTGGCACCTCCTTGAATAACACAAGCCCAATTCATTGACACTGGCTGATACAACAGCAATTCTAGCATTGCCACACGTCGCGAACTTTCCTTCCCACTGAAAAATCAAATTAAAAAAAAATCACCCTTCTATAAACATGAAGTTTTTATTTAACTAAAGACAATTTCTTTGATGGTACATCTGTACAAACATTTAAAATATAAATTTGTCTACGTGGTCTTAGTTCCATAGAAACTTTAAAAAGCGTGACAAAAACTGGTCTTGTGACAAACTTAAAAAATTCTCATGTATAAACAGTTGAAGAAATAGCTTTTCATACTGATATGCTGTCTATGTTTAGGTTTAATCGCTGTCGAAAGTAATATTTGAAATGAAATTTTAGGATTTTTTTCTTTTAATTTTTGTATACTGTTCACGGTAAACAGTTTTTCAGATTTCTTTCCTTTGCAGAAACAAATACATACCCAGCAAACAATTGACTTAACGAGTGAACTTACAAGAAATATTGAAGACAAGTATCGTTACCAAGATGAGTTTCAAATAAAATAGTGATGGAAAAGTATCACAATAGTGTACGATTTGGTGTATCGTGTGTGCATTAAGAAATTATTTTAAAGTAAATTTAAGTGAGCTTTTACACAGGTCTACACATATTTCTCTGCCCGAAATATAAAACTGCATTCCCTTTTATAAGTTTTCGGGATATACGGTTATGTCAAAACCGACGGTAGTTTCACGAAATATATTAGTATAACATGAAAACGATTAATGTATTTGAATTTCAATGAAAATCCGAAACTCTACAATAACTTTTTCTGTAATCTTTGCAAATGCAATTTTGAAACCTCTTTAGTAGTTTAATAAATATTGTAAAAGATTTGCAAAAAAAATATTCATAAAAAAATTTTACAATTTTGTTTTTTTTAAATGTACATAAAATAAATAGCACCAGAATAAATGTTTGGTCTAGCGCCGTATTGACATTTCTTAATTTCAGACTAACTCAATTTGAACCGTTGAAAGATACACAATCGAGCAACGCTTTAAAGTTATTCAGGCTTATTATGGAAATGGGCGTTGAAATCAAAATGCATTTCGTGCACTTCGTGATTCTTTTGGTCAACATAATCGTTCAAATTCGTTCTCAATCGGGAGAATTGTGAAAAATATTTAAATTTCAGCAAAACAGGTCTATATGAAATGTGAAAACATCTGTGAATGCCTTCTTAGTGCGTTGAACAACATTTATTGAAATTTTGATTTTATTCATAATTTAGTGACGTACATTATTTAAACAAAAATTTTAATATGCATACAATACTAAGCACACAAGTTTACATATTCACGATTTAAAAGAATTATAAATGAGTATTTATTATAATTCACAATTAATAGTTTCAGAAAATAAACTAGAAAATAAAATAAATAAATCATGAGATGTGTCGCTTTCAAATGAGAGCAATACCAACACGCTCAGTGATGGTACACCAAAGATACACGTATTTAAATCTTTAAAATGCTCTCCTGAACAGAACCTGTTTTTACCCTTAGGTCCCCTTCCAGTTTTCGCGTCACATATGGTTCGACTTTAAAGGAGGAGAAAATAAAACTTGTTTCTAAACTAATTTGTGACACTAAATTCAAATCTGCTATAGTTTTTCTTAATTTTGTTGTCTCATAACGAAAGAGCTGTACAAGCTTAAGAAAAATGGCAATCTTATTTAATTTAAAATAGTGTGTGTGTATTACTCTCTTATAATAATACTTTCAAAAATGTGTGTTTTGCTTCACGATCAAAATATTGAAGAATAGAATAAAACTGAAATAGAATAATGAATCAAAACAATGGTGAAATAGAACATTTAAACTGAAACAGAACATTCAAAACATGTTTGAATGTTTTCATAACAGACCTAGTCCAAAAAAAAAACCTTGCACAAGAACTTTAACTTTAAATGTTTTTCAATGACCCCACTTCACATGGATTAAAATAGAGCTTATCAGAAAGTGTTTTCTCCTTGAACTGCCCTAAACGTAATCTATATATGCATATATAAAAATAAGTGTACACCTAATTACACCACTAACGACGGAAACAGGTCGACAGAACAGTGTACAGTGACTTTCGGTATATCTAATTGAAATGTTAAGCTAGAGCTTTTCAGTCATTGTTTCGATCGTCCTTTTATTTGTGCGCTAAACATTCGACTTTTCACTTTCTATACACCTGCATTGTATCATCGGTATGTGTTATTGTTGTTGTTGTTGCTGTTAAAGGCCATGACTGACTATCCTACAAAGTCGTGCGATTATGTCAAATAAAAATCTGATAGTTTTCTGTCCTACATGAAAAAATCGCAACAAAATGTGTTATTGGATGCCACACTGTCATACTTGCTTAGAAAAAGCAACTCTGATCGCACAGACTCTATTATTTTATGAAAATTTTCAAAAGATTATCAAATCGGACACACATGTCAAAAAATCTGTCACACATGTGCACTTTATGTCCACACTATCACACTTTCTGAACACACATAAAATTTTTGACATATCGAACGACTAAATCTGATAGTCAGTCATGGCCTTAAACGGTACTGTTATGCAAACCATTAAGTTTTTAATTGAATAATGACATTCGATATTTCTTCTTTTATTGTGGAAATTTTGTTTTACAGGTGACAAAACAAAAAAGTTAAAGGCAAAATAACGAACATTTTGAAGGTAACAACGTTTGCCAGGTCAGCTAGTTATTTAATAAGTCTATGGCTTAATATTTTTTACATGGCTTGTATGTGTTCAATTGTACTTGATATTTTTGCTATAATTTTTCGTTTCTCTAATTCAACGTTGCCTTTTGTTTTGATATTCTTTGATACTTTGCGCCAAAACACTAACAAGACTGTATAGAGAAACTTTTCAAGTGATGATTTATTTGTTTTATTGAGGATAGTGTTTTGTTATTTATGTGATTGGAAGTAGTATGAAATACAACAGATAACCTTTGTAATATTTTACGCAGCTCTCGATTTATTAATGTTAAATATAAATTGCAGAACGTTGCATAAAATGTAGCCATAACTCTGCAACCGTTAATGCAATTAAGGTAAATGGAAAAACATACAGTGATAAAGTAATGTAACTGAAACTGTCTAGAGTTTGTAAAAAAAATTTTGTTTGTTTAATTAGTTCAACCGTTTGCGAGATATGAAGGAAGTAAGTTGTGGAGTAAAAAATTTTTTTTTAAACATTTATAAAATGTTTGATGTCTTGAAATTCATAAAAAATCAAAAGAAGCAAGGAAAATAAATTTTTTTTTTAAAAATATATTTAAAACATATTAGGCCATAATTGATTTAAATAAATGTACAATTTTTGATTTTTTTTTTCACAATCAAGTGATGGGAATCGTACATGCTTAACAAGTTTGTATGGTCAACATATAAAATGGTTGAAAACTCCAACAACGAAGGATAAAATATGTTTGAAATGTTTTAAAATTATAAGGAAATTACGATAATACAATATGATAGAAGACCTTATTAAAATGAAATATTAATTTATTTAATAATGATTGTGCCAGCCCGCAATGGATTAATTTAGTATTAAGCTAACACGTTTTTATTAAAATCTAATTGAACTAGTCTTGTTATTGTGCTTAAGTACACGTTAAGAATTCTTATTTATGCATATGCATGAAAAACCGATTATCAGCACATAAAAAAGAGAGAAAATCTTAAATTTCATTCGCAGTTTATTAGTAGCAGGCATAAGCAACGCAAAAATTCCTAAAAGACCACACAATTGCAAAAATTCCCGCACTACAAAATTTGCACAAATGTGTTTGCTATCTTTTTTTTTCAAGCACTCAAAAAGTTATTAAACGCTAAGTCAACAAGAACCACCGAAAAATCGTTAAACAATTAACTTAAATCTGTGCAATTTAGATTAAGATTAAAAAATATACATAAATAATGCAAATTTAAAAAAATAATGCAAAATATCAATATTATAAATAGAAAAGCACGGCCAAGTACGGCGCACAGAGGAGTATTTGGCCTGAAAAGCTGGCCAAAAAGGCAAAACTGAATTTTAAGGAATCTTCAGAACTAAGTACGCAGCTCGACAGACAACAATATTTTACATTATATTGTAAATTTTGAAGACTTTTAGTTGCGATTTGTAGCTCTGAGACCCTGCTAAAGTCAGGAAAGTGAAGAAAATTATAAGAAATTTAAATGTTTTTTTTTTCGGTTTCTGTATGTTTATATGCTATTTTTTTTGCGGCTAAACGAATAAAGGTTTAACAATCATTTTTTTTTCACTGAAAGGAATAACCAAAAGTCATTTAAAAAAAAAATTTTAAATATGTTGAATATTCATGTTGAAACAATTCGTTCAAAAGCTAAAAAAAAAACAAGTAAGAGTGTTGTATTCGGCCGTGCCGAATCTGATAATACCCTTCACCATCATGTACATAGGTATAATTTCACATCGTAGCTTAACCTCTATTTCATGTTATTCCCCTTTTTCTTTATTATTTCCGACGCCAGCCTCGATTTTGAATTTTTACGTAGTTAAGTGTATTCAACTAGTCAAGCCCTTTAATTTGATACCCTTATTGATAGGGTTAAAAAAATTGTATCCGCCATTTTGTTTTAGACGCCATCTTGGATTTTACATTTTAGAATAATTTACTGTATTCTACTGGTCAAGCCCTTTAATTTGATACTAATATTGAGGGGGTTCAAGAAGTTACAATTTAAAATACCAGATTTAGCTCATATATAAATTTATTGTCCGCCATTTTGTAGTGGCGGCCAACATAAATTTATAGTTTTGTACTATGCTTTTATTGTGCTAGTCAAGTCCTTTCTGATGATACCAATATTGACTCTCTCGGTTGTCTAGAAGCTGAAAAAATTTGATTTTCGTTTGTAAATTTTTAGAATATATATTTAAAAAAATGTTGCCTATAACTTTACCGATAAGAGCCCGATTTATACAAAATTTTGCACGAATATCTCTAGAGGCATTGTATATTTATAAATATTAACAAAGCTACCTATAAATTATTCTATGGCTGAACAATTTTAATTTTGGTGGTAAAAATATAGGAAAAAACCAAGGCAGTCGAAAGTTATAAAGCGACTGTGCTGAATTTCAATAGCAATTCATTCCCGGATATTTTCAAAAAATTGATACCAAACACAGATCTGAGGAACATATGGTTGCTTCTAAAAGTTGATTTCAACCAACACACGGACAGACGGTCAGTGCTTAATCGACTCCTCTATTCATAAGCTTTCAGAAAATATATACTTAATGGGGTCGGAAATGAAAATTGTAGATATTACAAACGGAATGACAAAGCTATATATACCCTTGTGCACCACAGGTGAAGGGTATAAAAAATAAATGCAGGTACATAAAAAAAACATGGGCACCCAGGCATCAGGCTACCATCCAATTAACGCATAAACGCATGCGCTTGAAAATACTTATAAAGGGTTATTGCACACAATCTTCATCAAAACCGTTTTGTAACTTCGAGAGTCAACATGGAACAAGTTTACACAAGATTACAGCTATTCCAAATAGTAATAAAATCTAATGCTGGAACCATTGACAAGAAATTGGATTTTTTGGTCAGAAAATTGAGCGAAATTTCAAAATGTCAAGGGGATGGGGACATATTAGTGCTGAAGCAGTGTTTAAAAAATTTAAAATATTGTTTCAAAAGATTTTGGCTTTCGGCACAACGAAAAGAGGACCGCTTTTTAAGCACAAACGCCAAATGGCTGGAAGGAACTGTAACAATACCAGTATTTGGCAGTTCGTCTTTAGGGCGACCACGAAAATAATTTAATGAAGCTAGTGAAAGAACAAAGCGGAGAAAAACGCAAGAAGTTCATCACCAATTAACAACAGAGGAGATCACACTTGCTGCATCCATTAGTCAAAGAGCAGCGGGACATAATGATGCGGCTAAATTAATAATGGATATAACGTGATCCCTAAGAAAAGCAAGAATTAGCTTTTTAAATTTAAAAACTTTTTGGTTATTTAATTTTATTTATTGCATTTTGAAAACAAAAAGTTTTGCGAATTTTGCAGGAACATTTTTTTTCGCCATTAAACTCCGAAATAGTAATAGATAGAAAAGAAATGTGTTTGGTTAGTTTAAGCAAAATTTTCTGATTCTCCTGCTTTTAAAATCGGGGAACCCGTTTTCAAGTTATTGCAAAATATATAAGGCAACCCAACGATTTAAAGGGTGAAATATGCCACGCCTTTAAAAGAAAATCCTTACGTACTAGAGAAAAACGAAAAACAGATTTGAATTAAGAGCATCAAAATCCATATAGTCCACATACTTTTATTTCTAGGGTAGACAAACATTTTTTTTGTTGCGCAGTGTACTTTTGTTGCGCAGTGTAATTTTTTCAAAATGTGCCACTAGACTTTTTATATCATACTACACCTAAAACTATCAAAAAACTAAAACTTTTAATTCAAGAAACACGTTTAATAATTTTGGCCAGCTTTTCAGGCCAAATACTTATCTGTGCGGCGCTACTCGTACGTATGTTTGTTTGTTTGTATATGAGTAAACAATTTTAAACAAAAATAATATATTGTATAGTAAAATTAAATTAAAAAAAAAATTAACAAAGAAAGTGAAAATAAAAAACAAACCAGCAAGAACAAGAAGACAAGAAGATAGAAAAAAAGGTGTTATTATATTAATATAAATACAAATCTTATAAATATGTTTGAAATCAACTTCTGACATTTCTTATGAAATTAGTATACTCCGAGAAAGGTTCGCGACAGCATTCATTGACAAAAAAAATCGTAACAAGATATTACAAAAAAATAAACAAACAGACAATTCAGAAAACTTTCCATCTACTTAAAAACGAAACAAAACGTTGGACAATAAACCACAAAAAGAGAAATACTGAATTGAATCAGAAAGCATTAGCAACAGGATGGATTTCGAGAGAGCCTTAGAAAAATGCGGTAATTATGGTCGTTATCAGTTGGTAGTGCTGCTATTGTACGGTTGTACCAATATCATGTCCTCTATGCACTACTTCTCCCAAACACTGATCTCTTTCACGCCCGAGCACTGGTGCTATCACGAACAGTTGGAAAATAAAACATTCGAAGAAATTAGCAATATCTATAAGAATTATTCAAATCCCCATTGTACTCTGCTAGAGTATAACGAGGGTGAGTTTGAGAAGGCGGAAGTGGGCGAGTGTCGTAAGTGGTTTTATAAAAAGGAAAATGGCTATGAAAGTATAACTACCGAGGTGTGTATAGAAATTCAACAATTTGCTTAATAATCCCCGATAAATGTTTTATTAAAAACTTGCGATACATTTTGGGGATCCACAATATCATGTCGTATCGTCATATTGTCATAATTTTCTACAGGTTTATTTTTTTTACTGTAAAATGTTAATGCCATTTTATATATTTTAAAAAATTAAAGCAATATGACTTGATAATAAACCTTGTGAACTCCCCAACGATAACTAGTGGTGATGTTTAGTATATGTTTTATCCATTATTTCTAGTTAAATTGGGTTTGTGACTCGGCTTATCAATTGGCCGTTGGTCAATCGTTTTACTTTTTGGGTGCTGTAGTTGGTACGATAACATTTGGCTTTTTGGCCGATCATCTGGGTCGTTTGCCGGCCATTGTTCTAAGTACTCTTTCGGGTGGTCTGGGTGACTTTCTATCTATCTTTGTTAACAATGTTGGCTTCTTTGCGGTGAGCCGTTTCATATCCGGCCTATCAACCGATACATTTTTTATGCTCATGTATATACTGGGTAAGTAAAGAGTTTCAAAGAAGATCTAATTTTTTTAAATAGTAACAAATAAAATTGATTTTCTTTGAAAATTTGATTTATAAGCCAGCATTATGGTTTAGTTAAAAAAATCAGACCGTCATTATTTAGATTTGAAAAAAATACTCAACAAAAGGAAAATTTAAGTTGACTTGAGATTCAAGTTTTTCATTCAATTTTCCAATTTCCATTTCAAGGCAAAAAAAATAATAGAATTTGAAAATAATTGAACTGGCTGTTTTTTTTTTTTTATTTAATTGATGTATTCACAAGATGTCCTGGGGCCAAATTACGGCATTCGATCACGACCGAAATTTTACTCGAACTATCGACTTCGCTGTGCTTTAGGTATAGAGATTCTAATAATAAGAATTTTCTAATTTCGAACACGTTTAAATGCCGTAATTTGTCCCTGAGTATTTTATTGTCATTATTTTAAAAAAATTTGAAAATTATAAAGAAGTATTGCACTGCAAATAGTAAAAGTGTTATGTTATAATTATGACAAATTATGACACCTTCTGAATCAATAATCAATAATCGCAAATACAAAGGCCCTAACTCGTATTTTTTCAAGTTTTTCAGTAATTTCAGTACATTCGACACAAAAATTAAAGGCAAAAGTATAAATAATTAGAATTTTACAAGCAATTTCACAAAAGAAGTTACATTACAGATAAATAAAATAATTGAAATTAATATTTTTTGAGTTAGGGCCTTTCTTCCTGTAACCATCGGTACGTAGAATAAGACCGATTAGTATTAGGATTTTATTTGAAATTTGTTTTTCCTGATTTAAGATGTTTTTTCAAAAGCCTAAGCTAAAATGAGAAGTATAATTAATATTCAATATTTTTGAAACAATTAAAATTCTTTAGAAAACGAAAAACGAAAAATTTATTCGGAACGAAACCACTTTAAATTTTCAAAGTGGAATTGCTATTTTTAATGATTTAAAAAAAAAAATATTAATAAAACTAAGTAAAAAATGAAATATCAAAAGGCATGTTTGATTATTACAATGATTTGTTAAGCACTAAGTTAATATTTGTGCATAAACATTTAAATTTGTTGAACTTGTTAAAACAAAGCAAACTATGTATCTTTCAATCGAGGTATTGCCACATTTTTGTGCAAACCACTTATTTTTTTTAAACAAAAATGTATAAAGTAGACCATATTAAAGTGGTGGCAATGCAAAAGATGGGAAAACAAGTAAGAATGCTAAGTATATTCGGCTCTACAAATCTAAAAGTGATCTTTACCATTTTTTACATGGGTAAAGTGACCACATCGTAGCTTAGCCTAGATTTTAGATTGATTATTATACGCCAATTTGCTTAAATTTTTTCTACAAAATCTTTGTTTAAAAATGTTTTACATAGTTACTTGTATTCTACTAGTCAAGCCTTTTCATTTGATACCCATTTTAAAGGGGGGTTGATAAATAATTTTTTGCCATTTTGTTTATACACATATTGGAATATACACTTCTTAATTTTACTATATTCCACTGGTTAAGCACTTTTATTTGATTCCAACACTGTGGGGTTTAAAGAGGGCAAAGCCATAATTCCTATATTTGACAAATATATCCGCCATTTTATAAAAATCAATGCAAATTAATTATTAAATGATCAAACTCCTCCAAAATGACTCGACCGATTTTCATGAAGTTTTGTGTAAAACGCCACGCCTGTTTTCACGCCCTCTCAGGTAGGCCAGACTGTTGGACCGATCTTCTTGAAATTTTCACATACTTAATATAACTAAGACTCTGGTATGATTAATAGAATACTTTTTTTTACCATGCCTACTTTAACGCCCACTTTTTTTAATTATGTACTTACATCGATATAGTTTTCAGTATTTTTCTTCAAATTGTACACAATTTATAATCCAGCCAAAGCAGAAATAAACGTTTGAGAATCGGTCAACTTCTATTTTTCATACTCCTTAAAATTTAGGGTGACTCACTTCAAGAGACAATTTATGCCTCATCTAAACAACGTAACGACTTCGATGAAATTTTAAACTAAGACAGACAGACCTACGTACCGTAGAACACATATGGTTTATGTTTTTTTCAGTAAATAATTTATATGACAAAATAACGTGTGCCGGCCAGCTATTAACTTTTGTTAAATTCATTACACCATTCATTATTCATTAGCAGCCTAAAACGAGAAAGTCTAGCAGAATGAGAAGGTAAATTAAACGGATTAATGTTTGATCCGCGTAGGCAAATGGATTTTAACTTGTTCACAATTCACTGTATTATACTGGTCAAAGCCATTCGTTTGATACATATCAATATTGAGGAAGTAGTAGGGGTTACATTTTTTTATTTACTAGATTTAACAAATATAAAAATATCTGTGGTTTTCATGGACAACCCCTTGACGCCCTTTACTTGGTTGTGAAAATGTCTGAAATAAGATGGACCTATTCCGATTTTTTTTAATGGAATAACAACGTAACTTTTATATTAATTCAAAATGCATTCAGCACTAACGCAGTAAGTTCACTTACGTTTGCTAAATGGCAAATTATTTAATTTTCTTTAAACAGTACACAACCACATACGTTGTTTGTTCTGAACACATTTGAAAATTATTTTCTGATTATTTTCCAGTAAAACCTATAACTACTTGTGCACAACCTAAGTTGACATACGCTGATTTATCTGCACACACTTTTAGTCTTCGTACCACTTTGTTTATTTTGGTCTCCTCGTGATCTAATTTTAAAATGATTTGTCTTTTTGTGTGAAATTTTTATAAGAAAATTGTAAGATCTTTATTTACATGAACGGTGAAAAAAGAAGATGAAAAAGTTTAATACCTAACCAGTAGTTTTATACAAAGCGCTTTTGTGGCTCTCCTGAAAAATTTTATTTTAAGACATACATACGTGGTTGCGCATGAAAACCACAGGTATATCGTAAGCCATTTTAAAGTAGCGGCCATCATGGATTTTAAATGTTATATTCTACTAGTCAGGCCTTTTCTTTTGATACTTATATTGATTCCTTTGCTGTCCAGAAGCTGAAAAAAAATCGAATTTTGTTTGTAAATTGTACAAAAAAAACACCAAATCATTTGTATCTCAGTGAGTTTCCAACCGATTTGTCAGTTTTTCTCAGCAGTAGTTTCCGAGACTGCGCCTTATATTTTAGTGCCTTCAGCGTGGCCAAAAGTTTATTAGCGACTTAAGTAACCCTATATGGTAAAAATTTTTTTTTAAAATTTTTTTTGCCTATAACTTTACCGATTTGTCAAATAGCCCTAGGGGCGTTTCAACTCTGAAAAATATAAGCAAACGTCTATATAAATATTTCTAGGGCGGGCTGAAAAATTTTTATTTTTATCGTAAATATTTGGGAAAAAGCAAAGGCAGTCGTGTTTATTTGCTTATTTCTTAAAAAGTTATGGGGTGAATGTGACGAGCTTAAATAGCGATTCAATTCCGGATATTTCCAAAAGATTGATACTAAATAGATACATCTGTGAAACATGTGGGGGCTTCTGAAAGTTGATTTTAACCTAACCAATGCACGGACAGAGGGAAAGTCATAAGTCAAAGCTTTCAGGAAATAATTGCTTTATGGAGTCGGAAATTAATATTTTAGAAATTACATGCCCTTGGCACACTATGTGAAGGGTATACAAATTAACAATAATAATTTTCAACTATTGCCTTTTAAGTTTGTGATATTCCTGATAACCCTATAAAATTAGTAAAGAAATGGACGCAAGTTTGACTCATCAAAGTACAATGTATAGCCATTATTACGACTCTTTGCTTTGACGATATTTTTAAAACCAGCCTTTTACTTTCTATGTAAACGTACAAGTCATTTTCATGGCAGTAGTATAATTCATTTAAATTTTTATTTTTACTCGTTATGCGTATGCAGAAATTTCAAGAAAGTACTTTATTGCTCAAATGTAGGGTAAGTAAGAACGGTAAACTTTATGCTTTATTTCGCTTAGCACTAACTCCGAAGTTCTAAACCTAAACTAGAGCGTCGACACTGTGTGTTAAAGTTTTTATTTAACTTTGTAAACTCCTTGTTTTGTGGCTGCTGACACTATTACTTAACAAAGGAAAAAATGTTCCTTGGATCCGCACTTAGTTATAAAGATTTAAGGATTTAAATAATATAGAGCAGCTGTTTTTATCAAATTCAAGTTTTTAAAAATTTTCCATTTGCATACTTTTTGTTACAAGTTTTTTTTTTGTGAGAGTTATTTCCTTTTTTAAATTAATCAGTATTTAGTCAGTTGCTAGGCTTTACTGTAAAAGTAAACGAACAAACCTAATATGTCAAAATATAATGTTCAGTTAAAAGATAATGCTCAAAGAAAATTTGTCATCAAATCGTTTTATTTTTTATAATTAATTTTTTAAATTTTTATTAACAACTAAATGTTTATTTACTTAAAAATGATATCAAATCACATGATCTTGGCAATCATACTAGATGTCCCATAAAATATTTAAAAGTGCTAATTGTAGAGATTGTCTTTTAGAAAATGCAATAAAGATAAACCAATTCCGTTGCATTTTTTTTTTTAAATAAATTAAAAATAAAGTTAAACAAAGATAATCATAAAAATATTATAAAAATTGTCAGCTAAAATAATGTAGTTGACTGAGTTTGACTAAGACTGAGATGCTACTGTAATGAAAACTTAAATTGTAACAAAATAAAAAGTTAAAATAAACAAATTTTAATACTCATTCTTTCAGCCTTTGAATATCTTAATCCTAAAAAACGCACCTTCGGCCTCAATATTATAACAGCTACTTTCTACTGCACCGGCCTTATAATTTCACCCTGGTATGCTTTGTGGGTCAATACATGGCGTTACTATTTATTAATTGCTTCTCTACCGGTACTGCTAGTCTTCGTGTATCCCCTGTTAACCTGTGAATCGGCTAGTTGGCTATTGACTAGGGAAAAATACGAACGAGCTGTCAAGTGTTTGAAACGTGTGGCCAAATTCAATGGCAGACAAGTGGAGGAGAAAGTTTTCGATGAATTTGTCGAATATTATAAACTAAAGGCTATAGAAGAGAACAAAATTACAAATGACGATACATTTTGGGGAATGTTTAAAACACCACGTCTAAGAAAATTCACCATTATATTGCTGATCAAAAGGTAAAAGCATTTCAATATAACTTTTCATTTTATAAAAATTATTTATTACATTTAAATTGCAGTGTCATTATTACCATGTCTTTCGATATAATATCGCGTAATATGGAGGGTTTAGGTTCTTCGCCCTTTAGGCTGTTCTCCTTCTCTTCGATTGTGTATGTGCCTGCCGGTTTTACCATCATACTCTTTCAAAATGTTATAGGACGTAAAGGCATGGCCACGACCTCTTTACTAGGTGGCAGTA
The DNA here is from genome assembly GCA_941918925.1 of Phyto melanocephala. Lineage (NCBI taxonomy): Eukaryota > Metazoa > Arthropoda > Insecta > Diptera > Rhinophoridae > Phyto > Phyto melanocephala. Next base: position 45,793,223 of record OW799233.1, on the reverse strand, counting down.
TTATAACAGCCATTACCGGCTTTTTAATAGCATTTTTGGATCCCAAATCTAACGCTACACTCTTGGCCATAATGGTGGGTTTGGGTCGTTATGGTGCTGTGGTGGCCTACGATGCCGAAGTACAATATTGTACTGAAATCGTACCCACTAGTGTGAGGGGTCGTGCTGTAGCAAATATTCATGTGCTGGGTTATGCTTGCAGTTTTCTCAACTCTTATGTTATATACTTGGGCAATTATTACAAGCCATTACCTTCGATCTTTATCAGCATTATAATGTTAATTGGGGCCGGTTTGTGCCTCTGCCTGCCAGAAACTTTAAATCAGTAAGCTTTTTGCACTCTTCAAAATAATCAACACAAATTTATTTTATTGTTTTTGTAATTTCAGAAAGCTTCCCGAAACTTTGAGCGATGGTGAAGCGTTTGGTCTAAACGAAAAATGGTATTTCTTTCCTTGTTACAGTAGAAAAAGCAAAAATGTGGCAAAAACCGGGAATGAGCACAAAGTTCCTACCAATAGCTTAGATATTACGCAAATGTAGTAAAATTAGTTTCAATTTTAAAAAGCTTTTAGAAAACATAAAAGCATAAAATTATTTATTGCTATTAGTTCTATGTATAGTTAATATTTATAGCTTAAGTTAGAATGAAGACTTTTTAGCCAAACTGATTTGTAAAATGCTGTAATCACGAATAATAAGATTTAGAAAATATTAATATTTAACGAAAAAAATTCCATAAATTTTATTTATATAGAAAACCTTAAAAAAGAACACTATTTTATAGAAGATTTTCGATTTTTTTTAATTATTTCAAGAAAGTTCCTAATTTTTTGTTTGAATTTTGATTTAAATTTTTTTTTCAAAATAATTCATCCCCCTGTTCTATACAAAGTTAGACAAAATGCATTCGTATTTGTATAAAGGGGGGTCGAATAATAATGCTAACGATATTAATTGTAAGTCACACCTTAACGTCAGGTTTTTTGCCCAACTTAATTTGACATTTTTTTGTTTCAGTGTTTGACAAATTCAATCATGGAAAAGTACATAATTGAGCAGCGTAACTATTAGAATTTTTGTAGCTTTTACGAAAATGGATGTTCAATTAAAAATGCAATTCGTGCACTTTGTGATTTTTTTTGGTCAACAAATCGATAAAATGAGTCCGCAATCGGGAGAATTTAGCAAATTGTTAAAATTTCAGCAAACCGGGTCAATAAGAAATGTTTAAACACCTGTGCATATTCACCCAGATCATTCTGCGGAAGACATTGATGTTGTTTGCGAGCCAGAGAGCCGTCAACCTCGACTAGCCGTTATTTCCAACAATTGAACATTTTACGAACATAACAGATGCGAATTTTAAATAAAGATTTGAATTTACATTTATAAGGTTCAGTTGACTCAAGATATGAAGTCTACTGATCATTCAAGCGTCGTAAGTACGCTAAAGGGTTAATTAAACTGACAGAAGTGAATGGTGACTTTACAAAGAAAATCATCTTCAGCGATAAGGTACACTTTCACCTCAGTGGATTCATAAAAAGCAGAACCGACGCATTAGGTCAAACGAGAATTCACGAATTATTGTTGAGTAGCCGATGCATCCACAAATAGTGACTATTTGGTGCGTTTTATGGGCTGGCAGACTCATCGGGCCGTACTTCTTCAAAAATAAGGACGGCCAAGCAGTTACCGTGAACTTAGTTTGCTATCGCGAAATGGTAACCGACTTTTTGTGGCCATAAAAGTGTGAATATAGACCTGGGCGATATGTGTTTTCAACAGGATGGTGCTACTTGTAACACAGTCAACGGAACAAAGGCTCTTTTGAGCGAGAAATACAAAGACCTTGTTATCTCATTTCATGGCGATGTTAATTGGCCGCCACGATGATGTGATTTAATAATGTTGAACTTCGTTCTTTGAGAATATTTAGAAGAAAATATGAACGCCAATAAGCCAATATTAATTCAAGAACTAAAGGATGAGATAATTTCGCACTTTAACAACATTGAACTTTAATTATGTGTTTATAAGTGTCATTAAAAAAATTAACAATCGGTATGCCACCGAAGCAGTTCCGAGCATTTGGCCGATATTTTTTTCGCATATAATTGTCATAGATCCTTCTACCATAATAGAAAATATTAAAATAATTCTTTTGTTAAATTTACAATTAACATCGTGAGCTTTGGTTTGACCACCCTGTATTAAAAATGGAAAAAAAAATTGGAATTTTTTTTTATTGTTTCCAATAGAGAAAATAATCGATATATTTCCTAATTTTAGAAAAACTTTAAATTATCTGTTTTCTTTAAAAAAAAAATAAAAGTTTACCTCTCCTTTGCACAGTTCAACAAGCAGTGCTGTCATTTGTTTACATATTGCGAGTGCTGCCACCCACATCAGCAGACAAAAATCCATTTTCTATAATATTTGTCTTGGCTGTTAAAAGTGCTGCCACTTAAGCTGTATTAAAGCAAAAATACGCAAGAACATAACATAGGTTAGCTTGATTTACGAAAATAATTATCAAAAGTTTTTACTTTTAAATATGTAAGTCTTAAATATATTTTTTTATTTTCCGTCTTATTCAATGCTAAAACTATTTAATAATTATTATTAATAATAAAAAAAAACTATGTGTTTTCCAAGCCCTAATATTTGTAAATATAATAAAGTGTAATTTAATAGAGTAAAATATTGAGCCATAAAAACACAATTTTTCTTTTATGAAAAACTAAATTACATAAAAACAAAATAAATGAAAAAAAATTTAGGATTAAATTAACAACCGATAGTTAACTAAGTCGTAAGCAAATATATTAATTTGTTTAAAATATTAATTATAATAAACTTTGCTTTACATATGTAGTCCCTAAATGTGTGGAAAGTTAGTTAATTTGCAATATTGTAAGAAAAGTGTTTTCTCTCAATAGACATTTTTCATAATAAAGGCATTCAATATATTTATATTAGAGTAAGTACAAGTATTTAGCTTAATTGTTTTAATTTATATGCATATAAATTTAAGCTTTTAGTAGTATAAAAAAGAATACTTAATTATTACTTAAAGTCCTAAGTTAAGTACCATTAGTACTGGCTAATTATGTGCGTTGATGGATATTTATAAATGTTAACTATTTGCACGTATGTATGTCTGCGTATTCTTATATTTATAACAGCAGCTGTTATGTACAACAATTGCTTATGTTGTCTATGTCCGTTCTAATGGCACTAACGATTACACCGCCACGTTCTAGACCAGCTGTCAACGATTGCTTACGTTTTGTATATGGTTCCACTTCGGAATCTGAATCTGTTGTGGAATTTTCATTGTTTTTCGATAAACATGGAAAGTCAAACATCCTTTCACCCTGACCAAAGGTTTCACCTTCTTCGAGTGTTTTGGGAAGAGTTCTGAAAAAAATCATATATCAAATAAATTGTTTCAAATAACTAGTAGATTATAAAGAATTTCAAATTTACCAACAATAAATTACATTAACCGATATATTTTATAACAGTTTCTTTAAATGAAAAATATTTTCGCATTTTGCATAATATTGGTGTTGTGGTTTCAATTACAAGCATGTAATAATGTAAGTTGATGTACTTCGTTCAAACTTTGTTTCAAACAATCAACAAATGTTGTATGTATGTGAATATAAACAAAACAATACCAACATACTGTTGAAAACAGACCATACCAAAACAAAAATGATTGAAATAAAAGTTACAAATTAACAACAACTGCATTACAGTCGCTGATGGAGGTACATTTTCCTGGAAGTTTTATTTTGAATGACTCATGGGTTCAGGGGAGCCAGTGAGGTAAGGCGAAGGGATGCTGAAAGGATAGTAACTCTTAATGGGGTTAGAAGTGAAATTTTGCCTTTTTCCCCATTGTGGTGATTAGGGAAATATTTGTTGCCTGTCTTTCGACAGGGTATATTCCGGTGGCATGGAGGAAGACCAGGGTGGTTTTTCTTCCCAAGCCGGGGAAGAGGGACTATACGAAGGCTAAGTCGTTCAGGCCGATCAGTCTTACATCCTTTATATTGAAGGCAATGGAAAGGGTGTTGGTTGACTTCCTGGAGGAGAACACGCTGATGGATAGGCTATTGAGTGGGAGTCAGCACGCTTACAGGGCTGGGAGGTTTACTGAGACTGCCCTGCACGAATTGGTGAGGGTTGCTGAGAGGGAGGTTTTCAATGGTGATCTGGCTTTGTCCGTATTTATGGACATAGAGGGCGCTTTTGATAGGATCTTTTTTGATAGACTGGGAAATGCTCTCGATAAGCGAGGGGTCGATTCTGTTGTGGTGAAGTGGATAGGTGCCATGCTCAGATGTAGGGCAGTGAATCTCAGGAGCGGAAGCACCAGGATTCGGGGAAGGGTGGTCAGGGGATGTCTACAAGGAGGGGTCTTATCACCTCTGCTGTGGAACATAACTGTGGACAGCCTTCTCAGGAGACTGGAGGTAATGGGTATACATACGGTAGGGTATGCGGATGATGTGGCAATTATGGTTGGTGGTAAGTTCATGGAAACTATTTTAGGTTGCATGAGACAGGCGCTCAGAGTAACCGAAGAATGGTGTTGTGAACAGGGACTAACCATAAATGCTGGCAAGTCGGATGCTATGCTCTTCACGCGGAGAAGGAAGGGCATAGAGATTGAATCCTTAGTGCTTTTTGGAACCGAGATCAACGTGTCCAGGAAGGTGAAATATCTGGGGGTAATGCTGGTAAACCTGGAATGATCATGTTGAGGCAAGAATACAGAAGGCAAAAAGGATTCTGCATCAGTGTAAAGGGGTTTGCGGTCGGAAGTGGGGAATCTCATCTAAGGTTGCACACTGGATTTACACAGTGGTAGTGAGACCAACGATTACTTACGCATCTGTTGTCTGTTGGCCGAAGAATGTGCCTGGAGGATGCTGAGACGGCAGCGCATGTAGTATGCGAGCGTCCGGCGTTGGCGAGCGGAAGATTAAGGATCACAGGCAAGCACACTTTAAGTGTTAGTGCGATGGGGGACCCTACTCTGAGTGAGATGCTGGCGATTACAAAGGACTGTGCGATGAGGATTGTCGACAATCAACAGTCGGCAGTGTGAAATTGCTTTCCTAGTCCAGAGTAAACGCCGGTTGTGGCGCGGGACTCAGTGATTGAGGGTATACTGATCGGTAGGCACGAAATCACTGAGGAGCGAAGGGGGTCGAAAAGGGACCCGTGATAGTAGTGGTCTGCTTCGATATTCCCCCTACATGTGTATATATATAATAACAACATTACCATCGAACTAATGGTGGAAGCAAAAAGTTATAACAAAAACAAAACAAGAGACAATAGAAAAGAAAGAATTACAACAGAAGACTAGTAATAAATCTCGTTTTTACTCAGCTGTGGTAGAAAATATATATACAATAATCATTTGCTTACCGAATTCAATTTTTTAACAACTTGTTAGTTAAATAGATGATATTTACTAAAATACTATTAATGAGTGCTGGTGATGAATCAGTAATTTATAAAATGCATTTCACTCGGCTATGTCGGTAAAAACTTACTATTTTGATGAATTCATTCATTAACACAAATAAAATTAAATCGCTTCATTAATAAAAAAAATTAAATAAAATAAACTTAAAAGCCATAATTAGAATCGAATAAATATTGAATCAAAAACCAATGATGTTTTTAAATAATTAAAAAAAAAAGTTTTTTTATATGAAAACGAATGAACTGCAGAACATGCATTGAACATGATTTAAAATCAAGTGAGTGTTAAGACATATGCGATTGAATATTTAAAACGAATTAAATTTTTTTTAACAAGATCAATTTAAATGACAGTGTTTGTCAAATGTTTAATTTTATTAGTCATTTCTGTCAAATCACACACACTAATTCTGTGGACATTGCACCTCCAGAGTGACTGTCAACTAGTTTCTTTAAACAAAAAATATGTAAATTTTTTAAATGGAGATGTTTTGAAAATTTTAAATAAAAAAAATATATAAATAAATAAATAAAAAAATAAAATATAAAAAATTAATTTATAAAATAAATAAAAAAATAAATAAATAGAAATATGCATTTAAAAAACATACTTGTTTAAAGTTTCTGGCAACAGCAAACACACCAAAGAGCCCGAAAAAAACAATACACCTAATATAATGGAGGGTGCAGCCTTAAAGAACATGCCCAACCATAATATATAGGGCGCCAAAAACGAGGCAGCAAAACCAGTTACATGGACAGCAGCTACTCCCTGACCCCGAACACAAGTTGGCATTAATTCAGTAGCATACTGAGAGCCCGATTCATAGGAAATGGTTACGCCAAAACGAGCTGCTATAGTGAGACAAGCCAAAAGAACGCCATTATGATCATGTTGTTGATACGCAATAGCAATGCCAGCTGCTACAGTGAAAAAGCCGCCCACCAACAGCGAACCCGAAGTCATTCCTTTGCGGCCTATGCGATCTTGCAATAACACTAATAGCAAAGAAGAAGGTAATTCGACCAACGCACTTAAAGAAAGCATGATAAAGGGGGAAATGCCCATGCCCTCAATATTACGCGAAACAACATCATAGCACAGGGTAATAACCATGCTGGAATATAAATAAAATTATTAAATTGTTTTAATTTTTTTTATTACGTAATACTCACGACTTAAAGAATAATATTAAGGTGTGTTTTCTCATTCTCGGCGTTCTAAACATATCGATTAAGTTCGAATGCTTTTGATTATCTCCGCCCTGTTTTTGCCTTTGATTTTCACAATACTTACGAAATTCCTCAAATTCAGATAGGCTGACTTTACGTCCATTAAATTTCGCCACACTTTTTAGTCTCTTAATGGCACCATCTATATCATTACGTGTCACCAACCATTGAGCACTCTCCTGTACAATAAAATAGTACAAGGCTATAAAGAGTGTGGGTATTGAGGTACTGGCCAAATAGTATTGCCAATGACCGGCCAATACCGCCAGCCAGGGTATAACAGCTAGACCGAGAGTATAAAAAATACCAACGGCTAGATTAAGGCCAAAAGTGCGCATAGAAGGACGTAAGTATTCAAGGACTTGAAAAAGAAAACATCAAAAAAAAATTTGTTAATACAAACATAAAATCATAGGAATTTCTTACTTACCTATAATATACATTAGATAAAAATTGGTATCTGCCGCCAAGCCCGATACGAAACGACATAATGTAAAGGACGTAACACTAGTTGTGAAAATCGTAGAAAAGTCTCCTACAAATCCTGATAAATTAGACAAAATCAAGGCAGGCAAACGGCCAATTTTATCCGATAGCAGGCCATAAAACAAAGTGCCTACCACTGAGCCTATGAAAAACAAAGATTGACCTATGCGCGCCTTGTAAGAAGACTCACACACCCAATTTAACTGAAATGTATAAACAACACACACACACACATACCATTTAATATAAATATTAAAAAGAAAGAGAGAAATTTAATTATTACAAACCTCGGTATTCATACTTCTGTAACCGAAATCATATTTATATATCCATCTTGTGCACTTCTCTCTGCTGATCGTTATGTTGAAACCATTTATGTCGTCCAATTTCGTACAAGATGGATTCTGCACTCTAGCATAGATAGTGGCTATTTCATCGTATGTTTTATTCTCTAACTTTTCGTGATAGCACCAATGTTCGGGCACGAAACTTATCACAGTTTGATTAAAATAATGCACTGATACAATGATATTGACGACTCCAAAAAGAGTCAAAATTAATAACTGATATCGATTAAAATCACCACATTTTGCCAAAATCTGATCGAAATCCATTTTTGATAGGGTCTTTGTTAGTTTTCTTAAGGAAGTTTGCTTAATTGGCGAGTGTGTTAGTTAGTTGGCAGGAAATGAAAATTTTCAAAAGCTTTTTATTAATATTTTTTTTTTTAGTAAATTAATCAACTCCTTGTTTGTGCTACCTTTTAGCATTTAATTAATATTACATAGAACTGATATTGTCATTAGCAGGATAGAGCATGTAGCACAGACAAAAAGAGAGACAAAAACAAGTAAGAGCACTATATTCGGCTGTGCCGAATCTTTTATACCCACCACCAATTTTGTGTACATTTAAAGCACAATATTTATTATTTTGTTAATCGCTATGGAATAATCTCTTTATAATAAAATATGTATCACTTTTTTTGTAGAGGGTGGTTAAATTTTAAAGGCCCATGTTGAAGGTGAACTACACCTAGTGTTTAAATTTGTTTTTTACATTTCATTTGGCATTTCTCAATCTCAAACTTACTCAATTTGATCCGTGGAAGGATATGCAAATGAGCAACGCTTTAAAGTTATTCAGGTTTTTATAAAAATGGGCGTTCAAATCAAAATGCATTTTGTTCTTAGTTCGTTGAATGGAAACCATTGCTGTTTTTTGCGATAGTGTGGCAAAAGAGCAGTCAACCTTGACTCATCATCATGCCCAACAATTGAGCACCAACATTGTCATTGAAAATTTGGACCATCAGATAGAGGAGTGGCGCCAAGGATTGGGGGGCCATTTGGCCGATATTTTGTTAAATACATAACTGAACCATACAAATAATATTATTATAAAAAGAAATGATAATAATTTCTTAAATAATTTGTGTGTTATTTAAAATCAACATCGGCCCTTAAAATTTAACCACCCTTAATAACTTCGATATGATAGTAAAATGTTTTCGTAAACTTAGTCTTTTAGTGAAAGTGGGCGTTAAAGTAGGCGTGTCAACAATAAATATAACTTAGATATTTCAATATAGTCATTTATTTTCCCAAAAACTTTGTCAATAGAGAAATTACATAAATTTAAAATAAACCATTATATGGGAGGTAGGCGTTAAAGTGGGCGTGTCACCTAAACTTTTTGGCACAACACTTAAATTGATTAGAAGGATATACGTAGCAAATTTGGTCATCATACCTCTAATTTTGGCGGTTTTATGAGCTTTTAAATTACATTAACGGTAGATAACTTGAAAAGTTGGCGTTATAGTAGGCGTGTCAAAGTTGTTTTTGCTAATGAGTACAACTTAGATATTTCAATATAGTCCTTTATTATTCCAAAATTTTTTTTAATAGAGAAATTATATGAATTTTAGTTAAAACGTTATATGGGAGGTGGGCGTGACAAATTGATTTTCCGTTACAGAAAAGCCTCTCACCAAAAACCAAAGTGTGCAAAATTTCAGAATCGTACATTTATTTTTTTCCGTTTTATAAGGTTTTAAATTTAAAATATACTGAAAAATACACTGCGCGGTATAAATGTTCATACATTTTGATCTATAACTCCTTTCTCAATGCATAGATGTAAGCAATTTTTGGAGAGATATATTCGAAGTTTCATGAATGTACGTTAATGCGTTTGGACACAATTCCATTTTATTCGATGTTCGAAGGACACGTTTTTTTCGACCTACTCTTGCATTACGAGCTATAACTCACTTCCTATTATTCCGATTTAGCCCATTTTCAATACCAAGCAAACCTTGTCTATAAGAAAGATTCTGGCAAAATTTGAGCCCCCTAGCTTTTTTGGTGCGACCTCTATCGTGCTTTAAACAGACGGACAGACGGATGGACATAGTTAGATCGTCATCAAATCAAACCCTGATTCAGAATATTTACACTTTATGGGATCTAAAATATTTAATATGGATATTTCGATGTGTTACAAACGGAATGACAAAATGAATATACCCCCACCATTTTTTTGGTGGCGGGTACAAAAATGTCACATCATTTTTGTAGTTTCAATATTGCACATCCGGCTTGTTCTAGTTTAATAAGCTGCAAAAGAGGAAAGATTTAAACAAAATTATTTACAATCATTGATATTGCAAAATCTAATAAATATATTGTACTGAGAAAAAAGATAATTTCCTAAAAACGAATAATTACTGAAAATTACTGAAAAAATAAAACTTTGATAAAGTTTCCTTTTAATAGAAAATTTTTCAAAACATTCCTATAAGTAGAAAATTGAACAAAAAATTCTCATAAAAAGAAAATTTATCAAAATTTCCCTTAAAATAAAATCTATGAAAAATTTTTCATAGAAAAAAATTTAAAATTTCCTATAAAATTTTTTTTTTTGTAAAATGAAAATTTACCGAAATTCTACTAAAAAGAAACTGTACTAAACAATTTTTATAAGAAAAAATTATTCCAAGTTTTTCGATAAAAATATATTTTTTTTAATCTTTGGTACATTTTCAATAATACCAAAATTTTTTTATGAAAAATTAGCGAAAATATTCCATACAAAATTATTGAACATTTTTTATGAAAAATTATTGCATATTTTTTATAAAAAAAATCTGAAAAAAAAATCGAAAATTTCTTATGCAAAAAAATTATCAGAAACTTTCTGTACCAAAAATAAAAAAATTTACATCAAAATTGTCTATGAAGCGATAATAAAAAGAAATTTTAAACAAAATTCACAGAAATTTCTTTAAAAAAATTATCCTTATTTTAGGTATAGATAAATAAAAATAATATTTTACAAAATTTTCCACAAATAGTAGTTTTTTGTAAGTTCCGATTTTTTTTAATCAAAAATTTTGTTCAAATTAAAATTTTTTTCTTTTTATCTATAAAAAATTCTATGAAAAAAAAATTGTCTCCATATTAAAAAATAATCTTATAATTATAAATTAATCTTCATTCATTTCATTCATTTTTTTTTAAACTTATTGTAAATCATTTACTCAGACTTAAGTTCATTTTATTATTCTTACACTACCATTTTCTAATTTCATTTAATTGTAACATAAATATTAGATTCAAACTATATAAGAGCATACCGATAAAGACTGCTGATGAGGAAATCGTAGCTGGTTTCGAAAGTGCATTCCACTCGGCTAATGTCGGAATAATTTTTCAAAATCGAAGTTATCGAAGTAATAACGTTAAGTACAATATTTATACAATATCACCTAATTCTTAATCTAAACTTTTACTGCCGTATTCATAAAAAAATATTTTAGGTTCATTAAACACTTATTTGACAGATGTTGTACAGAAAATTTTTAAATAAGTTTTAATAATCAAACAATATTTTTTATGAATACAGCATTTAATTTTTTTGTTTTGAAATATCAATTTCGTTATACAAACAATATTAAAATTATTCAATTATCTAAAATTGCTTAAAACAATAATATTTAATTTTATTTGGAAAAAAATAATATCACTTCTGTTTGAAGTCCCAGCTTGTCATTCAATTAGGAATATTATAAAAATCTTTAATTATTAATTGAAAAAATAGTCATTTAAGGTTCGCAAAAATACGTACTGTATTCACAAGGTGTCCCAACATGTCATATTGTCATAATGTTTTAGGAGTCCACAAAAGTTGTTGCTACTTTTCAATTAAAAACTGTCCTAAAGTGGTACTTGTATATGGTATGTTTATGGTGCTGTCATCTCTATTCAGATACCTGCAGCTACTGATTAAGAATCTGCTAGGCCGAGCCGTCTGTAATATTTATAACATTTCTTAAACATTTTTTTAAAAAAATTTTGTAAAACTGTTACTTGTTATTACTTATTTTTACTATTATGCATATATGGATATGCACGATAGAGATGCACTTCCAATAATAAAATAATATTTGTGTATGCATTTAGTTAACAACTTAACATTTGTGAGACCATATTATTCAATTAAATTAATAAAAATTAAAAATCTTGTCTTCTTAGTTGCATCTTTTAAAATAATTTTTTTTTTAGGTACCAAAAAGAGGGAAAATTTTTACCCTAAAATCTAATTAATATTTTTTTCGCTTAATTTTTTTCCTTTGCTTTATGAGTTTGGAAGTTTCATAGAGTACCAAAAAAGGACCAAATTATAGTTTTTACCCGTTTTTTTCCTTTAAGAGTTGAAAATTTAAAAAAACGTCACCTGTTAGCTTTTTTTGTGTAAATTACGATACCTTTTTAAAGGTAGCCTGTATCATATTTTAAGCCGATATAAGTTTACCACCAAAAAATGGTGGGGGTATATTCATTTTGTCATTCCGTTTGTAACACATCGAAATATCCATTTTAGACCCCATAAAGTGTAAATATTCTGAATCAAGGTTTGATTTAATGACGATCTAGCTATGTCCGTTCGTCTGTCCGTTTGTTGAAAGCACGATAGAGGTCGCACCAAAAAAGCTAGAGGGCTCAAATTTTGCCAGAATCTTTTTATAGACAAGGTTTGCTTGGTATTGAAAATGGGCTAAATCTGAATATTAGGAAGAGAGTTATAGCTCGAAAAGCAAGAGTAGGTCGAAAAAATCGTGTCCTTCGAACATCGAATAAAATGGAATTGTGTCCAAACGCATTAACGTAGACTCATGAAACTTCGAATATATATTTCCTGAGTAAAAACAATATTTTTTACCGAATATTATCTAAATCTATGCATTAGGAGAGGAGTTATCAATCAAAATGTACGAAAATTTATACCGCACAGTGTATTTTTCGGTATATTTAAAAACGAAAACGTCATAAAAGGAACAAAACTCGATGTACGATTCTGAAATTTTGCACACTTTGTTTTTAGCTGAGACGCTTTTTTGTAACGGAAAATCAATGTGCCACGCCCACTTTTACGCCCACCTCCCATATAACGTTTTACCTAAAATTCATATAATTTCTCTATTAATAAAGATTTTGGAATAATAAAGGGCTATATTGAAACATCTAAGCTGTACTCATTCGCAAAAACAACTTTGACACGCCTACTATAACGCCCACTTTTCACGTTATCTACCGTTAATGAAATTTAAAAGCTCATAAAACCGCCAAAATTAGAGGTATGATGATAAAATTTGCTACGTATATCCTTCTAATCAATGTAATTGCTTTGTCAAAAAGTTTAGGTGACATGCCCACTTTAACGCCCACCTCCCATATAACTGTTTACCTTAAATTCATGTAATTTCTTTATTGACAAAGTTTTTGGGAAAAAAAAGGACTATATTGAAATATCTAAGTTGTATTTATTAGCAGAAACTTTATTAACACGCCTACTTTAACGCCCACTTTCATTGAAAGACTACATTTACAAAAGCATTTTAGTAGCATATCGAAGTTATAAAGGGTGATTAAATTTTAAGAACTGATGTTGAATTTAAATAAAACACAAATTATTTAAGAAATTATTATCATTTCTTTTTATAATAATATTATTTGTATGGTTCAATTATGTATTTAACAAAATATCGGCCAAATGGCCCCCCCCCCCATCCTTGGCGCCACTCCTCTATCTGATGGTCCAAATTTTCAATGACAATGTTGATGCTCAATTGTTGGGCATGATTATGAGTCGAGGTTGACTGCTCTTTTGCCACACTATCACAAAAAACAGCAACGGTTCGCATTCAATGAACTAAGAAGGCATTCACAGAATTTCTAACATTTTATACAGACCTGTTTTGCAGAAATTTAAATATTTTTTACAATTCTCCCGAGTCTGGACGAATTTGAACGATTATGTTGATCAAAAGAATTACGAAGTGAACAAAATGCATTTTGATTTGAACGCCCATTTTTATAAAAAACCTGAATAACTTTAAAGCGTTGCTCATTTGCGTATCTTTCCACGGATCAAATTGATTAAGTTTGAGATTGAGAAATGTCAAGTGAAATGCAGAAAACAAATTTAAAGACTGGGTGTAGTTCACCTTCAACATGGGCCCTTAAAATTGAACCACCCTCTACAAAGAAAGTGATACATATTTTATTATAAAGAGATTATTCCATAATGATTAACAAAATAATAAATATTGTGCTTTAAATGTACACAAAATTGGTGGTGGGTATAAAAGATTCGGCACAGCCGTATATAGTGCTCTTACTTGTTACTTTTTCACGCATCTTGAAGTACCATTTTGCAAAAATACTTCTTTGTTGATCTATACGTCAGAGGATGATCCCATTGTTAAAATTTCATGTATCCAACTTTTTGTGTGGCTATGCCATGATGAATCAGTCAGTCACGTTACACTCTTATACATATATAGATTCATAAATATTTGTTTTAACTTTAAATTTTAAATAAGGCGTTAATTTTTTAAATCACATCCACCTGCTATATAAACAACTGAAGCGTGTCTTTTGATTAGAAATCATGTGACTAATTTTGAGTCAGTTTTCTTCCTTCTAGGTTAATAACAATTGTTATTGTAAAATTCTATTCCCCTTGGTGTTCCTTCTTACACTCTTATACCATTCGATATCGATCGAAATTTTACTCGACAACACAACACACAACAACAAATCTTCTACAATTGACATTCCTAATTAATCGAGGATTTGCTAATGGTCAGTATACTGACGTCATCTACACGGACTTTAGTAAAGCTTTTGATAAAGTCAACCATATTCTGTTAATCAAAAAGCTTAGTTTGTTGGGATTTACCAATAATAGTTTGGATTGGATTAATTCATATCTAACGGACAGAAACCAACGTGTTTGCTTCAATAATACTCTATCTAAACATATAACAGTTGAATCTGGAGTTTCACAAGGCAGCCATCTTGGTCCAATTTTATTTACCCTGTTTATAAATGATCTTCCAAATGTTACTAAATTTTCTAATGTTCTTATGTACGCAGATGACGTAAAAATTTTTCATATCGGTAATAACTGTGGTAATTATAATCTGCTGCAACAAGACCTAGATAGTTTCTTTGTATGGTGTAATACTAACTTAATGGATTTGAATTTAAATAAATGTAAACACATGCACTTTTCCCGTAAAAAAGAAGAAATAAGCTCATTCTTCTTGAATGGTTACAAACTGGAACTGGTTGATTCAATAGTTGATTTGGGTATTCTATTTGATGTTAAACTTAATTTTAATCAGCATATTACCCTAATATCTAATAAAGCTCGTGGGGTTCTTGCTTTCATAAAACGCTGGGCCAAGGAATTTTCAGACTCTTACATCACTAAACAGCTCTATACATCTTTAGTAAGGCCAATATTAGAGTTCAGTGCAATTATCTGGAATCCTCAATATAATTTGTACTCTGATAAAATTGAGTCTGTACAGAAACAATTCCTGTTGTTTTGCTTGCGTCACCTTTTTCGAAATAGTGTTTCAAATTTACCATCTTACAAATCAAGACTTGCACTAATTAAACTTCCTACTCTACAGAGCCGTAGAACAATGCTGAATGTAACGTTTGTTATCAAATTGATTAACGGAGATGTATGCTCTAGTTGCCTGCTAAGCAACTTATCCTTTAATATTCCACATCGTCCAACTAGAAATATCAACCCATTGCAAGTGCAATTTTTTCGTCGAAATTATGCTAATGATAATCCTTTTAGAATAATTTGTTGCGATTTTAATAATCTTTTAATTTAATAATTATTTTAATAATCATTTAATTGACTTTTCTGTTAGTGTTAGTATTATTAATGGAAATATCATAATTATAATAAAAAATCCGCAACAGCATGCCTTAAGGCGGTTGTCAATATTAGACTTTTAAGAAAATGTTAAACACTACAGATTTGTGATTCACAGTGTAGTTTATTATATTAATTTAAATTAATTACACTCATTGAGTTTAATTTTTTAACACGATTTAAAACCTTTTCGGCTTCAATTTTTTAATTTAATTTGTTTAACTTAACTTTTACGAAATATGTTCATTTTACAAATTTACAACACTAGAATATGTTAATATTTTCTGAATTTTTTGTTGTGTTTGTAAATTTTGTATATACAGTGAGGTGCACAAATGAGTACAAGTTTGTACTATGAGCACTTTTTATGTCATAGAAATAAAAGTAATAAAGCAAATTTAAAATTTTTTTTTGTAGTTTATTTAGTATTACGTACTTAACAAAACAGTGTAAAATTCACAACTTAAAGCATCAATTTCTAAGAAAAAAATAAAGAAAGCGAAAACAACTCCAATGTACTCAATTTTGCACCGTTAAAAAATACGAATATTTTTAATACTTAGTCCAAAGCCCTTTATTTTGTAAGACATCATTAACGCGATTTGGCATACTCTCCACCAATTTCTGTATAATTTCTTTTGGAATATTCTTCCATTCATTTTGGATCCGCTGCCAAAGCTCGTCCAAATTTGTAGGGGCTGATTGGTACTGTCCCAACCGTCTCTTCACGATTGACCACAAATTCTCAATCGGATTGAGGTCGGGACTTTGTGCTGGCCACTGCATTAATTGGACGTGTGTTTTGGATCACCATCCTGCTGAAAAATTACTTCTTCTGCAGGATAGGCGCTCTTATCTAAAAAATCGGGAAGATGAGTCTGCAAAATTCTCAAATAGTCTTCTTTCTTCATTATGTTATCAATTTTTGCAGTGGGCCAAGCTCCTACCACGTAAAGCAACCCCATACCATGACGTTTCCACCCCCGTGCTTTACAGTTTGCTTCACATGGCGCCTTTGAATTTTTTCATTAGGGCGGCGCCAGCAATATTGTTTACCGTCGGATTGGAAACGGTTGAATTTGGATTCCTCTGACCAGATCACACGTTTCCAATCGTCCACTGTCCAAGTTTTGTGCTCTTTGGCAAATTTTAACCGTGCCTTTACATTTTTTTGCGACAATGCAGGTTTTTGTTTTTTTACTGCTGCAATATAACCAATGTCGCGAAGGGCTCTACATGCCGTCCACCGACTAACGGGTCGTCCGATAGCTAATGAAGCATCTTTTGGTGTTAAAAACTTATCTCATTTTATTTCTCTTATCATTAGACGGGCTTCCGCATTAGTTAGAAGTTTTTTACGACCTCTAACTTGAGGCTTGGGAACAACGGAACACCGTTTTTGTACCCTTATGACCACTGATTGACTCACTTTTAGCTCTTTTGCAATTTCCCGGGTAGAACAGCCTCTTTCAGTCATGGCCATAATGCTGTCCTCGGTGGATTTTGAAAGTTTCTTCATTATTAATTCTTGTTAGGAATTTATTTGATTTAAAAAAAAATGATTTTTGTTTAAAAATTTGCACAATGTTTTTTTACCACACGCGATTTAAATAATGTCGAACTTATGCAAAAATATTGAAAAATAACGGTACTTTTTCATTTATTTTCTTCAAATTCTTCATAAAATGGAGAGGTGCAAAATTGAGTACATAAAAGTTATTTTGGTTTTTTTCGTTTTTTTCTTGGTACTTAATGCATTTTGTTACAAATTTTATAGAATTTTATTAAGTACCTAATACTAAATAAACTACAAAAAAAATTTTTAAATTTGCTTTATTACTTTTATTTCTATGACACCAAAAGTGCTCAAAGTACAAACATGTACTCATTTGTGCACCTCACTGTATGTATGTAAGTTATCGTTATTTTTATATATTCTGTAAATATTAGTTTAATTATCATTATTTGAATTTTCATTATTATTACTATTAGATTTTTTTTATTTAAATTATTTTGTTTTATTATTTTGAATTAATTTCTATTGATAAAATTGTTTTCATCTTTGTTATCATTAATTTAATTAATTATTGTTTTTTTTTATTTATAATAAATTTTGTATTAAGTATATTTGACATAATTTTTTTTTTTTTGTTTAACTAAATGAGTGATGAGGGAGTAAGTGGTAAGGATAAGGTCATGTGAATTTTTAGGTCGCAGGGAAATTTTACAGCGGATGCTGCTGCGACATAATTGGGTGGGCCAAACGGGAGTAAACACCTGACTCTCGTAAATTCTTCGTGTGGTGGAGTTTGTGTAGTATTTTCTGTAGTAGTTTTTGTTGTATTCTTTCAGTTTGTTTTATGAGCGGATGCGTGGCCAGTGAGAGGGTTGGAAACTGCCTGAGCTATCGCCACGAACAGGCTAGCCGGAAACCTCACTGGGCCAAAACGGTTCGTAACATATAGGCAAATTTGATTTCCCAACTGCACATTAAATTTAATTTTTATTAATTAAGATAAAAGGCAAGCCAAAAAATATTTTACATTCATTCAGTTGTATTTATATTTTTTCTTTTTTTGTTAAATATTTTATGTACCCCTAAAAGAAAATGTCGAAAATTAAAAAAAAAAAAACAAAACTTAAACGTAAAGTCATTACTTTGGAGACCAAAATTGAAATTTCGGATCGCCTTTGAAATGGAGAAGGCTCAAGCTTTCCTAGCAAAATGTTTGGTATAAACGGAACTACAGTAAGAACTAAAAAAAAATTAATTTCAATGAGGCAATCGGTGATTTCTGGAACGTAACTATTTGGTAAATCTTCATCATACACTTGAGAAAAAATGGAAAAAGCACTCATAGTAAAATTGAATAACTTTTTCTCTTTGTTAACAACATAGCTGTTTTACATAATTGTTTTTAGTTCCTAAAAATCCTTGTATTTCACTAATATCAATAGGATTTAGAGATAAGGAACCAATCACCTACATCGCATACAATCAATGTGTTTTGGTACACGGGTTTTCCTAGAACCAATTATCGTGTAAAAACAGAATTAGGTGTAATTAATTTATCTGATCTCTCTTGCTCTCACTTTGTTTCCAATTAAATGAGCATAAATTATTATTTTTTATTTCCTAATTACAAGGAGCACACAATTTAATTTATTTTGGAAAAACATTTTGTATATTTTTTGCGTGTGTAAATATGCATCTATGATTGTTATGTATTTCAACGCTGAAACAATTTTAACATTGATCGACTGCTGACTTTATTAAACACCTTTCAACGGCTAAATTCTAATTTTAAAATTGGCTGACGACTAGAAAAGAGAAACCAACTTAACCGTTTTGTCCCTGCCTATTTAAAAATAGATAAAAAAGATTCTGGTAATTGCAACTAATGAACTTTTCATTATTACAACCATATCACAGAAATTTATTTACATCAAACAAATGTCCTCTGTGGTAACACTATTTTCCCGTCATTTTAACACGACAAAAATTATTATATAATACAACTTAAATAAATACAAGCAACGACCTTTTTAAATAACACAAGCGAAGTTTCTGAACTGAACTGTCTAAATAAAAATATTCAACTGACTTAAATAAAACTCTCGTTTAAAATATGCCTACTAAGTGTTATTCATAAACGACGCTAAATTCTTTTTTTGGGTTGTTGTCTCAGTCCCTTTTGAAAAACGTAATTAATAAAATATATAAAATGTTTGTTAGATATTATAAGCCCCCAAGACATGCCTATCTACGCCAATGGCCTTATCACACAAGAACCTTCAGAAAGGCTTTGTTTAACATTTCAATGTTAAACATACTAAACTGTACAAATTTCAAATGTTTAAGATAATTTTGTTTTAGATTTATAAAAATATGTACATCAAAAATGTATTAAAATTTATTTCTTTAGAAACAAACATATATTGTGTAATTTTTAAAGAATTTTCACATGTCATTCATATTCTTTTGTGAATGTTTAGAGTATCTTCCAATACTTTTTAAATCCTTTATTTATTTCACTTGGGAATATAGGGCTTCTACAATCAGATTTCAACTAATTCTAGCAATACAAATTAATTTAATTTCATCAAAAAAAATTCTTACTTTCTTAAGTTCATCTAAAATTGTTCTATGCCATGTATTTTTGAGACGACCAGAGCGCCGACTTCCTTGGGGAGTCCATTCTAAGGTGTCTCTCGTAACGCTGCCATTAGGTTTGCGAAGAGTATGAACTATTCATCTCCACTTTCTCCTTGTTATTTGACGAACTTTTGATTCTTCCTTTGTTAGCATTAAGAGCCAAAATATTCCACATATTATAAGTAGACACTTGTTTGTAAATACTTGGCGTCTCAGTTCTATAGGGTTTGTCATCAGCCAGGTTTTGCTTTCAGAAAGCAGTGTAGATTTTAAGCAAGCAACGTATATGTTGATCTTTGTGTTTTGTTCATTTGATTTTGTTTTGGCAACCAAATACTTATCTTGCCCTTTTAGTCTATTAGACACATCTTCTCACACACCACCATCAACTAACATCATCATGCATCCCAGATAACAAAAGTATTCTACAAGTTTAATCATCTGATTTTGTACTATGAATTGTTTGTCGGTGAAGTTATTAACTCATATTTTCTCGCTGTATGAGTTTTTGCAATGTTTATTACTAAACCAACGGCCATTGCTAATTTGACTAAATGGTCCACTTTGTTTTTGAAATTGTGCGAATTGAGGCAGATTTCGTCTGTGAAATCCAAGTCTTCCAGATGTTTGCGAAGCCCCTACAATACCCATTTCCTTTGCGCATAGTTTTAACATTAACTTAACAAGTACCATGGAGAAAGAGGACTATTCTGCTCCACCCCTGCATTAGTGGTAAAGGCTTCACTTATTATCCCATTGTGACGATATTGTAATGAGGACTTGGTGTACATAGCCTTGATGATATACATATATTAAGAGACCTTACACGTCTTATAAATAAAGTGATGTGTGCCACACTACAGACTGATCTCTTATACTATTACGATACAAAAAGTATTTATCTGATATAACTAATTCCCGAAAAACCAGTCTTTTCATCTCGCACTCTCTGCTTAACGCACTATAGTCTTTTTTTCATTATTATAATTGCAATTATTTTATTAATAGTATTAAGCAGAGTGATGCCCCCCGGTTGTGGCACTCAGTCACATCATTTTTACAAGAAAGCTTCTAGGAAGCTGTTTATTTGCCCAAGCATCAAAAATATATGGTTGTTAAATGTCTGCCAATGTTGTGCGGTTAGCCTGAAATATCTCAGGTAGAATGCCATCTATCCCAGATGCTTTGAAGACGAATTTAGTCTTCTAGATAGAAAAGTAGCTGACCACTTGTTTCCTTTAAGGCATGGTAGCGGCTGATGTTTTGATTCAAAAGCCGACCCAAAAGTTTATGGAGCTATTTCATATTATTCGCTTCAGCAGCCGCTTTCAGGTGTTGTCTGATATCAATATTTTCAGATTTTCTTTAACATTTGTATCTCATTTCGTCTTTGGTCACATTCCTAAGCAGGTTGCATGTTTCATTCCACATTCTGTTGTTTGATACTAGACAATCTCTTAACAATTCCCCTTTTTTTAGTTTTATTGCGTACTTTAGTGACATCTATGCGTTTATGTTTTTTGCTGAGTATTTTTCAAGTATATGTATAGTTTTAAGTTTAATTCTTATTGTGGCTACCACTAACTCGTGGTCGCTGCCAATATTAGCTTCTGTTTTAGTGTGCACGTCTACTGTTCCTCGTAATTTTCGACGAATACAGATGTGATCTATCTGATTCCGCGTTTTACGATTTGGGAATGCCCACATATAAATATTTATAAATATCTATGTATGTGAGAGAAGACCATCAATCACCAGATCAAAAGTTTGACAAAACTCTTTAAATTGTGCTTCATTATTTATTTTAATTCCTATGCCATGAGTTGTTACACTTTTAATATTATAAGCTGCTGTTGTACTCAGAGACTAACGATATACATAGTGTATTATTTAGGTATTAAAAACGCATGTCCTATAAATTTTTTTATTTATTCATTCATTTAGGTAAATATATATAAATAAATATAAATAATATAAATATATTAAATATAAATTTAAAAAAAACACGTTAAATTTAAAAAAAAAATAAAATTTGTTTTTAAATGAGCCTTAATTTTGACATCCTTTTTTTAGAATTTAGAACATAAACGCCCACTTTAACGCCTACCTCCCATATAACGTTTTATCTCAAATTCACATAATTTCTCTAAGAATAAAGATTTTAGAAGAATAAAGGACTCGATATTGAAATATCTTCGTTGTATTTATTAGCAGAAACTATATTGACACGCCTACTTGAACGCCCACTTTCATTGAAAGACAAAATTTACGAATATATTTTACTAGCATATCGAAGATAGACAAAGAAATTGATACATATTTTAGTATAAAGAGTTTATTCCATAGCGTTTACTGTTAATAACAAAATAATAAATTTTGTGCTATAAAAGTCCATCAAATTGGTGGAGGGGATAAAAAATTCAGCACAGCCGAATATAGTGCTCTTACTTGTTTGCTTTTGTGCAAAACAACCACGATTCACTTGCAGACTCATGAACAGCGGACAAGTAACACTCGAACAACACTTTCAAAAACGATGTTGTACAGGAGATAATTTAGATGACACTTGATGACAATAATGATCTGTTATGATTTTCTTAAAACGTTTAGGTATGGCACTAAGTTTAGCCATACCTCTGTAATAAGTAAAGGTCCTTCTACGGCCAAATTTAAATAATGGAACAATAAAAGAGTCCTTCCATATATAAAGAACCAAACCAGACTTTATTGACATATTAAAATGTATAGTAAGAGGGGCATCTAAGGCCTCAGCAGGTATAATAAAAATACAACTTGGAATTCCATCAGGTGCGTATTTATATGTTGTTGGGTTAAATCTCATGACCTTAGCGGGCAGCAAACTACTAAAAAAAATATAAAAAAAACTGCTTATCAAACTCGGGAACCGTGTAGCATCTGGAACCTCCTTGAATAACACAAGCCCAATTCATTGACACTGACTGATACAACAGCATTTCTAGTATTGCCACACGTCGCGAACTTTCCTTCCCACTGAAAAATCAAATAACAAAAAATCACCCATGAAATTTTTATTTAACTAAAGACAATTTCTTTGATGGTACATCTGTACAAACATTTAAAATACAAATTTGTCTACGTGTTCTTAGTTCCATAGAAACTTTAAAAAGCGTGACAAAAACTGGTCTTGTGACAAACTTAAAAAATTCTCATGTATAAACAGTTGAAGAAATAGCTTTTCATACTGATATGCTGTCTATGTTTAAGTTTAATCGCTGTCGAAAGTAATATTTGAAATGAAATTTAAGGATTTTCTTTTCTTTAATTTTTGTAAATTTCACGGTAAAAAGTTTTTCAGATTTCTTCCCTTTACAGAAACAAATACATACCCAGCAAACAATTGACGTACCGAGTGAACTTACAAGAAATGTTGAAGACAAGTATCGTTACCAAGATGGATCAGATCAGATAAAATTGTATGTACAATAGATTTTACTTTACAAAAGTTGTAAATCCACCAAGCACCTCTAAATAATTTAGCAATACTCGTGGAGCAAAGTTCGTAAAGGCTATACAAGTTGAATCAAACATTAGTGATGGAAAAATATCACAATAGTGTACGATTTGGTGTATCGTCTGTGCATTAAGAAATTATTTTAAAGTAAATTTAAGTGAGCTATTACACAGGTCTACACATATTTCCCTGCCCGAAATATGAAACTCCATTCCCTTTTATAAGTTGACGTGGTTTTCGGGATATACGGTTATGTCAAAACCGAAGGTAGTTTTACGAAATATATTAGTATAACATGAAAACGATTAATGTATTTGAATTTCAACGAAAACCCGAAATTCTACAATAACATTTTTTGTAATCTTTGCTAACTCAATTTTTTAATCTCTTTAGTAGTTTAAGAGATATCGTAAAAGATTTGCAAAAAAAATATTCATAAAAAAAATTTTACAATTTTGTTTTTATAAAATTTACATAAAATAAATAGCACCAGAATAAATGTTTGGTCTAGCACCGTATTGACATTTCTTAATTTGAGACTAACTCAATTTGAACCGTTCAAAGATACACAATCCAGCAACGCGTTAAAGTTATTCAAGCTTATTATGGAAATGGGCGTTGAAATCAAAATGCATTTCGTGAACTTCGTGATTCTTTTGGTCAACATAATCGTTCAAATTCGTTCTCAATCGGGAGAATTGTGAAAAATATTTAAATTTCAGCAAAACAGGTCTGTATGAAATGTGAAAACATCTGTGAATGCCTTCTTAGTACGTTAAACTACATTTATTGAAATTTTGATTTTATTCATAATTTAGTGACGTACATTATTTAAACAAAAAATTTAATATCCATACAATACTAAGCACACAAGTTTACATATTCACGATTTAAAAGAATTATAAATGAGTATTTATTATAATTTACAATTAATAATTTCAGAAAATAAAGCTGGATTCGAAAAAACGCGAGCAAAATTGGTATCAAACTCATGGAAACAGTGCGCTAGGTAGAAAACAGTAAAAACCAACTACACAAAACTAGAAGTAGGGACGACCTCAAAGTTGACCAACACGTTCCTGACGTCATGAGATGTGTCGCTTCCAAATGAGAGCAATACCAACACGCTCAGTGATGGTACACATATTTAAATCTTTAAAATGGCTCTCCTGAACAGAACCTGTTTTTACCCTAGGTCCCTTTCCAGTTTTCGCGTCACATATGGTTCGACTTTAAAGGAGGAGAAAATAAAACTTGTTTCTAAACTAATTTGTGATACTAAATTCAAATCTGCTATAGTTTTTCTTAATTTTGTTGTCTCATAACTGCTGCACAAGCTTAAGAAAAATGGCAATCTTATTTAATTTAAAATAGTGTGTGTGTATTACTCTCTTATAATAATACTTTCAAAAATGTGTGTTTTGCTTCACGATCAAAATATTGAAGAATAGAACAAAACTGAAATATAACAAGTAATAGTGTTAAATTCGGCCGTGCCGAATCTTATATACCCTTCACAACGTGTAGTCTTGCAATAACAATTGTTTGTATCACCATTCATCTCATATGAAATACGAACATATGTATGTTGTTGCTGTAATTGTGAAAAAACGAGGTGGTCGTGGTTTTTTGCTCATATCTCAGAAAGTTATGGGGTGATCGTGCTGAATTTCAATAGCGATTCATTCCCGGATCTGAGGAACATATAGTTGCTTCTAAAAGTTGATTTCAACCAACATACGGACAGACGGTCAGAAAATATATACTTTATGGGGTCGGAAATGAAAATTGTAGAAATTACAAACGGAATGTCAAAGCTATATATACCCTTGTGCACCACAGGTGAAGGGTATAATAATGAATCAAAACAATGGTGAAATAGAACATTTAAATTGAAACAGAACATTCAAAACATGTTTGAATGTTTTCATAACAGACCTAGTCCAAAAAAAACCTTGCACAAGAACTTTAACTTTTAATTTTTTTCAATGACCCCACTTCACATGGATTAAAATAGAGCTTATCAGAAAGGTCGACCAATTTTAACCAATCGGCCTAGTGCTTCTCAAGATATGCCATTTAATTTTTTCTATATATTCCCATAGCAATATCAGTAAAATGTTCTTCTTTTTTTCATATGATAATTTTTTGTTGTCACATAAAAAGTTACCGAGCCATGTATCGTAATGTCTTATGTGTACAGTGACTTTCGGTATATCTAATTGAAATGTTAAGCTAAAACTTTTCAGTCATTGTTTCGATCCTCCTCTTATTTTTGGGCTAAACATTCGACTTTTCACTTTCTATACACCTGTATTGTATCATCGGTATGTGTTATTGTTGTTGTTGTTGCTGTTAGACGGTACTGTTATGCAAACCATTAAGTTTTTAATTGAATAATGACATTCGATATTTCTTCTTTTATTGTGGAAATTTTGTTTTACAGGTGACACAACAAAAAAGTTAAAGGCAAAATAACGAACATTTTGAAGGTAACAACGTTTGCCAGGTCAGCTAGTTATTTAATAAGTCTATGGTTTAATACTTTTTACATGGCTTGTATGTGTTCTATTGTCTTTATTACACTAATAAGACTGTATAGAGGAACTTTTCAAATGATAATTTATTTATTTTATTGAGGATAATGTTGTGTTATTTATATTGACACTAAAATATAGTAATTGGTAGTAGTATGAAATACAACAGACAACCTTTGGAATATTTTACGCAGCTCTCGATTTATTAATGTTAAATATAAATTGCAGAACGTTGCATAAAATGTAGCAATAACTCTGCAACCGTTAATGCAATTAAGGTAAATGGAAAAACATACAGTGATGAAGTAATGTAACTGAAACTGTCTTTAGTATGTACAAGAATGTTGTTTGTTTAATTAGTTCAACCGTTTGCGAGATATGAAGGAAGTAACTTGTGAAGTAAACAATATATTTTTTTAACATTTATAAAATGTCTGATGTCTTGATATTCATAAAAAATCAAAAGAAACAAGGAAAATAAATTTTTTTTCAAAAATATATTTAAAACATATTAGGCCATAATTGATTTAAATAAATGTACAACTTTTGATTTTTTTTCACAATCAAGTGATGGGAATCGTACATGCTTAACAAGTTTGTATGGTCAACATATTAAATGGTTGAAAACTTTAACAACGGAGGATAAAATAGGTTTGAAATATTTTAAAACTATAAAGAAATTACGATAATAAATACAATATGACAGCACACCTTATTAATAATAATTAATTAATGATTGTGCCAGCCCGCAATGGATTAATTTAGTATTAAGCTAACACGTTTTTATTAAAATCTAAATAAACCAGTCTTGTTATTGTACTTAAGTACACGTTGAGAATTCTTATTTATGCATATGTATGAAGAACCGATTATCAGCAGATAAAAAGTAGAGAAAATCTTTAATTTCATTCGCAGTTTATTAGTAGCAGGCGTAAGCAACGCAGAAATTTCTAAGAGACCCCCAAAAACCACACAGCACCACACAGCACCACAATTGTAAAACTTCCAGCAGAACAAAATTGAAACAGATGTGTTTGCTATCGTTGGTTTTTTTTTCAAGCACTCAAGAAGTTATTAACCGCTAAGTCAACAAGAACCACCGAAAAATAAAACTAAATCGTTTAACAATTAACTTAAATCTGTGATATTTAGATTAAGATTAAAAAATATACATAAATAACGCAAATTTAAAAAAAAAACAAGTAAGAGCGCTATATTCGGCCGTGCCGAATCTTATATACCCTTCACAACGTGTAGTCATGCAATAACAGTAGTTTGTATCACCATTCATAACATATGAAATACGTACATACATATAAAAAACATACATATATAAAAACATCCCATTGTAAAATTATAAATTTACGTATGTATTAAAAAAAAATATTAAAAAATTATTATAAAAAAAATTTAAAAAAATTTTTTTAAAAATAATTAAAACATATATAATAAATAAAAAACTAAAAAAAAAAACAAAAAAATTTTTTTTTTTAAATAATTAAAATATATATAATAAATAAAAAACAAAAAAAATTAAATATTACAAAAAAAGAAATAATAATAAAAATATAAATAATATATTAAATAAAACATAAAAAAAAAAATTTTTAAAAGTAAAAAAAAATTTTTTTTGGCTCAGCTGGGATTCGATGCCACGTTTTCTCTAACCAGTATACACGTTTGTATGTACGTATGTTGTTGTTGTAATGTTTTTTTTTGTGAAAAAAAGATCGAGGTGGTCGTGGGTTTTTGCTCATATCTCAGATGTTTATGTACCGATGTTTTGGATTTTCAATACCGATCTACTCCCGAATATTTCTGATATTTTAATACCTCACCCGGGTCCAAGCGGGGGGCTTCAAAAAGTTGATTTCAACATACACACGGACAGACGGTCAGAAGGACAGACTGACAGAGCTTAATCGACTCCCCTATTCATAAGCTTTCAGAAAATATATACTTTATGGGGTCGGAAATGAAAATTTTAGAAATTTCACACGGAATGACAAACCTATATATACCCTTTTTCACTGTGTGAAGGGTATAAAATTATATAGACTTTATGGAGTCGGAAATTAATATTTTAGAAATTGTATACCCTTGGCACAATAGGTGAAGGGTATAAAAATGAACAATAATAATTTCCAACTATTGCCTTTTAAATTTTTGTTAGTAATATTCCTGGTAACCCTATAAAGTACAGTGCATAGCGATTATTACGACTCTTTGCTTCGACGACATTTTTAAAATGAGCTTTCATTTACCTACGTGAACGAACAAGTCATTTTCATGAAAGTAGTGAATATATTTCATTGAAATTTTTATTTGTACTCGTAATTCGCATACAGAATTTTCAAGAAAGTTCTTTCTTGTTTAAATGTTCAATAATTAAAAACAGAAGTCTTTGTGTTTTATTCCGCTTAGCACTAGCGCCGAATTTCTAAACCTAAACTAGAGCGTCAACGCTGTGTGTTGAAGTTTTATTTTGTATGTAAACTCCTTATTTTGTGGCTGCTGAAACTTTTACTTACTTACATTACTTTTACTTACAAAGAAAAAAATGTTGGTCGAACAGCTGTTTTAATCAAATTAAAATTTTTACAAATTTTCAATTTGCGTACTTTTTGCTACAAGTTCTTTTTGTGAGAGTTATTATTTTTTTATTTTTATTGATCAGTATTTATTCAGTTACAAGACTTTACTGGAAAAGTAAACGAACAGACCTTATATGTCAAAAACATAACGTTCAGTGAACAGAAAATTCTCAAAGAAAATATGTCATAAAATCGTTTTATTTTTTAAATATTATTTATTTTAATCGTATTACTTTAAGTTGTTTGCCCTTTTTTAACAACTAAATGTTTATTTACTTAAAAATGATATAAAATCAAATGATCTTGGCAATCATACTAGATGTCCCATAAAATACTTTAAAGTACTTATTATACGGATTGTTTTTCAGAAAATATAATAAAGATAAACAAATTCCGTTGTATTCTTTTTAAAGAAATTTAAAAAAAAAGTCAAATAAAGATAATTAGGTTATAACAAGTGTAAGCTAAAATGATGTAGTTGACTGAGTATTAGATGCTACTGTAATAAAAACTTAAATTGTAACAAAATAAAAAGTTAAAATAAACAAATTTTAATACCCTTTCTTTCAGCCTTTGAATATCTTAATCCTAAAAAACGCACCTTCGGCCTCAATATTATAACAGCTACTTTCTACTGCACCGGCCTTATAATTTCACCCTGGTATGCTTTGTGGGTCAATACATGGCGTTACTATTTATTAATTGCTTCTCTACCGGTACTGCTAGTCTTCGTGTATCCCCTGTTAACCTGTGAATCGGCTAGTTGGCTATTGACTAGGGAAAAATACGAACGAGCTGTCAAGTGTTTGAAACTTGTGGCCAAATTCAATGGCCGACAAGTGGAGGAGAAAGTTTTCGATGAATTTGTCGAATATTATAAACTAAAGGCTATAGAAGAGAAAAAAATTACAAATGACGATACATTTTGGGGAATGTTTAAAACACCACGTCTAAGAAAATTCACCATTATATTGCTGATCAAAAGGTAAAAGCATTTCAATATAACTTTTCATTTTATAAAAATTATTTATAACATTTAAATTAGTGTCATTATTACCATGTCTTTCGATATAATATCGCGTAATATGGAGGGTTTAGGTTCTTCGCCCTTTAGGCTGTTCTCCTTCTCTTCGATTGTGTATGTGCCTGCCGGTTTTACCATCACACTCTTTCAAAATGTTATAGGACGTAAAGGCATGGCCACGACCTCTTTACTAGGTGGCAGTATTATAACAGCCATTACCGGCTTTCTAATAGCATTTTGGATCCCAAATCTAACGCTACACTCTTGACCATAATGGTGGGCTTGGGTCGTTATGGTGCTGTGGTGGCCTACGATGCCGAAGTACAATATTGTACTGAAATCGTACCCACTAGTGTAAGGGGTCGTGCCGCATGTTATATACTTGGGCAATTATTACAAGCCATTACCTTCGATCTTTATCAGCATTATAATGTTAATTGGGGCTGGTTTGTGCCTCTGCCTGCCAGAAACTTTAAATCAGTAAGCTTTTTGCACTCTTCAAAAAAATCAACACAAATTAATTTTATTGTTTTTGTAATTTCAGAAAACTTCCCGAAACTTTGAGCGATGGTGAAGCGTTTGGTCTAAACAAAAAATGGTATTTCTTTGCTTGTTACAGTAGAAAAAGCAAAAATGTGGCAAAAACCGGGAATGAGCACAAAGTTCCTAGATATTACGCAAATGTAGTAAAATTAGTTTCAATTTTAAAAAGCTTTTAGAAAACATAAAATGATTTAAAATTTTTTTTTTTTAATTATTCATCCCCCTGTTCTATACAAAGTGAGACAAATTGCATTCGTATTTTTATTAACGGTGGTCCAACCATAATGCTAAAGATGTTAATTGTGAGTCACACCTTAACGTCAAGTTTTTTGCCAGACTTAATTTGACATTTCTTTGTTTCAGTGTTTCAGACAAATTTAATCACGGAGAGGTACATAGTAAAGCAGCGCATTAAGATTTTTTTAATAAAGATTTGAATTTACATTAACAAGGTTCAATTGACTCAAGAGCTGAAGCCGACTGATCATTCAAGCGTCGTAAATACGCTGAAGGGTTAATTGAAATGGATGTTGACTTTGCAAAGAAAATCATCTTCAGCGATCAGACACACTTTTGGCTTAGGGGATTCGTTAACAATTGCGGCATTAGGTCAAATGAGAATCCACGAATTATTGTTAAGTAGCCGATGCATCCACAAAGAGTGACTATTTGGTGCGTTTTATGGGCTGGCAGACTCATCGGGCCGTACTTCTTCAAAAATAAGGACGGCCAAGCAGTTACCGTGAACTTAGTTTGCTATCGCGAAATGATAACCGACTTTTTGTGACCATAAATTTAGAATATGGACCTGGGCGATATATGTTTCCAACAGGATGGAATCATGGACGTGTTATCTCACGTCGTGGCGATGTTAATTGGCCGCTACGATCATGTAATTTGACACCGTTAGACTTCTTTCTTTGGGAAAATGTGAACGTCAATAAACCAAGAATAATTCAATAACTAAATAATGAGATAATTCCACACATTAACAACAATGAACTTCAGTTGAATGTTGAATGTGAACAACACCTAAACGTCAAGTTTTTTTTCTGCAAATAATTTGTGCTTTTTTCAAAATCAACAACGGCCCTTAAAATTTAACCTCCCTTTACATATGAGTGTCATTAAAATAAATGGACCATCGGATAGAAGTATTCCACCGAAGCAGTGGCGAGCATTTGGCCGATATTTTGTTTCACACATACATATGTATGTGTGTACTCAGCCAGCAAATTTTGAAGTTTCTGATTTAATTCGAGTCTTTTTCAACTCCTCTGCGCGATAAAAAATGCAGAATATAAGCTCATTTTCTGATCGTAAAAGATACTTTGTTCGGGAAAAAAGTGTCCCTAGCCGCGACTCTTCTTGATGTTTTATTTATGATTCATTTTTTTAGTCATTTTCGATCCCTTTTATTATGTCTATTATAGCCTTATTCGATTCGTTTTCTAATCATTTATCAGTCTTATTTCATTTAATTTGTGAGCCTTTTTCGAGTCATTTATTAGTCATATTTCTAATCGCTCACGAGTCTTTTTTGAGTAATTTTTTAGTTGTTTTCTTATTTTTTGGTAGTGTTTTTATAGTCATTTATGATTGTTTTTCGAATCATTTATTAGTCGTATTGCTAATCGGATTTGACTCTTTTTCTAGTCTTTTTTCAGTCAGTTTTCTTAATCCTTCCTTCAAGGGGACATAATTTCTAAAAAGGACTTGATCTTATTTATTATTTCTCAACAGCGTAGTGATAGTAGAATAAACAAAATCGAGTCGGTTTTTTAAATCAAGTCCATATAAGCCTAGGGTAACATTAAATAAAAATATATTAAATTTATATTCATTTGATGTATATACATAGTTAATACATAAAAGTTTATTCAAAAGAAAATTAATTTTTTCATTAAAAATAGTTGTGAAAATAAAAATTAAAGTCCAGCTTTAAACATTTTCACAACATAAAAAATAACATGGTTATTATAACATTTCACAATTAGACAATGTGTACACCAGTGATCGGCTTTGAGTAGTTTTTTCGACATTCTTAGTGAGCCACAAAACTTGAGTATAAGTGCGTATAAATCATTTAAATTTAACTGAGCTGACGTACGCATGCCCACAACAACGTTGATTTATAAGTATAACACACAATGAACATAAGTACTACGTCGTATTTATATTTATAGCGTCCCATATTTATATGATTTGCAAGACTACTCTCCTTGATTCATATTTTTAAGAAACTACTTATCCTCATAGAATGAAGCAAGTTGACTCAACAACAAAAACAGTAGGTTTGTTCGACGTACGTTACCGCGGGAACCCGCGGGCTCCCAATTTTACCGAAAAGCGTTTCTTGTGTTGAAAATTGGGTAAATGAAAACGTTCATGAGAGAGTAATTTGTGTTTCTCTTTTTACCAGACTTTACCCGTACTTTTTTTGCGTGTAAAATGGCAAAACTCTCAGATCACTAAATCAGCTGTTTTTAATTTGTAAAAATATAAAAGGTTGAAAAGATTTTTTTATTTTTGTAAACAATGGAATATACTTTGTCTGAGAATATAAAGAGAGTTTTTGTAATTTGAATAATTTTAATAACTAATAAAACATATGCATTTCACTCTAGTGTTTGTTTGGACCTACTTTAACAAACATTAAACTTAAAAACTAAAAATTTGTTGAAAAATTTTTTTTAGCAAAAGCAGAGGTCTAAGCCGTTGGTAGAAAAACGGCGTGGTGGCGGCTAAGTGCAAAAATTACCGGCGGTAGATTGGAGCTGGTTTAAGAAATTAATTAAATAAAAAAAAAAAAAAACGAAAAATAAGTGTTTTAACGAAATAAGTAGGTTTTGCGTTAATCATATTGTGCAGTCATATCTTTACGATTACAAAAACTTAGTATTCCACTATTTTATGTAACAAGAGTATTGATCCAGGATATATTTTCGTAAAACTCAATATATTAAATTTTAATGTGAATC
The DNA here is from genome assembly GCA_941918925.1 of Phyto melanocephala. Classification (NCBI taxonomy): domain Eukaryota; kingdom Metazoa; phylum Arthropoda; class Insecta; order Diptera; family Rhinophoridae; genus Phyto; species Phyto melanocephala. The sequence goes on along the minus strand of OW799233.1, from coordinate 45,760,415 downwards.
ATTTTTATTTTGGCATAAGTTCATTTAATTTTTTATTTAATTTTATAATTCAAATTAAATTGTAACCATTTTTAGAAATATTCTTTCTAAAATTATTTCCGATATTAGCCGAGTGGAATGCATTTTCGAAATCAGCTACGATTTCTTTATTCAACATGTTCATAACGAAAATGTATTACGAATATAAAAGAATATGAACATGTTAAACAAAGAATTGTCATTTGATAGGTGAAGTTAAAATTCAACAAAAATTTTAAAATTAATACATACTAACTGCCGTATTCATAAAAAATATTTTAGGTTTATTGAAGGCTTATTTGACAAATTTCTGTGCAACATCTGTCAAATAAGTCTTTGATAAACCTAAAACATATTTTATGAATTTCATTTTCATTAAATTGTAACATAAATAGGAATTTTCAGTTACATAGTAGTATACCGATAAAAAGTGCTGATGATGAAATCGTAGCTGATCTATTGTTTGATTGCGGACATAACAGAGTTATTTTAAATCTTTTTCATTAAAACTTAGTGCTAAGTCCGCTTTTACAATAGAGAAACTGAAAAGCAGACAGTCGAAATTCGGTAGCAACGGGTGGAAGTGCATAGTACACATTTATTTCTCTTTATTTTTTTTATATATTTTTTCATATTTCATATTATTTTTTTATCTCATCATCTCTTTAGTAGTATACGATCTAAACACCATACGACAGCGAAAAAAATTAGAATAATAAATTTCCTAATTGTAAAAATTTTAGGAAGTTTTAAAAGAGAATGAGAAAAATATATACCTCTCATTTCTAGTTTGTAAAAAGCATTTAACGCCATCAGTCGAGATAGCCTGATGCGGTTCATCCGAACAAAATAATTCGGCGACGACGGTAAGCCGGCTGGGGGCATATCAACCTTGACCTGTAAATAACAGCTGTACAATTTTGACGTTCTTTTTCGGGCTTGAAATGTGGTTTTTTGCGTTCCAGCAAATTTTGGTAAATTTATCGTTTTCTGAGAGAATTTTTTGTTTACTCTCATTTTACCGGACTTTACGTCGAACAAACCTATTAACTGCTCCCATTTGTATGAAGAATAAACAATGTTGCCAGGTCGGAGAGTGCAAGATATTTTTTGGCCCGCAGAAAATTTGCAATGTTACAATGTGTAATATACAATTTTTGCACGTATCACTATATAATTTGTAAATAAATGCAACTGATTGTGGCCAAAGACTATAGTCTATAATCTTTGTTATGGCCTTTAGGCTAAGTTTTGTTTGGCTTCAATAATAAGCGGTTCACAAAACAGTTATTTTGTGTTTTTTATTTTCATGCTTAAATTTTTTGGAGCAAATTAAAAAACTGCGTTCTTAGGTGCTCACTTAAATTTGAAAGATGAAACGCAAAAACAAAATCAAATCTCTTAAACAGACATCAAAGCAAGCACTTTATTTTTGCTTGTTGTTTTTGTATTATTTTTATTTTTTATTTTTATTTGAATTGTCTATTTTTTTAACAATCCACAATTCTTATGGTGAATGCCAAATTGTTATCTGGCAAGCCTAGTTAAAACACACAACTTCATAATGACTACGCGATTCATATGTGCTTTTGGTCGTCTTTTTATTTTGCATGAACAACAATAGCAATCAACTAAGTCATACATGTTGATGAATATGAATACTGTAAGTACATTTCATTTAAAAGTGCGTATAAGTAGTGAAGACTTTTCAATAAGTTTGAATGCCTATAAATCAACGAAAAAATAAATAATGATTCAAGTTCACTTACTTCATAAGTATTCGTTGCAGATCTCTGCTGTACACCTCGATATTACTTTTATATATAAACAAAAATTTAACTTTTTGATATTTACGCAAAAATTGTCCCATTATACTTAAGAAACAAGAAGCAACACTGCTTGTGTTTAATCATCTATAATGATCACAAAATGCAGAAAATAAGCATATTTCAAACACCTGCATGATCTGTTTTCGATCAATCGGTTTTCCATCTTCCAGAAGCGCCAAATATGATAATAAATAACGGATAAAATACGTACATTTTAAACGCCTGGTTGATCGATTTGTAATTTAAATTAAACTATTTTCAATCATTAACGCGAATCATTTTCGAGTCCTTTTTTAATCGTGTAAGTGACTAATCAGTTTTTGATCACCGACAGTACTCAAAGAAGACTCAGCAATGTGATTTTTTTAAAAAACAATCATCTAAATGCTAGCTGGGTATGTATGTATGAATGTTTGTATGTACTGTTTGTAATCATAGATCCTTCTATCATAAAAGAAATATAAACATAATTCCTTTGTTTAATTTACAGTTAACATCGTGCGTTTTGGTTTGACCACCCAGTATTAAAAACAGAAAAAATTTTTAAATATTTTTATACCCGCCACCAAAAAAATGGTGGGGGTATATTCATTTTGTCATTCCGTTTGTAACACATCGAAATATCCATTTTTGAATCAGGGTTTGATTTGATGACGATCTAGCTATGTCCGTCCGTCTGTTGAAAACACGATAAAGGTCGCACCGAAAAGGCTAGGGGGCTCAAATTTCGCCAGAATCTTTCTTATAGACAAGGTTTGTTTGGTATTGAAAATGGGCTAAATCGGAATATTAGGAAGGGAGTTATAGCTCGAAAAGCAAGAGTAGGTCGAAAAAACCGTGTCCTTCGAACATCGAATAAAATGGAATTGTGTCCAAACGCATTAATGTAGACTTATGAGACTTCGAATATATATTTCCTGAGTAAAAAAAATATTTTTCCCCGAAAAATATCAAAATCTATGCATTAGGAGAGGAGTTATCGATCAAAATGTACGAAAATTTATACCGCACAGTGTATTTTTCGGTATATTTAAAAACAAAAACGTCATAAAAGCAACAAAATTGGATGTACGACTCTGAAATTTTGCACACTTTGCTTTTTGGTGAGACGCTTTTTTGTAACGGAAAATCAATGTGCCACGCCCACTTTTACGCCCACCTCCCATATAACGTTTTACCTAAAATTCATATAATTTCTCTATTAATAAAGATTTTGGAATAATAAAGGGCTATATTGAAACACCTAAGTTGTACTAATTCGCAAAAACAACTTTGACACGCCTACTATAACGCCCACTTTTCACGTTATCTACCGTTAATGAAATTTAAAAGCTCATAAAACCGCCAAAATTAGAGGTGTGATGATAAAATTTGCTACGTATATCCCCCTAGGCAGTATCATTACTGTGCCAGAAAATTAAGGTGCCACGCCCACCTCCCATATAACGTTTTACCTAAAATTCATATAATTTCTCTATTAATAAAGATTTTGGAATAATAAAGGGCTATATTGAAACACCTAAGTTGTACTCATTCGCAAAAACAACTTTAACACGCCTACTATAACGCCCACTTTTCACGTTATCTACCGTTAATGAAATTTAAAAGCTCATAAAACCGCCAAAATAAGAGGTATGATGATAAAATTTGCTACGTATATCCCTCTAGGTAATGTCATTACTGTGCCATGCCCACTTTTACGCCTACCTCCCATATAACGTTTTACCCAAAATTCATATGATTTCTCTATTAGTATAGATTTTGGAATAATAAAGGACTATATTGAAACATCTAGGTTGTACTCATTAGCAAAACCAACTTTGACACGCCTACTACAATGCCCACTTTTCACGTTATCTACCGTTAATGAAATTTAAAAGCTCATAAAACCGCCAAAATTAGAGGTATGATGATCAAAATTGCTACGAATATCCTTCTAATCAATGTAATCGTTGTGCCAAAAAGTTAAGGTAACACGCTCACTTTAACGCCCACCTCCCATTATGGTTTATCTTAAATTCATGTAATTTCTCTATTGACAAAGTTTTTAGGAAAATAAAGGACTATATTGAAATATCTAAGTTGTATTTATTAGCAGAAACTTTACTGACACGCCTACTTTAACGCCCACTTTCATTAAGAGACAACATTTACAAAAGCATTTTAGTAGCATATCGAAGTTATAAAGGGTGGTTAAAATTTAAGGACCGATGTTGAATTTAAATAAAACACAAATTATTTAAGAAATTATTATCATTTCTTTTTATAATGATATTATTTGTATGGTTCAATTATGTATTTAACAAAATATCGGCCAAATGGCCCCCCCCCATCCTTGGCGCCACTCCTCTATCTGATGGTTCAAATTTTCAATGACAATTTTGATGCTCAATTGTTAGGCATGATGATGAGGTGAGGTTGACTGCTCTTTTGCCACACTATCGCAAAAACCAGCAGTGGTTCCCATTCAGCGAACTAAGAAGGCATTCACAGATTTTCTAACATTTTATACAGACCTGTTACGCAGAAATTTAAATATTTTTTGCAATTCTCCTGATTGTGTACGAATTTGAACGATTTTGTTGATTAAAAGAATTACGAAGTGCACAAAATGCGATTTGTTTTGAATGCCCATTTTTATAAAAAACCTGAATAACTTTAAAGCGTTGCTCATTTGCATATCTTTCCACAGATCAAATTGAGTAAGTTTGAGATTGAGAAATGTCAAGTGAAATGCAGAAAACAAATTTAAAGACTAGGTGTAGTTCACCTTCAACATGGGCCCTAAAAAATTTAACCACCCTCTACAAAGAAAGTGATACATATTTTATTATAAAGATATTATTCAATAGCGATTAACAAAATAATAAATATTGTGCTTTAAATGTACACAAAATTGGTGGTGGGTATAGAAGATTCGGCACAGCCGAATATAGTGCTCTTACTTGTTTATTGTTCCAATAGAGAAAATAAATAATCGAAATATTTCCAAATTTTAAAAAATTTTAAAATATCGGTTTTTCTTTAAAAAAAAAAATTGCTTACCTCTCCTTTACACAACAAGCAGTGCTCAAATTCAGCAGGCAAAAATTCATTTTCTATAATATTTGTCTTGGGTGAAATATAGCAAAGACAAATATATAGCATAAACACTGTTAAAAGTGCTGCCACTTTAACAGTATTCAAGTAAAAATACGCAATAAGATAACACTATGCAACATATGGACACTTTTTTCCCAGAATAACCACTATATTTTTTTGATCCGCTACAGTCTACTAACTGCAAAAATCATCATAATTTCAAATTCTATGGTAAAGTTTTTCTTAAAAAATTTGTTTTTATAAAATTTGAGATTTTTAAAGAGGCTGCTCCATACATCTTGTTGTAACTTTGGAACGACGTACTCGATTTTGTTAAGTAATCCGTCTGAAAACTTTAAATTACGCCAGCTTTAAGTTTTTTTTTTAGTTTTGGAGTTATCGAGGAAAAAGTCGAACAAGAAAAAATTTTTTTTTTTGTAAAATTATAAAATTTTTGAAATTTAAAAATTTATAAAAAATAGAAAACAACAAATAGTTACCAGTTTTGTTACTTAATCTTAAAACAGCATTTATTAGAAATAAAATAAAGTTTACTAGATGAAAATCCATGGATAAATTCGTGTTTTATTCCCGATAAACTGAAAGTACCTAGTTTTGATATTTTTATCACAAATTAGTGTAAAGCTAAAAATTTTGTGATATTTTTATTTTTTTTTTTTAATGAAAAATTAATTTTAAGTTATTTTCCGACATTAATTAGTCTAGAAGTTAGATGAGATCTTCAAAAGTACAAAAGATAAAGTTTTTACCGGTTTTAATCCCTTAGCCTTTCGATTAAAAAAAAAAAGTACCAGACACCTGTCCGCTTATTTAAGTTCTGCTTTTTGCATAATATTTAAAAAATCATCTTTCTATTCAATTGAAAACATAAAATAAAATACTTCAGCATTTTCATGGTGGCTTCGCTTCTCGGTCGTTTCTTATTTAAGTTAAGATTCTCGTCTTCCCTCATTCCCTCTAACGCTTATCAGATGGTAATATACTTCAAAGTATAATTCAATTTGTGCGACCAATCACAAAACTCATTAAACGTGAATTCAGTGCTCTGCAATCTCAGGCAATATATTTTTAGCTCTAATTACTGCATAAGCAAATTCCAGGAAATGCATCTTATCGCTTTCTGAATTTCCCGTAATTACACTTCAGTATTGCCTGGGTTTTTACGTTTTCTCTTGTGGTTTTTATTTCAAACCAAATCAAAGAATTAGTTTTTAAATAATTGTTGAAGAACTTTAGTTCTTCTTCATTGTGAACTCTAGTTTCGGTTCACATTTATATGGCACTAATACTGATGCGTTTACTGCGGGCATATAATGAGGCAGAAACTTAGAAGAATGTTATGTAAAAATGACCCGGATATATTTTGTTATGTGTGCGGCAAAGTTATGACAAAAAATAAACGGCGACATTTCTCAAATTTTTACCAAATGAAATACGAATATTATTTTAAAATAAAGGTAAACAACATTGACCAATACTGAACACCCAGTTCAATATGGGCATTACCATGAATATGTCAACCACGACTGTAAAAATAAAAACTCATTACAGTTTTGCAATATAAGTTTATTGATAAAAAAAACACTTAAATTTTACTATGCGCAGGGTGCCCCTAGTTAAACTAATTTAATTTAATTTTTTACTTAAAAAATAAATGTAAAATTTTAACTTTTATTTCTGACCGAAAGAATAAAAGTCAAAAAATAACTATTATATTTTGACTTTTTTTTAAAAAGTCGTAACTGTTACGGTCCCTGCTTTATAGGAGTACAAATGTCACATACGTTGACATGGAAATGCCCATATGCGATAATTGCCGAGTTATTTAAAAAAATCTGTCTTCATCGAACTCTCAGTAAGTACTTTTAAATAAAGTTTATAATATATATTTAAAATACAGGTACAGTTCTATTCAAAGGGTAATCTGTGTGTTGCTGAAAATCGGCATTTGACTGCAAAGGTTGAAAGTCGATTTAAAAAAAATTCGAACTATCATAAACAAACGCCGCGATACGTGTCTTCTAATTTAGCCTCTTTTTTCACCCCTCACTCTCAGAATCGACCTAACTTTTGCTAACCTGAATTTGTTCCACAGTGTAATTTGTGATAAAAAATATCAAAACTAAGTACTTTTAGTTTATTGGAAATAAAACACGAATTTATCCATGGATTTTCATGTAATAAAATTAATTTTGTTTCCAATAAATGCTGTTTTAAAATTAAGTACCAAAACTGGTAACTATTTGTTGCTTTCTATTTTTTATAAATTTTTAAATTTCAAAAATTTTATAATTTTACAAAAAAAAAATTTTTCTTGTTCGACTTTTTCCTCGATAACTCCAAAACGGATGGCTAGATCAGAAAATGATATTTGAAAAACTTAAAGCTGGCCTAATTTAAAGTTTTTAGACGGATTTCTTAACAAAATGAGTACGTCGTTTCAAAGTTACGACAAGATGTATGGAGCAGCCTCTTCAAAAATCTCTAATTTTATAGAAAAAAATGTAAAAAAAAAAAACTTTACCATAGAATTTGAAATTATGATGATTTTTGTAGTTAGTAGACTATAGAGGATCAAAAACTATAGTAGTTATTCTGGGAATTTTTGCTTGTTGCATAGTGTAATATAGGAAAACTTGATTTACCGAAGTAATTTTCAAAAGTTTTTACTTTTAAATTTGTAAGTCTTAAATATATATTTTATTTTCCGTCTTATTCAATGCTAAAACTATTTAATAATTATTATTAATAATAAAAAAAAAACTATGTGTTTTCAAAGCCCTAATATTTGTAAATATAATAAAGTGTAATTTAATAAAGTAAAATATTGAGCCATAAAAACACAATTTTTGTTTTATGAAAACTAAATTACAGAAAAACAAAATAAATGAAAAAAAGAATTTAAGATTAAATTATAAACCGACAGTTAACCAAGTCGTAAGTAAATATATTAATTTGTTTAAAATATTAATTATAATAAACTTTGTTTTACATATGTAGTCCCTAAATGTGTGAAAAATTAGTTAATTTGCAATATTGTAAGAAAAGTGTTTTCTCTCAATAGAAATTTTTCATAATAAAGGCATTCAATATATTTATATTAGAGTAAGTACAAGTATTTAGCTTAATTGTTTTAATTTATATGCATATAAATTTAAGCTTTTAGTAGTATAAAAAAGAATACTTAATTATTACTTAAAGTCCTAAGTTAAGTACCATTAGTACTGGCTAATTATGTGCGTTGAAGGATTTTTATAAATGTTAACTATTTGCACGTATGTATGTCTGTGTATTCTTATATTTATAACAGCATCTGTTATGTACAACAATTACTTATGTTGTCTATGTCCGTTCTAATGGCACTAACGATTACACCGCCACGTTCTAGACCAGCTGTCAACGATTGCTTACGTTTTGTATATGGTTCCACTTCGGAATCTGAATCTGTTGTGGAATTTTCATTGTTTTTCGATAAACATGGAAAGTCAAACATCCTTTCACCCTGACCAAAGGTTTCACCTTCTTCGAGTGTTTTGGGAAGAGTTCTGAAAAAAATCATATATCAAATAACTAGTAGATTATAAAGAATTTCAAATTTACCAAAAATAAATTACATTAAACGACATATTTTATAACAGTTTCTTTAAATGAAAAATATTTTCGCATTTTGCTTAATATTGGTGTTGTGGTTTCAATTACAAGCATGTAATAATGTAAGTAGATGTACTTCGTTCAAACTTTGTTTCAAAGAATCAACAAATGTTGTATGTATGTGAATATAAGCAAAACAATACCAACATACTGTTGAAAACAGACCACACCAAAACAAATATGATTGAAATAAAAGTTACGAATTAATAACAACATTACCATTGAACTAATGGTGGAAGCAAAAAGTTATAACAAAAACAAAACAAGAGACATTAAAAAAGAAAGAATTACAACAGAAAAAGACTAGTAATAAATCTCGTTTTCACTTAGCTGTGGTAGAAAATATGTATATATAAAATAATCATTTGATTACCGAATTCAATTTCTTAACAACTTGTTAGTAAAATAGATGATATTTACTACCAACGCTAAAATACCAATTAATGAGTGCTGATGGTGAAACCGCAACTAAATTATAAAATGCATTTCACTCGGCTATGTCGGTAAAAACTTAATATTTTGTTGTATTCATTCATTAACACAAATAAAATTGAATCGCTTCATTAATAAGAAAATTAAATTAAATTAATTAAAAACCAATGATGTGTTTAAATAATTAAAAAAAAGTTTTTAATATGAAAACGAGTGAACTGCAGAACATGATTTGAAATCGCGTGAGTGTTAAGACATATGCGATTGAATATTTAAAACGAATTAAATTTTTTTTAACAAGATCAATGTAAGTGACAGTGTTTGTCAAATGTTTAATATTATTAGTCATTTCTGTCAAATCACAAACACTAATTCTGTGGACATTGCACCTCCAGAATGATTGTCAACTAGTTTCTTTAAACAAAAATATATAAACTTTTTAAATGAAGATGTTTTGAAAATTTTAAATAAAACAAGTAAGAGCGCTATATTCGGCCATGCCGAATCTTATATACCCTTCACAACGTGTAGTCATGCAATAACAGTAGTTTGTATCACCATTCATCCCATATGAAATACGTATGTACATACATATAAAAAAACATACATATAAAAAAACATACATTAATAAAAACATCCCTTTGTAAAATTATAAATTTACGTGTGTATGTGAAAAAAATAAAAAAAAAATTTTAAAAAAAATTTAAAAAAAATTAAAAAAAAATTTTTTTAAAAAATAATTAAATAAAAAATAAATATGAAACAAAAAAACAAATAAAAAAAAAATTAAAAATAATATATTAAATATAAAATAAAAAATAAAAAAAAAAATAAAAAAAAAAATAAAAACAAATTAAAAAAAAAATTTAAAAAAAAATATAAAAAATTTTTTTTTTGGCTCAGCTGGGATTCAATGCCACGGTTACTCTAACCAGTATACACGTTTGTATGTATGTATGTTGTTGTTGTAATGTTGTTTTTTTGAAAAAAAATCGAGGTAGTCGTGGGTTTTTGCTCATATCTCAGGTGTTTATGCACCGATGTTTCTGATTTTCAATACCGATCTACTCCCGAATATTTCAGATATTTTAATACCTCATTTGGGTCCAAGCGATGTCTGGGGGTTTCAAAAAGGTGATTTCAACATACACAAGGACAGACGGACAGAGCTTAATCGACTCCTCATAAGCTTTCAGAAAATATATACTTTATGGGGTCGGAAATGAAAATTGTAGAAATTTCACACGGAATGACAAACCTATATATACCCTTTTTCACTGTGTGAAGGGTATAAAAAATATATAATTAAATAAATAAAATAATAAAATATAAAAAATTAACTTATAAAATAAATAAATAGAAATATGCATTTAAAAAACATACTTGTTTAAAGTTTCTGGCAACAGCAAACACACCAAAGAGCCCGTAAAAAACAATACACCTAATATAATGGAGGGTGCAGCCTTAAAGAACATGCCCAACCATAATATATAGGGCGCCAAAAACGAGGCAGCAAAACCAGCTACATGGACAGCAGCTACTCCCTGACCCCGAACACAAGTTGGTATTAATTCAGTAGCATACTGAGAGCCCGATTCATAGGAAATGGCTACGCCGAAACGAGCTGCTATAGTGAGGCAAGCCAAAAGAACGGCATTATGATTATGTTGTTGATACGCAATAGCAATGCCAGCTGCTACAGTGAAAAAGCCGCCCACCAACAACGAACCCGAAGCCATTCCTTTGCGGCCTATGCGATCTTGCAATAACACTAATAGCAAAGAAGAAGGTAATACGACCAAAGCACTTAAAGAAAACATGATAAACGGGGAAATGCCCATGCCCTCAACATTACGCGAAACCACATCATAGCACAGGGTAATAACCATGCTGGAATATAAATAAAATTATTAAATTGTTTTAATTTTTTTTTATTACGTAATACTCACGACTTAAAGAATAATATTAAGGTGTGTTTTCTCATTCTCGGCGTTCTAAACATATCGATTAAATTCGAATGCTTTTGATCATCTCCGCCCTGTTTTTGCCTTTGCTTTTCACAATACTTACGAAATTCCTCAAATTCAGCTAGGCTGACTTTGCGTCCATTAAATTTCGCCACACTTTTTAGTCTCTTAATGGCGCCATCTATATCATTACGTGTCACCAACCATTGAGCACTCTCCTGTACAATAAAATAGTACAAGGCTATAAAGAGTATGGGTATTGAGGTACTGGCCAAATAGTATTGCCAATGACCGGCCAATACCGCCAGCCAGGGTGTAACAACTAGACCGAGAGTATAAAAAATACCAACGGCTAGATTAAGGCCAAAAGTGCGCATAGAAGGACGTAAGTATTCAAGGACTTGAAAAAGAAAAAATCAAAAAAAAATTTGTTAATACAAACATAAATTCATAGGAATTTCTTACTTACCTATAATATACATTAGATAAAAATTTGTATCTGCCGCCAAGCCCGATACGAAACGACATAATGTGAAGGACGTAACACTAGTTGTGAAAATCGTAGAAAAGTCTCCCACAAATCCTGATAAATTAGACAGAATCAAGGCAGGCAAACGGCCAATTTTATCCGATAGCAGGCCATAAAACAAAGTGCCTACCACCGAGCCTATGAAAAACAAAGATTGACCTATGCGCGCCTTGTAAGAAGACTCACACACCCAATTTAACTGAAATGTATAAAGAACACACACATACAATTTAATATAAATTAAATAAAGGAAAAAAGAAAAATTTAATTATTACAAACCTCGGTATTCATACTTCTGTAACCGAAATCATATTTATATATCCATCTTGTGCACTTCTCTCTGCTGATCGTTATGTTGAAACCATTTATGTCGTCCAATTTCGTACAAGATGGATTCTGCACTCTAGCATAGATAGTGGCTATTTCATCGTATGTTTTATTCTCTAACTTTTCGTGATAGCACCAATGTTCGGGCACGAAACTTATCACAGTTTGGGTAAAATAATGCATTGATACAATGATATTGACGACTCCAAAAAGAGTCAAAATTAATAACTGATATCGATTAAAATCACCACATTTTGCCAAAATCTGATCGAAATCCATTTTTGATAGGGTCTTTGTTAGTTTTCTTAAGGAAGTTTGCTAAATTTTCGAGTGTGTTAGTTAGTTGGCAGGAAATGAAAATTTTCAAAATCTTTTTATTAATATTTTTTAGTAAATTAATCAACTCCTTGTTTGTGCTACTTTTTAGCATTTAATTAATATCACATAGAACTGATATTGTCATTAGCAGGATAGAGCACGTAGCACAGACAAAAAGAGAGACAAAAAAATGTCACATCATCTTTGTAGTTTCAATATTGCACATCCGGCTTGTTCTAGTTTAATAAGCTGCAAAAGAGGAAAGATTTAAACAAAATTATTTACAATTATTGATATTGCAAAATCTAATAAATATATTGTACTGAGAAAAAAGATAATTTCCTAAAAACGAATAATTACTGAAAATTACTGAAAAAATGAAACTTTGATAAAGTTTCCTTTTAATAGAAAATTTTTCAAAACATTCCTATAAGTAGAAAATTGAACAAAAAGTTCTCATAAAAAGAAAATTTATCAAAATTTCCCTTAAAATAAAATCTATGAAAAATTTCTCATAGAAAAAAATTTAAAATTTCCTATAAAAATTTTGTTGTAAAATGAAAATTTACCGAAATTTAACTAAAAAGAAAGTGTATTAATAAACACTTACTATAAAAAAAATTATTCCAAGTTTTTCGATAAAAATATATATTTTTTTAATCTTTGGTACATTTTCAGTAGTATCAAAAATTTTAATAAAAAATTAGCGAAAATATTCCATACAAAATTATTGAACATTTTTTATGCAAAATTATTGCATATTTTTTATAAAAAAAAATCTGAAAAAATAAATTGAAAATTTCTTATGCAAAAAAATTATCAGAAACTTTCTGTACCAAAAATAAAAAAATTTACATCAAAACTGTCTATGAAGCGATAATAAAAAAAAAAAAAATTAAACAAAATTCACAGAAATTTCTTTAAAAAAATTATCCTTATTTTAGGTATAGATAAATAAAAATAATATTTAAAACAATTTTCCACAAATAGTAGTTTTTTGTAAGTTCCGATTTTTTTAATCAAAACTTTTGTTCAAATTAAAATTTTTTTCTTTTTATCTATAAAAAATTCTATGAAAAAAAAAAATTGTCTCCATATTAAAAAATAATCTTATAATTATAAATTAATCTTCATTCATTTCATTCATTTTTATTTAAATTTATTGTAAATCATTTACTCAGACTTAAGTTCATTTTATTATTCTTACACTACCATTTTCTAATTTCATTTAATTGTAACATAAATATTAGATTCAAACTATATAAGAGCATACCGATAAAGACTGCTGATGAGGAAATCGTAGCTGGTTTCGAAAGTGCATTCCACTCGGCTAATGTCGGAATGATTTTGCAAAATTCTTAAATGTTTGCAATTTAACTTGAAAATTATTTTCTTTTTGTTTAAAAGCAATTTAATTTTTTTTTTTTTAATTAAATTGCCAATATTTTTTTATTTAAAATTTATCGAAGTAATAACGTTAAGTACAACATTTATACAATATCACTTAATTCTTAATCTAAGCTTTTACTGCCGTATTCATAAAAAAATATTTTAGGTTCATTAAACACTTATTTGACAGATGTTGTACAGAAATTTTTCAAATAAGTTTTAATAATCAAACAATATTTTTATGAATACAGCAGTTAATTTTTTTGTTTTGAAATATCAATTTCGTTATACAAACAATACTAAAATTATCCAATTATCTAAAATTGCTTAAAACAAAAATATTTAATTTTATTTGGAAAAAAATAATATCACTTCTGTTTGAAGTCCCAGCTTGTCATTCAATTAGGAATATTATAAAAATCTTTAATTATTAATTGAAAAAATAGTCATTTAAAGTTCGCAAAAATACGTACTGTATTCACAAGGTGTCCCAACATGTCATATTGTCATAATGTTTTAGGAGTCCACAAAAGTTGTTGCTACTTTTCAATTAAAAACTATCCTAAAGTGGTACTACTGTATATGGTATGTTTATGGTGCTGTCATCTCTATTCAGATACCTGCAGCTACTGATTAAGAATCTGCTAGGCCGAGCCGTCTGTAATATTTATAGCCGTCTTATTATACCCTTCACCTGTGGTGCACAAGGGTATATATAGCTTTGTCATTCCGTTTGTAATTTCTAAAATTTTCATTTCCGACCCCATTAAGTATATATTTTCTGAAAGCTTATGAATAGAGGAGTCGATTAAGCACTGACCGTCTGTCCGTACAATAAAAAAAATATATTAAAAAAAAAATAATAAAAAAAATTACAAAAAAAATATTAAAAAACAAGTAAGAGTGCTATATTCGGCCATGCCGAATCTTATATACCCTTCACAACGTGTAGTCATGCAATAACAGTTGCTTGTATCACCATTCATCCCATATGAAATACGTACACGTATGTACGTTAAAGAAACGAAAAAAAAAAAAAAAAAATTTTAAAAAAAATTTAAAAAAAAAATTTAAAAAAAAATTTAAAAAAAAAATTTAAAAAAAAATTATTATATATAATATACATATATAAAACAAAAAAAAAAAAAAAAAAATTAAAAAAAATTAAAAAAAAAATAATAATAAAAATATAAATAATATATTAAATAAAAAATAAAAAAAAATTAAAAAAAATTTTTAAAAAAATTCAAAAAAAATTTTTTTTTGGCTCAGTTGGGATTCGATGCCACGTTTTCTCTAACCAGTATACACGTTTGTATGTATGTATGTATGTTGTTGTTGTAATGTTGTTTTTGTGAAAAAAAAATCGAGGTGGTCGTGGGTTTTTGCTCATATCTCAGTTGTTTATGTACCGATGTTTCTGATTTTCTATAGCGATCTACTCCCGAATATTTCTGATATTTTAATACCTTACCCGGGTCCAACCTATGTCGGGGGGCTTCAAAAAGTTGATTTCAACATACACACGGACAGACGGTCAGACGGACAGACTGACAGAGCTTAATCGAATCCCCTATTCATAAGCTTTTAGAAAATATATACTTTGTGGGGTTGGAAATGAAAATTGTAGAAATTTCATACGGATTGACAAACCTATATATACCCTTTTTCACTGTGTGAAGGGTATAAAAATATACCAAAAAAAAAAATAAAATATAAATAATATAATATATAAAATAAAATAAAATTTTTTTGGCTCAGCTGTGATTCGATGCCACATTTTTATTGCATGACTACACGTTGTGAAGGGTATATAAGATTCGGCACGGCCGAATATAGCACTGTTACTTGTTTTTACTTATTTTTACTACTATGCATAAGTGGATATGCATGATAGAGATGCACTTCCAATAATAAAATAATAATTGTGTATGCATTTAGTTAACAACTTAACATTTGTGAGGCCATATTATTCAATTAAATTAATAAAAATTAAAAATTTTGTGTCTTATGCTCTAAACACATAGACGACAGCAGACAGCAAGCAGCAATATGTCAAAAATAAAATCCATGTGTTTAAATGAAAACGATTATTTTGACGGCAGCACAGCAGCACGACTGCACAACAGCATTTGCTGCTGCTGCCAACTTAGGCTATTTTCTATTTTGACGGGCAGCAAGAAACAAATATAGTGTTGCCATTATACATATTAAATTGGAAAAATAAGAACAAAAACTTATTTTTAATATTAACAGAAAATAACATTACAAACACACAATAAAGAAATAAATTTATGTATTTTTGTAGTTTTTCGTGATATTTTTACATTTTTTTATCAATAACTTTAATTTTATTCATTATAAAATATACATGCGGCATCCCTGAAATTTGTATTGCTAAACTACACATCAGCTGATTATTATGTTGTTGCTGTCTTCAAAATAATTATGAAGCTGACTTCAGAGCAGCATTTGAAGTTGGCAGCATTTGAAGCCGTGAAGTTGTGATGTCTGCTGGCGTCTATGTGTTTCGAGCTTAAGTTGCTTCTTTTAAAATAATTTTTTTTTAGGTACCAAAAAGAAGGAAAATTTTTACCCTAAAATCTTATTAATATTTTCTTCGCACTAACAAAAACAATTTAATTTTTTTCCTTTGCTTTATGAGTTTGGAAGTTTCATAGAGTACCAAAAAAGGACCAAATTATTGTTTTTACCCGTTTTTTCCCGTAAGAGTTTTCACGCCTCTTAAAGTACCATTTTCCATAATCCTTCTCAGTTGATCTATACGTTCGAGGAGGATCCCATTCTTCAACTTTCCTGTCTCTAACTTTTTGTGTTTAGGCTATGCCATGATGAATCAGTCAGTCACGTTACACTCTTATACATATGTATATAGACTTATAAATTTTTTTTTAACTTTAAATTTTAAATAAGGCGTTAATTTTTTTAATCACATCCACCTGCTATATAAACAACTGAAGCGTGTCTTTTGATTAGAAATCATGTGACTAATTTTGAGTCAGTTTTCTTCCTTCTAGGTTAATAACAATTGTTATTGTAAAATTCTATTCCCCTTGGTGTTCCTTCTTACACTCTTATACCTATAACAGACGCATATATATATGTATGTTACAATTTTTTTTTTAAATAATTAATATGTACATATATTTAGTTTGAAGAAAATTAATAAAAGCCCATGTTCTCGTGCTTAATATTTACCTACACATTTAACTTATAAAAAGTTTTTTCTAGTTAAACATAAATAAACAGTGATTTTAATAACTTAACTATTCGAAAAATCTGTGAAATAAAATCGTTAAACGTTTGCATTATAACGACACGAGTTTTTTATTTATTCTAAAAATTAACGCTTTTTTTTATAAACTTTACAAGTTTCACACAACATATTTTCCGCAAACTGTTTTAAAACATCTCTGAACTAAGTGTGTTAAGGTAGGTCAGTGAAGTGTGAAATTTTAAACTAATTCTAAAATAAATAAATTATAAATGAGTATTTTTTATATATAATTCAAACTAAATTTTTATATGAAGATGTTTGTTGTATTTTTATTTAAAGCAAATTTTATTTTTTTTTTTTCTATGCTGTATAATTTTAATTAAGTTTAGCCTATTTTCATAAATGTTTGGCAATTTGAGAATTAATAATAATCAGTAAGTTTGAGATTAGCTGGGGTCGAATTACGGCATTCGATATCGATCGAAATTTTACTCGAACGATCGAGTTCGCTGTGCTTTAGGTATAGAGATTCTAAAAATAATTATTGAATTTCGTTCGAATGTCGTAATTCGGCCCCAGATCAATTTAAAAATTAATCTTTGGCAATATTGATATTTACTAAATACTGTTGATAAAATAAATATAAAGCATACCTTAAGGCGGTTGTCAATAATAGACTTAAAAATATGTTAAACATTACAGATTTGTGATTCAAGAACGCTCCACTAAATTGCACAGTGTAGTTGATTATAAAAACACACATTTTTTAAATATTAATTTAAGTTTACGCTGAGTTTAACTACAAATCAAAAAAATAAGTGTACAAAATAAACTGAATGTACATACATCACATCTCCATAGACATCAGTGCTGCCAGTATGCGGTGACCAAAATAGACCAGTTTGTTTATAAAACAACTGGTATTAAAACAAATAACAGTGCTATATTCGGCCGTGCCGAATCTTATATACCCTTCACAACGTGTAGTCATGCAATAACAATTGTTTGTATCACCATTCATCTCATATAAAATACGTACATATGTATATACTGGTTAGACTAAATGTGGCATCGAATCCCAGCTGAGCCAAAAAAATTGTATCTTATTTTATTTAAGATATTATTTATATTTTATTGATTGATACCATATACAGATCTGAGGAACATATAGTTGCTTCTAAAAGTTGATTTCAACCAACACACGGACAGACGGGCAGACGGTCAGGGCTTAATCGACTCCTCTATTCATAAGCTTTCAGAAAATATATACTTTATGGGGTCGGAAATGAAAATTGTAGAAATTACAAACGGAATGACAAAGCTTATATACCCTTGTGCACCACAGGTGAAGGGTATAAAAATAATAAAAAAAGGTTGGAAATTTTAAAGAATATTTAATAAAAATAAAAAAAACATCAGTTTTTAGTAAAAAAAAAATCATGTTAAGTTTTTTAAATACACTCGAAAAATTATGACAGTATTATGACTGTGTTTTATTCAAAAAGTATTTCGTAAAATTATCTTTAAATGAAATTGTAATATAATATATTCATTGACTTTTAGTCAAAGTTAAACTTGTCAGTAAGTTTTAGTCATTGGCGTAATTAAATCATTTTGGGAGGTGCAATGCCAAACCCATCCCCCCAATTATTTGTTTTGGTGAAAGAAAACTTACATATGTGTACATATATCAAACAACAAAATTCGCGAAAAGAACAATATTTCAATTACTTTTTCTTCTTGAAGAAAATTATGGAAAGTGGTTACGTTCTGTTTAACTTAATTTAATTTGATTAAAAAAAAAGAAGAAATATCAAAAAAGTACACATTGGTTAGTTGTTCAATACCGAAAAAAATCTAATATCCATCCCTGCATAAATAAATTATATTAAGGAGAATCCAAAAAATGTTAATACTTGTTGTTTTACACCATGTATCATGCCTAATATATTCCTTCTTTTAAAATTTCTTTTTTTGTTTTTTGTTCTAATTAAAAGTATCATAACGACTGTTGCATCTCTGATATAAAATTGAAATTAAGATATTTTTTTGTAAAACACATTATAAATGGTTCAAGAGCACATTTGGTACATTGATTATCAAAAAATCTCAAAATATCATTTTCCATCCCTGCATTAATTATTTATTTAACAAAATCAAGGCGAATTCAAAAAAAATTTTACATTACGCCTCTCATCAGCTGGACTGATATTTCACCTGTATCAAGGCGAATTCATACAGGTGAAATTATCAGCCCAGCTGATGGGGAGACTTTATGTCAAAATTGGTTGAATTTGCCTTATTAATGCAGAGAAGGGAAATGTGATTTTAAATTCTGTATTAAACAATTAACTTACGTGTACTTTTTTAATAATAAATGTGCTAAATTTATGTATATTTGTTGCTTTTGCGCCATTAATAATGTATTTCAAACAATTATATTCTTTTTTTAATCAAATTTTATTATATTTAATATGTAAAAACAACTTTTCCATCCCTGATGTACGAATTGGCCTTGACATAAAACATCCCATGAAAAGTTGCTTTGTTGTATCAATTCGCCGTTGCATATACCTTATGGATATGCCTTGACCTGTATGAATTCTCCTTCTCGAGCAGCTTTGGAAACAGGGTTACCAGTGATTTTTTACGCCATTTTTTACATATGTACGAAATATCTTGATAAAATATTTTGAGGAAAATATTAAAGTATTAAATAAATGGCTACAAAACGGCTGAAAAAATTGCTCTTTTAAGTAAAGGAGATTTATATGTAAAATAATTTTATTTTTCTAATATTGCAACATAAGAAAAGGCTATATTTTAAAATCTTGCGTTCAGTAAGAAAATTGGCTCTAACGACGAAAATATTCGTCTTTTAGAAACAGCATCAAATTAGCTTAAGTAGTTTAACCTGAGGCATTTTTTCTAGTATTTGGTGACACGGCTGAAGTAAATAACTGATATGAACTTAGCACATGATCTTAGAATTAAAATAAGAGCGTGCCTAGTTTTTTTCTATTTTGTTTACATTTAACATGTATTTTTAAAATAAAAAAAAATATATATAAATACATTCAAATATGCTGCAAAATAGAATTTTAACATTTAACTGTTAATTAACAACTTTGGTGTAGTTTTTAAAGATTTTTGTACGTGTATAATTTCACCTCAAGGCCTTAATAAAATTTGGTTAAATAAATATGTTAAAAATATAATATTTAACATTGTGCTTGATGTTAACACCTTTTACAACAATAGTAAACCCAACTTTATTAATAATTTTTTCAAAATTAGTTTTTAATTGAAAATTAGTTTTTAATTGAAAATTAAAAAAAAAAATTAAGTTTAATAATAAATTTAAATATATATAAGGAAAATACTGAGAATTCCTTTGCGAATTTTCCAAAATATTTGTTTTTGAAATCATTATTTCAACAAATTCTTTATTCGTGGAGTTTTTCGCGAATTAAAAGATTTAGTTCTTGCTAACGAATTTTACTTTTGTGATAATTAAGCTTCTATTGTAATAACTACTTCGTTTTGACTATACATTAGCATTCGCAAGCGAATTTTTCGAGCTACAGCTATAACATTAAACCATGCGATTGGCCAAAATTCTCATCAACACTTCATATTCATTTTAACAATATTACGTTATCGCAAAAAAGTTAACGTTATTTTAACTTTTTTAATTTCTTTTGTCAACCAAATGTTTGTTTTAATTATATTATTTAATTATTATTTAATTAAATTCATGTTATTTTAAATTTGTTAATCAAACTATTAATTTAAAGAAACCAAACATCAAAACACTAAATTAATAAAAAACAAGTAAGAGCGCTATATTCGGCCGTGCCGAATCTTATATATCCTTCACAACGTGTAGTCATGCAATAACAGTAGTTTGTATCACCATTCATCCCATATGAAATACGTTCATACATATAAACAAGTAAGAGCACTATATTCGGCTGTGCCGAATATTTTATACCCACCACCAATTTTGTGAACATTTAAAGCACAATATTTCTTATTTTGTTAATCGCTATGGAATAATCTTTTTTCAATAAAATATGTATCACTTTCTTTATAGAGGATGGTTAAATTTTAAGGGCCCATGTTGAAGGTGAACTACACCTAGTTTTTAAATTTGTTTTCTGTATTTCACTTGGCATTTCTCAATCTCAAACTTAATCAATTTGATCCGTGGAAAGATACGCAAATGAGCAACGCTTTAAAGTTATTCAGGTTTTTTATAAAAATGGGCGTTCAAATCAAAATGCATTTTGTGCAGTTCGTAATTCTTTTGATCAACATAATCGTTCAAATTCGTCCACAATCGGGAGAATTGTAAAAAATATTTAAATTTCTGCAAAACAGGTCTGTATAAAATGTTAGAAAATCTGTGAATGCCTTCTTAGTTCGTTGAATTGGAACTACTGCTGGTTTTTGCGATACTGTGGCAAAAGAGCAGTCAACCTCGCCTCATCATCATGCCCAACAATTGAGCATCAACATTGTCATTGAAAATTTGGACCATCAGATAGAGGAGTGGCGCCAAGGATGGGGTGGCCATTTGGCCGATATTTTGTTAAATACATAATTGAACCATACAAAAATTATCATCATAAAAAGAAATGATAATAATTTCTTAAATAATTTGCGTTTTATTTAAAATCAACATACAATTTAACCACCCTTTATAACTTCGATATGCTACTAAAATGCTTTTGTAAATGAAGTCTTTCAATTAAAGTGGGCGTTAAAGTAGGCATGTCAATAAAGTTTCTGCTAACAAATACAACTTAGATATTTCAATATAGTCCTTTATTTTCCCAAAAACTTTATTAATAGAGAAATTACATGAATTTAAGATAAACCGTTATATGGGAGGTAGGCGTTAAAGTGGGCGTGTCACCTAACTTTTTGGCACAACATTTACATTAAATAGAAGGATATACGTAGCAAATTTGATCATCATACCTCCAATTTTGGCGGTTTTATGAGCTTTTAAATTTCATTAACGGTAGATAACGTGAAAAGTGGGCGTTATAGTAGGCGTGTCAAAGTTGCTTTTGCGAATGAGTATAACTAAGGTGTTTCAATATAGCCCTTTATTATTCCAAAATCTTTATCAATAGAGAAATTATATGAATTTTAGGTGAAACGTTATATGGGAGGTGGGCGTAAAAGTGGGCGTGGCACCTTAATTTTCTGGCACAGTAATGACATTTCCTAGGGGGATATACGTAGCAAATTTTATCATCATACCTCTAATTTTAGAGGTTTTATGAGCTTTTAAATTTCATTAACGGTAGATAACGTGAAAAGTGGCCGTTATAGTAGGCGTGTCAAAGTTGTTTTTGCGAATGAGGACAACTTAAGTGTTTCAATATAGCCCTTTATTATTCCAAAATCTTTATTAATAGAGAAATTATATGAATTTTAGGTAAAACGTTATATGAGAGGTGGGCGTAAAAGTAGGCGTGGCACCTTAATTTTCTGGCACAGTAATGACATTTTCTAGGGGGATATACGTAACAAATTTTATCATCATACCTCTAATTTTAGAGGTTTTATGAGCTTTAAATTTCATTAACGGTAGATAACGTGAAAAGTGGGCGTTATAAATAGTAGGCGTGTCGAAGTTATTTTTTCGAATAAGTACAACTCAGGTGTTTCAATACAGCCCTTTATTATTCCAAAAAGTCTTTATTAGTAGAGAAATTATATGAATTTTAGGTAAAACGTTATATGGGAGGTGGGCCTAAAAGTGGACGTGGCACATTGATTTGCCGTTACAAGAAAGCGTGTCACCAAAAAGCAAAGTGTGCAAAACTTCAGAGTCGTACATCCAATTTTGTTGCTTTTATGACGTTTTTGTTTTTAAATATACCGCAAAAAACACTGTGCGGTATAAATTTTCGTACATTTTGATCGATAACTCCTCTCCTAATGCATAGATTTAGATAATTTTCGGGGAAAAATATTGCTTTTACTCAGGAAATATATATTCGAAGTTTCACGAGTCTACGTTGATGCGTTTGGACATAATTCCATTTTATTCGATGTTCGAAGGACACGGTTTTTTCGAGCTATAACTCACTTCCTATTATTCCGATTTAGCCCATTTTCAATAACAAACAAACCTTGTCTATAAGAAAGATTCTGGCTAAGTTTGAGCCCCCTAGCTTTTTCGGTGCGACCTCTATCGTGCTTTCAACAGACGGACAGACGGACGGACATAGCTAGATCGTCATCAAATCAAACCCTGATTCAGAATATATATACTTTATGGGATCTAAAATGGATATTTCGATGTGTTACAAACGGAATGACAAAATGAATATACCCCCACCATTTTTTTGGTGGCGGGTTAAAAAACATACATATATAAAAACATCCCATTGTAAAAAAATTTAAAAACAAAATTTAAAAAAAAATTCAAAAAAAAATTTTAAAAAAAAATTTAAAAAAAAATTTAAAAAAAAATATTAATATATAAATAATAAATATAAAACGAAAAAAATAAAAAAAAATTACAAAAAAAATTAAAAAAAAATAATAAATATATAAATAATATATTAAATAAAAAATAAAAAACTAAATAAAAAAAAATTTTTTAAAAAATTTTTTTTTTGCTCAGCTGGGATTCGATGCCACGTTTTCTCTAACCAGTATACACGTTTGTATGTGTGTATGTTGTTGTTGTAATGTTGTTTTTGTGAAAAAAAAATCGAGGTGGTCGTGGGTTTTTCCTCATATCTAAGTTGTTTATGTACCGATGTTTCTGATTTTCAATACCGATCTACTCCCGAATATTTCTGATATTTTAATAAAAGTTGATTTCAACATACACACGGACAGACGGACAGACTGACAGAGCTTAATCGACTCCCCTATTCATAAGCTTTCAGAAAATATATACTTTATGGGGTCGGAAATGAAAATTGTAGAAATTTCACACGGAATGACAAACCTATATATACCCTTTTTCTCTGTGTGAAGGGTATAAAAAAAAATAGATAATAAATACTCGTATCCTGATGTTGCTACACAAAGAGGTAGCAAAATATCCATAAAATAATATAAAAAGAGAAATCAATTTTTTTTTATTATTGAAAGACCTAAAGCTTAAAATAACTATTACATTTAATATCTACTTTACACAAAATCTTCGATATTTTTGTTTCTAAAAATAATATGATTAGGAAAATTATTGTGATGCCTAGCAAAAACACTATATCTTTAGCCATTTAATATAACAAACAACAATAAAATGTTACGAAGCAATCTAGTTAACTTAGCTTTTTATATAAAAACTTTCTTATTTTTTATTGTTTAAGGGCCGTATTCATAAAAAATATTTTAGGTTTATTGAAGGCTTATTTGACAAATTTCTCTACAACATCTGTCCAATAAGGCTTTAATAAACCTAAAATATTTTTTATGAATATGGCCCTAAAAGTTTAAATTGTATAAAAAAATATTTTAAAAATATTAAATAGTTAACAATAATAAAACATTATATTATTTCACAAAATAGCAAAGATTCCATATATTTCATTTGTAGTCATATTATGACTATTTTAAATCATATATTATGGTTTTGTGATTATATTTGATCATAGTATAATCATTTTATTATAATGATTACATATAATTAAATTATTATGTTTTGATTAAATGTAATTATTTAATAAAAATTTTCGGACATGTTGACAACCATAATGAATATTGCTTGATACCTTAACTACAATTCTGTGGCTTGAAGCTAAAAGGTCCAATGTCACTTTTTTGCTCTTTTGAGTTAATCATTGCATTAGATTTGTTTTCTTGCTCTATTTCATTATGGTAAAACAGCTAAAGTCATACTTAACCCAGAACAGCTTCAAAAATAAAATGCTGGCCAATGTCACTATGAAAGCATCTATAAAAGTTAAAGTTCAATTCCAATTTTCTCAAAAGTAAATATTTTGACATTGGCCCTTTTAGCTCCAAGCCACAGAATTATACAATCTAATTATGGTGTGTAATACTTATTATAATCACTACCAACATATTTTTTCTTTGTAGGTAACGTGAAGTAAATTATCTTCTTATTATATTAAAGTACAGCTGAAGTGTAGTCACGTATTTGTTTACAAAATAATAATAACAGATTTTTCTAAATACATATTTTGTTATTTATATAAAAAAGAATAAGATTTGCCACAGCGTAAAATAATAGCTTATTTATAGCCAATATTTAATAAATATTGTAATTAAATGAAAATTTCCGAAAATTTATCCAAGGATATCAAATATTTTGTTTTCATTGTATTTTATTACATAAAAAAATTATTACATGGGATTCTATATTAAACACTCATTGATTTCAATGTAAATAAATTAATTAGTAAAAAGAAAATATTGATTAAAAAGCTAAGCGTAATAATCAAATTGTTGATTTATAGTTAAAAAAAATATTTGATGACACTATGAGGGTTTTAAATATCAAGTCTTAATTAATGCTAAATAAACAAACGAATAAATAAAATCATGGAAATTTTACAAATTTTTTTTGTTTATTGAATGCTTTTTCATACCAGTATTAATGACCCATATTTTCAAGAATAAAGAAACAGACACCTAGTCAATAGTATTGCCTTGGCAACAATTAACAAGAATAATAATAAAAAAAAAAAAAAACTAGAAAAATATATTAAATTAAAAAAATATGCGTAAAAAATAGAGAACGGGTAAGAATGAGATCTTCTAAATAAAGTGTGCCCACAGAACAATTTACCTTAAAATATTATTTATGTGAGATTCTAGTAGCAGCAAAAACAAAAAAAACCCATTTTTAAGGAGGTAATTTTAAATAGTCGGCATAAGCTAAACATATTATACCCTACAATACAATATAAAAACAAGTAAGAGTGCTATATTCGGCCATGCCGAATCTTATATACCCTTCACAACGTGTAGTCATGCAATAACACTAGTTTGTATCACCATTCATCTCATATGAAATACGTACATACATATAAAAAAAAAAACTAAAAAAAAATTAAAAAAAAAAAATTTAAAAAAAAAATTAAAAAAAAATCATAAAAAAAATCATAAAAAAAAAATAATTAAAATATAAATAATAAATATAAAACAAAAAAAAAATTAAAAAAAAAATAAAAAAAAATAATAAAAATATAAATAATATATAAATAAAAATTATAAAAAAAATTTAAAAAAACTTAAAAAAAATTTTTTTTGCCTCAGCTGGGATTCGATCCCACGTTTTCTCTAACCAGTATACACGTTTGTATGTATGTATGTTGTTGTTGTAATGTTGTTTTTGTGAAAAAAAATCGAGGTGGTCGTGGGTTTTTGCTCATATCTCAGTTGTTTATGCACCGATGTTTCTGATTTTCAATACCGATCTACTCCCGAAAATTTCTGATATTTTAATAACTCACCCGGGTCCAAGCGATTTCGGGGGGCTTCAAAACGTTGATTTCAACATACACACGGACAGACGGACATACTGACAGAGCTTAATCGACTCCCCTATTCATAAGCTTTCAGAAAATATATACTTTATGGGGTCGGAAATGAAAATTGTAGAAATTTCACACGGAATGACAAACCTACATATACCCTTTTTCACTGTGTGAAGGGTATAAAAATAACCAAACTATTTGTAATGTATTATTAATGATATTCCAACATGAGACAGAGAGAAATTTAAAACTTATATATGTATGTGTGGAATAGCACCGAAACAACACAAGTCTTACTAGAGAGATTTGTATCTAATCAGGGATAATCTCTTTATTAACAAGTAATAATCATGTAAATTTTGAGACTTCGTTTGTATGCCAAACAAGAAGCAAGAGATCATGATTCAATGCATATTTTTATACCCTTCACCTGTGGTGCACAAGGGTATATGTATATAGCTTTGTCATTCCGTTTGTAATTTCTACAAGTTTCATTTCCGACCCTATAAAGTATATATTTTCTAAAAGCTTATGAATAGAGGAGTCGATTAAGCCCTGACCGTCTGTCCGTCAGTCCGTGTGTTGGTTGAAATCAACTTTTAGAAGAAACTGCATATATGTTCCTCAGATCTGTGTATAATATCAATCTTTTGAAAATATCCGGGAATGAATAGCTATTGAAATTTAGCACAATCAACCCAACAACTTTTTTCAACTTTCTGAGATATAAGCAAATAAACATGACTGCCTGTGCTTTTTCTCATATTTTGACCACCAATATTAAAATTTTTCAACTATAGAATAATTTAAAGGTACCTTTGCTACTATTTGTAGATATAATATGCCTATAGAGATATTCGTGAAACAGTTTAGATAAAGCGGACTCTAATCGATAAAGTTATAGGCAATTTTTTTTTTTAGAAATATATATTCCAAAAATTTACAAACTAAAATTAAGTTTTTTCAGTTTCTAGACAACATCTGAAAGGACTTGACTAGCGCAATATAAGCATTATAAAAAAATTTTAATTCATGTTGGCCGCCACTACAAAATGGCGGATAATAAATTTATATATGGGTCAAATCTGCTATATTGAAATGTAACTTCTAGAACCCCCTCATTATTGGTATCAGATGAAAGGGATTGACCAGTAGAATGCAGTAAATTATTAAAAAATTTACAATCCAAGATGACGTGTAAAACAAAATGGTGGATCAGATTTTGTTAACCCCATCAATATGGGTGTCACATAAAAGGGCTTAACTGGTAGAATAAAGATAACTACGTAAAAATTCAAAATCAAGAATGGCGTCGAAAATAATAAGGAAAAATGGCCTATAACATGAAATATAGGATAAGCCACGATGTGGGATTATACCTATGTACATGATGTTGAAGGGTTTTTTCAGCCGAATATAGCACTCTTACTTGTTTAATTTTCCAATTGATGGGGCATCGAACGCCATCTTAGATTTTACACTTTTTTAAGCAGTTGACTCTATTTTACTGGTCAAACATTTTCAATTGATAGCAATATTTTGTGTTGTATTGTTAAAATGTCATAAACTCCAACAAAAAAAAAAATAAATAAATAAAAAGTTTTATATTGTTTACTTAAAAATGTTAATAACTTCTTAAAAATTTAAAAATTTTGACATTATGACAATACGACACTCAGGCCACCTTGTAAATTTACAAAATCTGATTCTCTTTTTAAAATACTTAATATATAAATATCATTTATAACATTGGCTGCATGATCTTATAATGGGATGACTAAGATCATCGTTATTAATTAAGAATGAAATAGACAGGCAGACTGTTAACGACATTCAACTTATTTTTAGTAACAGATAATATTCCTTAAAGATTGCTTTCAACTAGTTGCAACAAGTTTAAGTCTGTCCGTTGCATGCAAGCATATAACGTTTGCAGCTTTTATCAATTATCTTTTAATACAACTTTTTACGTGCATTTTTTTGCGAGCATGGAAGGAACAGATTGTGGATTAAAAAATCTAAAGAAGAGAACTTAATAGAGAAAATATAAATAAAAATTTAAATCGTTCTGTATTTAACAGAGAATTTATTAAAGCAAATTTCATTTCAGGATTACGTGCTTTACTGCAATAAGTATGTATAAGAAACGCACACACAATAGAAAAATATTTAGGGTGTCCCAAAATTCATGTATGATTTCAATTTTCTGCCATTTATGTTTCTAACCAAATAAAAAAAGGAAAAAAATTAAACTCCAACATTTACGCAAGGCTCGAAAAATACGTCAAGTATTAAAACCAACTACAGGTTTAACATTGCGTTTGCTCTATCTAGCATTATAAATATATGAAGAAAGAATAAAACACTTGTGAATATGTCTTAATGTTTACGTAGTAACAAATATTTCGTTATGACTATTTTTAACAAAAACTGTCTGAGTAGAGAACAACATGAAACCGAAGGTTATTCTGAAACAAACGAAAAGTGAATATAATAGTAAATGCATTGTATAATAATAATTTGTATATGTTAGAAGGTTTAAATTTATTTTTTCAGCGTTTTATAAATACTTGGTACAGTTACCTCAATGTCATATTGTTTTTAATTTATGTCATAAGGATTTAGGTGAATTTCGAGAGTGGATCTGAACAGATGCTACAATAGATAAACATATATAGCCAATTTTAATTGTCTTACCGACAAACTTAAGTCAAAGCGTCTATCTGTCAAAAATTCTCATGCTCATACAAAAAGGTACGACGCAAATCCAAAAAGCATAATGTCAACGCTTTGAAATTGGGAAATGCAATTTAAACAACGTATTAAGTAGTGAAGTTTGCTACAAAACTTTTGTTATTTTTTTGAAAAGTAATGACATTTTAGCGATTTTGTCTTCATTTCTTATTTTTATTCAGTGACTTTAATTAAACAATATAAATTAATGTTAATATTAATTTCAATCACACAACGTTGACGCTCTTATTTTTATATATTATCATTTCAGCATAAAAGCTAGGTATTAAATAACGCTATGCTCAACGCGCTAATTCAAATAGGTCTAATAATACTAAAACTGAACTGAATGATAGAAAGTTTTTTCATAAAATATGACATAAAAAAAATTTCGCGAAATAAAAACAATTTTATTTTAATTTTTTTCACACTTATGGTTTTAATACATAATTTGCTTTTTACGGTTAAAAGCAATCATTAAAACTTTGGTTTACTATACAAAATAATTTCGTTAAAACCATCATAAAAACCTTTTTTGATTTGGTTTTAGGTAGATTTTTATGAAATACAACTTTGTTTTCGATGTATTTAGTTCAGTGCTACCAAGTTATAAAGAATAATAATAGATGATGTTGTTAAATTGCTCTTAATAAAAAAAGTTTAACAAGTGAAATAATTTTAATTTAAAAACAATGGATGCAGCAACAACAACACAAAAAAAAAGTAGCACCATAATTTTAAAATATTTATTTACAGAAAATAAAATAATTTATATTTTGGAACGCATTGTAAAAATTTCTCAGTTTTTTAAATATAAAAAAAACAACTGACATACAGTGTGTGGAAAAAATATTATGCCAAAAAATTTAAAAAAGTCCTACAAGAAATGCATTTATTTTTACGAGAATTTTTTTTATTTTTAATAAATTTATTACGAAAACTGTGAGTGTAGTGTGAACGCAAAATCAGCTGTTAATAGTTTATATGTCAAAAACTTTTTTACTTTAGGTGCGAAAGCACTATTATGCTCTCATCTTAAGACACTCACTCTGTTTTCAGTCATACAAAATCATTACGCAAATGATGTGCGTTTTATGTTCTAGGAGAAGCATTTAAATATAGGGCTGGCATAACTTTCCCAGATATGAACAAATAAGCACGAATGCCTCTGCTTTTCCTCATATCTTTACAGTTAAAATTGACATTGTTCTCTCCTACGAAATTAATAGACTCTTCTGTTACTATTTGTAAACATGATATCTCTCTAGTACTATACTTAAAAAAAAGTTTTGACAAATCGATCACTAATCAGGAAAGTTATAGGCAAACAATATTTAAAATAAATAAATTTTTTAAATCGAGTTACTAAAGCTCTTAAGTAAGTTTTGGACACTCTAAAGACACTAAAATACAATCTGTAGTCTCGAAAGTTATTCTGCGTTTTTCCTAAAATCATAAACAAAAATCTAATTTTTTCAGCTTTTAGATATAATACTCTACAAAAAAATTTAAAATCAAATCTAATAATTAAAAATGTACCCCTCAATATTGGAAAGGACTTGAACTGTAGAATATAGTAAACTACGAAAAAGCTAAAATCCAAGATGGTGCTAAAAAAACACGACGAATAGTTTTTTTAATCAACCTCATCAATATTAGTATAAAAAGCAAGGACATGACAAGAAGAACATAGTGAAGTATGTAAAAATTTAAAATCAAAGACGGCATCGGAAATAACAAAACACAATGGCGTATAACATTAAGTCTGAATTTCAGGCATAGATATGATGTAGTCATAGTTCCTATGTACATGATGGTGAAGGGTATCTACAAATTCGACACGACTGAAATTAGCATTCTTATTTGTTTTTATACCCTTCACACAGTGAAAAAGGGTATATATAGGTTTGTCATTCCGTGTGAAATTTCTACAATTTTCATTTCCGACCCCATAAAGTATATATTTTCTGAAAGCTTGTGAATAGGGGAGTCGATTAAGCTCTGTCAGTCTGTCCGTGTGTATGTTGAAATCAACTTTTTGAAGCCCCCCGACATAGGTTGGACCCAGGTAAGGTATTAAAATATCAGAAATATTCGGGAGTAGATCGGTATTGAAAATCAGAAACATCGGTACATAAACAACTGAGATATGAGCAAAAACCCACGACCACCTCGATTTTTTTTTCACAAAAACAACATTACAACAACAACATACAAACATACAAACGTGTATACTGGTTAGAGAAAACGTGGCATCGAATCCCAGTTGAGCCAAAAAAAATTTTTTTTTAATTTTTTTTTTTTTTATTTAATATATTATTTATATTTTTATTATTATTTTTTTTTAAATTTTTTTTATTTTTTTTTGTTTTATATATATTATATACATAATAATTTTTTTTTTTTAATTTTTTAAAATTTTTTTTTTAATTTTTTTTTTTCGTTTTTTTGTTTTTTTAACATACATACGTGAATTTATAATTTTACAATGGGACGTTTTTATATATGTATGTTTTTATATGTATGTACGTATTTCATATGGGATGAATGGTGACACAAACCACTGTTATTGCATGACTACACGTTGTCAAGGGTATATAAGATTCGGCATGGCTGAATATAGCACTGTTACTTGTTAATAATTGGTTGGTTCGTTTGTTTACAAAGTGTACAATACAAATGTGCATAAAAATAAAAAACACAATCAAAGTAAAATATACTTTCATGACTGCAATCTATGACGTATTTTAAACGTCAATTTAGTCTTTTCATTGTATTGTCAAACAGCATCTCGTCTGCATTAAAATACAGCTCATAATTACACTGACACCAGTAACATTAAATCATTTGATTGTTAAATTTTCTTCTGTTTTTATTCTTCCTTGTGGCAAAACATTTTAAAAGCATATTGATTTGTTTATAAAATTAAAATTAAAATCGTACACATAGTGAGTGTATTAAAATAAGAGCAAAAGAAAAACAAAATTTCACAACGTAATTTAGATGTCAATTCGTATGGAAAATAGCTTTACGTGTGAAATTCATGAAAGTGCACTGCATATCACGGAACCGAAGTCGTGCTAAAATATATTCGTAAATTGGATAGCATTGGTTTAAAGAGCTCGCCACGGCTCGCCTTAGCTATCGGCACAAACAATAAGTTTTTATAGATTCATTATTGCCAGGTATAATTATGTTTATTAGCCTCGAATTTCTGAATCTTAAGGGCTCAAATCCAGAAAAAACCCAAACTTCAATATTTACCAAGCTAGTCTTTTCAAACTTGTCCACTAAACGTTGCAGAGTAAATTTTGAAAGGGACACTGCGTATGGCCCAAAAGTGTACCCAAAGAGGAGAAACGTTCACACTAATAAACACTTATTTTGATAAAAAAAAAGTAGTACCATTTGAATATGATTGAATATTTAACAATAGATTAAAGCCAAAGCAATTGTGTCAACATAGACTCTGTCAATATAGACTGTGTCAACATCTACCGCTCACAATTAGAAAAATCCTGTTATTAAAATTTTAAATTATTATTTTTTTAAAAAAATAATAAAAAACAACACAGATATTTGGTGTATTTGTTAGGATTGTGGGGATTAGAAGTTATTTTGAACTGTTATGAACATGCTGTCAATTTTCTATCATAGTCTATTTAAATAAAAAATTTATAAACATTTCTTAAAAAATTTCTATTAAGAGAATATTTTTTTTGTTTTTAATTTAATTATTTGTTTTTTTTAATATTAAAATATTTATTTTTGCATTTAATAAAATTTATACTAATCAAAATTTGTCTTTGTCAATTATTTAAAATTAAATTTGTTTAATATCAAATTTAGCAACCAATAAAAATTGACAACAAAAAAAAACCGTTTTAAAATCATAAAAAATTTTACGTCATTAATTGTTGGTGGCACATTGTTGGAATAAAAATGTTTTTTTTTTTTTTTGTAACGTTTGTGTGTAGGTACTTACATTTTAAAAGATGCAAAGTTTTGGCATAAAACCAAATTAACAAATTAAACCAAAAATACACTATTAAGAATAGCAACAAATTAGGAAGCAATTTTAAATTATGTTGGTATCCAAGAATTAATAAATTTGAATTTCAAATAAATTCTTTGTTTGAAACATGATTTCAAAGTTTAATTCTCACACGAACGCAGACACACTGCACTTTAATTGCAACGAAATATTGTTTATAAATGTTTTATTTTTTTTGTTATTATAAATTTATTTGTTTTTATCGTTAGTTTTATTGTAATATTTTTTTGTTTTTCTTTAAGTCGTTCCCTTTTTAATTTTCGTTAATTTTTAAGAATTTATCTAATTTTTTGTTACCGTTTATAACGAAAGTTATTGAACGACTAAATTCAAACAGCATCTAAAAATATCGAAAAGAAATTCTTGAAAAGAATAATAATAATAATAAAAACCAACATGCTGAGGCATTTATGGTACTCTTTTTTCAAATACACTCACTTATTAAATTATGTTACATATTTCCCTTAAATATTCATTTGCATGTATTTTATAGCAATTTTTTATTGCTTTGACTGTAAAATTGTTGAAGACATCTCAAAAAAAACATTTTTTTCTTTATAATAGAACTAGTACTAGCAGCGTTGTCAACTTTAAAATTTCAAAAAGCACCTAAACCCCTAAAAAAGCGCGTAATTTTCATAAAAAATCACTGAGTTTAAAATGTGTACAAATTTAACTTTACATTTGCTAATATAATCATTACTTAAAAAAATTAAAGCTTTTAGATGCCAGTTGCCCCCTAAAATAAATTATTTTACAAATGGCAATAAGACTGGAGTTTTGATTGATATCGATAATCGAAATACAAGTCTAAAGATATTCTGTTCTTTATATTATTAGGCCAAAACATCCAAATGTACTATCAATGCAAATATTAACCTTATCAGGGTGTCAATTTGTGCTCTAAAAAATTTTAAAATGAAAAGTATTTGCATATTAATTTCTCTTTTTTTATTTTCACCAAGGTTTGATCAACTTGAAACTTTACTTACAAAATAAATTCTCGTAACAATTTCATTTTATAAAAAGTAGGTGGTTTATGTCTCATAAACCATACAGGATATCAACAAACCAGTATCGGAAATAAGTTACAATTAATAATAAACAAGCAAAACACTCAAATAACAGAAACATTGTATACTATCAATCCTTATAATCTTCTTAATTATTAGTTTTAGTATCATAAGCTGAAAGTATTATCAACATAATATCATTTTACAATGAGTAAATATTTTTTAGCTTTGTTAAGATACAAAATACGTAAGGGTAATTAAAGATATTTACCATTACAAAAATTGTTTTCAATTAAAAAAATTATTTTCAATTTTAGTATTTGGTGTCACCGACATAAAAATAAAAGCACTAAAAACTTAAAAAAAAATCACCAAGCACTAACTCGCAATTTTTTCGCTTCCAAAACGTTAAAAATCACCAAAAACGGTGATAAAATCACCGAGTTGACAACGCTGAGTACTAGTGTAATTTCTGCATGGGACTCTTTACTTTCATTTCTCTTTTTGAATGTATACTCTTAAAAATGCAGTTTAATTCGTTTCAGTGTTGTCGAAATCGCGATTTAATTTTACACAGCCAAAGTTCAAATATTAAAGGTATTCACGTCACCGGTTTTAGTGTTGTAAAATTGCGTAAATGCAAAGATTTATTCAATCATAACAGTTACTATGTATAAAATTATTTCACAATATTTTTAATTTTACACCACCATTAACCTAGTGCGTAAATGTCTAGCCACAATCAATTTATTTTGGCTAGTCAGCGATTTACAACAATTGTCTATTTTTTCTCTTAATGTTTAACAACTTTTTTACAAATGGTGCTCACATCATCAATAGTAAATTTACGCAATTTTACATTTTTGCAAGAGTAAAGCTGTTGACGTGAATACCTGTTTTATATAATAGTGAAAATGCAATATACGTGGCAAACAGTTGCAAACTGCATTTAATTAATTCATGCATTAAACTTTTCGAAATGCCGCGACCATTGACCCACCAATAAGAAGTTTTCTGAATTACACTTAAATTAATTTAAAATTATTAAGAGAGCAACCAAACTATTGCTCATTACAGTAATTTGGCTTTATTCTAAAAAAGTTGTGCCAGTCACACCCTACGATTAGACATATTTCAATGACGATTTTGCTATTATTGCAAACAAATTTTCTTACCACACCTTCAAGTACAGCTGATTTAGTTTAAAAGCTTGATGTTTAACAGACAACCTAAACAAGAGCGGCAAGATTTTATTAATGTCAAAAATTCCCATGTTCATACAATTTGTATAGCTAATACGTATATTTGCAAACGTTGTTATTTCTTTGAAGTTCGGCAAAAAGGTATTAAGTTTAAAACTGCAGTTTTTGTTAAATACCAAACAAAATATTTATTTTTCTAAATTATTACTTAAAGGCTGCAGTTAACGTAACGTACCATGACGTCACAAGCTTATAGATATACTAAACGTGCCATAATCATAATGCCATAGACATAAAAAATCAAAATCGAGATGGTTTCTATGGTTATGGATATGACGTTATGGCAAGATACCTATAATAAAATACAATGTTAACCATAAGCTTAGTTCAAGCAGCTGTTATGAATGGTTATGGCATGTCTAATTGAACCTTTAACCATTGCCGTAAGCAATAACTAACTATAACTATATTAAGTGTGATCAATTAGTGGTTACATAACCGTAAGCAGTATATATTTTTGCTAAAACTAAGAAAAAAGAAGAGCCAGCATAAAAAATATAAATTAACTTAAAAAATTACGTTTGTATAGTTTCTTATGGTTATGGCATAAATCCAAAATTCAATTGTTATCTACGATTACAGTTATGGCATTAAGAAAAGACTCCAATCAAATTACAGTGCTGCCCATTTGGTTAATTCGAACTGCTGTTTTATATTATTATGACACGTCTAATTGAACCATAGAAGACAAATTTTTATGATTAAAAACAGTTGTGCTAGACTTAAGTTATTGATACTAAACGAAATAAATTAAAAATTGATTAAAGCCTATTGAAAACTTAAAATTTTATAATTTTTTATCTACGTAGAGGATTTTTGAATACGATTAAAATTGATTGTTTATTATATTTCTACACCAGTGATAAAAAGTGCATAACTGATGGTCTTTGCTAAGAAAGGCGCATCACTTAGTGATCTGTGATATACCCTTTCTGCTTGAAAACTTCGTATAGATACGTATGTATATCCGTATATCGGCCCAAAAACGTATACGTATATTTATTTATTTATTTATTCAACGCAGCAATACAAAGCCTTCCAGGCCAAATAATAAATCTGTATTACTTAGTAATAAAGAACCTAAGTTATTAGATTTAATTTGTACATAAATTCATATAAAAATGATTATAAAAATATAATTATCCATATATCGCACAAAAAGCGGCTTCATACATTTGCCAGGACGCGGCTTAAGGACATTGTGACTACGCTGGCTGCCTTGGCGAAAAGAAGGAGAAACCTTTATATCACTTACTGTATCACATCCGAAAGACTATTTTCAGAGCCTGTAGCTTGTCAGAGAGGGCAACGTTAGGTCTTGTTGAAATTTCTGCCTTTAAAAGTCAGTCTGAGTCCAGAATTGGGAAACTTACGCCGTCTAGGAGATAACGAGTCTCCTTTTTTGCTATCGCTCCTTCTATTCTTATCTATAGCAAATTAATAAATTTTTCTCTTGTTTTTTTTCCTTATGATGTACCCAAGTTGGCTGCACAACAGCTGCCTTTTCTACATACTTAACAGCTTTCTACACCAGACGGCAGCTTTGTCATTAAGTTAGTTTTGTTGTTAGTTTTGAATGCTAAAAAATTTTGTATTTTTTGTAATAATTGCACAGAAATCGGCAACACTGATTTAAATTCATATTACTACCAGGGTTGTCAAGTACAGCGTTTTCTGCACAAATATGTTAATTTTTATTTTGGCGACATGGCGATTTAATTATGGCTTGCAATTTTTAAAAAACATTTTTCTAAGATTTTATTTTTAAAGTTGCTGTTGCTTTTTTTTTTGTACTTTTCATTGTAGTTAAGTTTAAATTTATTTATAAAATTATAGAATGTTTTTTTGTACTTTTTCAAAAAATATTATTGTCAATAAATTTAAATCCCATATTATGTATACGAAACAAGCAAACAGTTTAATAAAAAACAGTGTACAGTATTTTCGATAAAGACAGTTTTAAAAAATGTTTAACTTAATTGTTTTAATGGTTTTACTCTCTACACAAAACGTAATTCTCAGTGTTCTTTATGTGTGTTCGTGCATACATATATTCAGTAAATCCTGCATTTTCTACTTATTACTTCCCGTAATGAGGGTTGATTTTAAATTTGTAACCAAAATTTTGTACCTGTTTTATTTCCAGGCTTCTTTGAAATGTTTTACAAAAAAATTAAGTCTTGTACATAATTATTATTAAAGAATATATTATATATTTATACATATCTATGTATAAGTTTTTTTTAATTTTAATAACAATTTTCAGTTTTAATGCAGTTTCAATTTAAAGACAAAACGCAGCCAACAAGCAATAACTGTAAGAGACGTATGTACATTTTACCTGTTGTAAATAGATAGAATTTTTGTAGTTTTTGTTCCTTTGTTTGAACGTGTTCTTTATAATCTTTTTTTTATTTATTATTATTTTTGGAGTGAAGAAATAAAAGAGATATGTCAGTATGTATGTATGTATGTTAAAAGTCTTTTCTAGAGCTGACATCCCTTAAAAGAATACCGTCTGAGGGTATTATAAATGCAAAACAATTAAGTGCATGGATGCATGATTAATGAAAACTCAAAGTATTTAATAGTGATTCAACGAAAAATTCTATCATTATAATAATAGTTATTGTTGTTTGTTAATTATTTTTATGATTTTTTTTATTTTTTTTTTATTTTATTTTAAGATAAATCCGCCTATATATTCCGGTCTTTTTGTTGTGAGAGAGAGAAAAATAATAAGCTTGAACCTGCTTGTCTGGATAAAGTTTAACTGAGTTACCACTTTATGCAGTTGTTTCATTGTAAAAATGTGAAATAGTTTTAAGCAAATTTTTTTTATAAATATTAAAATTACATTAAGAAAAAATTTAATGATTCTTATTTAATCTATTACACAAAAGATTATTTCAGAATTAAAAAATTCTGGAAGAGGTTCCATGTATGATTTTATATGGCAACTAACAAGTATGGGAGAATAAATGCCTGTACATTAAAGATTTAAATGATCTAATGTTCCAATTAATATCTTTTATATTAATAGGCAATTCGATTTCTTGTTACTGAGTTGCATTACAACCGATTAAAACCCAGTAAGAGTGCTACATTCGGCCGCGCCGAATCTTAAAAACCCTTCACAACGTGTAGTCATGCAATAACAATAGTTTGTATCACCATTCATCTCCTATAAAATAAGAAACATACATATATAAAAACATCCCATTGCAAAATTATAAATTGAGTTTACGTATGTGTTTTCAAAAAAAAAAAAAAATTAAATAAAAAAAATAAAAAAAAAATAAAAAAAAAAATTAAAAAAAAAATATCAAAAACAAAAACAACAATAAAAAAAATTACAAAAAATTTAAAAAAAAATTTAAATAAAAATTTAAAAAAAAAATTAAAAAAAAAATTTAAAAAAAAGTTAAAAAAAAAATAAAAAAATAAATTATAAAAATATAAATAATATTTAACTTAAAAAATAATATAAAAAAAAATTTGTTTGGCTCAGCTGGGATTCGATGCCACGTTTACTGTAACCAGTATATATGTATGTTGTTGTTGTAATTGTGAAAAAAAAACGTGGTCGTGGTTTTTTGCTCATATCTCCGAAAGTTATGGGGCGATTGTGCTGAATTTCAATAGCGATTCATTCCTGGATATTTCCAAAAGATTGATACCATACACAGATCTGAGGAACATATAGTTGCGTCTAATAGTTGATTTCAACCAACACACGGGCAGACGGACAGACAGTCAGCGCTTAATCTACTCCTCTATTCATCTATTGTTGACTCAGTTAACGCAACTTAAAAAAAAAACTCAGTTATCGCAACTTTTCTCCCAAAATCTTCAATTTGTCATTTTTATTTACATATTTTTTATTTAGATTTTTTTGCTTAAAATTTACCGCTATTCAAAGAATATTGAAATATGCGTTTAGCACTTGTTTTTTGTAGATATGTACTCAGTTGAAAGAATCTCTTTTCGTAAAAGTTTGTTCTCAAGGCGAATTCATTATCAGGTGGTGTTGACAACGCAGCTGATCTACTTTTTTATTTGAAAAAATGATGGTTGAATTGTCAAATATTATTTATGTTTACATAGATTACTCCTTCCCGCGCAAAAAAACACAAACAAAAACCATGTAGTTTTTGACACATCGACAGTCGAAAGCAACAATAAAAAACCATGTTGTTTTTTTAATGTTGTATTTGTTGTAGAATTACCACCACCTGATAAATAAATTCGCCTTGTTTGTTCGATTTACATTGAAAAAAAGCCGGTGATTACAAAATTTGTAAAACTTTCAATTAAACAAAAAAAGTGATTTTCGTAATAAGCTTGAAAGGGGCATATCTGTAAAAGTGATTTGCGATGTAAAAGTGCGAAAGTGAACAAATCAACAATATCCAGAACTAAAAAAAAATTAAGCTGCTTAAAAAAAGTCGTTGCAAATGTTGAATTTGGACCAGGCAAGCGTGTTACAACAAGAGCTTGTGAATATCAAAAAATGGAGAAGGATTTGTACAAGTGGTTTATAAAGTCATATTAAACCGTAAAAGAGAATTTGCGCCCTAAAAAGTGAGATTCCGTTATCGCAACAACCTCAGTTTTCGCAACGACCAAAGTTTCTATTAGTTGCGTTAAGCGAGGTTGCACTGTATGTCATTTGAAAGGAATTTTCCTACATAAATATATTAACCCTATTGAAATTAGCTTAGTATTTTAGGAGTTATAAGCATTTAAAGTTGCTACTAACACTGCTTCCCCTGCCAGCAAATAAAAGTTAAAGTTTTAATAGTAGTAACTTTAAAGTTACTACTTCAACTATACTACTGCAAAATTTTACATAATTAAAATACATTAGCATTTTTCAAATTATTACCTTCGTTTTGTTAAATTTTATTAGCAATTCACAATATTGTAAATAATAGTATTAATTCAATAAATAAAAATTTTGATTTTTACACAAATCTTTTTACTGTAAAGAATTTCTATTTTGGCTCAAGTTTATTTATTTTTTTATTTTTATTTCTTAAAAAAAATATTTAATAACATTGCAATCATTTTAAAAACTATTCCGATACTAGCCGAGTGGAATGCACTTTTGAAACCAGCTACGATTTCATCATCAACACTCTTTATCGGTACACCCATATGTATATAATTTGAAATTGTATTTATGTTACAATTTAATGCAATTCGAATTAGGTAGTCATACAACTTATTTTTTAGAATTTTTCTTTTTTCCTTCTCTTATCAAATGACATTTTTCTACATGTTTATATTCATTTATATTCGTAATACATTTTTGTTATCCTTTAGAAAGAAATTCCGGAAAGAACTAACCAGCTTTATTTGTAAAAAATAAATTTAATAATTTTGTAATTTTTTTAAGAAATATTTAAAAGGAGTAAAGACTATTTGCAAGCTTTTTGACAAAAAAAATTAAATAAAAAACGTGGCGATTAAACAGATGCATGTCCAATGCGAAGCTTGTACAAATATGTAAAGAATTTTCAGTCATATCAACCTTAATAAAACACAACTTCGATGTTTTGCACAAAATTAATATTTGCAAACAATTACAGTCAAATCCCGATAATTCGTATTTGCAAGGACCGGCCATTTCTTACGAATTATAGGAGTTTTCGATTAAGCGGGGCTTCAATTTAACCGGGTTAAAATAAAATAAATACGAATTAACGGGGTTTTTCAATTTATTTACTAAAACGAGAAAAACAAACATAAAAAACAATTGTTAAAAATAAAATACAAAATAAATACATAAAATAAAATAGTAAATTCATTTACTTAGCGTAAAATACGTGTAATTTTAATAGCAAACAAAAAACAATAAAATAGAAATAAAACTAACAACTTAATTTTCTTAACTAAAAATACATAATGTACATATTTACATTGTCTAAAATTAATTTTTTTTTTAAATTTGTAATTTGCATTTGTTTTAGACTTTGCTCACGAATGTTGTCCAAGGTATTTTCTATTTTTTTTAAGGAATTTAAAATTTCTTCGTCCACATTATGATTGGTGACATAAAATCTTAATTTATTAATTGCCAATTTTGCATCTTTATTCGTCATTAAGGGAATTTCGTTGTTGCGATCATTGTCGCCATCATCACTTTCTATATTGTTGCTTTTATTACGAAATATAAGTGGTAGCTTTATACGAGTTATAAGAGGCAAAGATTTTATTTAAAAAAAAAAAATACAAATTAGTGAGGGGACCAAAATATGGAAATTTTGCGAATTAACGAGATTTTTTCAAGGGACCGACAGCTTATTACGAATTATCGGGAATTACGATTTATCGGGGTACGAATTATCGGGATTTGACTGTATTTATTCCAAAGATTATTTTAAATTAAATAATTCAGGCTATTTGAAATACTCTACTACTCTACAAAGTATATTTTTTTGCAAACAAAATAAATTTGTTTTTAACTTTAACTTTGAAAATAATTTACGTTAAAGTACAAAAACTACATTCCTCTCAAATTAACAACAACTTATTTGTAATAATCTTTGTTTTATCAACTTCTATGTAACATTAGTTAATGCTAAATTGTGCTGTGTTGTATTATTTGAACCTAGCTGAGTGGACCATTTGACTGGAGGAGAATTATTTAAACCCAAAAATACAAAATAAATCGAAATATATTGGAGATTATAAAGCACCTATGTAGCTATAAATACGTATATTTTAAAGTTATACTGGTGGAGACCATTTAAGCTCTTAACCCTCTTAATGATCGTCGATTTGACGACGACATTTTCTTTAACTTTTTTTTTAATTTAAAATAACTTTTTCTTTACAAAATCGATCTTATTGGATTCTGTCATCCCCTACTTATAAAAAGTGCCCACAGCAACACAGCAGCTAACTCTATACAAAATGTAGCGTTAGCCTCCCGATCAAAGAGGGATTATCTTACAATATGCTTTTTGCAGCTAATTTAACTCGATAATAAAAAAACGGAGCGCTTTACAAAAGAACAACGGTTTATAAAGGGACGGCCAAATAATTTTTTTTTTTAAATGCTATAAAAAAAGTGTAGCTTCGACTGTGTGGCACGTAGCGCCGTCCTGTTGAAATTAAATGTTGCCAATATTCTCCTCTTCAATTTTTGTAAACAAAAATTTGTTCAACATAGCCCGATAACGATCGAAATTGACTACGGCCACTCCTTGCTCATTTTCAAAGAAAAATGGCCCAATTATGCCTCTGGACCAAAATACGCACCAAACAGTGACTCGTTTTGGGTGTATCGGCTTTTCAATGTATGCGTGCGGGTTTTCTGTGCCCCAAATGAGACAATTTTGCTTGTTTAC
Source organism: Phyto melanocephala (assembly GCA_941918925.1). Lineage (NCBI taxonomy): Eukaryota > Metazoa > Arthropoda > Insecta > Diptera > Rhinophoridae > Phyto > Phyto melanocephala. The sequence continues at coordinate 45,717,713 of OW799233.1, read as the reverse complement.
ATACCCGCCAAGATCAAAATGAGCTTCATCTGAAAAGATGATTTCCCAGCGTTTTTCAAGCGTATACACAACCATATTCATTCAGCGGAAGGATAAAACTAATTATCTGTCAAATCAGACATGTTACCATTCACGAAATAAGCACTAGTTGAAAAAAAAAACTTTAGATAGCGGACCCTTTAAATGCGAAAACTTATGCTGAGACCGCTCGCAAACTTTAAAGAATTTTAAGTCGTGAAAGTGAACCTAATGTGACAACGATTCGAAGAGTTCTCGGATATGGACATAGGTGTGTTTTGATTAACGTCGGCAACTCAATCATGTCACTAAACGTTATTCGAAAGTCATACAATTGGCTAAATCACAAGAGTGTCCTAAGTGTTGTCTTGTCATAAAGTCATAATTTTCCAAAAATCTTATAATTATTGAAAAGTTTAGTGTAAAAATTTTAGAACATTTTAAAATTTTCAAAAATTATGACTTTATGGCAATACCACACTTAAGACACCCTTGTCAATTAAGCAAATATTTCTAATATACCACAACCCTATACTACTAACATTATGTTTTAATAAAAAAAATATACTTAAAAGTAACGGCTTTTTATCTACTTAATTTAAATAAGTAAAGTATACTTTGCTATAAAAAAAAATTAAAAATTCTATAATATAAAAATAATTCAAACAAATTCATAATAATTAAATTTAAAAATAGAATATTTAATTGCAATAAATATTTCAATAATAAGAAAGAGATTTTAAAATGTATTTCTCCGCTAATAATTAAAGAATGAAAAACTTTGTTAAAAAAAAAAAAATTAATAAATTTTACGAAATATGCAAGCATAAGTACAAAGAAAGAAAATAGATAATGTAACCTTCACATTGACATGTTTCGGCGTACGACGCGTAAAAATGGATGGGTTCTGGTCGTCGCTCGCACAAACAGCCAGTCTGTTGCAATAAATTTTTCAAGTCATCACCAGCTGCTCAATGTGTATAATTTTCTTCTAATGAATTTTTTTGCTAAACAAAATTAATATTTCGTTTTGGTTTAACGCCAAAGTTTGTTTTTGTTTATTTTATTAAAATTGCTTTATCTGTTTTGTTTTCTTTTTTTGCAACATATTAAAACACAATTTTGCTGTGTTTAGCTGCGGTCACATTTAGCAAATATGTGGCTAAATAACTAAAACCATCATTACTGAAAGATATTTTTTAATGTTTAATGATTGTCTTTACACCATATATACATAAATCGTTAAGATGTTTAATGATGGGTTGATATTTCAATTTGTTTAAATTGAGAAAACTTTAATATTCGTTGAATATTTGCCTAATGTGAACATACGTTTAGCTAAAAACATTTTGCCATAACTATTTTTTTAAATTCATTTTAATATCAATGTTAAGCTTTTCTGTTTTTGCAAAAGTATATTATATGTATGTTTAATTGTTTTATAAAAATCTATACACATATTTTACTTAACCCATTAAGAACTGAAACCTTAGCAACTAAGCTTGAAAAAATAGTTTCACAGCCACCTTAAAGACGATGCTTTCTAGATGATTGTAAGCGAAGTAATTTTTTTTTCTGCTGTCAATCAATATGGATATCAATTGAAAGGGCTTGACTTAAAGAATACAGCCAACTATGTGAAAATTCAAAACCGAGTTGGCGAAGAAAATAAAAAGACAAAATGGCGTATAACATTAAATCTGAAATCTGGGCTAAGCTACGATGTGGTCATTATACCTATGTACATGACGGTGAAGGGTATTATAAGATTCGGCACGATTAGATTTATATATTTTTTTGGTTAAATAAATATAACAACAACAGGTTGAACAGATTCTTTTAATTAAGACATGGAGACTTCTTAAAATTTTTATATATATATTTTGGTATTTTTAGTATATTTTACTTATATTGTATTGACATTAATATAATGATTCTCATAAATCACGGCTTATAAAAACTCTAAATAGTGTTAAAAATATTGCTGAAAAAGGAATAGTCCCCTAACGCGCCCACTAAACAATTAAATATTAGATTCGAGATAATTAACCACAATTTAGTTTCACTTTGTTTGTTCCTAGATCTTACAAAAGTTCCACTTCCAGGAATCCCTTAGATGCTCATTAAACTACTAAACATGTCAAATGTCGCAATGTTGCAATAAAAATTCTGCATCGATTTTTAGTTTCTCACATGTTTCATATTTAAATAAAATTTTTAGGAAATTGTAAATATGTAAAATTAATATATATATTTTTTTTAATTATTCAATGAACACAATTTATTGTAGAATATATGTACATCTATATATATAAAAGTGAAACTCTGTGTGTGTGTGTGTGTGTTAGCTATAGACTCCGAAACTGTAAAACCGATCGAGCTCAAACTTTGGTAAGTTGTTGTACACATACCAGGGAGTGTTTATGGGTGGAAAAAAGTGGGCGGGGCCACGCCCATAAAAAATTTTAATTTTGAGGTACTTGCATTGGACCGATTTTCCTGAAAGTTTGCACACATATTAAGCTGTCATGACTTTATAATTTCGTGATTAGAAAAGTGGGCAGGGTCACGCCCATAAAAAAAAGTTATAATTTTGAGGTACTTCCGCTGGACCGATTTTTCTGAAACTGTGCACACATAGTGAGCTGTTATGACTTTACAATTTCGTGAGTAAAAAAAGTTATTATTTTCAGCTCCTTAAACTTCATCGATTTTTCTGAAACTTTGCACACATATTGAGCTGTCATGACTATACAGTTTTGTGATTAGAAAAGTAGGAAGTGCTACGCCCTTCAAAAAACTGTTATAATTTTTAGCTTTTTGATATTCAATTAAAATTCAGAATGCATTTTTATTAATTAAGGGGCGTAGCAACGCGCGCCGGGCTTTTCTAGTAAATAATAAAATACAAGTATACTAGTTATAATCACTGTAAATCAAAAAATGTCTACCAGTCACGTATTGAAGCCCTTTTTCACGATACTACAAACAGGGTAATTTTTTGTGAGGTACTTTTTTCAATAGCAAGTATTTGACAAATCATGTCGAACTTTACGGTATTCTTGTTAAATTATTTTTAGCATTTTATAACGCTGTAGTTAATCAAAAACATCTTCTTCACGTGTTTTATCGTTTACTGAGAAATTTATTCAGCAATGAGCCCCTAAATATGCGGATTACGGTCAACGTTTCAAAAAAAAATAATAAAGGGTCCGCCACCTAACATTTTTTTTTCCAAATAGTGCTTATTTAGTAAATAGTAACACTAAGCTCATGTCTGATTTGACAGATAATAAGTTTTATCCGTTCCGCTGAACGAATATGGTTGTGTATACGCTTGAATAACGCTGGGAAATATTGCGACATTACTTTGGCCAATTTTGCCAAAAAAAATCATCTTTTCAGATGAAGCTCCTTTTGATCTTGGCGGGTATGTTAACAAGCAAAATTGTCGCATTTGGGGCACAGAAAACCCGCACGCATACATTGAAAAGGCGATACACCCCAAACGAGTCACTGTTTGGTGCGGATTTTGGTCCAGAGGCACAATTGGGCCATTTTTCTTCGAAAATGAGCAAGGAGTGGCCGTTACAGTCAATGGCGATCGTTATCGGGCCATGTTGAACGAATTTTTTTTCACAAAAATTGAAGAGGAGGATATTGGCAACATTTGGTTTCAACAGGATGGCGCTACGTGCCACACAGTCGAAGCTACACTTGTTTTTAGCATTTAAAAAAAAAAGTTATTAGGCGTACCCTTTATATTTAAAAATTAACCCCCTTATTCATACAATTTAAAATGAGTTTGAAATGTAGTTTATTTAAAATTAAAAAAAAAAATTTCTCAAAATATTTTTCAAATACATGCATTTCTGTTTAATAAAAAAATAAATTAAAAAAAATTTTTTAATTTTGAAAAGGTACCTCCAAATGAAACCCTTATTACATACTCCATTACATTTATATAGTGTTGAGTGATTCATTTAATTTTTTTAAACTAATTTTTTTTAAATTGTTTTAAGTATTAAATAGTTGCTAATTAGTGTTAATGGGTTTTATAACAGTAATATTGCCATTTTTGAACGTAAAAAAATGTTTTAGTATAATATTAAGGGTATTCGTTTAAATGTTAATTTATCTCATTTGTTTAAAAGAACAAATGTGATTGGTGTTTTAGAGAGTCTTTTTAATTACAACAAAATAGCATTTAGTTATCAAAACCAAAATCTTAAAATATATTAAAGAAACAAAACAGCAACATCTGATTTATGAGTTAAGTAAAAACTAGTGTCTAAGGCAGGGATGGCATTTTGTTCTGAACGTAGATTTTATTTTACTTGCGCATAACTTGGTTGCTTGGATGGATTGTTAGATTTCTTTTAAGTAACACAAAGTTAAAGTAATTTGCAAAGTAATGTAGTTTTAAATATATAAATAAATGTCTTAGGTTCCAATTTTTTTTTTTTTTTTGTTAAAAATTAATATTCTAAAGCTTGGTATTTAAGGAGCTAATACACTGCATGTTTTTAACATCTGACTTGTAAAATTCTCCACTGCTAATACAAACATGTCGTGTGTTACCTTTAAAACATTACTTCTGTAAAAGAACATGTGTGGAGACATCTGACAAAATTTTAATTAGAGTGCGCTCTATTTTCTTCTGTCAAAACATGTGACATCAGCCGCTGGCAGAAATCTCTGCTGCTGCAGAGCAGTCAGCGTAGAAGTACAATTTTGACAGACATGTAGACTAACATAAGTCTCACAAATTTTAAAGTCAGATGTAAAAAATATGCCGTGTATTATGGCCTTTACACTTGAAACATAAAAAAGTAGTAAATAACTTCAAGTTTTATTTGTTCATATCTTAGAAACTTATGGAGCGATTGTGCTGATTTTCAAAAGTAATTCATTCCTGAATATTTACAAAAGATTGATACCACACACAGATCTTTGCAACATGTGGCAGCTTTTAAAGATTGATTTAACCAAGCAACATTTCTGTTTATAAGCTTTTAGAAAATATATATATTCTCGGAGAAGGCCACATATGTATATAAAAAAATATAAGCAAAAAAATTATCTTGTAACTGCGTTAACGTTTAAATTTATTTTAAATTTAACCTAAAAAATTTAAAATGTCAACACAGAAAAGAAACAAAAATTAATCCTAATTTAATTGCCATATTTTTTAAAGTAGAAACAATGGCAACTTTGAATTCATAAACCTAACCAAAGCATATTTATTCACCAGGGGCTCAATTCTCGTTCTGTGAAATGAAAAATTTGTTGTATAGCAAAGGGTATGGTGGCACCATATGATATTACACACAAAAACTTTTCATTTCATAGTTTCATAGAACGAGAATTGATACCCTGGTAATAGCAGTTCGGAAAGAAATTTTTTGTTTATGTTTTTTTATAAAAAGTTTGGCATTTGAAATACGAGAGAGAATTGTTTTTTATCATCTATGAGCATTGACAGCTGAAGTTAAAAATAATCGGCTGACGAAACAAGATTACCTGATGAATAAATTTGCCTTGAACCTGACGTTGAAGCTGACGTTAACTGCTGTTGTATTCATAAAAAACATTTTAAATTTATTTAAGGCTTATTTGACAAATTTCTCTACAACATCTGTCAAATAAGCCCTAAATTAACCTAAAATATTTCATTTCAATACGGCAGTAATGCTTTACTTATGAGCTTTAATAACTGAAAACCAATTATTTGTTCATTAGCATCCTAAAATTAGCTTACGTCCAGCTAAAAGAATTAAAGGCCCTTAAAGTTTTGAATTGACTATAAACATATTAAGAAAACATACCATACTAATATTTTTACAAATGACTTGAACACATTTAGTTTTCAAATGTTTTTTTTTTTTTTTTTGTTTAATTTTAAATATCACGTGATTTTTTATTTAATTATATTAATATCGGTTATTTTTAATTTTATGGCAAATAAGTTTAAAAACATTAAACATTTTTTTAATACCTTTTCTAAAAACATATGTAACAAATGTGGTTTGTCAAAATATTTTATAGTCAATATTATAAAGAAATAAACAAAACTAAAAAGAAAATATTGTTGAACAAGGCGTGTTAATTTTTTTTTCTCAGCAAAAGCGAAGGAGTAAAGCTCATACTTACAGAATTGCTCTTTTAAAAGCTCAAAAACTTACTAGTAAACTGCTGTTGTAAACTTTGTCTAAATATATTTATTAAATGGAAATTAATAGAGAGTTAACTAAAATCGCAAATATTTTCTATAATAAACTGATGGCAATGCTATGGTTATTAAAGAACGGCTCACACAAAATCTTTATGAGTAAATTTACTAGTAACATTTTATTGAAAACTAAGATTTGACGAGACGATATAATTTACTTGTTCCAAGTTCCTAGCATTAAAAGTTTGGTTTTTATTTCCTTCATTTTCTACATTTGCCCGATATTTTTATATACAATAGTTTTGTCATTTCATTTGTTAAACATCGAAATATACGTTTAAGATACCATAAAATTTATTTGAAAAAAAAATTTTTTTACAATAAGACAATCTATTAAAATTTCAGCAAAGTCATTACATTATTAAGGTGAGGCATTAATAGTCCCGGGTTGAGTCACCCTTAGTATTCAGGAGTATGAAAAATAAAATAAAAACAATGTTGACCGATTCTCAAAATGATAGTACCTATTCAATATATATTTAAACCCATTTTGGAAAACATAATTTATTTTAATTTCACATTAATTCAATTCACAAGCCTAGTTGTATTGTACTATTGACACTATTTTTGTATGTGTTTACAGTATTGTATGCTTGTTGTTGGTAATTTCCATTGAAACATTTTGTTTATAAATACAATTTCATTTCATTTGCTTTTAAAGTGATGTATTGGATCCATACAGGGATCGAAAAAGAAATTTTTTTGCAAAATCAAAAAATTATTTTTGTTTCACTTTTTTTTTTTGCTTCCAAAACAATAAACATAAATATTTTATCTTTGCTAAATTTTTAACTAAAATTTGTTTAAAATATTTTTTTGTAGCTCTGCAGAAGTAAGATTTATTTAACTTTCCCATTCCTTGTTTTAGTTTTTTTTTCCTGACGTTTAATGTTAATTAATGTTTAACAATACAGTAATACAAAACGATACAACAGAGTTTGTGTTCACAATTAAATAAACCAAAACTGTATTTCAATAGACGATACAGAATACAATACGAGGTTGTGAATTGAATAATTGAGTTTATCACTGTTAGGACCAAAATGGATCCAAAACTAATAGGGCCCATACACAACACCATAAAATTGTGCAGTCAAGTGTTTGTGCAATAAGGCTTTAAGCACACACTATACCAGCATGGTGGTACAAAATTCATTTTTTACCCAAAAATTGTGTGGAAAAGTTTGTAATGAATAACGAAAAAATTTGTGCTTGTGTTTGGATGAAGAAATGGCTATGAATTGGCATTTATATTTAAAATGTTGTATTTTTTTTATGTTTATGCCTTGACGATTTAACTTTTATGAGCTAATTTTGCCACACACGACTAAATCATGCTGGTACAATCAAAAAAATATCAAACTATTTTTGATAAAGCACCATCAGCTGGTACAATCACACCACAACCTCATACACGGTCAATCAGCTGGCACAGTCACTTGATTACACAATTATTATGGTGTTGTGTATGGGCCCTATAAGTTCAGTTGCACAAAATTCGCCATAGTTGTTTTGAAGTTATAGATAATTGGTAATGTGAATACAGTTTGGTATTGAATCTTATCCATTGCCCTTGTATCCCTTCACTACTTCCTTATTTAGAGTTAGCTTTTTTTGTTATAGAACAAATCGCAACTTGTGGGACCGTCTTAAATTTTATTTAGTGGTAAAATACAATTCGATAAAATATTAAAAAAAACATTTTCTAAATCAGCTTAAAACTTTACAAGGATTAAGGACATATAGTGACACACAAGAGGCAGAGGATATAATATAATATATATATATATATATAATGTTAGTACTATTTGATTTTTCGTATTGGAAAATTTTGGAAAAAAAAATATACGCAACAAATTTTTTTTCAGAAGGAATTGACAATAAAGGTATTCTCGTTAGCGGTATTTCAAAAAGTATTGCAAAAGTATTTTTTTTAATTTTTTCTATTACATGCCTTCAACTAACAATAAACCCAATTTTATACTGATTTTTAATTCAAAAATTTAATTTGAATTTCATTTTGGAAAACCGTAACTTTTAAATGACACCAACCTTTTGACCTATTTATCGTAAGTTGCGTTTAAGAATTACCCCTTTTTTCAACATAAAAATAACAGTTATTTGTGCAATTATCTAGCGTAAAATGTCCTTGGTTTAACTATGATTGATTAAAGCGGTTTAGATGTTTGACTTAAATAGAACACAAAAAGTAATATTCCAATTCGGTATTTGCAGTATTTTAATATTTTTTGTTAATTAATAACCTACACACTAAATGAATTTAACTAGCTGCATTTTATTTTTGTGACAAGATTATTAATAAAGTGAGAAAAGGGTAGACAGCGACTATGATAAGTAGTGCTGACAGGACATTTTTTTTTCTACTGCTTTGTGTTAGTTATATACAATTCCCTGAATAGTAAATCATTTAAAATATTCTTCTTTCACATGGCTTGCTGGAAAAAGTAACGACATTCTTGATTCTTATTTTTTAGATTTTCCCATGTGGACTTGGAGAATAAAATAAGCTTCAAATTAAACATTTAAAAACAAAAATTTCACATGGCCAAATGACTACATATAAAAGCAAATCTAAAGTTTTCGGGCTACAGAGACTCCACAAGCAGTTTAACAAGGATAATCAATTCGAGTTAAATGTATTGTTTTATACGAATACCACTCTTCTGTTAAACTTCATATTTTTGTTTAAAATTGTATTAAGTCAATCAAAAAAAATTGTGTATTTTATTTTTGAAAGACCAAAATTAAAGCCGTGATTACCTTTATGTTGTAGTACTCGGTTCTTTGTTTCTAAGTAATAAAACTAAATTGTACTTATAGCAAACTATGTTTACAATTTTTTTCAAATTTGTAATGGTGTGACATTTCGTAAACTAAATAAAAAAACCTATACTTGCTTTGTAACTAAAGACTTAAAAGTATAAAAGAATATAGAGCCATCTTCTCACGTTTGAATCTTTTTAACATTTTATTAGAGCGAGCAAGTTTTGCATACTTTTAGTTAAAATATAAATTCTTTTTAATTTTTAGATAAACAATACTTTAATGAAATCGGTCAGCCTAAGATTTCTATAGTTTTTTTTTAAATTTAAACTTTTTTGTTAAAAAATATTTTTAAAGTTTAATTTTGCAACGAATTCATTACTTATTATTTTTCTATATTATTATTCTATGTTGGTCTATATGCTTTAGCTAATAATTCTAGTTAAAACAATTTTAAGCATAAGAATGCGACAAAGAAGACAAAGAAAGTTAACATGTTAAATCAATAAATTCATAAAGCAAATATTATATACTAAACAAAATTAACTTGGTAATGGTTTTTCATATAAAAAATAAATATTGTCAGTGATTGCCAATGAATAACAACTCAATTCGCATTCCTTTTTATTTTCAATTACTTTTGGTTAAGATATCGTTAAATTTGTTAAATAGTTAAATTTATTAATTTTTTTTTTTATAGAAACATTTTTTTTCAATTCGCTTTTATAGAAACACTAGCCAAACCCAGCGCGCGTTGCTACGCCCCTTAATGAATCGAAATGCATTCTGAATTTTAATTGAATATCAAGTGCAAAAACCTAAAAATTATAATTTTTTTATGGGCGTGGCATTTCCCACTTTTCTAGTCACGAAATTGTAAAGTCATAAGAGCTCAATATGTGTGCAAAGTTTCAGAAGAATCGGACCAGTCCATGTATCCCAAAATTAAAATTGTTTTTATGGTCGTGGCCTTGCCCACTTTTCTAATCACGAAATTGTAAAGTCATAATAGCTCAATATGTGTGCAAAGTTTCAGAATAATCAGTCCAGTGCAAGTACCTCAAAATTATACCTTTTTTTATGGGCGTGGCACTGCCCACTTTTCTAATCTTGAAATTATTTAGTCATAACAGCTCAATATGTGTGCAAAGTTTCAGAAAAATCGGTCTGATGCAAGTACCTCAAAATTATAGCCTTTTTTATGGGCGTGGCCCCGCCCACTTTTTTAATCACGAAGTTATAAAGTCACGACAGCTTAATATGTGTGCAAAGTTTCAGAAAAATCGGTCCAGTGCAAGTACCTCAAAGTTAAAACTTTTTTAGGGGCGTGGCCCCGCCCACTTTTCTTATCACGAAATTATTTAGTCATGACAGCTCGATATGTGTGCAAAGTTTCAGAAAAATCGGTCAAGTGCAAGTAGCTAAAACTGATAACTAATTTTTTATGGGCGTGGCCCCGCCCACTTTTTTTCATCCATAAACACTCCCCGGTTTGTGTACAACAACTTACCAAAGTTTGAGCCCGATCGGTTTTACAGTTTCAGAGTCTATAGCTAACACACACACACACACACACACAGAGTTTCACTTTTATATATATAGATTTATGCAAAATTTACTTTTATGGAGAATTTTTGATATTTTTTATTTCTTAAATGAAAAATTTTTTATATTAAACTTTTCATAAATTTTCCTTTATAGAAAATTTTGTCATACATTTTCCTTTATAGAAAATTTTGTCATAAATTTTCTTTTATAAAAAATATTTTTTATGAATTTTCTTTTATAAAAAATTTTTCATTAAATTTCTTTTATAGTTAATTTTTCTTAAATTTTCTTTTAAAATAAATTTTCATTAATATTCTTTTATAGAAAATTTTTCATAAATTTTCCTTTATATAGAAAAATTTCCATAAATTTTATTTTATAGAAAATTTTCCATAATTTTTTTATAGAAAATTTTTCATAAATTTTCTTTATAAAAAATTTCTTTATGAATTTTATTTTATAGAAAATTTTACATAAATTTTCTTTTATAAAAAATTTTTTCATAAATTTTCTTTTTTAGAAAATTTTCAATAAATTTTTTTATTCAAATTTTTCCATAAATTTTCTTTTATAGAAAATTTTTCATAAATTTTCTTTTAAAAAAAAAATTTTCATAAATTTTCTTTTTAGAAAATTTTTCACAAATTGTCATTTATAGAAAATTTTCCATAAATGTTGCATTTATTTATTTAATATTCTTTTTATAGAAAGTTTTTGATAAGTTGTCTTCTATCGAAAATTTTTAATAAGTTGTCTTTTATATAATAGTTTTAATAATTTTTCTTTTTTAACAATTTTTTGATAAGTTTTCTTTTTTTTCATTTTTTTATACAAAATTATTCTTTAAAACAAAAAATATTTAATAATATTTTTTGTAAAAACATTTCCTAATAAGAATTTTTTGTAAAGTTTATTTTAATAATGAAAATGTAGAACATTGTAAAAACAATAGGAAATCACTGTTGGAAAACATTAAGAAAAACATACATTTACATGAAAAATGTTATATATTTACTTACTTCTGCAAATTTAACAATAACACAAACAAGAGATTAAAAAAAATTCTTTAAATGTTACGTATACGCACTAGTAGACACTTCTGAAAAAATTTACATTTTGGCATTTTTCTTCTAGAAATTTTGTATTTATTCCTTTTTATTTTCCTTTGTTAATTGTTCATTTTGTTTTTGTTAAATTTTTAATTATTATTACTAATATTTGATTTATATTTCAGCATAATTTATATTTTTTTTTATTTTTAGCCATCCAACAAAGCAATGTGAAAATCAAAACAGTTTACCCAAGTAATGCAAAAATTTAACTAATTCAAAAATATTACACTTAAAACATACATATAAATACAAACTCGCCCCAATGTCTTTTTATGTAGGGTTTATCGCCTCCCTCTAAACAACTCACACAACAAAGAAAATACTCAGTTAATTTATGTTTATATGTAGTTGTAATTTTTCGGCAAATTTCTTTTGTACGATTCTCTCAATTTAGAAAATTTAAAAAAGAGAACAGAAGAGAAATGTATGTATAACAAAAAAAAAAAAAAGGAAAGTTAAAATCAGCTGTATATATGCACTCAAAAATTAAATGTTTCTCTTCATGTATTACCCCGATGGAAAAAATCTCATGTTTTTATTTAAACGACAACAAAACAATCTCACTAACTGTAAATATTTAAAGATGGTATTTTTGTTTTCTATTGAATATAAACAAACTAAATGGACGTCATGAGCATAGCTGCCAGATAAAATTGGAGTAAAATCGTCTAATTTGGGGGAAAAAATCGTCAAAATCGTCAAATAGTTTACGCAAATCGTCATAAAAACGTCAAAATAAAGAAACGAATTTTTTAAAACAAAACATTTTTTATTTAATGCATAACATAACAAACTTTTTAAATCTAAAGAGATAAATGGTTTTATTAGACCCTTTTAAGTTAAGAACATGCCAACAATATAATACAATTTAGAATTAATTTCGAAAAATAAATATTAATATACAAATACAAAAAATAATGAATAATAATAATAATAATAAATTGGCTGCATCTTTTTAGACTATTTGAAAAATAACTATAATCATTTCTTGCTAAAGTTTCCACCGATTAAGGTAGCTTTAGACAAGCGTAAGACGAGCACAACTCCAAAATAAACTACATCGTTTCGCTTTTCAGCCCATAAATTTATTTCTGGATCTGCAAACCAGTCTTCCTTAATTTTCTTCTTCTTGTTGGTTACCTGTGAAAAACACCATAAAAATTTAGTTTTTGCTACTACAAAGTTTTGTATAAAAAATAGCTGAAATTTCTACTTACAGAGGAAGAGCTGCTACAATTTTCATCATCTTGGTTTTCTATTTAAAATATAATGTAAACATTAAAATATAATTAAAACCTTAAAAATCGAATGTTTTAATGTATAATTAAAATAACTTACCATTTTTTTAAGAATTTAAGCATATTAACTTGTCACTTATTTTTAAATAAATTTATCTTAAACCTTAAAATTGTTTTAAACGCGTTTCCAAATTTATATTTGTTCGTGTTGTAGGTATCAGTTGATAAAATGTGTCATATACTATGTTAAAAAGGGAACAAAGTGGAAAAATTATCCACACAAACACATTAAGTAATGACAGATTTATCTCTTTCACTCTTTTCTATTATTAATAACATAAAAAACCGTTACAAATTATTTTTATTTAGTTTAAGGTTGATATAGAAGTAATGAAAAATGTTGCAAGCTTGAATTCTTGAAAATCGTCAAAAACATAACATAAATCGTCAAATCGTCAACATGTAATTTTAGCACGTAAAATCGTCAAAATGACGATAAATCGTCAAATCTGGCAGCTATGGTCATGAGTTGGCTTGAAATAAGCGATGTTGTTGTATTTTTTGTTTCCTTGTTCCGTTATTTTTTGTTGTTTGTAATACTTTGTTCTGTGATGGCATCACTATACTGCAGTGTTGCTGATTTCTGTGTAAATATAAAATATGGCATAAAATAAAATTTTTTGAATAATAATATGAATATGTTAAATTTCATGTAATTGTACACATATATGCTGTTTTTAGGTTTTGTTTTGATTTGTTATTGTAACAAGAATAGATTACACGCAAAATGTTTATTTTAATCGATCACTTAGATTCTAAAAGAAGCAAAAATTTTCCTTCCTTAAAAAACATTTTTAACAAAGTGTTTTATTGTTTTTTGTATAAATTTAAAACCTTTTTAAAATAATTAAAAACATATTACAATGGCCTGTTGTTGACTTTGTATATAATGTCATTTGTTTTTAAGATCTATTTAATAACGAAATTCACTTCTTTGCTATACAATATAATAAAACTAAAAGTAAAATTTAAATGAAATACTGTAATGAATTTTGAAGTCTATTTGATTTCTACAAATAAACATATGATTATTTTCCGCAAAACAAAGCAACTGGTGTAAATAAATAGTTGCAGTAAAATTTATAATGGTTTTATTCATAAGTATTAACTTGAACATTTGTTTAAGCATTTGTTTTATCAGTCCTTGATATTTTTAAAGAAATAAAAATTGTTAAATATTTTTTACACCTTTTATTTATTTAACTTTTAAAATATTTCCTAATTTCTGCTAAACAGCTGTTTTCTGGAAAATTTTTAAAATTCATAACGTTGCTATATTTTATTTACAATTAAAAAAGAATAATCATTAAACTGATACTGTATTTAATTACAACTTAATATAAACTAAAATTTTTCTAAATATATATGTGTTCCTCTAACTCCCATTGGAGCATAGGGCGCCATGTATCCTGAATGGTCGAAAGAACGTCTCAGGAAAGTAGGCAATAACCGCTGAAACATGGTTGCATCGTTGGATTGGACACGTAGATAGCAGCCCTATCACCAATCTAGGGGACGAGGGTTAGCAGCCCACATTCCCGAATCACAAATTGCTAACGAATCGCTAATTTTTCTAAATGCGAACTGAAATAAAGTCTCACTTCGCCATTGAAATTATTGTAAATTCACCCAACATATTTAATCATTTGAGAAAAAAAGAAAAAGCACACCGCCAAGAAAAAAAATTATTTTAGATGCTATTATACACAGTAAATTAACTCTATTTACAACGTTTTTTTTAGAGAATACATTTTTAAAAGCCATTGTTTTAATTTGACTGGCAATTGTCACAGTATACTTGAGCCCAAATAAAACAAATGTAATCGGGTGTTGAACTTTTAAGATATTATAGCTTTTGCTGTGTAATATTCAATCGTGATAATGGCAACACTGCTGTATTTTGCACATTAAATTTATGACGCTAAAAAGTATGCTCTCAATTTTGTAAAATAATGTTAGTGAGTAAATGAGGGTGGGTGGGATTTCACTGCAAAATATTAAACGGAGGAGTTTATAGGAAATGTAATTCTTTTTTAAAAAAAAATTTATAGAAATTTTCATCAAGGAGTGAGTATTATCTCGAAAGATAATTTATCATATTTTATGAAAAATATTTTTAAAATTAAAAAACATGATATATTTAAAAAAAAACTTGTCAAAAATAATCATATCGAAAATGTGTATGACATAAAATAAAAATTGAATTTTTATTTTTTGTTGAACTTTTTTGTTTAAACTAATATTTTTAAATTTTAAAAATAAAATAAAATTTTTTAAATAAAATAAAAATAATAAAACCTAATTCCGTTTAATTCTCTCCTTCATTCACAACTAATCTCGAAATTCTTAAAATTATTTTATTATATTAACGTTAAATAATTTAATAATCTTTAAAAAGAAATGATAAAAAAATATCCTTAAAATATAAAATACCCTTAATATAAATTCGGTTGACCCTCTTTCTTTAAAGTTCTCTTCTCTCGCATGTGAAATAAGAATATTCAAATAAATCAAAGTCTCTTTTTTTCTTCAAAATAAATAATTGTTGCTTGCGTGCGTTGGATTTTCTTTCTCTCAAAAATATTTCTCTTTCTTCCCTTGATTAATTGCCACAGGATTTTTTTTATTTTTTTATTTTTAAGGGTCAATGTTTTTTCATAACGATTTTAGTCCTTTTTGTTTAAACTCATGGTTCATTTTAAATTTATTTACTTAGCGTTATACTTTTTACCATTTCCTAATGCGGCTTATTATGCCTGTCGTCTAGCTGTCGTGTGAACATACATACACACGTTTGTATTTGTTTAAAAGAATACATAATTACTTGTCCTGTTATTATTTATTATTTTGAGCAAATAGATAACAAGTATTGTGTACATTTGTTTATTTTTTTTTTTTGAGTCGTGCAGCAGGGATGGACGTTATGTTCCTTAACTTTAAAATTATTATTTTTTTTTCTTAAATTCCGATTTTTGAAATAATATTGTTCTAGCCAGTGTAAAAATCATACACAAAAATATCTTTAACTCTATTATTATTTTTAAATATTTGCTAATTGTTAAACAAAAAGTTTTTAGAGAATAAGTAATTTTAATATTTTTTGTTGATTGAAGGATCTATCAATGACAATTATGTGTGAAAAAATTACGCGGATGATGTTACGGTAGCAGTATCGAACATTTATCTAAACACCATTTCGCAGAGGATAGGACTAGCTCCGAAGACTCGTAGTGAATGAAGAGTGAGCAATGGACTAAACATAAATCCCTCTAAAACGGAACTTTTACTCTTACCCTCCCGGTACTTAGCGGTATTACATTGATCTAATCGGATAATTTAAAATATCCCGCCGCCATTTTCCTGAAAGATGAACATAAAAGCAAGAGTATCGTAGGCGATGACGGCTATCTATGTATGTAGACGTACCAATGGCGAAACCTGAGGTTAACCCCTGGGAATGTGAAATGGCTATATGAGGCGGCCATCGGACCGATTCTTTTCTGCGGTACTATAGTGTGGTGGAAGGGCATTCCACAAGGAAACTGGCATTGAACGCGGTGGTTAGACTTATTGCTGTGAATGGTTAGCACTACAGGGCATTATTGGGAGCATGGGTTTTATCCCAACTCTTATTGACTGCTGCACTCCAAATACTTACTTCTGCAGAAGATTCCTTTATATCATCTCGGGAACAGGAGCATAAGAGCTTTTCACATGGTGAGGATGACCTGGACATATATACGTATGATTCAAAAATAATAAATGGAGTAGGTTACGGCGCACAGTGAGACAACGCCGGCATTAAATACAAGAAGTAATTGCAGAGTTCTGAAATTTTGCACAGGTTACTTTTGAGACAATTCCAGTTAAAAAAAAAAAATTAAGAAAATTCGCCCACTTTTACGCCCACCTCCCATACAATCGAAATTTGTAAAATGCCGTATTGTCCGTAATACTTAAGGGATAACTTTAAATTTTGGTATACTTGAATGTTATATTGTTACAAACATTATCGGAATAAAGTTTTGGACTTTGGCCCACTTTTACCCCCACCCCCCATACAACCTCAACATAAAAAGTGCCATATTTTCTAAAATATTTTAGGTACAATCTTCAAATTTGATATTATTATTATTTATATAATTTAAAATGTTTCATGCAAAAATTACAATAACACGCCCACTCTTACACCCACTTCCCATTAAAATGCAATAAAAAAGAACAATTTTTTTCATTCTATCAATAATTTTTTAATATCATCATGGTATTCTAATTTTTTCAATATCTTTATTGCTATCGATCCAAATATCAGAAATTGCACTATAAAAAATTATTGAATTATCCATGACCTTGTAAACTTTTTTTAACACTTTATAAAAACTTGTATAAACTTGCACTCTCAAATATGTAGATTGTGAATTAAACATATACATAATTGCAATTGCCGTTTGTTGATCAATAATATTTAAAACAACAACAATGTAATATTTTTTTACAGTTTGTTTTTAAAAAGTTTGTGAGCACAATATAAAATATCAAACAAACAATTAAAAAAAAAAAATTAAAAATTTGTAAACATGCTATTTCATGCTAACATAAGTATGTACATACGTATAGCGACAAAATGTGCACGTTGCGTATTTTTTGTAGTTTTTTGTATGTTTAAAGTACTTTTGCAAACTTTTGCTATATGTCCTCTACTTTAAATGAAAGCTGAGACTTCAATCTTTCATTTGATATAAGTCTGCACCTAGGGCGAGGGGCTGCTCTATATTTCCTAGTCCATTGAAAATGCAAAATGTTAAATTTTTACACCACAATTCTGTTGTAAAGAAATTTTTTTTTGTGTTTCTTTTTTTAAATTTATTTTTGTATCTACTCATTCTACAACAACTAAATTAATTAAAAAAATACTTTAAGGTTATATTTATTATGTATTTTTTTATTGATAAGCTTTTGAATATTACATATTGAACCTATGTACATATTTCAAGCGCGTTAGCATACCTCAACTTTGACTTGCTCTAGACCAAAAAGTAATGAAGTTATGAATCTCAAATTTCAGGGAATTGTTACTCATATATCTGTTAATATACTGTGAAAATTTCATCCAAATTGGACGACACGCCAAAAACTATTTTTTGCCGCTGTTACTTTAGAGCTGTCTCACTGTGCGGCGTCTATATCAAACAGGAAAGAGTCCTAGTAACTTTCAGATTCCACATGCAGCCTACTTTAGGCTGAAATATCTGCGATTAAACGAGCGGCATTCTGGCTGAGGTATTATAAGGTATTCCATAGGAAGATCATTGATGTTTACTCAACATCTCAACTCGTTCAGGATTGCTGGAAAACCTTAAATTGGATGACGATGAATTCCAACAACGCCTTTGTATAGGTGCGGGGATACATAAACTGCATACCTGATCTCGCGCATCACTTAGTGAAAAAATATATTTTGTCGGCACTAGCTGCGTGGAATGCATTTTCGATACTAGCTACGATTTCATCATCAGCACTCTTGATTAGTTAAGTGTTGGATGTAAATATCATCATATAATAATTGTGGTTTCCTTTTTTCATATTTTCCTACCACAGCGTGTTAGATCGAAATTTTTCAAACAACCAACCTTTTTCTTATGTTTGTTATTTTCTTTCATTTTGGCACTAGTTTTGTGCCTTGGCAGTTTCTTAAATTAAATTCGAAATATAAGAAGGGTGTTCGCTGCTATTTTAAGCAAGCCTTAAATTATTTGCATTTAGCAATTATATTAAACGAACGCACCTAGCATATTAGGTGATTTTGCTTAAGTTTTAAAAATCATGCCAAAAGTAACTGAAAAAACCGAAAATGTGTGTCAAAATTTCAAAGTAAATTAAGAGGTATAAGAGCCATTAAACGAACACCCCAATAATTTTACTTGAGAAATAAATATTGCAAATCTTAAATCAATAACATTGGTTTTAATTATTTTAAGTTACTTTTATTTAACTCTAACTAAAGGGTCTTACAAAGAAAATACTACGAAGGTTAGTTAGTTTCGTTAAAATTGTAAACCTTTTGAAATTATTTGTTTTGCAAAAAAAAAAAAATTATTTTATGAAGGAAATGGCAACAAAATTTTGTATTTATTGGAAAAATAAGTTTGCCATTCATGTTCGAATATAAAGTATTTTTGCAAAGAAATTTCGAGTTTGAGTTTTTTTTCTCGAGATGAGAAATGTCATTGGCCTCAAGAAAAATTAAGGATTTTTAAATTCAAAACAAATTTTTAAATTAGGAACCATAAACAAAAGCAATACCTTATATTTTTTTACATTCAATATACATACATACACACAATGTTTAAAATATGCATTAATAAATAAATTTTATACAAAATTTCATTTATACTTAAAATTAATACGAGTATAGTGTTTAACAAAAAAATTGCATAGACAATGATTTTTATACTATTTTAAGTCCTTTAATATGTTTTATTTTAAGTTCCAAAAAATATAGAGTTCTGTTTGTAGAAAATATATTTGTTTTTATTTAATTAAGGTCCTTTGAGAGACTCATTAAATTTCTCTTGAATTTTCGATATAATTTTCATTTAATAAATAAATGAAGGCATTAAGGAGATTCATTCAGTTTTTACAATAATATTACAGTTAAGTTATTTGTGCTCTACGTGTTGTTTCTTAAGAAAAATTGGCACCATTAGTTTATAATTGTTTGATAATTCAATAATGTAATATAAATGTTGTTTGTGCAAACAAAATAATAATGTAATGAAAAAATAAAATACAATTTGATAATATCACATCAATTAACAATTTTTTTGACAAAATTTAATAACAGTTTTATCTTACTTAAAACAAGAACTGCCGGTAAAATTTTTAAAAACAAGTCTAACCAAAAATATCATAATAAAAGTCAAGAATTAGAGAGCTTAATTCAGACATATATTTTAAAATGTATGTCTAGCTTTTTTAACAGATTCTTGGTGAGTCCTTGTTAAATACTTTTTTACCAGAAAAAAAGCTTTTAAAAAATGCTACAAAAATTTTAAAAATAAATTTTGTTTCAATAAAAATAAATATTCAATGATTTTCTAAAGATTTTCTTTTTATGCTTAAAAAATCTAAAATAAGTCTTTAGAGCTTAAAATTAATAAACGAGAAATAAAGCGTTTTTTAGCACATTTCGCCTTGAATACCGGTATCGGCATTATCACCATGTATTATTAAGTCCATTTGAGACTGGGACAGATCGTTGCACAATAATTGTTCAATTCGTATAAATCTGTCATTTGGATCAGGGGTAGCAGAGGCAGATTCTTGTAAACGCAACGAAGAACTACGTTTAGCACGTTCTATAGAAAAGCAAATCAATTAAAATTAATGAAATTTGATATAAAATGTAACACTTACCAAATCTAGCCCTTCTAGCTTCCTGCTCAATTATAATTTCATTTGTTATGTACACTTCACGTCGTATTTGATCTCTTAGTTCAACACTCATATCGGGTATACACCATCTGACTAGTATCATTACCAAAGCTACAAAATTCTGTATAAGAAATGAATTTTATTATTATTTATTTTCTTTTGTTTTTGTTTTTTTTTTAATAAAAACAAGGCATAACAAATGTTGCAAATAAATGAAAAAGTAGAGCACTATTCAATGTTATTGATGTTTGGCGAACAAATGAGGGTATTAACCTGATTTTCATTAATTAAAACAAATTGTTGAGTTTTTAGAAAAAATTTGCTGAAACAAGAAGAAGCCCTTCAAGTGTTAATGACTATGAACAAAAATACTATAATTATAGCGCACGATTTATTGGAAATATAAAATATTTCTTGTTATGTTCGATGATTGGAATTCAAAAATTTGGAGAGAACCTTTCTATGAAGACAAGGCGAAATCCCAAAAAAGTGGAAGTCAAAATCAACAGTTTGCCTATGGTGGAAAAACTTATTTGCACGAAATTTTATTTTGAAATTTAGGTTAGGTTAGGTTGAAAAGGAGGTATACACTTATGCCCAGTTGGCATATTGTGCGCTCCATGTGGGAAACGTAGTTCCCAAACAAAAACCATAATCAAAATTTCCCAATAAATATCGGACTAGCCCAAGAACTCAGTCTCCTCAATGTAATTCCTTATGGATTTCCAGTTCGAGTTCCCCAGGTACTCCAAATTTGGCATAGTATCCACTGTAAAATTCTTGCGTCTAATATGCCCAAACGCAGGACAATGACAGAGATAGTATAGATAGATATTTTTAAATTTACAGCGTTTACATGGATCATCCATCATCTGGCCGCGCTATTGTTTATTCGACTGCGAAAATAAGCTGAAAAAAACTGATGGAACTGTTAGGGCGTTACAATTTTAGCACTTATGCATGTTGATGGTCATAAGTAGAAAGGCCCTAACACGTATTTTTAATGAAATTGAATTTTTCATTGATGCCAATACATTTTACACAAATACACTTCGACACAATAATTTAATGCAATTGTGTCAATTTTAAATGCAATTTTACAAAAGAAATTACTTTATCATAATACAGCTTACATTTACTTTCTCTTGTGATTTTACAATCATTTGAGTTAGGGCCTTTCTACTTGTGACCATCGATATGTAGTATATCCCCAACTACGGTGAAAAAATGTATAAAAATATTCACAAAATTATTTAGTGGGTTTTACTGTTCATCTCAATACCATTTTTTCTAAACATTAAAATTGCACCCACCTACAAACAACATAATCATGTCACTTGTCATACTTGTAAATATTTTCTCTTACTCGGAACGCATACACATTTAATAGACCTCAATCTCTACTGGGATTAGGGTTATAATGAAACCTCTCAAAATGCGGTCAATTAAATTTTAAAAGAAAACATTCTCCACGCAACAAGCAATAGAGGTATTCATGTCACTGGGTTTGATCTTGCGAAAAGGCAAATTTGTTATCAAACACAACAACAACTTTGTATAATAATTTCGCACAAACTTTTACACACAATATCTACTTCAGATGTCAGCAATGGCTACTGGTCAGTCGGCTTCGTTGTCTGAATACTAAACATCTTTTCACTAAAAGTAAAGCTCATGCCCACAAAAGTAAATTTATGCAATTTCACAAGATAAAAAGCAGTGACGTGAATACCTTTAATATGTTTAACAAGCAAAGAACAAGCAGCAACAAAACTAAAAAAAAAAAACAAAAAAAACACTTTCAATATTCATTTAGATAGTTTTTTATGTCATAGATCAATGCACTGCTAAATTTGTAGAAAAGGTCTGTCATCTTACTCACACATCGCTGAGTGCAGTCATTTTTATGTGGCGCAAAACAATTAAATTCATACTAAACTTTTGAATTCGTAGAGCAAAGCACAGAGTAAAAGAATGAAAGAAAAAAGGGAAAATGTCAATGGGCCATTTGTTTAGCCCGACGCTGAGTAGTGTGCAGTAGTAGCTGCTATTAATGTGATGGACAGATATTAGAATAGAAGTTTTTGAAAAGTATTGATGAATAAAAATGTTTAGTAGCTCAAATGACGTGAAACTGATAGCATCCTAAAACAAAATAAATCAACAGTAAAACGATTAAATAATTGTATATTATTTCAGAAAACTATATAAAAAGTTAAACATAAATAAAATTTAATTTAAAAAATATTAAAAATTATTTATTAAAAAAAAAATATTTTAAATTAAAAACAAATATTTTAAATTAAAAAAAAATATTTTAAATTAAAAAAAAATATTTTAAATTAAAAAAAAACACAATTTTCGTATTTGGAAATATTAAACATTTTTCGACAGATTCATTTAAAAAAATTAATTACAGTTAAAATGAAACGTTTTTCTTGCTGTTTAAATCTTCGTACACTCGGTTTCAGCATAGCTGCTCTTGATATTCTACTCTCCTTAAGCACTTTGATTCTGTGCAGTTACTATTTGTATAGAGATTATTTTAATTTAACAAATTGGGCGATTGCATCACATGAAAATGTGAAAATCATTGATCCTTTAAGTAATATGATGTCATCGGTTGGTAAGTACGATCAAATTAAAATACATGTTAGAAAATCGTTAACAGTGTTTAATACCTACCAAATGTCTGGTTGAATAATATTTTCGAAACTAGGAAACAGATTTTTGAAAAATTGTATCTTTCTTTTCGATTTAACGGAATTTTAAATCTTAGATTCAAAATAAATTTTTGGTGAATTTTTATTGAGCAATTCAGCTCAATTGTTGTATAAATATAAGATTTTTGTTAAGATTTTTTCAGATATTAAAAAAATAAAAGATTTAAGAATGTTCAGAATAAAATTTTGACATTTACAGTGCCTCTAAACTTCGTAATTACTTATATACGTATGTATGTACGTACAAAATTCATCATAAATTTTTAGTTTATTAATTACACTATGCAACAAATTGGAAGTTTTTGTTTTTCCCTACAAATAATTACTGTGGTGTACATGTTCCTTAGATCTGAGAATGGTATCAATCAGCACAATTGCCTCATAACTTTCTAAGATATGAGCAAAAAACCACGACCACCTCGTTTTTTTACAATTACAACAACAACATACAAATATATATATTTTTTTTTTGTATATTATTTATATTTTTATTATTTATATTCTTATATTTTTTTTTTAATATTTTTTTTAATTTTTTAAAAATTTTATTAATTTGTTTAAAATTTTTTTTTTTTAATTTTTTTTTTTTTTAATACATGGTTTTTTTTTTTTTTTTTTATTTTTTTTTTTTTTTTTTTGAAATACGTAAACTCAATTTATAATTTTGCAATGGGATGTTTTGTATATGAATTTACGTATTTGAGGGTATATAAGATTCGGCACGGCCGAATATAGCACTCTTACTAGATTTTTTTGATCTGTTATAGTTACCTAGCTGCTAAAATAATCAATTATTTTTAATTTTATGGTTAAGGTTTTTTTTTTTTGTTTTACAATTCGAAATTTTTGATGAGACCTCTTGTCGTAACTTTGGAACGATATACTCGATTTTGTTAAGCAATCCGTCAAAAAAACTTTAAATAACAGCTTAAAGTCTTTCTAATATTAGTCCCTGATTAAGTCATCGCTTTTGGAGTTATTGAGGAACAAGTCGAAATAAAATTTTTGAACCCGGCCCGGCGAACTTCGCCTCTCTCCAAATTTTAAGCCTTCAGACGAACTTTAGAGAAATAATACAACACAAATATTTAAATTTTCGATGTGATTTATTTAAATCAGAATCAGGAATCAGTAGTTGCCAAAATGACACCTGTCAGATTGCGCAAAGTCTAAGTCAACGTATAACGCCATCTATCGGATTTTGGCTGAGAACTTTCTATTTTTTAATTTAAAAAGCCATTAAGAAATAATTTCACACAAAATTTCATACAAAAACTAGATTTTCCATTTTTCCGACTTTTTCGAATGGAATTTTCCAAAATTTTCTTCCGTAAAAACCTACTCTTCGACAATACGAGCAACTGAGAAATTCTTTTACAGAAATCAGCCCAGCCGTTCTCATTTTACATTTGTTACACCATTTTTACATATATAGATATAAGGCAACAAATAATTACCAGTTTTTGAACTTGATCTTAAAACTGTATTCTAGTTTTATTCCCGATAAAAGGAAAGTAAAAAAATTTTTTTTTTTTTTTTTGTAAAATAGTAAAATTTTTGAATTTTGAAAGTTTAAAAAAAATAGAAAAGAACAAATAATCAATTTTAGTATTTTGTCTTAAAGCTGCATGTATTAGAAATAAAATAAACCTTATTGCATGAAAATCCATGGATACACTCTACTTCTATTCCCGATAAAGTAAAAATAAAAAAAAAACTTTTTTATATAACAAAATTTTTGACTTAAAAAAATTCATAAAAAATTGAAAGCAACAAATTGATACCTCATATTGATTTTTGGCCTGCCCCCTATTAGAAAAAATTTAAAACAAGTAAAACAAAATCAAGGTTATAAACTAAAATTTAAGAGGAAGCATATTTATTGCAATTAAAAAATATATTTGATATATCTGTTCAAGATTAAGCTTAAAAATCAGAGGCAGAAAGTCAGACAAAGCATCGAAGCCCTTATTGAGCAATCAAACACCAATAGTGCTGAAAAAAACATATTTGTTGCTTAAATAAGTGCTCATCTACTGTTTTTAAAAGTTTAAACAATGTTAAGATCACATCCTCCTTATTCTCTGATACTTCAGTAATTTAAAATTTTTAAACGAATCTTAATAGGGGTAAATTAATATGTCCATTCTTTTTTCTATTATTAATATACAAAACTTCTATGACTCCATAAAGCTAAATAAAATATCGGGTCTGTTCGTAAATTCATTGCTGCACTGCAATCACGGCGAAAAACTTTTACCGCAATAAATAAAATACTGATTAATTAATTAAAATCTAAGACATGTTTTCCAACTTTTTTTATAAAAACGTTTTAAGATGAAACAGTAAAATTTGTTATGCTTTTTCGAACGCTAAATACAACATATCGTCACCTTAAAGCCAAAATAACCTATCTGCAGTTTTCAAAAGTTTAAAGGAGAGGGGAAAAACGTTATAAAATTGGAACTATTTGCAATATTGAAACAAAATTTACATATTTTAATTAAAATTAAACCAGAAATATATAGCGGTTGAGAAAATTTTGTTCTTCTAAACACAGTTTATGTTATGTCACTTAGGTTATTTGGAATTGTAAAAATCTAAAACCAAATAACCTATCAGCAGTGCAGATATAAGTGTTTATATATAGAAATTAATTTTTATTTATTGTAATGTTAATGATTAAATCAAAAATTACTTTTATTAAAGGGGTTTTCAACAGGCACGCTACAAAAGTACACCGATAGGGACAGCAAACGACGCCATATTTTTTGCCGCTCTTTTGACATTTCTCTTCAGTAGGGTTTGCCATTTTATGATGGAAAGATATACGAGCCAACCACGAGTCGAAATTATTAAAATTTACTACCGAAATTCGGAGTCAGTGGCCTCAACGTTAAGAGCGCTACGTACAATAAATGGTCGTCGTAATCGTCCTACCAGATCAACAATCGAGCGTCTAGTGGAAAAATTTGAATCCACAGGCACAGTACAAAATGTTTCCGTGCCAGTGAGACAAAGAAGTGCCCGTAGTGTCGAAAATATTGCTGCCACTGAGGCTTCATTTGAAAAAGCCCAAATGTGTCTTTCACACGTTGTTCTCAAGCGTTGGGCATCTCTGTGACGTCGTTGTGGTGAATTTTGCGAAAAGATCTTGGCCTACATCCTTACAAGATCAAATTGACGCAAGAACTGAAGCCACTTGACCACCATAAGCGTCGTATGCTCGTGACTTGGGCTGAGCGACAACTTGAAAATTACTCGGATTTTCATCGAAAAATCATCTTCAGCGATGAGGCTCATTTCTGGCTGAATGGCTTCTTTAATAAGCAAAATATGCGTTATTGGTCAGACAGCAATCCACACGTACTCCATGACTCATCATTGCATCCCGAAAAAATAACGGTTCGGTGCGGTTTATGGGCCGGCGGCGTCATTGGGCCGTACTTCTTCCGCGATAATCAAGACCGGCACGTTGCTGTGAATAGGAATCGCTACCGTTCAATGATAACAGAATATTTTTAGCCCCAAATGGATGATATAGGCCACACAGCGAATGTTACAATTAATTTATTGGAAACCAAGTTTGGAGAACGTGTTATTTCACGAAATGGTCCAGTCGATTGGCCGCCTCGGTCGTGCGATTTGACGCCGTTAGACTATTTCCTGTGGGGCTATGACAAATCTATGGTTTATGCCAACAAGCCAGCGACGATTGATAAACTTCGTACGAATATCGAACGTGAAATTGCAGCGGCATCGCCCGGTTTATGCTTGAAAACCGTCGAAAATTGTGTTCAGCGTCTGGACTTTTGCAAGCGTACCCGCTGTGGTCGTGCAAAAGAAATTGAATTCCATACATAATGGCATCGAACGTACTTTCATAGGAATAATAAATTTCATTGATATCCAAACCGTTTTTGTTTTATTTAAAAAAAAACTTTTGTAGTGCTCTTATTGAAAAACCCTTTATATTAAAAAGAAGAAAAGTGAATTAAATAAATAGTTACTTAGGTTATTTGGTAGTAACTTGGCCATTCGTAATATAAGATGTTCAATATTTTGCACACATATGCGTTATGATATAGGGAATAATAATCCATAAAAAAAACACAATTTTGAAACTTTTACAGATAGGTTATTAGGTTTTTAAGATGACGATATAATACCCTTTGCCTAAAATGTTATAACTATTTTAATGCGTGCATATTATCTGCGGGCCATAATTTCTCAAACTAATGAAAATACACACGACAAATTGTGCCTAATTTTTTTTCTCTCTTTTTTTTACAGTTGATTATGTTTTACTGCATAATTTTCCAGATGCCTTTTACGTTGTCATGTCTATCGTTTTGTGGATTAAGTCGTTGATTAATTTTATACTAGCATCCATACTAATCGATGGTATTAGAAAGGTAAGTATCAATGTTTTTATTACTATGGAAATGAAATTGTTATTTTCTTCTCCTACAGAAGCGTACCATTTGCATAGCACCGTGGCTAATAAATACAATTATATCAGTGTTGGTAGAAGTGACCACTTATATATTTATGGAAATGAAATATAATGAAATTGATGCAGCCACCGATAAGCGCATAGTGCGCAGCATAATGTTTGGCATATTTATCAGTAAGTTATTCTATTATTGGCTGTGATATACACAGATAAAAAAGTATATTTTTATTATTTCAGTGTTTAACGTAATGTTTACTTTTGCCATTTATTGGTTGTGTAAATTTCTGAAACTACAACGACAAGAAAATCAAGTTTTACAGGACAGCATTGTGGAGGCCTCAGGAATGTTTCAGCATGTTAAGGTTTAAGACAATGTTTTGTGCAAAATGAGACTTATTTTTTTTTTAATTAGAAAGTAAAACAAAATTTGTTTTGTGTGAAAAAAACTTACCTCAAACACCACAACAAAACCTAAACGACAAGCCAAAATTATATAAAATGTATTACTTAAATTGTAGCGGTTTGGTGAGGTAGGTGGTTCACGAAAATCTGTATATCTACAAAATAAAAAATTTAATAATTAAATTGTTTTCAAAAACCAACAAATTGTATTTACTAACTTGCACGTAGTAATATTGTATTTAACAGCTAAGCTCCTCATGTTATCAGAGTGATTGGTATAGAACTCAGACAGTGTAAAATTTAAGTAACCATGTAAGGAACCATCGCCGGCTGATAGGGCACGATAAACCCATCTGGGTATCATGTCTGAGGTAAAGGCTATAATAAAGCCCTAAACAAAAAAAAATCAACATAAAAGTTGTAATATATAATTGGTTATTTGTCCAAATTAGTCTTACATTTGTTATCACACTTAATTTGCCAATACAGTCCAATATGCGATACCAAACGCCTATATCTCTTACTCTTTGCGAAACTGGTCTTCGGTGGTGCGTTAAAAGTTTAATGGCATCTAAACGCATTTCCAAAATATTGTTGAGCAGTGCAAAAAATGGTGCGAGGGGAAAAGCGGCCACAAATATAGTAACAAAACCATATTGTAAAACTAAAAAAAAAAGAAATGATAAATTTTTAACAGCAATTTCTAAATGCAAGTTTATACCCATTTCTAAATATTCGGGAAATAGTGATCTAGGACCCCAGTCTAGTAATTTCAAATCCCTCCACCAGCGTTCCGTGTCTTTGTGATGATCATGTTCTTTTGGTGAAAAACATTTTGTTAGACCCACTTTAATGGCCATAATTTTACGCCATATTTTAGGCATAACAACTTCCAAGATCGAATTAAAGGCCTGTTTACCAATCATTATGATTGCCAGTTGGATACAAAGTTCGGTTAAACAGCCACCGGACGAACACTAAAAAAAAATAATGTTTTTAAATAAAGTTACAAATAAATAATAAAAATTTTTCTTTCGTATTAAAATATAAAAATAAATAAATTTCTAAGATTAACGACAACAATAATATAAACTGAATACGGCCTTTAAGTATTTAGATTATTTCTGTGGTTTTCAACAATCGCAAAAAAAGTTAATGGTAAAAAGTGGCCACCTGGTGTTCAAAATTCAAGTGTACTAAAGTTTTTTTTTTTAATTTTCCCTTTTTTTCAATTAATTTTTAAAAATTGTTTAAATGTATAAAATAAAAATTTAATTAAAAATTTCTATTTGATTGAAATTTTTTATTTTAAAAATTTTCATTTAATTTTTTAATTTATAGATTACTGGAAAAATATGTGCTTTAAGTCCTTAATCTTGGTACAACACCTTAAATATTACTAGCTACATCTTTGAGGGATTTAGCGTATTCTGCATTTTTAGGTAATAAGTCTAATGAAAATTGCAGGCATCGTAATAAAGCAAAAAGTGTTATTCGAAAGGAAAAAAGAAAATTTTATATAAAACTTTTTTCTGGTCTTGATGTCTCCGGAATGTGGAAGGTTTTGAAAGAATCTGGATTGACTGGAAATGATAAGAGGACTAATAATTTTGATGTTAATATGATAAATGACTTTTTTGTTGATAATCCAAACTCTTTTGGTAGTAGCTATGTGGATTTTGGATCTTATGATGCTGTTACTGGAATGTTTTCATTCAAATGCATTAGTACGAATGATTTACTTGAGGCTATATGTAGGGTGAAATCTAAGTCTTTAGGTACCGACAAAATACCGATTCGTTGTATTAAAGTAATTTATCCTTATGTCTCTACCATTTTAGCTCATCATGTAAACTTTATTTTGTGTTCGTCTTCTTTTCCTTCTTCTTGGAAGACAACAACAATCCGAGCAGTTCCTATTCCTAAATCTAGATATGTTCATGGGGTTGAGGACTTAAGACCTATCTCTATTTTTCCGGCTATATCCAAGGTAGTTGAACATATTATGAAAGATCAAATATTTTCATTTGTTCATCGTTACATTGATCCTTTACAATTTGCTTGTCGACGTTGTCATAGTACCACAACTTTATTACTAAACTTAACTGATGACATTAAATCACATTTGAATCAAGGAAAGATAGCGGCATAGTATCGCTTGATCAATCTAAAGCATTAAATTCTTTAGATTATAGTGTTATGATTAGGAAATTGAGGGAGATTTTTTTCTTTTCGGCGACTGCGTGTAAATTAATTTTTTCATTTTTATCTGACCGATTTCAATTTGTTAATGTTAATAATCAATATTCGGGCCTACTTCGTCTTAATTCAGGTGTTCCTCAGGGATCGGTTTTAGGTCCTATTCTTTTTATTCTTTACATTAATGATTTATCTGCCTGCGTCAATAATTGTATTTGCAAATCGTATTCCTTTGCAGATGACGTTTTCCTTTTGTTGAACTGCAAGAGATCTGAAGTTAATACTTTTTAATTAAATATCAATGATACTCTTCTACGCTTTTTATTTTGGTGTTCGTATAACCTTCTTTCTATAAATACTTCAAAAACAAAAGCTCTTGCCTTTGGTTTTGATGAACAGCTGTTATCGAATGTTAACTTATGTACTTATATGTTGGGGAATCTTGTGTTGAACTTGTTGTTAGATTAAAATGCCTAGGAGTTTTTCTTGATAAACGTTTAAATTTTGAAAGTCATATTGATTATTTGTGTTCTAAAGTTTCTGGTTTGCTGCGACGTTTTTATTCTACAAATATATCTTTACCACTACGTATTAAATTTCCTTCGGCGCACGCTATATTAATGCCACAGGTATATGGTCTGGAAATTTTGTCTGGGTCAAATATATGTGTTATTTCTTAATTGGGTCGCATTGTAAATATGATTGTAAGGTATGTGTATGGCCTCCATAGACGTGATCATGTTTCTGAATTTGTTAAACGTTTTCTTGGCTGTTAACAATTTGCGTAACTTGTTTTTTTTTACAAAACTATTAAAAAACGAATTCCAGCATCAGTTAGCTCCAAATTTATATTCTCTAATTCAACTAGGAACCCTCAAATTTTAATTCCAAGGATAAATAATTCTTTGTTTGAAAAATCTTTTAGTGTTAAAATAGCCCGTATTTGGATTTTTTTACCCATAGAGTTAATGTTCAGGATTTAACTATGTAACATATTTTAATTGGCCTAAGGAGGCTTCATATTACTTTGAATAAATAAATAAATATTATTTAATTTTTTCTTTAACATAAACAATAATAATAAATAAAAAAACAAGTAAAATTTAAAGTGAAAAAAATTGGTTGTTAAATAAAACTAAATCTCACCTCTTCTTGCCTAATATCAAATATTAAATTATATTGCGCTGGGTGTCCAACAAATTTGCCCTTAAAAAATGCTATATAAAATATGGAAGCATAATAGTTAACAAATTGCAACAAATATATTTTTAAAGTCAGTGAATCGTCAAATTGAGTCTGAGTACGCCACATTTCTTTTTCTGTAAGATATTCGGCTAAATGATTATATAACTGCAAATGAAAAAATAAAACTTTAAACGAATTGAAAAAAGAAAAGAAATTAATAAAAAAATATTACTTACATAATTAAGTACGTAGAGAAAACATAAATTAATGAAGGCAGCCGATGCAGTGGCCAACATAATAGCATTTGAGGTAGTCACATCACCAACTTTGAGGGAAGCCAACATCGACATGCGATACACTACAACACCCACTAGAGCGACGAAAGCCAAGGCAATCAATAACAAGACGACGGAGAAACTAAAAACTGCAGCGGGAAATTTCATACGCCAAAATGGCACTGTGGGTTCTTTCATATTTGTCACATAGTCGGTGCGTGTATTGGGTAAATGTTGTAATCGAGCCAAATACTGGGGCCTAGGATGCTCCTCGTGTACATCGAAACCTGTCAAATCCCAACGATGTGTTATTTCGGCAGAATAACGCTTCCACAGCTCAAGAAATAGTGTTGCCCAAAAGGACATGAATACAGTAAAAAACAACGTACTAGGATTGTCTATTAGATAGGAGATTTTAGCATAAAAACACGTCTCTTTGATATTCCAAAAATTACAGTAATTGCACAGCGGACACATGGTAATATTTGCTGTCGTAGTTTCGGAACAAACTTCTTGCCTAAACAAATAAATTGGTGAGCAAGAAATATTTTTTAAATAAATTTAAGTAAAATTCTATTTCCAATTACTCACACAGGTACATAACTTTTTAAAGTAAGTAACGAATATGTAAAGCATATAACACCCACTACTGCAGCCAACATTAACATGTATGTATAGAATCCCAGCCAAGCAAAATATAAACCAATTTTTACACCAAAATATTCTTTAACATAATCCAAAGGCTGATAACGATACCATTTTCTAATGGAAGCCCAATTAGTACTTAAAGTATGACGCATGGTATTTTTCTCATAGATTTCACCCTTAACGAGGGATAAAAAATAATTTCAAAACAGTTTTAAAAATGTAATTAAAAAATAGGACTTACATCGTGTAAAGGGTAGGCTGCACAGTAAATATTGTAGGTTATTAAGCGTTCTATGCCAAAGGCCATGTCGTCTTTACTTTTTGGCGTAAAACGTTGACGATCCAATATGAATTCAACAATGCGGGAGCGAACAGCCGGTGTAAAGAAGTTATCATGGCGTATATCGAATCTGCAGAAATAAATAAAAATAAATAAATGTAGAAAAAATTCAAAATTCGAAGTAATGTTGGAATAGATGAAAAGAGCAAAGCATAATTAAATCTAGCACTATTTAATTGTTTGTTACACACTTACACATTTAGCATACAATTAGTCAACAACCCAGACTAACATGTAGCATGTTTTTATGTTGGTCCACGCAGACTAACTATATCGCGAGCAGATACTCATAATAATAATAATATTTAACGAATTTGAAATTGTTTAACTTCATTTAAGAGTTTTATTAAGTACAAAAAATTAAAAGGTTTACTAAAGCGGCATTAAGCAATGACTTCAGTAAAAAAAACTTTTACTTTCAAAACTAAGTTTATAAGAATAATAATTTTTAATGTTCCTTATGTTCTCCTTAAAACGATATAAATACATCAATATTAAAATAGTATTTTAGAAATTGCAAAGCTTCATATTTAAATTTTTGGTTTAAAGAGTTAAGAAGTATCAAACATATTTAAATGAGTTTCAATTAACATTTACATTTTATTTTTTATAAAGAAATTTACTTATGATGATGATGAGAGAATAATGTAAAAATTTATATTTTTGCTGACACTGAGTAAGTGGAATACATATTAGAAACCAGCTACGATTTCGTCATCACCACTCTTTGATTTGATTATTTTAAAAATTGAAAATTTTATTTTTTAAGAATGCTTTAACCCTTTCGACCCGACATTTGAATAGCAATGCTAAATAAAAAATTTTTGATATCAGCAGGTCATTTAAGCAATATATAACTTATTTAAACAAAATTTTTAAAACTATTATGGGGGGCTTTTTCGCTAAAAAAAAAAAACACCACTTGCAACAGAGCATTTATAGTCTGGTGAATCTTCGTTGTCGCTGAAACCAGATTTATCATTTGGTACAAATTCTTCAGAGCTTCCTCCAGATAAATCTTCTAAATCGCTAGTACTATCAACTTCATGTTTCAAATGTCTTCGGAATCCATTTTCGAGGAAAATAAAATATTTTCTTCAAGACAGGATATCATACTCATCGGACTACTGGTACATACATATGTGTACTACCCATACCATACGAATGGTACTTATAGGTAGAATAAAACAATGTTTATTTATAAATATTTACCTTTATTTTGCCGCAAAAATTAAAATTCTTCTTTATTTTCAATATTTTCTGCAATTTCACGCACAATGTTATGCAAAAACAAATTTACACTTCACTATAGTTGCATTGCGAGTAGGGTGTGGGAATTCCCGGGAATGAACCACTTAATATTCCCGGAAAAATTTTGCTCTTATTCCCGGGAAAACGGGAAATTAAAAATATGTAGTATATTAGGAAATATATTTAATTTTATTTTTAATTTCTTATCTGTTTTGGTAAATTTAAAGAATATTTGAATAAAAAGTAAGTATTTTTTAATTGTTAAGTATTTACAACTTTTCTCAAATACTGATATGGAAAAGAAAAACAAACATCGTCGGTCAAAAATATTTCACGCCAAAGTTAACGACTTTCTGGAATTATTTTTAATAAGTGCTTATACATTTCAAGTGAATTAATTATACACATACATAATTAAATGTTTTCTAGTATAAAAATGTTTTTTATAACAACCGTAAATCCAGCAGTAGTTTCCGTGGTTCAGTTTTATAAATATAATCGTATGTACAAATTGTTTTTAAAAGTGGTCACAGAATTTGTAAGTATAATTTTTTTATTTATGGTTGAATTTTTCTAATAATACTTCTTTTGAAAATTCACTTTGTTTAGAAGCAAAATGTCTGAAGTTTGGAACTATTTTCAAAAAGTAGACAACGCAACACAATGTACTATTTTCCCGAAAAGGTTAATGTCCAAGGGCGGTAGTACTAGTGGTCTCATACGGCACCTTCTTTTGGTTCATAAAATAAAATTTGAAAACGATTCTTTAACACCTGCACCAAGTAAAAAAATAATTCCACCATTAAAAGTTTTTTAGACACCCAAACATTACCAGAAATTGTTTCAAAATTGGCAGAAGTCGATGGAATATCTATTCGAACAATTATACAAAGTTCTTTTATTCGTCAAAATTTTTTCAGTAAAAATATGACATTACCAAAATTAAACTGATGTTAAAAACATTGTAATAAAATATTACAACGCAGTTAAAAATACGATGGTGAAAACAATATCGAGTCAAATTTGTGACAATTTGTGGTTTGTTCTTGTATTAGACGAGTGGAGTAGTGCTGCCCAAAAAAAGTATCTGTTTACATGGCAATAATTTTTTTTATAATTTGGGTTAAGTTTATATTTCCCGAAGATGCTGACACAATAAGGACTCTAATGGAAAATAAACTACTACTAAAACAATGAGTTATTAAATAAATCGTGATGTTAAAGTTAACAAACATTATTTATTTTAAAAGAAATATTATTTTCGGGAATCCCGGGAAAACGATTTTTTAATTCCCGTTTCCCAGGAAAGTAAAAAGACCTGGAAATCCCAAACCCTAATTGCGAGTCACAAAAAACGGTACCGTAAATACAAAAAATAAAACAACAGCACATACTGGAATGTATTCAAAAGAACTTAAAACTGTATGGTACTTTTTACAACCAAGCAACGTTAAATTTGAAGCTTTTATAGATGTTTAAACTTTAAGTGGTTCACATATGTACCATTCGGGTCAAATCGGTTAAGGTTACTGAAAAATTTTACTTAATTTTTTTTTTTTATAAAAATTACTAAATCTCTTGAACAATCTTGTTTACAAAAATAAAGTTTTTTTTTTTGCCAAAAAAATTTAGGAAGTTTTATTCTTTTGTTATATAGCTTTGTTAAGCTTTAGAATTGTCTTTAAATATGTACATGTTAACAAGTATTAAGCAGCTGATATGCTCGCTGCATGTTTGTTTACATCTGGCTTGTTCAATTTATGACTCATATGTAATTCTGCATGTCTGTCAAAATTATTATTTTACAGTTAACCGCCACTAACTGTTACCCAGCGGCAGGGATTTGTGACAACAGCTGATTTCAGGTGGCTTGTCAGAAAAAAATAGGGCACGAATTTGATGACTTTGCATGTCAAATGTGACAACAATACACGTACCTACTTAAGTAATACAAAATTAAATCAAAATAGTAGTATTCACAATCTTATGTATTTGCCATTGCAAATTTGCACAATTGCAAGTATATTCTATTTGTGTATACTTTGTTAGTGTAAAGTAAAAATATTCTCTACTATTTTGCAAATGCACTGATGCAAGACCATTTGCACAAGATTGCGAATTACGCAAATGAACAGTTGCACTTAAATCTTTAATTAACGAAAAAAAAATGTTTAAGTTTTGCATGTTTCGCTATATAGGATATGTCTATAGAACTTTAAGTTCGTAACCTATCAACATTTCTTTATACATTATTTTATTTAAAAAACAAACTTTTATTCAGTTTTTAAGTTTACGTTTTATTTGTTCATCAGGTAGTCTTGTTTTGCTGATTATTCTTTTCTTTACCCGGGGTCTCCACGTAGCAATATTTATTACCGCAATTGTCAAATTTGATTGCGTCCATAGAAATTGCAAGGTGTAGACCGCAAATTGCCATATGTAGCAATTTGTTGCGCAATCGTTGCTCTGCTGATTGCTTGAGCAATTATTGCCGCAATTAGCTGTGAAAATCGTTTAATTTTCTTTGAATTTTATGTTTTTCTTTGCAGAAACAAAGGAAAATTAAAATAATTTTACCTGATAATAATTAAAAATAAAGTATTTTAAAAAAACTCATAAAAGTTAAAAATAAAAATATTAAATTATAAAAATAAATTATTTGTGTCGTGTTCTCCACCCAGTGAAAATAATCATACCTTAGCAATAAAGTGCCGTTATTCTGCCGACGTTTTTGCTTAAGCTTAGCAATGAAAATTGCTACGTGGAGACCCAGCGTTATTTATTTTAAACTTAAGCTGTCAATGTTTATACATAAAAAACAATTCTCTCTATTCTCTCATTTATTTAAAATGGTATACTTCATATACATATAACAAGTAAAAGCATTATATTCAGCGGTGCCAAATCTGATAATACCCTTCACCGTCATGTAAATAGGTCTAATGACGACATCGTAGCTTAGCCTAGATTTTAGTTTTCATGCAATGCGCTATTTTCCTTTATTATTTCCGATGCCATTCTTGATTTTGAATTTTTACATAGTTACTTAAATTCTACTAGTCAAGCCCTTTCATTTGATATCCATATTTTGTGGTTAAAAAATTCCCTCTGCTATTTTATTTTAGACGCCATCTTGGATTTTACACTTTTTCATAGTTTACTACATTGTACGGCCGAGCGCTTTTTGTACTAATATTATGGGGATTAAAGGCGACAAAGTCGTAACTACTATATTTGACTCATATATTCGCCATTTAATCTAGGACTCAAGCAATTTCATTTGATTCTTATATTGGCTCTCTTGGTTATATAGAAACTGAAAAATAGCTATTTTTGTTTGTAAATTCTTAGGAAAAACACAAAAGCAGTTGTACTTTGGTGTGCTTATATCTCAGTTGGTTTCAAACCGATTTGTTATTTTTTTCTTAGAAATAATTTCTGAGATTACGGCTTATAATTTTGTATCTTAAGCGTGTTCAAAAATTATTTAGGAGTTTAAGCGATTAAGCTGATTTGCAATACCAATCTGCTCTTAAATATTTCTGATATTTTGATACCTTACACGGGTCTTGGCGATATCGAGGGGCTTAAAAAAATTGATTTCAACATACAATGTCGTGTAAAGGGTATAAAAAAATTTGGTTTAGTCCAACAATAATATGTATAAACTACTGTCAAAATGGAAAGACCAGTTAAGTTGACCATGTGTGCTTTTTTCGTACGGAATGTGCAACTTAAAGGACATACGATTTATATTCGCATATCTGGGTTAAGTCAATGTATGAAGTTTATTATATTTAGTTAAAAATTTAAATGTAAGTATCAAGGCACATTTATTCATCAGATAATCTTGTTTCGTCAGCTGATTTTTTTTTTCTCCACTTCACAATTTTCTCTCCTCTCTCATTTATTTCAAATGTCAAACTTCATAAATATGTAAAATATATTTTATTAATGCTTCAATATTAACAACAGTTCAAATTGTAATCTTTAAGATTTTAAAATAATATAATTTTTTCCTAAAGAAATTAACCATGTCTGTTGTATCAATGCCAACATTCATACATAAACATATATACAACAACAAAATATATTTATACTTACAAGTATTCCTTATCACGACTATAGATGGCAGTAAAACGCTGTGTGCGACGTGGAAAGTAGCGTTCATCGACATAAATATGTTTCATGAAAAATGTGAAAAGACCTTTAAGACTAGAAAACACACTGCGGGTAGAGCGATTCACTACTGACATGCCAGGTATCTAAAGAGGAGAATTGAAAAAAAAAATTGATACATAAAAAAGCAACAATTTAACATTTAACACAAATTAAAAAAGAAAAAAATAGCAAAAATTAAAACAACAAGATTTAACATGCAAAACTTGGCACAAAACAAAAATTAAAAAAAATCAAAAATTTCAACAAACAAAACAAACTATAAAGCTCGGAAATCTAAAGGTAAAGGCGTATTTTATTAATTAATTTTAAAAACTTTGGATTTTTCAACAAATATTGAAACACAAATTGTAATTGAGAATAATGTTGGTCTTATTTTTTTAAGAAATTATAAAACAAAAATTGCAGACCTTTCTTGATAAGTTATTTGCTACATTACGTAGACGACTAGAATGTGATAAATTATTCACGTTGCACATAAACTATAATTAAAAAAATATATATTTATAAAATAAAAATGGGTATAAAACAAGACCATATAAAAAGTTTAATAAAACCAAAAAAAAAAAAACATCAGGTGAAAATTTTGAAAAACTAAATTAAAGAAGAAACTAAAATTAATATAACTTTAAATATTACCTCTTTCATGGGCATACGTAGTTTTAAAATTTCCGCATAGCGCCTTAATACCTCCAAGGGAGCATGAATCTAAAAAAACAACAACAATTGTAAAACTAATACATTTAATAATTTTGTTTTTTTTTGTTCTTATCCCACTTACCTTAACAAAATACAGTTGTTCCTTTTCCTTGAATACCATTTCAATTTCCAAACCTTCAGCCTCCAAATTACCCTCAAATACTCTACGCTTTTCAGCGTGATCTTCTTCAACCACCTGATGCTGCTCATTGACTTTAAAGACCAAAACAAAATCTATAGATCTAATGCCATCATCAAAGAATAGAGATGGATTTTTTTCATGTTTTTCAAAATAATCATTTGGGGCATTCAGTTCTGCTTCAGGTGGATCCTCAAATGGTGCTAATTTGGTCATGGCAGGTTTTCTAATGTTATTATTGTTTTTGTTGTAACTGTGTGTATTAGCGATTTGAGCCGTTTGTAGCCGGTCGTCTGACTGTAAAGCTAAAGTGGACGTTGTACTGTCTACATAGAAACTATAAAAGCAAAAATAAAAAAATATTTAAAAAAATTTTTGCATAAGGTTAAGAGTTTAGCTTGCAAAAACTTAATTACATGTGTCGAAACAGTAAAATATATGTAAAATGTTAAGAGAAAACTTCTCGTATGGGTGTAAATTGGAAAAGAAATTAACAATCCAGGCTTAATAGACAATATTGTTACAAACACGTATGCATTCGCTTAAAAAAAATTTAATGGTAAACAAGTTTGGTTTAACATTCAAGTTATTCATGTAAACAATTTAAATCATTACAATAACTTATCCTCTTTGTAGCATATGTTTACTAATGTTCTCTCTACAGCAACCATCCAAAATAAAACAAATATTTTCATGAAAACATGCGATGTAAAAATATATACATGAATAAAAATGCATTCTGAATTTTAATTGAATATCAAGTGTAAGAGGCTAAAAATTATAACTTTTTTTTAAGGGCGTGGCACTGCCCACTTTCCTAATCACGAAACTGTAAAGTCATGACAGCTCAATATGTGCGCAAAGTTTCAGAAAATCTGTGAAATTCAAGTAGCTAAAAATTATATTTTTTAGGCGCGACACTGCCCACTTTTCTAATCACGAAATTGTATAGTCATGATAGCTTAAAATGTGTGCAAAGTTTCAGAAAAATCAGTCAAGTGCAAGTAACTAAAAATGATAACTTATTTTTTATGGGCGTGGCCTGCCCACTTTTCTAATCACGAAATTATGAAGTCATGACAGCTCAATATGTGTGCATAATTTTAGAAAAATCTGTCAAGTGCAAGTAGCTAAAAATTATAACTAATTTTTTATGGGCGTGGCACCGCCCACTTTTTTCCACCCATAAACACTCCCTGGAATATGTACAACAACTTGCAAAAGTTTGAGTCCGATTAGCTTTACAGTTTCGGAGTCTATAGCTAACACACACACAGAGTTTCACATTTATATATGTGACACCGCATAGAGAAAGGGGCTCCACGAAAAGCCCCCCAATGAAATAACGCCCAAACGAGAAATGAAATATTCTCCAAATTTTTTTCATACATTTTTTGGTGTTATTTCATACGAAATAACTCCCAATTTTTTTGGGCCGTTTTTCATTTTGTTTGGAAATTATTTCATTTTTCATTTGGGGTTTTCAAATTATGAAATAATCTTCAATGAAATAACACCCAACAAATTTTTAAAATTCGGGGCTTGTTTCATAGCGTGTATAATTTGGGTTGGTTTTTGGGGGGTGTTTGTAAATAAATTATTCTCTTGCCTCTTTATGCGAGAAAAAGATTAGCATATGCAGTTTTAATGTCTCAAATTTTTTATGGTTTTGAAGTTATCTCTGGCACTGTTGGTTTTCTTCTTGCTAGACTTAAATGCTTGATTAATGCTATTGTGCTAATTAATGCTATTTATGGGAAATTATGTTTATGGTTTTTTTGTTTGAGAATTCCGTTTTCCACATGGAGCGCACAACATGCCAACTGGGCATACGTGTATACCTATCATGGGTTTGGGCTTTTATACCCCTCCTTTTCAACCTAACCTAACCTAATGCTATTGTTAGATTTGTTTATAATGTTCGCCGACGGGAGCATATTTCTGGTTTCGTTAGAGAGTTTTTAGGATGTTCTTTTAATAAATTTGTATGCTTTCGCAATTTGTACTTGTTTTATAAGATTATAAAATATAGTAAACCTTTATCACGACGTAATGCGTTTTCATTTTCTCCTCGTCGTAGGAACCCGCACCTAATTTTCCCTAAAATTCTTAGATCTATATACGCTAGGTCCTTTCATGTTAGAATTATTAAGAACTGGAATTGCTTGCCATTGGAATTACGCATTTTTACTCATTCTAACGTTTTCAAATTAAGCTTATGAGACATTTTGCTGCTGTCTATTTCTTCTTTTTTTCTTTTTTTTTTTGAACTGTGGTGATGAGCCTCCCTAACTGGACTATTTTTTTTTATTACTTTTTATATTATTACCTCAATATATGACCTAATGGTTTTATGCTTGGGAAGCACATAAATGAGACTGTTTGTTATTGAAATTGTAAAATAATGTATATAATATATAGTATATTACATTTTTATTCTAAGGCTATGCTTAGGCGTTTTCTAACTATGTAATATATTATAATTCACCTTTGTGGCTTTGTATTACGGAATTGAAATAAATAAATAAATAAATAAAAATAGGCCTTTTACAAGAAAACTTTTAGCCAGTGAATATATTGCAATATCTTTTCAAATACATAAATGATAACGTTCTGGATTTGGATGGTGGAACCTTCGTGACAGACTACGAAATTAGTCTACGGACGTTTGTTGGTTCCACTTCTGCCAAGCAGTGAGGAGGTACATAATAACAATGTGTAACCAACTGGCAGCATTTATACATACAACGTATATTTTCTTCATCTTGATTTCATGAGCAACCATTTTATTTTTTACCATTCCTTACGTATAATATATTAAGTTTATTATTTACTAGAAAAGCCCGGCGCGCGTTGCTACGCCCCTTAATGAATAAAAATGCATTCTGAATTTAAATTGAATATCAAGTGCAAAAAACTAAA
Organism: Phyto melanocephala; assembly: GCA_941918925.1. Lineage (NCBI taxonomy): Eukaryota > Metazoa > Arthropoda > Insecta > Diptera > Rhinophoridae > Phyto > Phyto melanocephala. The sequence goes on along the minus strand of OW799233.1, from coordinate 45,675,869 downwards.
TATTATAACTTTTTTTAATCGGCGTTGCCCTGCCCACTTTTCTAATCACGAAATTGTAAAGTCATGCTAACTCAATATGTGTGCAAAGTTTCACAAAAATCGGTCCAGAGCAAGTACCGCAAAATTATATCTTTTTTTATGGGCGTGATCCTGCCCACTTTTCTAATCACGAAATTGTATAACCATGAGACTTCAATATGTGTGTGAAAAGTTTTAGAAAATCGGTGAAGTTTAAGTAGCTGAAAATGATAACTTTTTTTATGGGCGTGGCACTGCCCACTTTTCTAATCACGAAATTGTAAAGTCATGACAGCTCAATATGTGTGCACAGTTTCAAAAAAATCGGTCCAGCGGAAGTACCTCAATATTATAACTTTTTTTATGGGCGTGGCCCTGCCCACTTTTCTAATCACGAAATTATTTAGTCATGAGAGCTCGATATGTGTGTAAAGTTTCAGAAAAATCGTTCATGTGCAAGTAGCTTAAAATGATAACTAATTTTTTATGGGCGTGGCCCTGCCCACTTTTTTCCACCCGTAAACACTCCCTGGTATGTGTACAACAACTTACCAAAGTTTGAGCCCGATCGGTTTAACAGTTTCGGAGTCTATAGCTAATACACACACACACACACACACAGAGTTTCACTTTTATATATATAGAAGAAGAAGATAGAAGATAGATGTATGTACATGAAAATAATTTTTTGGTAGTTGGGTTTCAAAAATAAATAAGTATATTAGAAATATTAAACAATTCTTTGTCCATACTTCCTCACATCTCCATTACAGAAAATTACTGCAAAACCAAAAGTAGTCGCTATTAAACGAGCTTTGTATGTTCTATCACCAAAAAAAAAAATTGATTATGAATGCTGGCACACTTTCGAAGTTACATACATGTATTCTTATTATGAAGAAGACGCCTGCGGGCCTCCACACGATTTATATCAATAAATTTGCAATTTTGCTGTTGGTCCATATTGACTTCATGAAATCCTTAATGAAACTGACTGTTTTATGAATTTTGGGCATAATTTCATTTTTGTTGCTGATGGAGTTTATTTCATTGGGGGTTATTTCATTTTCATCATCCCAAATATTGGGGGTTGTTTCGTTTTCGCTTTGGGGTTTATTTCATAAATTTTTCGATGTTATTTCATTCACTGTTTTTGGGTGTTATTTCCAGTTTTTTGGGGTTTACTTCATTGGGGATTGTTCCTGGGCGTTATTTTATTGGGGGGGCTTTTCGTGGAGCCGAGAAAGGGACCTAAGGGTAAAAAAAACAATTTTCACTTTTTATGTGGACAACATCTGAGCATCGAATGAGACCGATCCCATGCCCCAAAAGTGTTCCCTCCCAGATATATGCGCGTTTTATTAAAGTGAAGTCGACGATTCTAAGCGCAAATAGAAAGGGACCTAACGGTAAAATTTATTTATTTTAATTTTTTCCCCTACTAAATTAACAAAAATTGATTTTACGAAACTACAAAAAAATTTATTTTTTTTCCTTATGAACAATTTAAAAAAATATAAAAATCATTTACTGCCGTATTCATAAAATATGTTTTAGGTTTATCAAAGGCTTATTTGACAGATGTGCACAGAAATTTGTCAAATAAGCCTTCAATAAACCTAAAATATTTTGTATGAATACGGCAGTTAATCTTTAAAATGGCTCTCCTCAACAAATCCTGTTTTTACCCTTAGGTCCCTTTCTCTATACATCGCATATATAGATTATAAAATTTGAGGACGATCTTAATTTTACTATAGATTAGAATTTCTCGCATCATTGCCAAGCAATACTTCTTAACGACAAAGAGGATTTCTTCTTTTGGTCTAAAGAATACTCATTTAATAGGTCTGTCTGCGTACACATATTTTGCATCATTTTATGCAAAATGTTACAAAATCTTGCAAAATGTTGTCTGCGTACTCCAAATCTCTTGCAGCGAGAGAGCCAAAAAGAAAATTTTTTGACAGTTGGAAGTTAGAGAACTTGCAAAATGTTGTTGGAGAAATTTCTGCTTGCAAGATTTTGCAACTAGTTTGAACAGCTGTTTTTATTTACTAATTATAAAATAATTTTTGTGAAACGAAAATAAAAATTAAAATTTAACAATGGCAGAGGTAAGTAGATAGAATTGTGTTGATTTTTAACGTTTTTAAAAAATTATAATAAACATAACATTTTACTTCATGCTAGAAACGTCCAAATATACAGTGCGACCGTGATGTAAGTGGATTGGAGATGGCAGAACCGATAAAATCAGCAGAACTTTGTTGTTTACACACCGATCAGCTGTTTTCTTGTAAGATTTTACTGGATACTGTCTGCGTACTTTTTGATATTTTTTTAGTCGAGAGATTAAAATTGGTCCTACTCTCCCAAAAAAATTTACTGAGTATTTGCTACTGAAAAAGTACGCAGACAGACCTAATGTAAACTCACTTTTTATGTTTTTGGATTTTAACTTAGGTGTCATTAAAAAACATTGGTGATGTCCAAAAAGACTGTTAAAATTAAAAAAGGAGAAAGTCCCTAGTGATTTTTTAATAAACATAACGGGTGTTTTTTAAAGGTTCCATTTTATAAATCTGTCAACACAATGCTTAGAATAACGCTTGAAAATTGTGAGAATCTATAATATAGAAAGTTACCGTGCACTATGTTCATTTCACGTTCGATCTGAGCGACATTTTTTTAATTTTAGACATTTTCGTGCGACGTAATTCTATATTATAATACACATCTGCAAAGACGTGCTGTGTTTTAATTGTATTGGAAGAACTTAAAATGAATAACCACGCCAATCCACATTTTAAAATGATTTGTATTATAAAGGGTGGTTGTATTTTAAGGGCCGATGTTAAATGTGAACCACACCCAAACATAAAGTTTGTTTTCTGCATTTCATTTGACATTTCTCAATTTAGACTAACTAAATTTGAACCATGAGAAGACACACAATCGAGCAACGCCTTAAAGTTATTATGAAAATGGGCGTTCAAATCAATATGCATATCGTGCACTTTGTGATTTTTTCGGTCAATTTAATCATCCAAATGTGCGTACAATCGCAAAAATCAGGCAAAAACTTGAGCAAACCGGGTCTGTAGGAGATGTGAAAACACCATTACATGCTCAAACAGCTATAGTGTGGCTAAAGAGCTGTCCACCTCAACTCGTAGTCGTGCCCAACAATTACATCTCTCACGCTCGTCGTTGATGGACATTATGTATAAAGACTTGCATTTACACGCTTACAAGGTGTAATTGACTTAAGAACTAAAGCCTCTTGACCATTCCAAGCGTCGTCAATGGTCAGAATGGTGACAAGAAATGGCAACCGTGGAAGATCAATTTTCGAAGAAAATCATCTTCAGTGATAAGGAACATTTTCACCTCAGTGGACTCGTCAATAAGGGGAATTGCCGCATTTGGGCGAATGATAATCCAAGAGTGATTGTCGAAAGATCAATGCACCCACAAAAGTGACTGTTTGGTGTAGTTAATGGGCTGGCGGCATCATCACCTCAATTATGCCTCAGCGCCATCGAAAATTTTGACCATCGGATGGAGGTGTGCCGCCGAGATCGCGGCGGCCATTTGGCCGATATTTTGTTCAATACAGAATTTAACTATACCAATATTACCATAACAAAAAGAAATGACAATAGTTTTCTATATGATTTATGTTTTATTCAAAATCAACATCGGCCCTAAAATTTAACCACCCCTTGATTTTATTTGTTTTTCTGTGGTTTCACCGACCACATTGATCTTTTATTTTTAAAATAATGTCGCCAAGAACTTTATTGTTAACGGCAAACACTATAGTCTTTAGTACGAACAACATAAAGCCCAAATCGATGAGATGTTTATTGAAAACATATTATTCCAACACAACATCTTCACCGTACAGCGCGTTGCACATTGCCATTTTCAAAATGCTCAAAGTTGACGTTCACATTATGGAACTTTTGATTTTGTTTATGAAAGAGCAAAGAAGAATGAAAAAATTATCAAAATTTAATAAACATGCAATTCTCTTTTATTGTTTTTTTCAATCGCTAAGAAGTTTGCTGTATGAAAGTATAAAAAAATAAAAGTTCAATACTATGGACGAGAACTAACTAATTGGTCCCTAAGATTATACAATTTAACGACGTTCACACATTTTCTATTCGGTTATGTGAATTCATTGTTTTCTGCAAACGTACTAAAATTTAGACGACTTTATATAGATAATTGTGCGGAACATTGCCGAGATACGGCCACAATTTCTTTAGAAAATTATCGATAATTTAAAGATAGGAACTAGAACATGGTACATGCTCGATTTTATATTAAACCAGAGTGGCTTTTGTTGCATTGAATTTATAATGCGTTATCGTTTCCGTTACCACTAAACGACTTAGCATTAATGCAGCAATATCGCAGCAATCACTAGTGGCAGATGGAAATAATTAACCACAAACTCAAAAGAATTTAGTGGTAGTAGAAATTTAGTGCACTAATTCTTATTAGAGGTAATAGACTAGAAATTTAATGCATTGAATTTTCACTATTACTAAAATCGATTCATTAGTTCCACTCATTTCATTTTGTACACTTAATTTTCACTACACTTTAATACTAGGGCCGATAATGCACTGTTTTTCCACTACCTTTTAAAGCAATGAAAAGTGAAATACAATGCAATAAACCCAGTAAACAGTAATGCCATTAAGTGAAATTTTTTTAAGGAAGTAAATGTTTCCAAATGCGTTAACTGAGGCAATTTTATTAAAAAACAAGCCCATTGAGCAAAAAATTTGCATTAACTCCGAACAAAATATTCAGATTGATTTTGAGTGGCGCCTTTAAGTTGATATCTTGACGAATTGCATTGTCGTAAATATTACAGGGTACAAAAAATACGAATCGAACTCACTAATGATGATTATGAGGTTAGTTAACATTTCTGAACTGAAAAACGATCTTCGAAAAATATTTAAACAATATTCAAGCGTTTCTAGAACCTAAGCTTATTCATTAATAATTGCCATACTCAGCTAAACTTGAAACAACAAAGAACTCTCAAACCAGCTGTCCGCTTTAGAAAAAAAACTGTTTATTTATAATTTTGTGCCAATGAATTTCATGTTTAAATAAATAAAAACTATTTTTTTTAACTTTTAAGTATACCAGAACTGGTTATATTACGTGTAAATAGAATGACGCTTAAAGTAAATTCTTGTATTAATGTCTATTAAAGTTTCTAGATTAATTTTAAAAACTATTAAATTGAAAATAGTAGTATAAAATGATTAAATGAGACTGACCTAAGTCAATAACACCATTATATTTATTCTTAGTCAGTTTAAACATTATACTTTATCGCAACTACAATAAAATTAAAAGAGTTTTATATTCGGCTGTGTCGCATTCTACATACCCTATACTAGCCAGTAATTTATGAATCAAATGTGCTGGTATTTAATAGTGAAATTCTGGAAACAATCGCCAGCGTTGTCAACTCGGTAATTTTAGCACCCTTTTTAGTGCTTTTTGAAAATTTTGACGTAGAAAAATTTCAAGTCAGTGCTCGGTGCGTTTTTTTTAAATTTTTGTGCATTTTTTTTTTCTTTGGTGACACCAAATACTAAATTCAAATTTAAAATTTGAAAACAATTTTCGTAAAGGTTATTTGATATACAAAACTTAAAAATATTTGCTCATTGTAAAATAATATTAAATTGCAAATTCATAATTAGGGAAATGTTAAGAATTGGTAATACGCAATGTATCCGATATTATTGCTTTCAACTAGCATTATGCTTATGTATTACAATATTATTGTAATTTAATTCCGATAATTGTTTCTTGCTCAGCTGTATGGTTTATAAGACATAAAATTATATTGTCACGAGCATGGTGTAATTACATAAGGTGATAGCGTAAAGGAGAGCAATTTTTGTCACTCTTTTTTTATGTATGGAGTTTGACAATTTCCGAAGGTGAAATAATTTTTTTAAGTATGTATTTTGACATTCTTCAGAACACAAAAAAATAGTCAGCTGGGCTTGCACCGGCACCTTGTATAAGTGTACCCTGGTCACGAGAACTTATTAGGTTCGTTCGAGTACTTTTACTGCACTTTGTAGTAAATGAGTAATTATTTAGTAAATTGAAAATTTTACTCTCAAAAAGAGAATTTGTTCAAAAAAGTACTCGAACAGACATTTGTAAAAATTCGTAAGATTGAAGCAACAGCTGATGGCAAATAAATAAAGTTTAATGGGAACTATGTACATACATACATATGTGCAAATATGTATTTGTGTATGTATACCTGCGCCAGATTCAGGCAGTTCCATTCTTTCATTTGTAGACATTGTTAACTAACTTTATTTCACAAACAACTTAAATTTAATAATATTTTGCACTTTTGTTGGGATTTTTCTTTTTTTTAATACTTTTTTCACAAATTGTATACTTTTTGTTTGCTTACTTTTGTTTGTTTACCTTTTGAATCATATGTTTTTTGGTTTTGCTAAATCTTACAGCAAGAAATTTCTGTTGTAAAAATTTGCAAATACTCAGTCAAGAACTGTCACTTTTCGCTCTCTATTTGTGCTCTCATTTACTACAAATTTGTGTAAACGAACGCAATTTCGTAAAATGCAGTAAAAATTTGTACAAATTCGTACAAATTTGTGAGTTCTCGAACGAACCTATTATGTAGTAAAGTTTAAAGGTGATCAAACCAGGGTTGCAAAATGAGAACATCAAAATTGTACCAAGAAGCTCATAAAATTGTACTTTTTCAACCCCAATTGTACCAAAAAATTTTATTTTAAAAATTATTTTTTTATTTTAAATAAAAGCCAGAAAAAAACATAAACATAACATAAAATTGTACATACAAATTCATTTTTTTAATATTAAAATTAACATTTGTACTTAAAAATTAATTTATACTTTAAAAGTATATCTTTAAAAAAAAAGAAACTGCACTAAGATATATGTATACATATATATGTACATATTTATACATAAAAAGTCTTAAAGTTGTTTAAAAATAAACAGGTAAATGCAAACAATTAATCACAAAGAAATGATAGCAAAAATGAGTTGCTATCGTAAATCAATCAAGACGATATACTAGGGAATTCTATAAAAAAAAACATAAACTGAGAAAGTTAGTAAATTGTACTAAATGGGTAATTCATGTACCATTGTACTTTTGAGGTTTAAATTGTACCACAAATGGTACAATTGTACCAACTTTTGCAACCCTGGATCAAACGTATTGAATATATAAAAAATGACACTTGAATATTAAACGTAATTTTCAGTTTATATAAAGATGACTTAAAAAAGTGAAAAGAATAAAATATTATATGCAAAAACTTTACATTTTACAGAGCAAAAATTGGCACCCTGATAGAGTTAATATTTAGATTGAAAGAAAATTTCATACTGATAGCATCATGACATTTTGTCAAATGATATTAATAATAAAATATCTATAGACTTATAGGCCGATTATCAGTATTCATGATTATCAGAACTTCAGTTTTGTTTCCAGTTGTAAAATATTCCAGAGGGCAGGTAAAACATGTTACTGTTGTGCAGCTCACTTGGGTCCAATATATTGATCGTTTTGTGATACCTGAATAAAATAGTTAGAAGAGAAGAGAAGCAGACCAGTCTCTGGCGGAAATCGAACCCGCCTAATAGTAACGATGGGAATTTATTATATTTTTATGTGGAAATTCATAACTCTAACAAATAAAACAAACTCATTATTATTTTTTTTTTAATTACGCGTTTTTTTCTGAGTTAAGGTGCTTTTTAAAATTTAAAAATTCACAATAGTCTTAAAAAGCCAAAAAATTATGTAAACGAAATTAAAAATGCTTTCTTTTGTACTGAATATAAACTAATGTTGTTTTTTGAACAATTTAAATTAAAAACAAGTAAGAGTGCTATATTTCACAGTGCCGAATCTTGTATACCCTTCACAACGTGTAGTCATGCAATACTAATTGTTTGTAATACGTATGTACATACATATAAAAAATATACATATACATATAATAAAAACATCCCATTGTAAAATTATAAATTGAGTTTACTACGTATGTTTCAAAAAAAATAAATAAAAAAATTTTTAAAAAAATATAAAAAAATAAATAAAAATATAAATAATATCTACAATAAAAAAAAAATAAAAAAAAAATTAAAAAATATTTAAAAAAAATTAAAAAAATAATATAAAAAATATTTTTTGGCTCAGCTGGGATTCGATTTCACTTTATATATACTTTATGGGGTCGGAAATGAAAATTGTAGAAATTTCACACAGAATGATAATATAATAAAATAAAAAAATATTTCGATTGGGCAAAGAAACGAATGCATAGAAAACAGTATTTTAACAAACACGAACATCTCAGACATCGTAAAATCGAATCTCCATATATAAGTATGCTGAACAATGGACTTTATAAGGTCAATCAATCTTCAATCTTTCTATAAAAGTGAAACTCTGTGTGTGTGTGTTAGCTATAGACTCCGAAACTGTAAAACCGATCGGACTCAAACTTTGGCAAGTTGTTGTACACATACCAGGGAGTGTTTATGGGTGGAAAAATGTTGGCGGGCCACGCCCATAAAAAATTAGTTATCATTTTTAGCTACTTGCACTTGACCGATTTTTCTGAAACTTTGCACACATATTGAGCTGTCGTGACTTTATAATTTTGTGATTATAAAAGTGGGAAGGGCCACGCCCCTAAAAAACGTTATAATTTTTAGTTACTTGCGCTGGACCGATTTTTTGTGAAACTTTACACACATATTGAGTTGTCATGACTATACAATTTCTTGATTAGAAAAGTGTGCAGTGCCACGCCCATTAAAACAAATTTTTAATTTTTAGCTTTTTGCACCTGATATTAAATTCAAATTCAGAATGCATTTTCATTTATTAAGGGGCGTAGCAACGCACGCCGGGCTTTTCTAGTATTGTATAAATGGTAAATGATAATCTGATATGTAAGTATATACCCGTCTGTGTTATGGTGTAGGGTACACCAAAATAACGCCGGCATATGAAATTTGAAAGTGTGATAAGAAAATATTAGTAAAGCAAATGTGTATTTTAGATTAAAAAATAAAGAAACACATCATGATGCCAAAAAAAATACGAAAAGAGAAGCCTGTTGGTATGTATGTAAATATGTATGTATGTATGTATGTATATATGTGTATGCAATACTAAATATAGCAGAATAGATAATAAGAACTATGGAGGGAATAATGTTGACCTATATACTTATTTGAAATATTACTTGTGTATAAATTTAATTTAATAACAACGTGCCTAGAATTAGGGGGTTGTTTGTTTTTTAGACACATGTAACAAAAATAATATACATGTTTAGAAAGCCGTGGGAGTGAGGCAGACAGATAGTAAAAATTTAGTTTGTACACTGTAACATAAATATACTAATTTAAACCAAAGAGAACAAAAATTTTAAATTTGTATGTTTAAACCATCATAAGAGATATTTAAATCAAAATTTGTGATGGCGTCCGTTGCATTGAGCAAGGTCAAAATGCCGCAAGTCAAAGTTTATAAAAACAGTGAGGAAAAGGGAATATTTACATCTATCTGTACATATACACAAAACAATAAAAAGGAATTTTCTTAGCATTTAATAAGGCGTTGGCAAATGTGGAAATAAAAAAGGGTGTTTGTAACTTTTTTTATTAAGGCCTATATATACTATAGTCTGTAGCTTAATCCGGCTTTGAATAAGTAGTGTCTCCGATTCGAAAAGTAAAATTCTTCATTTCTTGCTTTCCGCATCATTAGTGAACACTTGTTATGTATTTTTTTACTTACCCGGTGCGTGAGAATTGATTGGAAGGATTGTTTGGAAGGATAACAATTTTTATTTTGAAAAAGTTTCGAGTGTCAAGACTTAAAAATATTATTTTCCTTTAGAAATATTTGTTTTATTGTCGTAGAGTATAAATTTAAAAAATAAAACATGAAATATTAGTAACACATTTTGAAAAATCTTCAGTTGAAAACCACGTTACGTGAGATCGTCATCGCCATTGATCGAAGTCAAATTTGCGTGACCTTTAGTTAAGTCAACTTTGGCAAATGACGTATTTTACATAATTACACCACACCAAAAAAAAATAGAAAATTAAATTCATTTCCAATTGAATGGTTCAGTCCTTGCAATCTTTTATGGCAATAAAGTTTGTATTACAAGAATCATAATTTTTTAGTGCTGACTACATGTTTATATTCCGAAATGAAATTCTGTAGATACAACCCTAAAATTCTACTATCACAACTTAACTATACGATTAGCAATTCTAGTACTCATAACCGACAACACGTTAAATCATGTAAGAAGTTCAGTGTGGTGTAGACTATATCGCACGGACGCTGCCAGCTCAAATATACGCCTTAACTCTTAAGGTGATTTTTCGACTAAAATCTTCTTCCTGATGCTCCGAAACTTAATTTAAAAATAACTGGTGACCTCCAAAGCTATTAATCTTAGTCATGTGAATCTTACGAGAATGTAAATTCACCTTAGCATCTCCTGTACACTTTAATAGATAAAGTTTATTTGACTTACGATGCTTGTCTACCATTGGCGAGTCGACTTTGAAGGGTAATTTTAATGAAAAGCATTCTTACATTTGAGGGAGGGGGTTTATATTTCGACCCCAAAATATATCCCTTTAAAAGAAATAACATTGGTAGCCATTAAATAAACACTTTATATATTTCAAGAAAAAATTATAAAACATACACACTCACATATCTTAGCTTAATTAGGGCTTAGGGTGTATCTCGATTTTTAACGAAAAATTTTTTTAACGTTTTCTGATAGTCCCCATATTACTAAAAATCTTAGTGAGCTATGGTTAAAAATAACGATTTTATAGCCACATAAAAAAGCTGTATGTCATTTCATTCTTTTAAATAATATTTAGTTTTTTCCTCCTGCTGTAAGGTAATAAAAAATTGAGATATGTATTTTTTATATTTGTTAAGCCAACGACATACATATAAAAGAAAAAAAATATTTTTAACTTTTCGAAAAATCATAATTAAAGCCAAATTCGTTTTGTTCGTATTTATAACTGTGATGCAGCGAAGTTTTAAAGTTTTTTCACTTGGATACACCGCCAAAGCAGATTTCAACACGCTCAATAATCTTATTTAAACATTGACCTTGATTTAAAAACGCCTCCCTATTTCTTGGGGAACGTGCAGGCTAATCCATTTTAAGGATATACGTAAATCAATTTGTAGTATATTGTGCGTTACTACAACATTTTTATAGTGTCTCAACAAAATCTTCTAAAATATTAAAAAAAAGATTTAAATAGACTTATAATTAATGTATTCGTTTTCCATAAAAACGTATTAAGTGTGCTCGTTTAAAAAAGCATTTTACTCTGTAAAAATAACTTTTTTTATATTCTTTAATTATTAACATTTATACATAGATGTACATGAAGTTTAAAGTTTTGTAAAAAACAAAAGTTTAACGCTCATTTCTTTCAGTTTGCCGCACCTTTCGATTTTTGTTTTGCGTTTTCTCAATGCAGCAACATTTTAAACAAATTTGTAAGATTTTCATATAGAAATATTTTTCTTTCGTACGATTTTCTAGAGCCATTCTTTTCAAGAGTTAGTTAAAATTTGAAAAATATAAAAATTATTTTTAAAAAAATCCATTCGTAAAACATTGTTATTATAAAGTTTACGGTGTTGCTATTTGGAGATTCTTCCTGTGATACCAACTTTAAAACAAAATTGCTAACAAACTTATAATGCACGATTTTGCGAACTGTATTGAATATTATATGTCACAGTATGTTTCATGATGTCGAGGAAAAAAAATATATATTATAAATATATGGGTGATTCATCTTGAGGTTTGATTAAAGCCTATACTACACGAAATCTAAAAAGCCATGAGCACATGTGGGTCTGACGTCACTAAAATGTTCAGCACTTTGGTAAGATTTTTTAAAATAGTCGTCAGAATTATGTCACAGCCACATGCGTATGTGGCTTTTCATATTTCATATACTACATGCTTAACAATAGACTTTATTTAACAGATAACGTAGGGCTTACATATATCAATATGCTTTGTGAGTTTTGTTCAGCATCGTTTGGCAAGTCATCATAGAAAGACTTACATCACAACAGCGTCTCCGAATTGGTCAGCATTCTGTTAAAAATGATTTTCCAGTGTGTAATAGTGAAATTTTGTTCACTAATGAAGCAACTTCTGGCTCAATGGATAAGTTAATAAACAAAATTGCCGTATTTGAATTGACGAACAACCTGAAGAGTGCCAAGAGAGGGTCATCAGTAGGGTGATCGACTCGGTTTTAAAACCGGTGGAAAACCCTATTTTTTAACCTTTCAGCTGGCGGTTTTTTCCAAATATTGATTTTTCGAATGTCGAATACACCGGCTTTTTTAACCAAAAAGAAGCCGGTTTTTTATTTTTTATGTTTATGTTCATACATCTTTGTAAAAAATCGTACCACAGTAGGTATATTTATTATTAAAGAATTTTTATAAATCAGAAAACTTATTAAATACTTTTCCAAATATTGTAAGAAATTTATTTGTTGTTTGAAAAACAAATGTAATATAAGAAAAAAAGTATAAGGAAAAACTTTTAAAATGAAATTTTATAAAAACTGAAAAGATTTTCTCCCTAGCCTTTAAATTGTATTTTAAATTAAAGATATAATTTTAAGCAAAATATGTGAGTGCATATAAATTTAAAATACATATCTATCATTAACAAATAGACATGAGATACAAAAATGTATAACAGTCCAATAAAAAGTCTTTTTTATTTATTTTACTTGTAATGAGTACTTTTGTCCTTAAGTTAAACTAATTAAAATCTTAGTAAGTCAACCGTTTTCATGTCAGATATTGCGTTTTGATATTGGGCAGCCAAACAAATATCAACTGTAAAAAGTCCATATTTAGATATCGTTTATATAATTTTTTTGCAGTATTTTTAGTTTTTTCAAATAAGGAATTATATTTTATTGTTTGACCGGTTAACCGGTTTTTTCTTACTTTTCAAAAAAGCAACCGGTTTTTTTTCATACTCTGAATTTCGAACTATTTGGAAACCGGTTTCTAAAAAAGTCAAATAATCGATCACCCTAGTCATTAGAAACAGCGATATGGTATGGTTTATGGGCTGGTGGAATCATTTGTCCATATTTCTTCAAAAAAAATGAGGAAAATCAGAATGTTACCGTCAATGGTAACCGTTATCGCACCATGTTAACGGAGTACGTATTTTCTGAAATTCAAGCGCATGGTCTTGGTGAGCTCTGGTTTTAACCAAACGTTGCTACGAGCCATACAGCTCGTAAAATAATGAGCTTGTCGAGAAATCATTCTGGTAAGCACTTCATTTCACGTTTTGCTAAGGTAAATTGACCACCTAGATCGTGCGATATCACACCTTTTGACTCTCTGGGGATAGGTAAAGTTTGAGGTCTTTAGAAATAAGCCAGCAACGATTGACGCTTTGAAAGTCAACACTATTCGTGTTATTCATGAGATACCAGTCGCTATGCTCGAACGAATCGCCCGAAATTGGACCTTACGAATGGACCACCTCAGACGTAGTTGTCGCCAACATGATATCATTTTCGAACAGTAAATGCCATGAATTGTTCTTTGAACCGATAATAAATATTTTAAGTTCACTTTTAAATTTATGTGCTTTATTTTAAATTATAAAACGAATCTCACGCAAATCACCTATTATATATACAAATATACAACGCTCTTAATACAAAAATAGACAATAAATGAGTAATTTTGCAAATGTACGAAGGTTTTTGGCAAAAATTTAGACAACAGACACCATACCAACAAATAATAAGTTAATTATGTTTAATATTTGTTCCTGAATTTGTGTGAGAAATTCGTTTAATTTATATTAAAATGTGCTTATTCATTTTCTATTTAAATTTTTTGTATATAAATGTATTTGTCTAGACATTTTGTTTCACAAACTAAACAATAGCTTCTTGTACTTGACTCTTAGACAACAGTAGTCAACTGTTTTGATTGCTCATTACGGAAATTTATATTAGTCATTATACAGTTCAGCACATTAATGGTTTAGTTAGGCAGGGATAAACAATTTACTTGTAATTAAGTTAAAAAAAAATTATAAATACAATACGATTTTGTGACGAAGATTTTGAAAGTAAAAAATTTAAATTGTTTGTTTTTATAAAAACTAGAATGTGATAAGGATATACTTACATACATGTAAATTTAAAGATTATGTTTTAAGGTATTTATAGGTATTTACAACATAAAAATTAAGATCAGTGATATATTTTTCCATGTGGGAAGTACATGCATACATGCACTCTTTCTTAATTCATTAGACCCACACAATATTCGACATTTAGTAGGCCATATCTTTTTTAAGTTTATGCTGAGTATTTCATTGAGCTAATAAACATATTAAAGATTATCAAAAAAGTCAAAAACAAAGAAATATTTAGCACAATTTTCTAAAAAAAAAATACATAAAATTTATTTATTTTTTGCCACTTAATAAGAAGTATTTTTTAACAAAATTTCATTTTTATTTTAATAAGTAAAACCTGACTAAAGTAAATTAGTATTTCTGATAAACCTTCTGTTGCATTTCTAGAACTTTCTATAGATTATGTTGACACACACAAATGATTCATAAATATAGAATTTATTAGTTTACTTCAATTACACCTATTGGATTACAAAAATATACACAATTACTTAAGAAAACAAATATAACAAATGTTCCAGAACTTGAAGAGAAAAACGGGGACACGTATATACGTTCATATATTTCGACTACCGCATAACCTTTCACTTTCAGATTTACTATACACTTCTAACCGAAACCGAATTTATAAAATGTTTTTACACTTTAACTTTTATAGTCCTTAATATATACGATAATAAGTTATAACGTTGTATTGAAGGCGCCAAGCGTGCAGGAAAGTCAGTCGGTATCACCGTTATCCAGATGTTCGAAAGTTAGCAAAAACATATGAACGCCACCTTTTGACCATTGTTTTTTTGTGATCATATTTATATACTAATAGCAAAGTAATTTGGACAAAATATTTAAATTGTTGGTATCAGAGTTGCTTTTTGGAAAGCAAGTTGACATGTGGGACAGTTGAGCACATTATGTGCCAATGTTCCAGACTGCAGATTAGCAGGTTAAAATGGCTAGGTAGTAGATTCCTTAGCAAATTGGGGGATGTCTCGAGCTGTGGACTCGAGAATCAGGGGCCGAATTACGGCATTCGATATCGATCGAAATTTTACTCGAACGATCGAGTTCGCTGTGCTTTAGGTATAGAGATTCTAATAAGAATTTTCGAATTTCGATCACGTTCGAATGCCGTAATTCGGCCCCTGATAGGATTCGTAATGGGAATGACCTGGCTTCGTGACACGAGACTGAGAATGGGAGAGATTTGGTATCCACTACTGCACCACTTGTCTATCTTCCATTCTTTCATCTACTCTTTTTTTATTACTATATTAAGGCGTCAGAATGGATCGTATTGGTCTCTGGGTGAGGGTGTGAGGGTAACTTTGCACCAGCCTCACTACTAGGGTGATCGATTATTCGACTTTTTTAAGAAACCGGTTTTCAAATAGTTTGAAATTTATAATTTAAAAAAAACCGGTTGCTATTTTGAAAATTGAGAAAAAAACCGGTTAACCGGTTCGAATATATAAAATATAATATTTACAGAAAAAATTAAAAAATATTAAAAAAAAAAGATTATAATAAAAATTATATCTAAATATGAAATTTTTACAGTTTATATACGTTTGGCGGCACAATTACGCAATAACTGACATGAATGTAGTTGACTAACTTGGTTTTAATTAGTTGAATTTAATGATAAAAGGTACTCTTTACAAGTAAAATAAATAAATGCAATAAATTAATACATAAATGAATAAGACTTTTTATAAGGCTGTTATAAATTTTTGTATCTCCTTCTGTAAATTTTTTAAATGTTAAATAGATCTTTTAAACTAATATGCACTAACGTATTTTGTTTGAAATGATTTCTGTAATTTCAAATACATTTTAAAGGCTAAGGAGAAAATCTTAAAAATTTCATTTTATAATTTCTTTCTTATACCCCTGACAGACATACAAATATAGGCATAAACTAGTTTGTTCAATGGTTTAATTGAAATTTAAGTTGACAGACACTCAATGCCATTAATTAAAATTAGGATCTGGAAGAAGAGATTATTGGTTTTTTTTTATTGTAACTACACTTTTTAACTAAAAGTGATCGATCAGCTAAGTTTATGCTTCAATTACCTTTAACTTTCAACGTAAGGTTTATATCGTATAAAAAAATATCAATTATTTTTCTTATTTTACATTTGTTTTTTAAACAACAAATAAATTTCTTACAATATTATGGAAGAATATTTAATAGTTTTTATTTTCTGATTTTTGAAAACTTTTCGCGTACTAAATATACTATGGTACGATTGGTTACAAAGATATATGAAAATAAACTTAAAAAAATAAAAAAACCGGCTTTTTCGGATAAAAAAACCGGTGTATTCTATATTCGAAAAATCAACATTTGGAAAAAACCGCCAGCAAAAAGGGGAAAAAACCGGGTTTTCCACCGGTTGTAAAACCGAGTCGATCACCCTACTCACTACCTACCTACCTTCACATTAAGGACAGAAAACTTAGATTTTTAGTTGACATAATCGCACGGCTTTGTAGAATAGTCAGTCATGGACTTAAGCAGATATGCAAATATAAGCATTAGGTTTTAGGAGAGATGGCACGCCAACGGTTTTTTTTTATATTTATTTTTTTAATACTATGCAAACGTTAAAAAATGTTTAAACAAAATTTTTTACATGCATGCTTTATTTTCTTGTTTATTTAAGTCTTAAATTTTAAGGTATAACTGTTCTGTGTAAAACTGTTTTAACTTTTTCACTGAACGCGAAACAAACGTGTTATAATAATTTGAATCTTAAATTTAATTTTATCGTTTCACAGAAACAATGTGGGTGCGTAAGAAACCTTATTATTTCCTTAGTGAAAAGACTCTAAATGTTATATCGCGAGGATGACAAGAAGCGGCTAAAGGACATAGTTTCTAGTTTGACAATCATGTCAGGAGAATGGCTATACCCTATAATGACTTTAGTAAAAACTGTCTAAATGAAGAGGAGGAGGAAGAAACCATATATCACTATCTGTGTCACTGTCCAGCGCTGGAGAACATTCGAATGACAATTTTCGGGGCCTGTAGATAACATACGCTGTCAAAGAGGACAACGCCAAGTCTTGTTAAAATTTCAACCTTTATAAGGCAGTCCGGTTGGTGTCCTGGACCAACCCGAAATTGGGAAACCGACAACGTTTAGAGCGAATTCCCAGGAATTGGTTGACGAACCAGAAAACTACCTCTCTTTAATATATTTCCTGCTAATCTTTTCTCTTACAGGTAACATAATGGAATCAATAAGATAGACTCAAATGAGCTGCACAACCGCTGCCTGTTCTACCTACCTACCTACCAGCGATGCCATAATGAAGATTTTACCTTAATTTTAAAGATTTTTAAATCAAAATAAGATTTGAAAATCTTTTTTCTAAAATTGAGATTTTTTAAGTTTAGTTGCTGTTCACCTGTCACACGCCTTTTTCAAGTTTATCTTAATAAAAGAACAAAGTTTTGTAGATAATTACCATTTGCATAAGTGGAATTCACAAATTTTTCTAATGAGTTTTTTCTACAACACGATTAGTTCATTTTTTTAAATTTTATTTGAAAATTAAAACTACCAAGGGAGGTTCCTATGTTTAATTGTGAGAAAATAAAGGTTAAAGGTAAATTGCAATAAAAAATTTTTAATGCTATTTAGAAAGTTACTTCCTAATTAATAGAGATTTTAAGATATATTTTAATCTAACAATATAACCACTAATTCCAAATGTAAATTTAGTTTTAGAAAAAAGGTACTTGAACCCCTCGTGCTTCAAGACCCTTAAATGAAAATAAAGCAAATGTTTGCTTAAATAAGCGTAAACACTATTCTTGTTAAATAATTATTTAATATTGTGAGAGTTTTCTTTCACCAAATATCGCCAAAACATATAATAATAGATCGGTATTGCAACTGTTTTCAATTTGTTATTTATTTATTTATTTATTTATAAGGAGACAAATTTATACATTTCAATGTTTACGTTTGTCTACTTTGTCATATATTTGCCGTTTCAGAGTCGGTTAAAATTTGTTTGGTCAAAAGTATTATTAACAAAAACTCTCTACTAGCTGGTCTACTTTTTTTCAAATTTAATTGATGACAGTGAGCATTGTTCTCATATTGTTCTTGTATTTATTAGGCACCTCCAAAATCCTTGTGCCAGCTGCCATAGCAAGGGGATTTCTCGTATAATTACCGCTTAGTCTATTATTTTCTCTATTATCGTTTCTTCCATGCTTAAAAACATTATAGCATGCCGCTCGATCCAAGACAGAAGCCAGCATGCTAACTAACTTGGAAAACAGATGATGCGCTAATATTATTTAGTTTGAAATACATAAATTTTATATTATAGTACATATTACAAATGAATCAAAAAAAATAAATTTTTTTTTCCAAAATTAAGGTTTTTATTTCGACAAATGAAGGAAGATTTTTTCACGAAAACTTTTGGCTCCACTGCTACCTACCCACCTTAGTGAAGAGAATATAAAATTCGGCAAATCCGTATGTAATAATTTTTTTTGTTTACATTTCTTTTTACCCCTATTTAATCAGATTAAAAAACAAAATACAAACTACAAACTACAAATAACTTTAACTAAATAATAAACAATTGCATACTTGTTCATCAAACTTGACTAGCTAAAAGGGCGCCACGAGATTGACAAGAATATTTAAGCTTTAACGAAAAAATTTTTTTTATTATTTAATGGCTTATATCGTTTGTTTATTTCAAACGCACACCTACTAATGTATAAATGTATCTTAAAATATGTACACAAAAAATCTATTCTAACAGCTTTTCAAATAATAATTAAACACAACCACAATTGTTTGCTTATGAACCTGAAAGAAGAAAATTATTAACACATTTCCTGTTAAAAATAAATATACCTACAGATAAATAGTCTATGAAAGTAGCAATAGAACAAATAAAATATATTAGCAAACAAGAAAATAAATGAACAAAAAATGAATATTGCAAAAATGTTAGGTTTCTTAGAAAATATGTGAAAAATATGAAAACAACTGTTGCGTCCACAACTAAGAAATAAGCGCAAATACATATTGATTTATTATAAAATATAAAGAAAAACATTTGAATAAAAATGAAAAAGCCGAATAAAAACAAGAAAAGAATATTTTTAAATAAAAATCTTATTAAGTGCTTCAATGCAGAGTAAAATGACCATATTGAACATGTCCAACACATATGTTGACGCACTTTTTTTGTTACCACTTCCAAAAATGTATTACAATGTTCTTCATTATTTATTGTTACTTTTGTTTATTAAATAGGTACGAAGAAATATATTTCTTTACTTATTTTTGCTATGTATAATGAACAAATTTAATAAATTATATTTTATTTTTTTTTTTTTTTATTTTATGCACAGACACACACAAAATACTGACAAAGACCACGTCTTTATTGTCGCACGCTCTTTGCTAATACTAAAAATTCAATTTTTTTTTTTTCAAAATATATTTTGTTTATTTTCAACTCTGAGAGAGTCGATTCTCTATTTTTGTATTTATAAGAAGCGAGAGAAAAATAAATCATGTGCAAAATACATACACACATATGTATGTATGTGTTTAAACATTTTAAGATGAATTCTCATTAATTTGTTTTCATTCAATATTCAGTGTGTGTTTAAAAACATTTCAATTTCTATAACACAAGATCATTCATTTATTATCTTTAAAACCATTTGCTATAAGAATAGTCTAAAAAGTACTACCTATACCTATTAAAAGTAAATACCTATAACAGATTTAAGTCCTCATGGCGATATTTATACGAAAATACAGGGTGAAAGATACAACAGCAACAACAGAATGATGAAGACATAATCATCGGCTAACGACTAATTTTTCAGAAAACGAAAAAAGCTTGACTTTTTAAATATGGGTTGTAGGTAGAGTTTGGGATTTCCCGGTCTTTTTATTTTCCCGGGAAACGGGAATTAAAAAATCGTCTTCCCGGGAATTCCCGGGATTCCCGAAAATAATATTTATCTTAAAATAAATAATGTTTGTTAACTTTAACATCACGATTTGGTTAATAATTCATTGTTTTAGTATTAGTTTATTTTCCATTAGAGTCCTTATTGTGTCAGCATTACATCTTCCGGAAATATAAA